>QUSE01000039.1:1136757-1736757 GCA_006508115.1 Apiospora malaysiana | reverse complement strand
CGAACTGTCGTTGAGGTACTTGGCCGCAAGGATGAGAGCAGCGAGGAAGATGCGATGCGTGGTGCAGCGCAGGCCCTTGGCCATCGGCTGCAGCCGCGACTTTAACCTGTTAAGGTAAACCAGAGTGGACATCAGAGTAGGCACCTGGACGTTGGATGAGACAACCAGCTGCGTGATGAACTTCTCCAGTGTGGGTAGCCCGGCGTCGTGGCACGGGATGGCCTTGGGCGAAGGCGTCCTAGGCGGGGTGGCGAGATGCGTCCTGTTCTGAGCCGGCGGGGGCATCATGTTGGGGTCGCATTGTATGACGCTGTAGGCGGCATCGGCCAAGTAGGAGATCATGGCGTTGCTCACGGGCTGGTAGACGAACCGCTCCAGGGCCTCGGCGTTGAGCTCCTCCATGGACAGGCCTGATATCGACGCCATGGTGAGTGGTTGTGTTGTGTGAGGAAAACTGCAAAAGCAGACGACGTTGGAATGTGTCGATGAGTTTGTTGTGTAAGTAAGCAGCTTCGCCAACAAGGGGGTAGCCTGCTTTATGTGCGTGTGTGTGTTGGTTGCCCAGAGGTATGGATGCAACAAGAATGCTCAAGACGGAACAAGAGAGACCGAAAGGAGCAAGTCTGGGGAAGTGAGACGGGGAGAAGTGTTGATAATATAATGAATGATCCAACCGTAGCAAATATGCGAGTGGGTGGTTGTGTGTGTGGTTGGGTGTGGTCTTATGAGAGTGTAGTAAGGAGTGGATGATATGTATCACGCGGCGAGGGGCCCTGTACTCATATGCGACTAGCAAAGAGAATACTACTTGTAGTAGTGGGCACGGGACTGGGGCGGCGAAGAGACAGCTCTCAGTTACAAGACAGGAATGCGGATGCCAGAAGAGACCAAGTAATCCCCGCTATAAGACCCGCTGGCTTGGCCACGAGGGGGGGATAAGGAATTATAAGAGACGCAGGAGAAGAAGAAAAATAAAGCAAGTAGAGTGAGTCCAAAAAGTATCTTAGAAGATACGTGGTACGGTGACGCCAGTCGGGACGAGGCTGAGCCGAAGGACTGAGCTAGGGTGTTGGTGGGATGGGAGTTGATCGACACGAAGTGCCTGGGCTGGGCTGGACCCAGAGAGTCGCAGTGGGAATGCGAGGTTGAGATGTGGGCGATGTGGGCTGTGGGGTCGCCGCTCTTTAGGCGGTGGACGCTGTGGACTGCTGGTGGCAGGCTGGCGTAACGACAGGGGGGTCGGTTTGAAAGTACCGCGCGAGTACCTTTTCTTCTCTCTCTGCCTGTTGCTGTGTTGCGCAGGGGCTTTCCTGGGCGTAGGGGGGGTAGAGCTGCGTCAGTTGGTCAGTCAGCCGGTTTTGTCCGACAAGGGTGTCTCAGAAAGGCCCATCTCTGGTGGCAGGTGAGAGAGAGTGTGTGTGTGGCAGAGTGAGCCAACAAGTATTATCCCACTTCCTCAGTAAGAAACGGTACTTGATTGCTCTCGCCCTCTGCCTCTGCCTCCCTCCCTCTCTCTCCCGCACACGCATATAATGATGGTCGGTGCGTAATGAGTTGATTGATTGATTGACTTACCAAGAGAAACTGACAAGCAGCTTATTGAACCTAGTTTGAATGAAAGGGCAATCCGTTGCTGGCTAATTGCTGTAGGGCCGTGTGCCGGGACGAGATGTGGCTTGGATGTAGTAATCAAATAGGAGCGACAGATAATCACCCCTAAGAAGGAGAGGATTCAATAGTGAAAGACCGGTACAAGAATGTAGCAATCAGGCCCGGATGATGTGGGGTCGGTCGGGCTTCTTCTCGCACGTCGTCGTAAAAGTCCAGTAATAATATGTGGTGGCGGGAAGTCGGAAGTGGGTGCGACGATTTCAAGATTAATCCAGAACACCGAATGTCGCAGTCAGTCACCAAAGATTGGGATTTGAGATAAAATCGTCAACGCGGTAAAGGAACCCGGGGCCTGCGGAAATGCCTTTTTGTCGGTTGATTGCTGTTTTAACTGGTGATCAAAGCAAGCTGGCCTGAATCAGCAGATTCGTTCAAGTATAATATCCGGGCCTCTCCGTCGTCGGCGGAGTTCTCGGTGTTGGGTTGGAGCCACACGTAGCCGTTCCAGTACAGTTTGCCAGTGGCACCGAGCCTTTTTTTTTTTTTTCGTTCTGGGGCGGAGTCGATGAGCCCAACCAAATCCAATCTTGGGTCGAGGCTCCAGAGAATGGCGAAAGAACGCGCAACAAGTCTTCGTATCAAACAACGTAAGGTAAGAATGCTCGTTTCTGCGTATGGGGGATGTTGCCTTGCGGGTTTCGTGGGCCGTTCCGGAAAGTGCACAGCCTTGGTCAGATATAAAAGCTCTCTCTTTCGTTCTGCCTTGCGGGTATTGTATGAGTATAACTGGTTGGTGTTGACCCGAATGCCGGTAGTCGTCAAGAAGAGGCAAGAAAGGGCGCCTTGGAAGGTATGCGGGAAATATTAATTAGATTTCGGGTTGAGACTGGCCTGAGTCTGTGCAAGATGGGATAGGGAAAGTATCGAATCGATCGTGGTCTCGTAATCGAGTCGGGGTCAGAGGGGTTGAATGTTTCGTGTCCGTAGCTCCACGCAGTGAACCTAGGTAGGGATGGACGAGGTGCAAAAAAGAGAGCGAACGTCTTCTAGACTTCAGATGGAAAAAATCCCTTGGCTTGGGATCAAAGAGAAGAAGCCTGAAACAAAACAGCTTTTTCTCACTCGGGAATAGTAGTCACTAGTTTGGCAAGAGGAAGGGGCAGAATATTGGTGTTGAGGAATTGGAAACATCTGGATCTCATATAGTTTGGTTCTTGTTCCCAAACCCCTTCCCACCCTGGATACTACTGGATACGACCAGGGAGGCATGAAGATCCAACCGATATGCTATTTGGAGAACTCGCCCGGCGGCCTGTCTCCGGGGCCCTCAGTCCCGCTTAGACAATTGGGCGCGAGATGTCCTCCCACTGCCTCCTGCTCACAATAACAAAAGACAGCGCTGCTGGAGCTTTCGGCAGGGCCCCTGACCAGCGAGAGGCGCCCCCCAGAAGGCCGGCGTTACCACGACTTGAATGGCTGACAGGTGCATTTTGCCGACCCAGCCCGGCCATGGCGCCGCATAATCCCTTAGATGAATGGGTGAGCGCGTCGGATGGGCAGTTGAGTTGCGCATGAATAATTGGCTGGAGTGGTTCGAAGGCAGCTCGACTTGAAACAAGCGAGTAGGGGTAAAGCGTTTTGGCCAAGCGTGGTGTGTACCGGCTAGTCTCCATGCAGCCATACGCGGGCGAAGGTTACCTCTGACTTACCGAGAAGCCTCTACTTTACCTACCTGACAAGTCGAGCCAAGTTCAAGCCCGGTAGGCCAACGGCGAATCAGACGTGAGAAAGCCAACGGGACGAGGTAGTCTGTGGCTGAAGCTGGAGCCGACGCGCAGCGGAGGCGCTATCCTACATGACCCAAGATCCCCTACATCCTGGCTGATAGTTGGCTGTCAACCTCGACCAATGAGACTACGCCAGCATGCACAATATCAACCTCGCGGGAGGATTGAAACAGGACAGTCATCGAATGACAGGGCGCGTACGGAGTGGTAGCCCTATGTAATGATTTCGACAATGGCCACGCAGACTGCGCGTACCTCAACGGTAATCGTGGATTAAGAGAGAAACATCAACATCAATGAAGAACGACTGACCGACCCGGTGGCAACTTGATGAGCCAGCCCTTTCGTGGCATCAGCCCATGATGAATCCGATCGTCGACCGCCAAGAAAATGTCTGGGGGTGGCGTGCACGCCCCCGCCAGCCATGAGAAAACCCAGACGCCAGAGCAGCCAGACGCAGGAATGTTTAGAGCGAGCCTCGCCTTTCATCAAACCCCTCTCATCAATACATGTATGTGCAATAGGTAGGTTACGATATCACCGCTAATAAGGCATTGCGATGCAGAGTTCGACAAGCGGTATGTAACCCGACCCCGTCTTGGGTCGTGGCAGAGGCGTGGGCCGTCCAATGACCAGGCCATGCCTTGGACTTGCACAAGGATTCCAGGGGTTATGCGTGTGACCCGTTGAAACGAAACGTCTGAACTATGATATCGTGCTATCTTTCTGCCATCGTGTTGGCTCCTCCAAATTTGCAGAGTTGTCCGCCCACTTTGATCGTGACCGAAAGGGTGCCTGGTCGCGGGGCCAGGCACCGAAATGGTGCGCCGACGTCGTATTCCACCATGTTGACAGGGCATTGTACATCGGAATCGTCTCCATCGGCCTCGTCAGTATTATGGTCCAACAGGCGGTCGCGGCACGTCGGCAGATCGGGGGCATCAATTCTCTACCAAGCTAAGGCAATCGGCCGACAACTTAATCATCATGCGGAGCAAATTTCGCTCTCTCGATGTGCAGGCTGTAATTTCAACCTCACAGTCAACCAGCCCACTCACCACAACACGACCTACAGCTCGTATCACGATATGTACATTCACGGTACCAGCAGAGAGCACGTTCTGCAGGTGCCGGGACGTGCGGTGATAACCGTTACTAAGTAATTAGCGAGCGGATTGACCATGGATAATGACGATGCACCTCGTTTGTTGGTCTATGCGACTACACGTCCGTCTGCCGGTCCAGCATTGCTTAAAGATTGGATCTGCCCCTGGTTGGATGATGAAAGAGCTTGAAACGCAGTCAATTTCTTTAGTATGGCAGCATGTCTCTCACCATCACACTAATAAAAACTGCTTCCTCGTGTCTCTCAATTCATGATTGATTACGACATTTGGAGATATCGCAGCTTTCGTGGCTATCATTTCCCCTTTCATGTGCCATGGACCCCTGAATGGCCCGTCCGTCCGCATTCCAGCTTTGCAAACTGAAGCTGAAACCTAGATATATCCTATATCCCGTTGTGGCTTGAGCCTTTTCGTCTCCATGACATCCCATCAACCTTATCAGTGGCTTTTTTCCCCCAGACATCTGACCGACCGAGCACTACCTAAGATAGTCCGAGCGTCTTGTCTCCTTGCCATTGACCCCTTGTCCATCCCACCTCAATCCCATCGCCCGTCACCCATCGCAAGGCTTTTAGCGAGCTGCGGCTGGAATGAACTGGCGCATCATTTGGCAGATGGTATTGCCCTTTCCGGCGCACAGGGTAGCGGTCAACCCCTGCGCTTTGGTGATCTGTCAAAAAAAAGTAAACATATATATGGGTTTTCTACCCTTTACTGCTGAATGATGAACAAGGCATTGTCGTTGGCTATTGCAGATGCATTCCAATCTCCCCTATCAGACGAGGGTTGAGGTTGTACAGCACACGTACATGAAGTGGTGACAGCTCTTCGATCCCCAAAATGCGGCACCGCTTGCAGCGAGGGATGGTTATTCGTCCATCCCTGACCCCTGAGCCGTGCAGCCGATGCCGAGCCTTGGATAAGCCCAAACAAAGCCCACTTCAACTCTATCGACCTTCGGCAGCCCGGGGCTCTTTCAGGCAGGCAAATAGCCACATAGGGATAGATTAATATCATGTTTCTTCGTCTACCTATATCGTTCCATGTGACTCACAGTCATAGCCATAGCCCGATTTCACGAGATACAGGTGGGATACAAATGGTCGATTAGGCATAACCGTTAGCCGTCTTCATAAAATTAGCTTCCTAGTCGAGGACCAACCCCGCAGGAAGCATTATGCGTTGTCCACGGTATGCATCCAGCGTTATGCCTGCCAATCCAGCCATCGTGATAAATTCAGGCTGCCAAACACTGGGGATTCGGACCTCACCGCCCTGCAAGTTAAGTGCATTCCCCAGATATATTTTTCCCTTCCTCAGCCTTGGCTCCTGCCGGGCTAGCTGGCGGTGCTAGTCAAGGATGGGTGGATGGATCTCGCGATGCCCGATGCTACCTTCCATTGTCCCAAGGAAGGTCCGTTTCTATTTCTTTGCTCTCCCAGTCGCGGCCAAGCATGAATGGATGATGGCGAGCGAGCGAGCGAAACGGAAGCGGCGGCGGCCCCTTCGGTTCATGACTTTATGACGGGGCTAGGCCCGATGCGGTGCCCTCTGTCTCGGAGAAAGTCGGTGGAACTGGTCTGCGCACGCCGCCATTGGCCGCGGCCACTTTGGAAACGAAACGTCCAGGCCTAAGCCCAAAACCGCCCAGGGCCAATGACGAGGCCGCCATCGCGAACTACCCCGCGTAATGTCGACATGGAAAGAAAACAGGTGCGCGTTCCTGCTGTGGCTGAGGGCCTCCCTACTTTATGCGTGTCTCTGGTAAGCCCTGTATCACGACTCATTTCATTGCACGCGCGCCTGGTCATACACATTGAGGCCTCATGAATGGGGTAGGACAACCTGCAAAATAAACATCGCATGCAATTGCCAAGACGAGCTTGGATTAACTCAACCCGTGTATCCACGATGTATCCCTCCTCTCTCCCTCCGAGATAGGCAGGCAGTGAACACTCTCATACCAGACTCAAACAGCACTCTAGCTAAGCCCCACGGCCCTACCTTCCACATGCATACAGACAGATTGACGGATAATCAGCAGCCAGTAAACAGCTGAAGTTCCAGCATTCCTGGCGTTTGCCGGTAAAGCTGAATAGGTCAATCCTGATCTAGGGGGCCTATCAGACGGACCCCTGTTGCCTATCGCCCTTCCTTCTGCGCTGATCTAAGACTATTCACGAACGGTTCTTTGTTTTTTCTGTTCGGCCGAACGCTAACTAACGAAGAAGCTCCGGGGGGCCATTCAGCTCCCCAGAAGTCAACACACTGTCTTAGCAACTCAGCCGAGAATCTTCTACATCTAAAATTTCCCAGCGACTGTCATTAGCTTCAATAATGCGCTTCCCTTTCATGCATTGATTTTACTTGCTTTTCAAGTAAATTACTCGCAGTCCCGGCCTCCCGGGGAAGCTATGCGCATGCAAAGGGAGTCGAAGATTGCGCCACATTAACTCTACCAGGGGCAGTTCGGGGGAGGGGCAAGATTCGACGACTGTGGCTTGAATTGCCCTGGCCCTTGCTAACACGACTGGATCTCTATGCCAAGCTGCCAAGTCTCCATCGCAAGCCGATCACGAAATACTGTGCGCCGATCTGCAAAGGCCCCTAGCAGCCTAATGGTGGGGGGGGACTCTCGCATTCTCAATTCTCATGTACACATCCTGTACACACTCTCAGGCTCTCTCACCTCTACATTGCCGTGCATACAAGATCCACATTCTCAATAGCCTATCTTATGCCGCGTTACTATGTATTTATGTAAGTAGCGGGCGAGATAGGCCGAGTATAGTGCATGGCGCATGGCGCTATCTTCAACGTTACTGCCTATGCAAGCTACTTTGCCAAATTACTACTTGCATATGCAGGTCCAGCAAAGCAAAGAAGCCCGTGCCAAAAAGCAGTGGTTGCCCAGAGCGCTCTAGCCAGCCACCACCACAACCACTACCCACACTTATACGGTTACCGCTCTCCGTTCCAACGTTGCCATCGTCGGTTTGGTGCCATCTCACTAAACTAACGCAAACTCGGGGTTAATTGTCCGTTACCAGTCATCGAGTTTTAGCTCGCTCCTCCGCATCCAGCTTGGCTTGGGGCTTGGGGGCCGACGAGTCGTGACAGCGAGCAGTACGTCAACTAGCAAGGTCCGGTTCCGCAACGACACACGGCCCCTGAGCCATGCGGAATCAAAGACATGTAGCCAGTAGCTTCGGGGTCGAGTGAAGTGATCGTCACGTCCATCTAAGTGTATTGAATTGTATGAATCTAATACCACTACCAACTAACTACTATGTACTAAGGGAAAAAAGGGGGGTTCATCCAGACGGGAAAACGTGGCCTGGGGGGCCCGCGTGACCACTAGCAGCAGTCGCAGTGCCAATCCATCCTGGCTGGGCTTTCGAGAAGAAACCACAGGCCGCCGACAGGCGCAAGATGGCCGATCACATGGATGAATGTCTTGGACGGTGCCTTTTCGGCGGACGACCGGGCAAAGGCGCGGCCGCAGTTGCTGTATCGACCGAAATTGGCGGTGCTCCTCTCGTGTCTCACGAGGTGCAGTGGTTCCTCCCAGATCGCAAACTTCCAAGACACAAATCCTTCGACGGCGGACATTGCGCGCGCGTGCATTGCATGAGGTCGGCGTTCATCCCATGTGCCGCTGCTAGTTTAAAAAAACCACCTCAACCTGATGCCTCGTACTCAATGGCCCCAGTGACTCAAGTTTTGTTTATTTGTTACGCGACGTAACACTTCCAACATTGTTCGGATTCCCTTTGCCTTCCACGGCCGGCGACAGATTTGGGGGCGGGTAAGTGAGTGAGTACCTAAAGTAAAGTAAGCACAGCGGCTCTTTTTGGGGCTGAGGCGGCTATTCATGTCAGGAGCAATCGACCGGGGGAGCTATTCCCGTCGTTCCCTGCCAGTCCTTGCATTCAACATCATCGTCTCTTGCCCAGCTTGCTAGAGAAGATGCACGTAGCCGACCGGGACTTGCTGGAGAACTGCATCGATGATCCCATGTTTCATCTGGCGCGCAGCGCAGACGGACTGGCCCCCATATCGATCCATCTTCGCATCCCAGACAAAATCTGATGAAATGCATGTGTCTATCCACATGTAAGCAGGTGAATGTAAACCAGACAGAGCACTCAATCGATGTGCGTACGTGTATGTGCTGAGAGGGATCCATCCTGGTGTATTGATTGAAGCGCCGGCGCTATTAGGGCAGACCATGTACACTTTGCCGCGGTGGGACTCCCGATGGGAATCTGCAAGGGGCGGGCGCTTGTGAAGGCCAATCGAACCGCCAGGACGTCTCTGGTTACATTCTTGGGCTTACCCGTTTTTCATTTCTTCTCAGGGCCCCCGTGCACATTAAATCGAAACTCATTGCCGCCCGTTCGTTCGTTCGTTCATTTGCTTGGACTATGTAACGTAAGTACGCAAACGCAAAGAGAGGGTCGTGGTGAATCGACTGGGGATCTCTTCCCGGGACAGGAGATGCGGCTGCACGGCCAATTGCCGCTGTCATTTGTCGACGGGGAACAGACTTGACTGATGGTCGCGGTTATCCATCATTCGTTCGCTCGTTTGCTCGGAGGTTCATCAGATCTTGTTTCTAAATTTGACTTTGTTTACAGTCTGTTCGTTTCGACTTGGCAGCGAAGTCTCCCCGGGTCTAGTATCCCAACCCCTACCCTTACCCCCATGCGAGCGGGCGGCTACGCAGATTGGAGTGCGCTGTGTGCTGGCTTCCTCCCGCTATTGCTGCAGTCTGGCAGCTGCTTGCATGGACCGGCGCGAACAGATGCCGCGCGGGAATTGCCCAGGCTACCGGCGCGCGTCCACCCGCGTCATGTCTCATTCGTGGCCTTGTTGCTGTGCTGCGATGGTTCATTGATTGATTCCGGCAGGCTGGTGTAGTAGTTCGTGCGGCCGCTGGGTAAGTAGCATCGTGGTTCCTTCTTCACTCGTGTCCCTTCCCAACGAGCCAAGCATTTGACTACTGGATCACTTCTTGGCTCTTGACTCGTGACAACCAACCTACTGCATGTCTCGAGGCCAAGTACGTTGGCGAAGTTCGAGATCGCACATGTGTCTGCCAGGTGTGCTCGACAATATTTGAAGGTGGTTGATCGGACAAGGAAAAGGCGGTGTATCATCGTTTGCCAGATCGGGGGCGGTTGGTTGAGTTGTCGTAGATGGTTGCCGTCCCACGACCTGCATGATTGCGTGTAAATAGTCTCAGCAGCTCCAAGACTCTTCACGGCCAATATGATCCGTGAATGAAAACATTCCTCGCGCGATGTTCACACGTCCGTACGATCAGTCGACACTCGGTAAGGGGGCTGCCATGGTGCTAGCAGTGTGAACCAGAGACAGTAGTCCAGATACGTCAGTACCTTGGCTGGGACATATGCCTTGGTGTGAGATGGCATCCTCTACCGTCCTCTATCACCAATAGGATATCAGCATATCCTTATGTGTATGAACGGTATAGATCTCAGGCTTCGAAGGAAGATGGTGAGTTGAGCACCGCACCACGTGTTTGGTCGACTTACCCATTCACATGTGTGCCCCTATCCATCCAGATACCTCCGTTGGCTCTTGACTCTAGCTCTCTCGAGCACTATCACGCTTGGAGTAGATATTGTAATCAGTCTTGCCTTGCTATAATGCCTGTATAGTGCTGCAGTAGTGTCATTTTCTCATATGTGTGCTGGAAGTAGTCAGTCATGTGTTGTCTATGCCATACATCCATAATGTCTTTGCAAAACACGCCATATGAAATGAATTACAGCTCGTAACTGCTCTGATCGTGACATAGGCAGGATTCATCATCATCATTAACTTAAGAGAGTACCGTAAATGATTAGATATTGCGTTCTTAGCTACAAATGACTGTAGCATACAGTCAAGTATCAGCTAGAGAAAAGTCAAGGATATTGCATTCGTGAAAAGCGTCCAGTCATACTTGTACAATAGATTGACTCTACGAATGCGTAGCAGAATTCGAGAAACTTCACAAGTTAATATTTTGCCATTTGAAAAGCTGAGTTGCCAACCTCAATACCCAGGCTATTGATCACTCGCGGTATCATTGTTTTATTTTTTAAATCTAATACAGCAGCTTTCATTGTATACTCCTCACGCGTTCCGCCCGGTCAAGCCCGAGCCTATATCTCTTATCAGCCTCGTTGTCATTCGTTCGGTCATTGCCTAGTGTATCAAATCACGACAGCTCATGTGAGCTCGTCTCGTAATCGTTCCTTTGACTTTGGTCGTCATTCACGTAGGGATCTGCGGTTCCATGCTTGATTTCGCCGTATCGGAACCGGACGTCTACCAACGTCGAGACAGCCACATCAACACAATTGTTGGAACCGCCGTCCTAGAACATGTGAACCCCCATTACCAGTACAACCTCGAAAGCATCAAGTGATACTTCGCGGCCTGGACGATGCCACCCACAGGAAGGAGATCGCCAAAGCTTGTAATGGCCTGCAAGCGATTGCGGTACCAAGGTATGCGTAAGGACTCTGGTATGCGGCGGCTACCTTGGTCTTCCTGATATTGATTTGTTGCGGTACCACGGCCAAGCGATTATAGCTGGCGAACGCTATGGCGCTGCGGAACATAAACTCGCGCACTGTATTAACCATGTCTTCTGTAGGATCTTTCCAGGCCATGGTGCAGTCGCTGTACATCGCTATATCAGAGATGAGGTGATTGCTAGCATTCTGACCTTAAGCAAAAAGCCAATAGGGCTTCCTTCCGATATAATGTAGACTGACATCTGAAGTGTAGAGGGTGTCCAGAACCAAAGTCACACCTCCAGGCATCAGATCATGACCTTTTTCTGCGCCATCATCGACTGGCCACGTCCCCGGACACCAGTCTTTGCCACTAGGAATAGAAGTGGTGATCTCCGTAGTTTCGTTGTGCCTAAAGTGCCATTAGTCCACAGTAGAAACACCGTCTCTTTCTTTATACTTTTTCCAACGTCAATTCAACCAGGCGGGCCCAGCGAACCGAATCAACGGCAATACCGTCTCTTATTGTAATCGCATACTGGTTTGTCCCGAGAAGTAAAGTGCATTCACGTAATATCATTTGACCAGTGTATACTATTACATGTTTGACCAAGGCCCTTGTCCTAATAGTGGTGAAATCTTTGAGTTCATTAACCCACTCAGACGGCATGGATATGTCGAAGACTGCTATGCTGGTGAGATTGGGGTTAGAGACATTGAGGGTGTAGAACTCGTAGTCAAGTAGTCTTTCTTTGCCGCTGTCATCGCAACCCGGAGCCGGAAGTGTGAGGACACAAATTCTGTTAATCGATCTGCATGAATCGATAGGTATCGATATAGCTTCACGGAGCGCATAGGCCGTCGAGGACACTTACGGCAAGGGAAATGAAGGCGGCGACAGCGAATATGCCCCCCTTTGTGTTCCGGCTCATCAGCGCCGAGAGATGTTTTTTCTTCCAAATCAAACTGAAGGCGGCCGAGTTCAGCCCCTTTCAAAGCTTCGAGCCACCAGGAGATCGCATAGCCTTTCGAGAGGGCGACCGAAAGGCAGAGGTTGGCGATACTGGCGACGAGGGCCAAAAGGACGGAGACTGGAACAGGCCAGGCCGTGATCTCTCCGTTCTTTGAAGACCAGAGTATCACAGCCAACGCAACACGGCATAGTGCAAAATCTGTCAGGCAGGAGATTGCAACCCAGAGACATGCTTCCGCCATCCCGGCGCCCACTGGACAGATTCGTTCGGTCTGAGGCTGCATCTCTTGACGAACTAATCAACGTACGATATGGAGAGAGTCAGCATATGCTTCTCTTCTTGAGTTCAGGTTTTCTCGAGCAACTTGATCCCCTTGAACCTTTGGTAGGCTTAGATAGGCTGTCATACAGAAAGAAAACTAAGACATCAAGGACGGAGGTGAAGAAAGGATAATATTCAATTATGGATTAGAAGTCGGCTCTATCCGCGCCTCTTCGAATATGCTGATACGGCCTAGTTTGAATGAAATACATGCAATGATGGGTGGGATGTGCTCTGATAGGTTATGGAATTCGATCAATGACGTTGAGACGAAGCATGGAGTGCATATCAGGTTGATACAACCGGGCCAACCAGAGGACAATGGAGTAAAGCTCAGTCGAACTTATGTGACTAGAATCTAGATACTGCAAGCAGAGGTTATCATGCGAGCGTATAATCGGTGGTGAGCCAGAAAAGGGGGTTGGCCATCAGAGCAATCTGTGTAATTTAGGGGCTTGCAGTATATTTTCCCATAATAAACCTCGGCTTAGGATCACCAGGATAACATTTGAGCCTTGTGTTTGCTATTTCTTCAAAATAGATTTCATGGTTCTTTGGGCTATTGTTTTTCAGTTGGGGTCCTCGTTGTTGTACAAACGACGAACGTCTCAAGGGCAAACAGCCTCCATCTTATTGAACTGATCCAACGGCGAAGCTGGTGAAACTAGTTGGCGAAATCTACACACTGAGGGAAGGCCAACGACCTTAGATAACATGCAAATGGAGATATTGGTAGACGTATGATCAGACTAGCGGACAAGCGTTTACGTATCCCATCTCGGTTCGATACGCTGAAGTAGGGACAGGCAGTCTTGTTAAAGCCTTATGTGGTAGAAGATCAGATGAGAGTGCGTATGATGTTAACAGCACCCACTGCATGGAATTCCACTATCGGTCGTATGGGGAATTTTGCGCAGATATTGCTAAAAGCCATTCAAGTTGACAGTTGGGCTAGCTCAAATATTATTGCCCTACGCGTGGATTTCAGACCCAATCGTAGATATCTCAAATACTCTACATGGAGAGTCATGAGCATAACGTGAATTAAATTGTAGCAAATCAGAGTGGCCGTGACGTTACAACCCCTGGAACGATATACAGGCGTTGGTGAAGGACGGCCCAACTTGAACAAATTCATATGAATCGGCTGGCTCGTTACCACGCAACCCCATTATTGGAAAAAAAAAGATTGTTCTACACCTAGGTATTTAAACACGGCTGAAGGAAATCCAACGCGCAGCCGGGCCAGAGTGGACGATTCTTGCTCGTATAAGCACGTGATATACACATAGTCGTCTAGCATGATCACTGGTCTATGGAAGGGAACTTTGTATGATTCATCTCGTAAAACTTTGTAAAGTTGGCCAGTGCCAATGCCTCGTATCGCCCCACAGCCAACAGCTTCCGACCAAGGCTGGTCTCGTACTGGCATCAGCAGCAAGAGTAATAAGCAGTGAGTCACTCGCGAACTCGACTAATCTAGGGAGGCAGCGCCAGGATAGTATGAAGCCCAGGCTCCGGCTCAGGAGCTTGCTTGCTGCCAGGGAGGACTCCTGACAGATTATGATAAAATAGAAGGACCTGCTGGATAAAAGATAGACAGTCAACCGTGAAGAGTGTTAGAACAGGCTTTGTATACTTTACTGTGCTCGTGAAGCCGAGGCTGGTATAGTTACCAGCAAAAGTCAAATATTGGGGATAGTGGCACGGGACAAACAGGGCAGTTTGAAAACTTCTCTTATCGGGGGAATATTTCCCTCTCGTAAGCTGTTGAGGATGCTGTCAGTGTTGGAGGACTGATTTCGCTACTGTGGCAACAGGGGCTAGCGTCTGTCAGTCCTTAGGGAGACTTTTGACATATCATTATCTACTAAGCGTGGGTGATGACGGCATCACCATTTCAATCTTCTGCGTTGCCGGATATAAGAGACACAATCAAGCTAGAAGTTGTACTAGTCTTTAAGTTCACGGTCAACCATCGGATCGGGCCAACTTCTGTGTAGTAGTTGCCTCTTATGATTTGGGTGCCAGGGTTATGGCTTTTTGTGATAATATCCATCGTTCTATGTATAGATTCTCGCCCCTGGGAGAGAAAATTTGCTGGTGCTATATCCCAGTTTATATGGATATGTGATCGACATGTCAACCGAGGCATCGGAACCGACCAGCACAAAGACTCAGCATGATAATGCAGATATGACTAATATCTTAGGTAGCAGGAGAGACGTGCAATTTATGTTGGTACCATCCTTTACGACGCACTGCAATTGCGTTTTTGTGGTGGCTTATGCGTGCTCGGCCAGCTTGTCAGCCCTTTTCTGCAATAAGATGCGATATCTCGTAAAACCAAAAGCCCGCCAGCATCATGGTGGCGTCCGATTTAATTTCCGTAGCTGCCGTCCATCCAAAGAGCGCGAGCTGTGACGCTGCCGACTTACCTAGTAGAAGAATCAATCATTAGGCGGCCTGCTGGCATCCGATATTAGGGGCCGAAGGTAAGGGATGCCAGATGGCTGACCGACCGGCGACTGGGAAGCAGCGCCTTATTCTTGTGGGTAGCTTTTTAAGATTCAATAATCAAGGAAACACTTTTCGTATTGCTGTTGTTGTTCAATCAATCCACTTTATTCTTCTTATCTCCAGGGGAATGGGTTCCGAAAGTTTGGTACGCTTCAGGGTTCTTTTGTTTTTATCGATGCCCAAGCTTTGCATGTGCTTTCAGCAAGGGCAGCAAGGGCAGCAAGGGCAGCTGGGGTATCAGAGCGTCTTGAACTCTCCTTTCGGCTGGTAGCGGATACGACGTCCAGCTTTCATTATTCCCCGTTGAATCTGGAGTTTGGGAATAGTAGAAACTGCAGCGAATATCGAATACATAACCTACCAAGGAATGGAATGAGCAGATACTGGTAGGGTATGAAGCTAAGGTCAGGCCGGGCGAGGGGTGGTTGAGTGAGGCCGAGCGCCGAGCTCCTTCGTTAGCTCGTTAGCTTGGCCGGGAACCGCGAATTGGCGATATATGACGACACAGCCACCCACAATCTCTTGCTTCTTGCAAAAGTCTGCGGCACAATTTTTTTTCTCTCACCACTTACCCCCTACTACGCCTGGTTGATAATTGCTGCATGGCCGAATTGAGTCTCTGACAAAGAAACCACCCGCCTTAGCCATCATCTTAGCTCAGACTTTAGCAGAGAAAAGTAAGGTGTAAATATGGGGACCCTGCTGCTAAGCAGCCACCGGTGCTTGTTAGCAGGCAGGCAGCAGGGCTCTCATCCTTCCCGTTATATCCGTTTCTTCTTACTCCGTGCCTTTGGCTCTTGTTCCTGAATCGCAGTTTGGACCGGCTCGAGTTCCATTGAATAGGGGAGATGAGCGGGTGAGACAGCAGCTACCACTAGATTTGATAGATTGATGGAGATGGATGTGTGCAATTCCACGTTGTATCGGGGTCTGCACCCGAATGAACATATGCCCCCCACCTGTTGGGATAGAAATAACTCGGGAACCCAGAACCAGAAGAGGGGAAAAAGAAAGCTGGAGCAATTGCCAACAAGACAAGACAGTCAACAGTGGTGCGATTATGTGAAGAGATGATCATCAGCCATCGTGATGCTCGTATCTTTTGGAGTTCGGGTAGACCGGCCATTCCGCAGTGGGTATCGCGGCCACGTTTGGTCAAAGGTTGTCTTAGCAAAGTCGGTGACTAGCGCCGTCTGATGATTCTAATCGAGTTTTTAGTTCGAGTTTTCTCGGTTGTGTAATGCTGGATGCCTGTCTCAATGCCCTGTGTCACCCATTCCGCGGAGCCGCAGCGGGGCGAATGGGTGGTCTCTGCTCGGGAAAACCTGGCAAAGAGCAGACAGGACAGACAGACAGCTTCACAGAAAATGCAAATACAGTATGTAGACAGACAGCCTGGAGTCCTGGACAGCCCGACAACCACCCGGTCCACCCGCGCTACCACGCTCGCTACCTTCGCTACGTCACATAGTGGGCTGTCGACAACACTGAAGTCCCTCATGGAAGCATGGAAGCACGGAAGCACGACGTTTTTCCCATTGTAGGCATAGGCCTGTTCCCTACGAGCTACGCTGGAGAAGCTATGTAGTACGAGAAACCTAGCACCTGGGAAGTCATCCGCGAGACCTGCACCAAGTACGCCAGCGAACACGCTACACAGCATCACGAGGCTTAGGCTGCTCTGCTCTGTTGTGCTAGAACAGAGCGTTCCTGGATTGAGGATCCCACTGCGAATGCCTACTACAGCCGCCCACAGCTACATACCTCTCCAAAGACAGCAACGAGAAGGCAGGCCTAGCCTGCCACCGGAAAAGACACAGCAGCCAGCTCACCTGGTGGGAAGAATGACGTTTATAATATACAGACCTGGCGGGAATCCCCTCAGTATTCTCCTCACAATCGGCATTCTAGAAGGGCCTTCTCCGCGACCGCACATATGTTGACCTGGCCCCAATGGCCAGGGTTTGCAGGGAGGCAGGGGTCGTTGCTGACAGGGCGACGAATGCTTGATTTCTGGAGGGGAGTGCTGATGCCCCGAAAATGGGTGTAGACTGCCCCGCCGCCATCATCTGTCATCGCTCTCTCCCCAGCCTTTCCAAATATTCATAGGCTCGTATGGCTGGAAGGGTGGGCAAAGGTAGGAAAACGAGTGATGTCAAGCAGATTCTGGTCAGGTTCTGATGCGGTTCGTATCGCCAGAAGGGGCCTGAAAAGGAAAGTGGTGGTGTCCTACTACATGCTATTATTAACCATGGGCGAGGGAGCTTTCACTTTTCACGAGCTTGCTAGGTTAGCTGCTGTTGTTCACCAGTCGCTATGTATTTACTTGCATACACGAGCCCGAGTGGGCCGACGTCGTCGCCCAATCATTCTGCATGCCGCTGGGGCTTGCCTAGACAAGCCTAGACGAGCCATGCCCAAGCAAGACTAGCAACAGCGTCTGCTATTCTGCACCGCGGCCGTTTTGTCCAACGGTGGGCCATACCCGGTAGGGAACGGGGCTGGTCCGGACGATCGGGTTCTTGCAGTAAACAAGGTTGGGAAAAAGAAGTCGGGCTGCCCCTACATTTCTGTACACCAGTCCCTACACTACCGCTCATTGGCGATACGCGCTTCCAGCGACTCCAGCGACTCCATACGACCCCTGTCGCTCCACCGACAGGGGCATGCCGGAAAATCGATTGGGCAACGAATAACTCTGTACAACATGCAGTCGCTGACGTTCGATGCTATTCATTCGTGATGATGACTGGAACGGGGTTCTTGGGGCTTCCAAAGTCCACTCTTGTTATCATTGGGAGAGGCTGGCTCCGCAGCATCAGCCCACAAGAAAAATAAGAGCATGCCGGGGATCCAGTGCTTCCTTTTGATATAAGACGCTGCAATCCTCCGTCGTTCAGCAGACAAGCAGTACAACCCACGCTTCTCCGTTGCTCTCGACAATAACAAGCAACAGCAACCAGTCACTCGCTTATCTGGTAGCACCTCTAGTCGCTCAGAGCTGTCTTGTTGATTACACAACTCGACACTACTACGTTCGCTCTCCAAGCTTCGTCTTCGACTATAATCAGTAATCTAATCCGAACGATGTCGGCTGCCCGCTTCGCCCTCGGCGCCATGGCCCTCAGCGGCCTGGCTGCCGCCAACCCCATCAAACGTTGGACATAGTAAGTTGCACAGCATCCTGCCGTACATCCCGTTCGAAACCTCCCAATACTAACAAGTCGTGATAGCCCCGACTGCGATGAGACCAACTGCTACCGCAACCTGTTGGACGCCAAGTACTCTGCCGCCGCCCCTGGTCTTTGCAAGGAGTTCCTCGCCACCACTGTGACCGAGAAGTCGGACATCCCTAAGGACTGGTTCAACTGCAATGTCCAGGAAGCCTCGAGCGCCTGCTCTTGCGTTACTTACACGGCCACCCACACCAGCGGCGCCTCCACCTCCACCCAGCCCGGTTACCCCGTCGTGACCCCGACGTACTCGACGACTGCCCAGCAGCCCACGACGTCGTCTCAGCCCGGCTACCCCGCGTCGCCCATCAGCAGCACCTCCGTTGTCGAGACCACCTCGTCCGCGCCTGGCTACCCTGTTGTGACCCCTAGCTACTCGACCAGCACTGTCGTTGAGTCGACTACTTCTTCGGCCCCGGTGTACTCCGCCACCACCCCCAGCAGCTCATCCGTTGCGACCACCTCGTCGTCGGCCCCAGTGTACTCAGTCTCCTCTGTGAGCAGCACCGCTGTTGAGTCGACCACCTCGTCGGCCCCGGTCTACTCTGCTTCCTCTCTGAGCAGCTCGTCCGTTGTGACCACCTCCTCCAAGCCTGGCTACCCTGTTGAGACTCCCAGCTACTCCGCTAGCTCCGTGTCCAGCTCTTCCTCCAAGCCTGTCTACTCAACCTCCAGCACGGCTGTTGAGTCCACCACCTCCAGCAAGCCTGGTTACCCCGTCGAGACCCCCAGCTACTCTGCCAGCTCCCTGTCCAGCACCAAGTCGTACAACACGACTACCCCCGGCTACCCTGTCTCTACTCCCACCCAGCCCGGCTACCCCGTCACCACCCCCGAGACCAAGTACACTGTGTCCACCGTCTACCAGACCTCGACCTACTCGGTTACCAAGTGCCCTCCTACCGTGAAGGACTGCCCTGCCACCACCAAGCCCTACGTTACCACCGAGATCCAGACCACCATCACCACTTGCCCTGTCAGTGAGGTCACCTCTACCCAGGCTACTTCGTACCCGGTCACCACCCCGGTCACCACCCCCGTGTACCCCACCACCGTTCCTCAGTACCCTACCGGCTACACCACCTCGACCATCGTCTCTACCAAGACCTACTCGGTTACCAAGTGTGCTGCTACCGTGACCGACTGCCCGGCTACCACCAAGCCCTACGTCACCACTGAGATCCAGACCACCATCACCACTTGCCCGGTTTCCGAGGTGTCCACCACCCAAGCTACCACCACCAAGACCGCCTACCTGACCACCAAGCTGCCTCCTTACCCCACGGCTCCTTACCCCACGGCTAACACCTCGGTCCCGGTCTACCCTACTTCTTACCCGGTCACCGTCCCCGTTGTGTCCACGTCGACTCTGTACTCTACCACCGTCTACACCACCAAGAAGTGCGAGGCTTGCACTGCTGTCACCTCGACCACTCTGTACCCCACTGCTGTCACCACTGTCACCTGCTCGACTCTAACGTCCATGACTCGTCCTTCGCAGTCTGAGCAGCCCACTTACCCTGCTCAGCCCCAGCAGCCCGAGCAGAGCTACCCGGTCCAGCCTCCGGCTCCCACCTACCCTGCCCAGCCTCAGCAGCCCGAGCAGCCTCAGCAGCCCACTTACCCTGCTCAGCCCCAGCAGCCCGAGCAGCCTTCAAGCTACCCCGTTCAGCCTCCGGCTCCCACCTACCCGGCCCAGCCTCAGCAGCCCCAGGAGTCGACCGTGCACAGCTACCCGGTCACTCCCATGCCCACCACCACCAAGTCCACCCCGGCCCCCACTGGCAGCGCCCCGCCCGTGGTCACCGCTGGTGCTTCCCGCATGAACGGAGCTGCCGCCGCCGCTGGTGTCGTGGCTGTTGCTGCTTTCCTGCTCTAAAGGAGTCCTTGATTGGTACGCTTTACGGTCAATAAGAAGAGCGAGTCGCAAGACTAACGAACGATGAAAGCACATGGAGGCGAAGAATGTGTTTGGGAAAAACAAAGTGTGTCAGTGGAAGTGGTTTTCCAGAAAAGAAAAGAAAAAGCCGAAAACAACAAATATCTTCTTCTTCTACTGTCTATTTTTTTCACTTCACACTATAATTCTTATCATCCGGCACCAATCGTGTCGGATTTCTTTTTCAAATCTTCTCTACACTCTCTATAGACATGGGCATCGGGGAAGGATATCATCATCAGGGGCGGAATGGAAGGAAGGAAATATTGGGGATATATGACTTGACGATTTTTATGCCACTTCACCGCGGACACATTTACACACACACACACTTAGTATTGGACAGAGAAACTGAATAGAAAATATATGTAATGAAACAATGTTGACTATTCCAAATGCCTTCTTCCATTTCATACCTGGTGACTTTGAAGACAGACATAATTTTGATCAATATATCCCGAATCACGCCAGTCTTTATTCCACCTGAATCTGTCAACTTAAAAAGCTGAAGCCATCGGATCGACGCGATCGCGTTAATACGAAAGTGGGAATAAATGCCCTGGTAACATGTACCTGGGACAGCTAATCAGCGACTGCTCAGGTGTGAAGATGTCACGTCCAAGTCACCAGGGCATGCATGGGTAAGCCCAGTCGAAGAACGTGGCGAGAGAGTCGGTCCACCCACCACCACGTGCCTCAGGGGAAGGAAACGCGTGGAATGGTTGCTGGATGGATTAGACCGCCCCTAAGCGAAGCGGTTCGCTCTTTAGCCATGCAGCACAATGCGATGGATCCCTCAAACCATCCATCATGTCTGTCACCCAACCGTCAGGCCTTTTCAGTGATATCTATAGGCGGTGGACGGAAGACACTGTGCGTATATCCGGTTGGAATCCTCCGGGCCCAATGCTTAATTAGCCGGGTATGCTCGAAGCTCGTCTCGGTCATCTGAAGGAGGAAGAATAGAAAGCCTTACATGATGTCGCATACGTAATTGCCGTCAACATGCTACAGTCGTGAGGTCCGACGACGGGAGGTCGAGGGAGGTCGAAGTCCGATTAGCTTAACTTTACCTGGCAACCAGTGTCCATTCATGTAAAGCTGTCTGTTACATAGACTCCTCAAGTTCTCCTGATGAGAATATGCCCAATTCACAAATAGTCTTTCTTCAGTCTCAAGAAGTTAATCAGTTGCTTCCATGTATACAATGTGAGGGAGGAGCAAGGATTGGATCGGATCACGAAAGCAGACACTTGGATGATGAATGTAAGTCCCGAACCCCATGAAGGAGTCATTGCGTGTGTGTATCTGAAGTTTTGTCATTAGCATCAACCTATTGGGAAGTCCATCTCGCTATAACACCCAATTATAGGCGTAGAATCATCATCAGTCCACCCTTAAAATGACATGGGCCTCCAACTAAGGCCGCAACCAGCAAAGAGCTTACTGAGCGCTGGTATGCCATATGTATCCATGTACAGGATCCGCTAGGTCTCCTCTAAAGAACCCCCTTCTCTCGCTATGCCAGTGTTTCCCCAACGCCTCTAGAGCCATCCGTCCATTACATATAGTGGGAGCCTGTATACTGCCACGTGGGGAAGGGAGCCAGGTCTCCTCAGGAGAACCGCAGAACAAAGGCGGTGTCGCCAAGGCATAACTCTGAAGCAGCAGTAGGTAATGCCCGACATAAAGCCTTGTCGCGACTAACTTTATAATCATTCGTCCATTATCCTGAAAAGCCACTAAGGATGCTTCGTGGGGCAAGTAAGCCTTGTTCCTTCGAGACTTCCAAGCGTCGAGACTCAGTAATCTTCTTCGTCGTCGTAAGCCGGTCGGGGATCGAAGTAGCGGTGGTTGCAGGCCTGCTTGGCGGAGATACGGCCGGCCGGATCATATTTCAGAGTCAGCTCCAATAGCTCCAAGCCGTACTTGTCGAGGTTGCTGCAGAGGGTTTGCGAGTAGTCACGCTGCCACTTGGGGAACGAAGCCTTGAAATCGGGGTACGAGGTGACGCCGGGCCATGACTCCTCGTTCGGGGTGCCGAGCAGTCGGAAGGTCTTGAAGATCTGGTCAATCTCGGAGTCACCAGGGAACAACGGCTTCCTCGTGCACATCTCGGCGAAGATGCAGCCGACGGACCACATATCGACGCCCGTGGCGTACTGACGACCTCCCAGCAAGATCTCGGGAGCTCTATACCACAGAGTAACAACCTCGTGTGTATAGGTACGCAGGGGCACACCGAAGGCGCGGGCGAGACCGAAATCGGCGAGCTTGAGGTTACCCTCTCGGTTGATCAGCAGGTTTTGCGGCTTCAGATCGCGATGGATCACGCGGTGGCTGTGGCAGTATCGTACACCCTCGCATAGCTGGGACATGAACTTTTTTACCATAGCATCACCTAGTCCAAGTCGGCTTAGCTGGATGCTGGAGCCCTCTGGCAGGGCCTTGCCTCGTCCACCGTCGGCAACCGGCAGGGCCTCCATGTACTTCTTCAGATCCAGATCGAGGAACTCGAAGACGAGGTAGAGCTTGTGGCCGTCGGCGTGGACAATGTTGAGCAGCTGGACGATGTTGTCGTTTCGCATCTCCTTCAGGAGGGAGATCTCGCGGATGGCAGTTGAAGGGACACCTTCATCCTCAGCCTCGAGTCGAATCTTCTTCAGGGCGACGATGCGCCCATCGTGGAGAAGGTCTCGCGCCTTGTAGACCACACCGTAGGTGCCTGTGAGGAAAAGCAGGCGCGTCAGTGTCTGGGCTGGACATTGGACGGGAGAAAAAAAGAAGCAAGAAAGCCTAGTTGGAGCTGCACCCGGGGGGGGGATCGAGGGTTACGTACCTTCACCGATCTTCTCCAACTTTTGATAGTTCTCCATGACACCAACAGCAGCTGTCGCCTATTCGATCGAGAAGATGGGTATGGAACTAAGCTATCGCGTCTGGTAATGTGTGACAAGGGGGTAATCCAGATCACGACAAGAGGTAGGCCTCGGGGATGTTTCGTTGCGGTTGTGACAGGCTCTGATCTGATGGATCAATCCAATTCGATGGTGGGGTGAATGCGCTGGTCGAAGTGTCTGGACCCAAGGGCCAAAGGGGGAAAACGAGGGGCAGCCCGTCGAAACAAAAGTCGCAATCAATGGGGAAAAGAAACCAAATAAAAAGACAAGAAGAAGAAGAAGCCTGGTCGAAGGGCCTGGATATCGTGCGCGCAATTGAACTTACTTGGGCTGTCAGTGACTGGACTCCATCAACGACGAAGAGGGTTGGTTGTGTTGTTGTTGATTTCAATTTGATTTGTTGACTTGAGAACACCGGAGAGACCAGACCAGCTTTTTTGCTTGCAGGCGACTTAATTGCGGCACTGCTGACAGCCACAGGTGACAGGCTCTGGAATTCAGACCGTTCCGATGTGTTGTTCAGATGCTAGCCCCTGCTTAAACCTACTATAGCTACTGTAGCTTTACTTGGGTAGGCGCCTACCGACTACTATTGGCAATTGGCAATTGGCAAATGGCAACTGGGAAGAGGCAGCGCCTCTTAGCCACTAGAACCAAAGTCTTGGCAATATGTTATGCAGGGCTTTGAGTGGTTGTCAGTGTTATTAATAAACAAATCGGGCGCGCTTCACCATCATGCATAACGCGATCTGTGGCTGCGTCTACGCGTTAGCTGTGGCTTAATGCAGATTCCTCCTTATGCCTGCTTATGCCTGCTTATGCCCGCTTATGCCTGCTTGTTGCTTATCGCTTATCTGATGTCCGCTCTGCTTGCTCAACTGCCCCTCCAAACCAAATGATCGTCACACAAGCTAGTCATGACCTTAAGTACGATTGTGATGTTTGTAGGAGCAGTAATCGAAGCACTTCTTCTCCGTATCACGCCTTCCTCTTCTCGCAATACTAGCTGAGTCCCCGGGCTCATTGACCAAGACCAGAAAGAAGAGGAAAGAAGAACGTGTCCGATTCTCGAGTACGGAAACGGATTCTACCTGGCCCATCATGACTGTAAATCTCACCACTCTTGATGCACATGAGCAGCCCAACCCTGAGCTGAAGGGCACATGGAAAACCTACTCCAGGACAGAGCATGTCGATTTCATTAATCATCCAGACATAGACGACTTATCGGTCCCAGAAAAGGCCGCTGAGTTCCAGTCGGCGGGCTCCATTCCAGTAGAGACGTTGCTTACTGCATTCCGGAGTCTCGAGGGCGAAGACTGGCAGCCGAGCTCAGAACTCACTGACGCCCCTATCTATTTTCACCCACTACTTCCAGGTACCATCCCCCACCACCACTTCCCATAACCTTAACCTAGAAGGAGGCTTACCGTACCAAAGGACTACTCATCCTGCCGTCGTTAATCCCGCCAAGCATTCAGAAGACTCTTGTGTCTCGGATGGTGCATAGAGACCTTAGTGATCCCACACATCAGACCAATCTGCATCTCCACTATGATCTACCTTACATTGAGGGGGATGATACAGAAGATAAATCTTTCTTCTCTCTTGACCCAGACTCGGACGTCAGATTCAAACCTAAAGACCCCGACGTGCATAAGCCGTTGTCAATCAAGCAAGTGTTGGACCGTCGCCTGAGCTGGGTCACTCTCGGCGGCCAGTACGACTGGACCAATCGTGTGTACCCTGGTCAAAAGCCTCCCGAGTTCCCACCCGACATCTCCGGCCTCCTGCAAACCCTGTTCCCCGAAACGCTGGCGCAGGCCGCTATTGTCAACTTCTACACTCCCGGGGATACCATGATGATGCACCGCGACGTGAGCGAGGAGACGGACAAGGGTCTGGCCAGCCTCAGCATCGGATGCGATGCGCTCTTCATGATTGCGCCAAACGACTACAACGCGCGATCATCGGAGCTCGAGGCGGAGTTCGGGAGGAAGCCGTATCTCCTCCTGCGGCTGAGGTCTGGCGATGCTATCTACATGACGAAGGATTCCCGTTTTGCTTGGCATGGCGTCCCCAAGGTATTGAAAGGCACGTGCCCAGACTTCTTGGCAGATTGGCCTGCCGAAGACGGGAAATACGAAGAGTGGAAAGGTTGGATGAAGAACAAGCGCATCAATCTGAACGTGAGGCAAATGAGAGACTAAGTACTCTGATATCCGAAGCCAGTATAAAGCCGGATGTTTCCAATTAAAGAAGTCAAACGACATGCATGTCCCTTTTGAAGCTAAATAGTTTGATATGCCAGCATGCTCTTGGTGAAACCTAGAAGAAAGCAGACAAACCCAGGCTTATTCGTTGTAGCCACTCACTATAGTCTACGTGATGCTTGTTTTGATCGATACAGATCAGCGTTGCCTGATAATTGAAAGATTCCCCTATAGCATAGGCCATGATAGTGATAGGCCTGACAAGGATTGTGCTGGATAGGGGAAGGGGTAGGACCAAGGATTCAGGGGTAAACCAAGAAACCCAAATATCTACAAATGCTTCAGAAACTAACCGTATTCAATATAAACTTGTTTAAATCTTCGATTGATTAGTCCACTTCCAAACAATATACCTTATTGTAATATCCACTTAATGTCAAACTTGGAGGCTTTATTGTTTCGACTTCCCCAAAGCCCATTATTCCTAGTTGCTCGCAAATGTGATGTTATAGTATATTATACGGTATTTGCCACACCTGTGGTACCTACAATATGCGCCCTTCGAGCATACCTGTTGCGCAAACTGTACTCAATAACAACCACCTGGCCAATAAACTATGCTATGGAGCACACATGCGAGGAAGTTCTCACGCTTCATATCATCAGGGGAGCACGTGAAAGAGTTGGAGGGAGAGCAACAAATAGAGACACGGAGGAGGAGGAAAGATAGGAGGTTCATTATACAGACAGGGAAGCGAAGGGATCACATTCGCTTTACGTATCACATCGGATAATGCTTAACATTAATGGTTTTGTCTAAGCCCCTCCCGGGTTTTGTGAGTCTGGTGGTGTTAACTCACCTTGTATATATTCATTCAGTGAGTTCGGTCGCCATCACAGCCTTGACATTATAGACAACCGCCTTAGCCTCGTCGACCTGCCTGACCCTCTGGTTTCAACTTAAGAGATGGGGATAGTATGTCATACATCCCTCACAAAACCCGAGAGACCGCTATGCCCCGAGGTGTGGCCATGGTCTTATATGAGCAATGATGAGTTTCTGGTGTTGCCTAAATATGTTTGTCAGAACACATACCATAGCGATGCCTTGTTCTTTTGGGCTGGGTCAGTGTACCCAGAGGTACTGTTCGGGTCGTAATGTTTCTGGAGGCCATGATCGCGGAAATCTCTATGACAACCACCCGTGACGATTTGGTGCTGTTTAATAGATCAGGAATTTGACCCAAGTGATTTGTAGGACCATCTGATGCTGATCACCGTATTGAGGTGACCAGCAATGAGGAGACGCTGGCGTCAATACCTTTGGGGATCAGCCTCAAGTGCCAGTCTCCTTCTGCTCATCGGTCTCAAGGTCGATCGCACCAATGTTCATTCTAGCCCGCAGGCTGCCCTAATTCTTCGAGCAAGACCTTGATGACGGGTATGTGCAGCATTAGTATCGAGTTTCATCTGAACATGCAAAACAATGGGTCAAAAAGTCTTTGTTTCCCTCAGTATCCGCAATGTAGTCGTTTAAGAGACCTCCGTTGTCGTGAATAGCACGTAAAACAGTGGCAAAGTGCCAGGCAGTAAAGTTGCCCGTAAATTTACACTGATCCGGCCATCCTTCTTCCTAGGAAGCATGAAAGCATGCGAGAAAAGATAATATCCCTTTTGAGTATCGTGGCACGTCACTTGTAATTCCCTCGGCCTCTGTTGGCAGAATCAAGGCTTTGGTCGTTTGACCGTCAAGGATGGAATGAGTCAAGATCGTGGTTTCAGCAGCCCGAACATGTGGAGTAGGTGGTGTTCCCTCCCCTGAAGTGCCGAATATTGGTAGTCCTTTACGAGAGTGTTCAACACGTATCTGATACCAAAAGCCGGCAAAGGTTCATAGCTGGTGCAAAAGTAATGAGATTACCATACCAACCGATGGGATCATGAGTTTGATTTTCCTACGTCATATTCGTATCTGTCCCAAAAAAGAATTCTGCCAAGTTCTTCGAGGCATTCAAGGAGAAAATAGCAAAAATGTTTTCCTAGCAAATTCCAGTCGATAAAGAAAAGTCACCAAACATAATGTTGATGAAGAAGGCAAAAAAGACAAAAACGAGAACAAATGGCCTGTGTGGTATACTTGACGGTGGTAGAGGCGTTAGGAAATTGGATGTGCACTTACATTTTTTTCCTTCTCTTCCTCCCCGAGGGTCTCACGCACTTCCCTGCCCTCACCGTGGTTAGTATCCAAGAAGAGGGGTATCTTGGGAGTCCAAGATACCTTGAAATCCTTTAAATGCCTGCGTTTCCCCATGGGTCGCGTTTTTTTTGGTTTTTGTACTAGATTTGAACCCTGGTTAGCAAGGTTGATCATTTTAAGGGATGAAAGAACAAGTCTCGCACCCTCGCCCAGTACGCCGCGGGTCCATTTGTTATATGTTGAGAATATTACCTGTGAAAACGCCTTAAGTAGTCGAAGTTGTAGCCCAGTATCGTTGAATTTTCTGTTGGGGCTATGTTGTAGACACCGACAATGAGCTTCGGCGATGGCACGTAAGTGCTGTGGCATAGCAGAGTTGGGCGGTCGGGGCAGACCAGCAAGCGACTATTGACTTGCGAAGAAATATTGAACTTCTCCATGTTCATGGTGCATAATCATCTAAATTCACAATATGTCCAGATGGAAATCATATCATGCAAGAGTTTCTTCACCTGTGGTGCAACACTTGTGCTACTATACTCAGTACTTACTATCTCTTTGTGCCCCTGAACAGCAGGAACAGAGATGGAGAACAAGCATGATAACCAGTAGGTATATGAAAACGGGTCTATATTTCACGAACTTGAGTTCCGGCAATGAGTGGTGAAAACAAGTGGTTGCCAGCATGCATAGAGAAAATGCCATCCCATGTAGCTTCTCCGACCATTCTAGGATTGATCATTATAGTTGACTCATATCAAGGTTTCATCATCCAAAAACTCCCCTTCAAGCCAAGGCCAAATATCAGAAGTTTCGTATCCTGATGCGTGGAAATAGCTTCGCTGTTACGCTAGGGGTCACTTGCCTGGATGTAAGTTAAAAATGTCTGCGCTCGCTACAGAGAGAGCTGGAGGACTAGTCCGCAGAGAAAGCGCTATCATGAGTCGAACCACCAATTATAAATGTTTGAGTTGGCCATTATAAATACTGGAAGTAGGATGCCGATGTTGATATTCGGGGATTGTGAAATACTTGTAGATCCAAGGGAGGGAGTGCATTGGCTGATGAGAGCTGCTAGCTGGCTAGGGGGAACTGATGTGGGGATTAGGAGGGAGTCGGTGAACTGACAGGGGCCACTGATCCGGCATCGTGGGCGCTAAAATCTCAACCCTACCAACTTCACCCCCCCCAAAAGAGCCAACCCCCCAAACACCACTATCGAGGTTGGAAAACATCCATACGACCTGGTTCAGCTACTGGAACACAATAATCACTTCAGATAATCAAAATTCCCTCTTTCAGTGCGGGACGCTGAGACTTGCTCGAGTGTGGTTCATTTGCCGAGGGTGGTGTCAAAGAACCCAAGTGAACAAGGAGTGCAAGATGGCTGTCAGCACCTTCGACCAGTTTGTGCGATTCACAACAGATGCGGGTATGTTGAAACTTCTCTACACATTTCAAAGGGCTACGGGACAGCACTCTCTGTGCTCAATCTCAGTGAGATGATACTCTATTCATTGATTGGGGAACATGGATGAGTGACATATCACCAGACTGGCACTGGCATGAACACAATATTGCAGGGCCCAATGTGCAACATACATAGGTATGGTGGCAAAGGCAGACTGTGCATAAGTCTGCCTGTGACCAGAAATGAGGGATTGGTGGGACCTATGCGGTGCAATATCAGAGGCCACGCTGAGACTCAAACTCGAGGTCGGCAAAATAGAACTCCTGGGCGTCGACCGTGGCTCGTTTCCCGAGCCACTGCTAGTCGACTAGGTCGGCGATCATGTTCATTGAGATATTATTTGGACTCATAGTACCTTGAAGGAGACCTTCGGCACATCATTAGGGGTGGCATGGAAGTTGTCACCGCCTTCCGGCTGGCTTCCTATCTTCGCTTCCACTTTCCCAGATTCCCAGCTTCCCAGCAGAGAGATCTTAGCATACACATCTTCTTTCGATCCGAAATCAACTTTGCTAGGGGATCTAAACTGACGCTTTTATAGTTGGCCTGGAGCGCACTTTACGTCTCTTCCAAGCCATCGTCCAAATCTTGTTTGCCTACCCCTTACTCCAAGACCTGGTCTTGCTGCCGCTCCTTAACTACAACCATGCACACGGCGCGAAAGGCTTGGTAACCATCGCAACGACCCAGCCCATCCTGTCCGCTCTGCGCCAGCGCACCGGCCTCGTCCGCCGCACCTTCCGGCTGTTCCGCTTCCTGGACTCCTTCCGAGCCGCGCAACAGCTGTACACTAGCGCACTGCTCACGTCATCTACATCGGCGCAGCAGCCGTCATGGATCCGGATGGAGGTGTGGCTCGACATTCTCTCGCGCACCTTCAACGGCATGTACCTTCTGCTCGAGACCAGCACCATGACCGAGGCGCTGCAGATTGAGGGGCTGGCTGTCTGGAGCCCCGAGTGGGCACACACCCTCACCATCGAGGCGCAGCGCTTCTGGCTCTTCGCCCTCGTCTGCGCCGTCTTCTCCGGCTTGCTCAAGATGCTCAAGGTCATGGCGTACACGCCAGTCCCAGAGGTGGGAGACGTCTTCTCCGAGGAGAAGGAGAAAACCGACACTGCCACCGCGGCAGCTACTGCTGCAAAGGACAGCGGGGTTATGGAAGAGAAGGATGGCAAGGACGTGGTGTTCGACATGGTGAAGGAGCAAGAGCGGCTACGACGTATCGTGCAGAAGCGGAAGGCCGGGAGGGTCCTGTGGCGCCGCGCAGTTCGCGCCCAGATCAAGGGACTGGGCCGCAGCGTCACTGCCAGCGCCTTGGATATCGTGTTGCCTGGCGCTGTGGTTGGCTGGGTGTATGCAGACACTGGAACCGTGGGCATTGCGATGTTCGTCACGACCATCCTCACGGGAATGGAGGTATGGGAGAGATGTGGCCGGGAGATTGCGGAAGGCCAATGAGACACTATTGCTGGCTTGTCATGGTATTGATGCTCGTCATAATCCAGGAGAAGAACACAAGGGGTAAGCGTTGTTCTGGGGAATTAGACGTCGATAAGAATAGACATAGACAGCAGGAAAGCTCAGATCGCATGAAAAGATTGGAATAAGTCATGGGGATATATTACATAGTCCCATCCTGATGAGCCCATTCCATGGTGACATGCCATGCGATGGCGTTAGGTGCCAGACTTGTGTAATGAATGACAAGAAGGAGAAGTGCTGCAATCAGGAGTACCGGTTCCTAATTGACACCATGTTGTCTATCTGCCATTCGATCCTGGAGCGCTCCTAATCCCTCGCAGTTTTCCTGAAGTTGTCATAGTGCGAGCGATCGCTATCTTGGACCAGCGCTTTGCCTCTGCACTCACCTCAGAGAACAAGTTCGTCAAGGTGGCTCAAGCCGCGACCGATACAGGCTCTTTACCCCGGCTCGAGGGCTGTGCTGCTGATTCATCCTCTGGAAGTCGGATATGGTATTGGTATGGCTCATGGCGATTGGGGTTGTAGTTGAGGGTAATGGAGATTGGACCACATGAGGAGACGTGAGGGAGGAAAACCATAATGTATTGGAGGCCCCTATGGTCGCGCGATCATCGTTTAGTAAACGTTTCCCTCAATATTCATGCTTGCTGCCGGATGATCGGGGAGGGAGGATTTACTCACACAAGAATGGAGGCAAGAGCAACGACTGGCCTGTTTGAGCTCCGCCAGTACCATCGATACTCTGAGGTGGCAAAGAGGATATCGAAGAGCATGAGAAAGCTCGCGAGAACCAGATCCACAAGGCCTTGACTAGCCATTCGCTTGATCGGGGACAGCTTGCGAACAGGCTGCTGCTGTTGCATCTGGTCGTGGCAGTCACTCTCCTCGACGTCACCACCGTAGCAAAACACTTTCCACCGCCCCATGGTACAGCTCACTTCTGTATCGCCACCCTTCCCAGCGCTGTATGTACACATCAACAGCGTGTCCATGACCTTCTTGGGGACAATCTTGAACAGGTTCCAGAACATCACGAGGAACGTGAAGACGACGAGGGGGATGCCCATACCGCGACCATTGTTACCCTCGTGAGCTCTGGTTAACTGCACCATGATCTGGGTGAACGAAAGCACAATGGCGAGGGGTCGGATGATCCACATCAGGACTTTGTTGAGTGGCCAAGCCTTTTCCCTTCCATCTTCATATTGATAGGCTTCGGCAGGAGGGCTTAGAGGGCGAGCGATCATATCGGGATGGAGGCGTCCTGGGGCTGCACTTTCCTCCATCGTAGGCTCGGACATGAGAGGCCGTGCGGCCTCATCAATAGAAACGCTTCGGGATGCCATTTGGTAGCGTATGAAACCAAGAAGATGGAGGTAATGAGATTGGAGTATTGCAGAGGTGATCAGTATCTGTACTGGACTGTTAACTTAGTTTAATGGCTAGAGTCAGGTATGGATACTGAAGAGGTATAGAGGAGTGACATCTTCTTATACTCACTCTGCCCCTGGTGGACGACTTTCGACATCAACATGCTTGTTTCTGTTATATGGGACTGGAGATACAAGCAAGCTTTGATTGGACCGGGCCAGTCTGTTGACTGCACGAGACTCGTCACCACGGCCACGGCAGGATACCATAATCTCGGTGCCTAGATGCCATGGAATGGGCATTGCGTGAACGCTGTTGGCTGGTTGATGACCCAGGACCACAATATCGGGTTGGTCTGTAAGGAGTGGGTAAGGGGTTCACAGCTGAGCCTCCGTCATGATCTATGCACTGCTTGATCACCGTATCCATTCTCGTCTTGGTTCTAGCACTCATTTCTAGTGATAGCAATGGGCGTGATCGTCAGGACTTGTCCCAAGTAGGTCCTTTTCCGGATTCAGAATTGTGCTGCCTAATTCAATGCCACAGCCCACCACCTTCCAGGCATGATTGGCCAATTGGGGAGGGGTTGACAGACCAAAGAAAGGCCAGACATGTTTCATAGACGAGGGTGGTGTAGGCTGTAGAACCACGGGCCACGACGTTTAGGAGAATAATAGAATGAATTGTGATATTTTCTCGCCTTCAGATGGGCTATTCTGGAAGCACGTCATCCTGCCACTGGGGCTTCGAAAGTACTTTGTTCTATTTGAGTATGGAAATTCTGTTAAAGCTCTTCTGTCTCAGCAGGGCAGAGCGACGTGATAGACATGTGTATAGGCATATGACTATGCAGTCTGCCACGAGAGAAACGTCAAGAGTTGGTGAAGCCATCCCAGGAAAGGTTATGTAATGCTCATAATGCTAAACAACCAGACCCAATCAGGGGCAGTAGAGATAAGGACCACCCCGCCTAAAAGTTGCGAGGAGGGAAGGCGGTAACTAAGTTGGCGGTCGGCAGAAAAAGCTACGGGCGGCTTCCTGCCTTCCATTTTCCACAATTTTTTCCATCGCCGAACAGAGGATCTGCACTTTCGCTTCGAGAGGTTCTTCATTCACCTGGTGAACCCAATCACATACTGCATACTCAGCTATAGTCGCTAGGATCTATACTTGGTAGTGATTGGAATGCAAGGTCCCAGCAAACCTTTCTCTCCCTCCAAGAGCCAACCACCCGCTTGGCTATTTAGCAACAATTCCTCCCACACCGACCCTGCGCCTACATCTTCACCAACCATGGCCAAGACCAAGAAAGACACCAAGGCCCAGCCTACCAAGGGCGCTCCCCCAGCCCAGTTGATGGACCTTGTCGGCTCTTTCCTGTCTGATCAAGGCTTCGACAATGCGCATCGCGAATTCCAGAAACACCGCGAGAGCAAGGGCTGGTCTGCGGAAAAGAAGAAGAAGACCCACAAGCAGGGTCACCACTCTCTTGTTAGCGTTTTCCAACAATGGGAGGCACTTTCGAGCAAGGACAACACCTCGTTGATCAAGCAAGATGTCGCCACCGTCAGCAGCAGCAGCGACGAATCCAGCGACTCCAGCGACTCTAGCGACTCTAGCGACTCTAGCGACTCTAGCGACAGTGATGATGTCGACATGGCTGATGCGCCCGTAGCTGCAGCTGATTCCGATGACGAATCTTCCAGCTCCAGCTCCAGCTCCAGCTCCAGCTCCGATGACAGCGACAGCGATAGTGACAGCGAGGATGACGCCACGGTCGATGCTACCAAGAAGGCCGCGGCTGCGGTTATCAACCCATTGAAGCGAAAGGCCGAATCTGATAGCGACAGCTCCTCATCGAGCTCGGGTTCTGATGATGATATGTCCGATTCCAGCTCCGAGGACGAGAAGCCGAAGCCAAAGAAGTCTCCCGCCAAGAAGAAGGTCAAGGTTGTTGCCAAGAAGTCTGATAGCAGCAGCGAGTCTTCGTCGTCGGATAGCTCCGATTCATCTGACGATAGCGATTCGGAAGACGAGACTGCGAAGAAGCCTGCGAAGAAGATCGCGAAGAAGAGCGAGAGTTCATCCAGCTCTGATGACTCTTCGTCTTCTTCTGATAGCGATTCCGACTCCGATGACGAAGCAGAGGAGGCCGCCAAGGTCCCTTTGCCTGACTCGGATTCTAGTTCGGATTCTTCCGACTCAGACGACTCGGACGATGAGGCCGAAAAACCCAAGAACCCTTCTAAGAGCGCCGCGAAGGCGGGCAACGATAACAACTCCGATACTTCGGCTACGCTCACAACCTCGCCTGAGGACGCCCCTCTCCCCCCAGACCCAACTACCTTCAAGCAGAACAACCGGGGTGGTAAGAACGGACGGGTGCAAAATGAGCCTTTCTCCCGAATCAAGAAGGACGTCGAGGTTCACCGCGGGCTCTCCTCCAATGCCTACATCGAAGACGGCTACGGTCAGAAGGCCCACCAGGACTTGATCATCACCAGGGGCAAGGGCTTCACCAAGGAGAAGAACAAGAAGAAGCGTGGTGCATACAAGGGCGGTCCTCTTGATGTTGGTGTTAGCCGGAGCTTCAAGTTTGATGACTAGAAGTCCTCAACAAAGAAGCCAACTTTCAATAAGTCCTCCAAGACAGCGAGCCCTTCTGAGAACCCGGGCGATCGCTTCTACATACCAGTGTGGAAAAATCAGCATATAAGTGACCCCACGAAGGAGTCAAGGTCAACATCCTCGCCATCTTCGGCCCAGCCGGCCCTCAAAAAGTCTCCGGATTGGTACGCATCGTCGTCTCCGCTACGCCCGGCTCTTAAAAAGGCCACACCCCAGCGTAAAGGTCCCAACCGTACGCCTGGAAGTGGCAAGGGCAGTACAGGAGGAACGCCTAAGCATGTTCGCTTTGACGAATAGTTCATTACGGGGGGTGTTTCGAAGAAGTCGCAGATTCAGGGAGTTCAGACTTGCTTTTGATCCTTGACTTTCATGATACCAAAAAGACCGAAGAAGCTTGCGCTCTGCTGCTTTGAGCATATATGTACATAATAGATTTTCAGTTGCCACGCATCATCACCTTGATAGACTCAAGTTCCTGGAGAAAAGCCAGTTACAATTGTTGATTTGGACTTTAACTTTTTGTTACCTTTTTGACCTGTTTCTCACTCAACCCTGACAAGCAACCCCGTCTAGCAGCAACAAGCAATTAGCCTCGCCTCAGGGAGTGCAGACCGGATAGTGTCGAACACGACCTCGACCTTGACGACTTGGGAAGAAGGAGCCGGAATTGGTACAAGTGATACAGCCACTTATGGCAGTGCTGGCAGATGCCTCGTGGTCAGCCGAGGTGTTAGCAGGCATATGTGGACGGCAGAACTGACCTCTGTTTAAGCTCAGCCACCATGCACACCCAATGCAAATCAACGGCAATGGCGCAGTAGCCTCAACCTGTGCATGTCGAAGGAGGCCTGGAAGTCCAGACCCTGCGCTACTGCGCTAGCAGGGATTGTCATTGATATCGTCTTCTGCCGATATTCAGATATCACGAAGTGGAAAAATACACCAGCAGCATATAATAGCGACACTCCCATCGCGGCCTTCTTCACCTACGCCACCACCAGCTGAGCTCTTGCTTTATGCGGCTCGGTGAGACCCAGCGAGCCTACGCAGACCTCTTGGATTCGAAAGACTACAGTAAAGATGGCAGGAGACAGGAACGACCAACGAATCGCTGTAGCTGCAGGATGGGGATTGCAGCCAAGTCATGCAGCGTGCACATCCAGATGGGCTTCTGGATAGGAAGGTCGACGCAGCAGGGTTAGAGACAAGTCTCAGACGGTGAGCTTGGGCGATCTCGAGCCCGCAAATCTACGGATCACGGCACTGGAGAGATTGGCCACGGATGGATCATGAATGCTGGGCTTCAGACGATCTCATGAGGCGTAACAGTCGCCTCGGATTATGGCCGTTTTCCAAGGGGGTGAGTGTCCCAGCTTACATTTGTACAACCTGCTCGCCAACATACCAGTGCGCCCACAACGCCAATAAACGAACAGGATTTGGTTCGGCTGTTACTGACGCCTTAGGTCAGATTTTCATATTCGTGATGCACATACCTGCGCCTTTTTACGACCTGTCAAGCGGTGAAAAACAAGTTGCCTGGAACGTGGAAACACGTTGCTATTGCATTGAGTGGCAGCAGGAAATGCAGCCAGGAGACGGATGATTGGTGCGTATTGCGGCGCCGAGACAAGACGATTGTCGACATAAGAGACACCCCTCGGTCGAGTCACTGTTTATGACCCCTGGCGGTTGGGTAGAAGCGCATGCAGCCAGGCCGTGGGGTTCAACGGCAACCTATAATACCTAGTTAACAACTACCAGAGACCCAACGGATATCACGTTCCACTCACTACCTCACAATTTACACACCCTTCGGCCTGGAAGGCGGGCCGGAGACGGGCCAGAGAGGGCGCGACAGGCGCGGATATCTGCAGTAATGCATCACCGGTTGGTTGTGGTTGGGGTTATAACAATTGGATTGCAGGCCTCCGCCACCAATTATCCCCCGCACTCCTACCGAAGATTGGTCGAGAAACATCCATCACTTGAGCATGCTGTGCCACCACCGAGAAACAGAGAGGTCCGAAGAACAACAACACACAACAGAGCCCCAAGGAATCAAGATCTAGAACTTCTATCGATGGCTCTTCCGCAAACATTACGTTATCCCACCCCAAGGCAGATAATACCGGCGACTGATATGTCTTGTGGGCGCTTGACGGACCCGCGGGATGCAGAGATGGCCCGGCCCACCTAGTTGCCGTCTACCTACTCTGGCAAGTGTCAAGAGTTGCTCGAAGAGCTGAATTGGGATCAGTTGGCGCTAATCTATAACTATGGTTGCGCTAATCTGGAGCTTGGACGTGGTTCGCTACCTTGGCTACTGACTCTGTATGTAGAGCATCGAGGCTACATTCCATGTTGTCTATCTCCAGGTCCAGGCGACAGAAATGTATACCATTTCTCTGTCATTTGATGTATATCGATTCTGACTTTCTGCTTGTTGCTTGTTGCTTGCTGTGCCACTCTGTGCCACTCTGTGCCGTCCCTCGTCATAGGTGAGGTACAGAATGTTAGGCCTCGTCGATCCATTCGGGATTAGTTATGGTGGTAGCCATCAGCCTCAATTTACATGCAAACCATCCCTGAACAGATCCCTGTGCCCCAACCAAATGGAGTCTATCCTATCCCAAGCTGAATTGAATTGGCTGCAAGAAGTCTGTTGGTTCTCGGACCGGTGTCACTGGTTTCCTCCACTTGACGATACATAAGCCTCAATTGTGCCGGATTCCTTGTCTGTTTTCATTCCTGATCAAATCTTACAAAGCTATATACTTACCTAGATAGACACAATCCTCGTCTTCTCCCTCTTTGTCTTCGTTCGCGGAAGCACCCGTCTAGCCGTCCTTTGTCTGTACCACTACTCGCCCTTGTCCTCGCCTCGCTTCGTGCCGTCCCGCTAAAAGCTGCCCCCCTAACAAATCCCCCAATCCATTCCCAACTTTACCCACAAGGCGGGAGCCAAGCACCACTGCGAGACCAGACAATTAGACGAACTCTACATCTGTGCTCCGGACTCAGTTCCACTGCTCGCTATTTTTGCTCCATTCTTCACGCTCGGCCCCAGCACCTGACGTTTTTGGCCTGAAGCCACAAACGACTATGTCGGATGGCGACACCAGTCCCCAAGGTATTCTGAAATGGTTCGCCTCAGATGACGGCCCCTCGGGCTGGCGTCTCGATGTCGTGACCCTGCTCGCCGTCATCGGCGAGTCCTCGATCGGCGACCACGCCCAAGCCATCACGGCGAGCATGGTCTGCCTGCTGCCTCGCATCATCCCCGCGCCGCAGGCTCTGTTGAAGCCCACCCGACCGACGCGGATGCCCGAGACCAGGGCCAAGATGACGGGAGTCTACAGCGGCACCACCCTCGAGTCGGTCGGCTTCTTCGCCAACATCCTGCACCCGCTCGACGAGTTCCAGCCCTTCGCCTTCAAGAAGCTGCGCATACAGCACGTCAACCGGAACAATGCTGGCGGGTTCTCGGTGCCCAAACGAGCCGCCGCCAGTACTGGAGGTGTTATCCACAGGATGTTGTCCAAGGGAGGGCGAACAGGCACTACCGTTTCCACCCACTCGGGGATTCCACGGCCCCCCGATGATGATGATGTGGAATCGGGCACACGGGGGTCAAGTTCGGGGCTCCAGACCAACGGCGGTGCTGCTCCTGATGACCCCTCCCCGGGCATTACGCGGCGGCCTACAATGAAGGAGCGAGTGCAGGACATCATGGCGGATCCTGGTACCATGGTCAACACCGATGAGCGGCCAGCCGTGCCGCCAGCTCTCTGGTCGCCGGTCCATATCCTTTCGGGTTTTTCGTTCTTGCTCTCCGTCGCTATCATCGTTGTCGCAGCGATCAAGGAAGACGGGACTGCTATCTTTGCCGTGGCCAGCATGTCTATCGTCAGTTCCATCGTGGGCGTAGCATCCTGGTGGAAGCCCGTCCTCATGAAGAGAAGCCACACAAACATCGTGCCGAAAGGAGACGTCGTGATCCGTACTCGCGAGGGCGCCTTCATCCTCGTCGAATGCACCGAGGAAGTGGCCCGGGAACTGTATGCGGGTACCGAGGAGTGCAACTATCGGGTTGGAGCCAAGACATACCAAGTCCTCATGGGTATAGGCACCTTCCTCCTGATGGTCAGCGTTATCCTTCTGGGTAATTGCAAATGGATCACCCAAGTCATGATTGGAGCGTCCTACGTCCTGCTCAACGGCTTGTATTGGATCATGGGCCTCCTACCCCGCAAGTACTTTTGGGATCTCAGTCGGTACTCATGTGAAGATATCACCCCCAAAGATGCATTAGAAGCCGATAAAGAGAACACGGGTGACCCCCGCGAAGGCGTGCCCAGCTTCACCCGAACCCTGTGGTACGTGATCCGCGAGACCAAGCGCATGGCGTGGGTGGAGCGCAGCGGCGCCGCCCCCTCGACGCCCCAGTGGAAGGCTTGGCTCGCCGAGGCCGAGGTCGCTGCGTTACAGGGTGACAGGAAGTGGACGCCGGTAGCGCATAAGGACGACATTATGAGATTATCCGACTCGCAGCTCGAAGACCGCAAGAAGGCCCAGAGGAATACGGCCCCGCGGGACCCGGCGGAACAGATTGCTCCTGCCACGCTGGTGCAGCCGCGGAACCAAAGCCGCGAGCCAGGCAATTTTTAAATGATTCTTCTAACCCCTTCCCCCCGTAGGGTAATTGGTCGTGTTCGAAGCGAGTAGTTGAGCCAGCGAGCGAGCGAGCGTGTCTCGGATACCCATCTTTCTGTCGTTGACGTTGGCGTATGACATGACCTGGATTTATTCTTGGGGGTTTAAGCTTATGAAGATTAACGACGGATTTATTCGCATTTAGTTGATGTATAATACCATATACAGGGGGGAAACCCGTTTTGCATGCCAACATCATGGTCCGAGTCAGCATAAAGAGTTGGATCTAGTACGATAGACGGGACAATCAATAGCGGCCTATATTATTTATGGGTATCATCTTTCTTATCACTGACGCCTCAGCTGCTTAGATCGTGATAATGTCGGTTTGCCCATCCGCATTGATTCTGCCGACACCCCTTTTCCCATCCGAAGGAGGGCTCAAGTTCAACGCCTCGTTCCCCAAAATCCCAGAAAGGTTCCATTTATGTAATATCATGACTCGTTCGCATATGCACAAGGTGGTTTGGCATTTTTCTGTCCATGCCACACTGCCCAGTACCAACCCTTGTTATCCCTCATTATTTCCCCCTTTACCCTCCAATTCCCTCATCGCCATATCCGCTCGCTCGTCCGCGCCCCGCGGCAGGCCGCTGGCTCGGGTCATCCGCCACCACACGCATGGCCTTTCTCCAGGTCTATCTCTCTCGAGTATTCCTTGCGCACCGGCGGCGTCAGGATCCTCTTGACCTCGTCGACGCGCGACTGTACGCTGCGGGCCCACAACGCGACGTAGAGGCAGAAGTCGATGCCCGTCAGTGCCACTCCCATCGCGACCGTTTTTCTTTCTTGGGGGTTGGATGATCTATCACCCCGTACGTGTGTCGGCCAAGCAGACAGACTGGGTTAAGATAAGTCGGGACGTAAGGAAGCGGAAGTTCAAACGACCGGAGAGCCGGAGAGATAAATGAAAAGTATTATTTCGGTCGGACTAGTAGATCAAGATCGGTGATTGCCTAGCTCAGGAACGGGGGGGTAGCGCCGAGGAGGAAAGACGATGAGAAACGACTATTTATAGATGCTGAGATCTGGGGTTGTGGGTCGGTTTGGGACGACCCCGGTTTGCTGAGCTGCGTGCTGACTTGACTTGGTAGGAGGAGCTGGTATGAGCTGGTAGTAGGATTCGTGACATAGATGGGTCCAAGGCAGGAAGGAGCAGAAACCTCGCTCGGTGTTGTGGGTTGCGTGGGAAGAAATAAAACAACACGGAACGAGATTCGGGGTCGAGGTTGATATTACCTATCATCAATGTTGTGGTTCTATGTTGTTTATCGACTACCTAGCGATAGACTCCAAGGCAAGGAGGAGGAAACAAAAAGTTGGGACAAGAGGAGGTTTCGAAAGTCTAATCCTCGGCCATCGCGAGCCAACCGAGTCAGCATCGCACCATCCATACCCTTTCCATGCATATCAGATTGGCCAAGCCTCGCGTATTGTTCTGGCTGTATGTTTATTGCACCTTTTGGGTCTAGCAAACGACCTTTGTCGGAGAGCGCAAACCACAAAAAGTACCCGGATGAATGTTTGGCTTTTGCCGACCGGCCACAAGGGTGTTGGCTGCAGCTTAGACGACCAGTACATGAACAACTGACAGATAGATGATGTCGGAAAGGTTCACGACTAGGTATACCAACCACCCGCTCGCATACTCGAGACGGAGGCTGGAGAAACAAGCTCAGCCGAAAAAAAGGGATACCCGAATCGTCAATCGTATTCTCTATAGTTCATGCAAGACATAAAAGCTGTATAAACCAATCCTTCCCTGTAGCCCTATCTTTGGAGCAACCGAATTCCTGTCTGGTGTGTGTCTAATCCTCTAGTCCCACAATGCCTCTTTTCCTTGTCTTGCCAAATGCATATGTTGACCCAAGCTAGGTCGTCATCGATTACCATCATTATCCAGGCCGTATGCTGCTGCTGCTGTAATACTCTCATCTCATCCGTCCATCCATCCATTCATTCATATGCTACTGCTCTGATGCTTTGCTGGCCCGTCTCAATGAACTCCGTTCTCTGCGGCCTCCTTGAGTTCGGCTCTAACGATGTTAGAGAAAGCCTCCTGCAATTGAAATTGCTCCATTTCCGTCAGGGGTATGGCGCTTCCGCGACGCTCGCGCCTGCTGGCCTTGGTCTCCTGGAGCGAAGCATTGGGGTCCTCGTACGTCGAGTCCTGGAACTCGTACGAACGGAACTCCGTGTTGCTCCAGCCTGTGCCTATCATAAAACAGTCAATACCCCCAAACCGTTCATAAAGGGGGCGGTGAGTAGATGCGGCTGCAACACCACACCGGCAGTAGCAATAGAAGTCGACTTACCTGATCCGGTCGAGTATCCATCCCAATCCCCAGTCAAGAAGTGCAGGATGCCACCGTGCGTAACCAGAACAACCTGCGCATCGTCGCCGGCCTCGCGCACCAGGTCGCGGAGCCACAGTCGCGCATCGCGGGCGCGCGCAGCCAGCAGCTTGGGGTCCGGGTAGTACTTGCTCTTGGGCGACTTGTCATTCCAGCCCTCAGGGACGAGAGAGAAGTCGACTTTGTCGCCGAACTCGGCCTTGAGCTTGGACAGGTCGGAACCGTGGTCGCAGGGCTGCAACGAGACCTCCTGTGCGTCGGGCAGGGCGGTGACGATCTTGCCGGCCTCGGCGACGGGGGCAAAGGAAAGCAAGCAAGTGTAGATCGTGCGGCGCATAGGGGACGCCACCAGGTGTGTAATATTGTCGTGGAACGGGAAACGCTTGCACAAGTCGGCGCACTGCTGTTTCCCCAGCTCCGTCAAGTCCGGGTCGCGGAGCTGCTCGTTCTCCTTGCTGAGGTTGTGGTAGCCTTGGGCATGTCTCACAAGGTAGATGATAGGCGCCATGATGAGAGTGGGGAGCTCGTTGCTGACACCGAGTATGAATATTCAAACAAAGATGGAAGTGTAGGTCTGTGTTTGGTTCAATCTATATTTCAAGATTGAGGGAGAGATGGAGGGTTGTTGGACGGAGGGCGATAGAGGAGGGTCGTCTTTAGGTGCAGTTTTTAGTGAGGTGAGTGACGACAATGAAACAGCAGTGCTTGCAATGAATGATGCAGGTGTGCAAATGCAGATGCAAATGCAAATGCAAATGGGCAGTTAGGGAATGAGATCTGGAAGCCTTGAGAAGGTAAGAAGCCCATTCATTAGCTTCGACCCACCGCTGGAAGAAAAAGGTTACCTAATACCCTAAAAGTGTAAAGGCCAGGACAGTGATTCGACTCGTCGTCTTCTTTTTGGTCGCGATGCACCTGGCACCATCTCGACCTGATTACGTCGAGTTTTCCCAAATTTTGGCTCCCCGTGAAAGGCGCTACTCAACGGCGGCCGATAGTGCCCCGGTGATCCACTTGACTCATTCGCCCATTGAACCTCGCCGGCAGTGGATCGGAATACTGGAGTCCGGCTCCAAGCTCACTCTGACCTGGTTCAAATAAAGGGAAACAGCCTTTAATTATCTTGGCTTGAAGGGAGCTGCTGACAGGTGGATAGCGTGGTATGGAGCTTGGGAGTGCAATGCCCGAATACGCGTGCTTAACTGACTGGTTGACAAGCCATCACCACCCCAGCTCCCGAGCTCCCATCACCGTTGCGGGGCTCCCAAGTCCACTGTCACCAACAATCTATACGCCGTGGGAAATTTAATGGACAGAACGCTCATCTTCGAGGCTTTAGTATATCGGGAAGGAGAAGATGATGATGCGACAAGACATCCGGCTTGATCCCAGCTTCCTTCGCCATAAATAGAATCTGTTGTCGTCGAATAAGGAGATGTGCGGTTTCATCCAAGACATGTGAAGCCTCCATTATCCTAGAAGATACGAATCCCATGATTCTGGGATGAATCTCAGGCGTTAGCAGATAGATAGAGAACGAAAGTGAGGTCAGTCAAGACTGTCTGTCGTATCGGACTGGAACAACTATAATAATCTCAGAGTCCGAGATGAAGACGCAGGGGCAATAGGCAAAGCGTCCAGTGCTCGAGCAGTTTGTGAAGGACCCCTGTTGGGGTGACATCTCACCATGCCCATTCGCGACTGGTTACTCATCGCGGATCGACACTAGTAGAAATGCCATCATCTCGGTAGCGCAGCCGCTCACTTTCGGGAGCTCCTCTCTCATAAAACACCAGACGGACCAGGTGCCACGTCAAGTCGAATAGCCTCCACCTGGCTGCCGCTCTCTTGCTGCTTATCCTTTTAGACGCCGAGGGAACCCTAACTTTCCGTAAAGCCGCATCCTAAGACCCCTGAATAGAGAAACTTTCTATCCAGCCCGAGGGTTCCTTGTTAGCATATCTGACCGACGTTGACTGTGATGGTGACTGCCTTATGTATTTCCAGTCACAAATGGTCGCATTCGATTCATGTCTCAAGGAAATGAAATGCAGCTGCGTCTCCAGAGGTATCCTGTAAACAAAGCCTATGGTTCCTCTACTCTTCCCCCTCCCTCCGTGTTGGGATTTCCGGACCAATCGAGGGCACAGGTAGGGGTCGTTAGGGAAAAAGGAAGTGCAACTGTAATGCTGTGGTAGCCCCGGGTCCCTTTTTAGCGCCTGTCGCGAGTGTACGGTGTACCCCGAGTGATAGCGCCGCGCATTCCCTGAACCTTCTGACCCCAGCGCTTCCAGTTCCCCAATTTCAGAAGGTGCAGTAGCGTGTGTATGCCCCACCTCCTCCCTCCCTATCAACCCCAGACTTGACTTTCGGGAAAGGATTCCAAGATAATCTCGAGAAACGAGGACCCTTCAAAAAGCTCTCTGGCCGCTTCCTCAACACACCTCTGAGTTCAACCTTTTCGTATACTCTCCTTCGTTGGTTCATCATCGAATAATTTTCGCGTTCGTCGTAGCATCAACATCTCCAACCACCAACCCATCTGCATCTTATCCCGACCGTCCAACACCAGCAGAATGCCAGGTATTCGCAAGTCCTCCAACTTTTCTTGAATCCTTCTGATCGGCCGGTGGAACAATCGTCGCCGTATCATCGTGTCGCTAACCATCCCACAGCTCTCAACGCTCTGGACAACTTGCGAGGCAAGTTGAAGGCCATCTTCAAGAAGGTAAGCATTGCTAGCCACTCTCCTTCATCGTCAATATCTGTAGCATATTACTAACGCCGTGTCTTTGAAGAAGGACAAGAAGGCCAAGGGAGATGCTGCTACCGCCGATAGCAAGCCCGCTGATGGAAAGCCCGCCGAGACCAAGCCCGACGGGGCCAAGCCCGCCGAGGCCAAGACTGAGCCGACCTCCACCGCCGCTGCACCTGCTGCAGCTGCCGCTCCCGAGGCAGCTGCCGCTAAGGTAGAGGCTCCGAAGACAGAGGCTGCCCCGGCCCCAGCTCCTGCTGCTGCCCCAGCCACCGAGTCCGCTCCTGCCACCGCCCCCGCCCCTGCCGCCACTGAGGCCGCCCCTGCTGCCCCAGCTGCCACTGCCGAGGCCAAGCCCGAGGAGAAGACCGCATAGGTGCTTATGGTCACAATGGCGTTCATGCTTTCGTTGTTTTCGTTCGGATACCCCGTTGATTCCTCCATGTGCAGCATTTTCATAGGAATCATTCATAGTCATGAATCACAGATACCCAGCTGAGGCCAAAATGGAACAGCTATAACATATTTCAGATTCTTTAGTGCTCGTGACATCCTGAGTAGAAGTCGTAGGTTGTTCCACTCTCCTGGGCTGACCTGGTAGAACTCGAATAGTAATGCAATGGATACCGATCGGCGTCAACGCTGTTTATTCGATTCTTCCGGGCTGGCTTGCCCCGTATCGGAAAGAATGCAATCGACACTGGTCAGCCTCAACTTTTATTCGATTCTCCTGGAATAGCCTCTAGGCTGGCATTGACCAAGACGTACTACAATTGATGTCGATCAGCATCAACGCTGCCAGCGCTGGTAATGCTTTATGATGGTGTCGTACAAGCAGTTGTTGATGCCTGTATGTTGTATACCGGGGTGGAAGAGAGATACACCAATCGCTCATAGCGTTTGTGTGCAAAGTGATGCCCGTGTCTTTGCAAGAACAGCCAGGCCAAGGCCACAAGGTGGATAGTAAGTAGGTGTAGAACCTCTCTGCAATATATGTACCATCTATCCTTGGCCAAGATGTGCTTGTCTTCTGTGTGACGTCATTGCAACGCTTTGCTAGGCGATCCCTAGACTCTGATGCGGTGCATTTGGGGGAGATAGCAAGGGACATAGCAATGCACACCTCTCAACTCCGATGACTAGGTGTTATGTCCACTAACTCCTGCGCCACTAGGCGCTACCTTGTGCTCCCTTATAATTGACCATAGTAAGCTGTAGTTAATGTAATAACATCAGCCAGCGGCGATGGCGTCATGGGGCGTGGGTTTGCTCCTGGGGGCCGAGACGTTGCCGACATCCGAGACAGCGAGTAACTTCAGCTTACAACATGTCGTGGTGTAGTCATTGAATAAGATAGACTGGGTCATTTGGTACGACTTCATCATGAACAATGGAAGTCGCCATTGGCGCGCGCTGGTAAAAAAAACCCGTTTCCCTGATCCAATGGGAGCAACAAAGGTAGCTTCAATGCCTGTAGTCCCGGTAGTTTTGAGGGATCTAGGATATGTTAAACACAGTAATGCCTGCGCAAACTGCTAGAATAATTAACTAGAAGTCGAAGTGAATTATATATGTAATCTTGAGTCGATATCCTTGACTGCTGGTGACGTTGGGTCGTGCCTTTGGTGCTTTTGATGGTGATGGTGCATTGTCGCTCCTTCAAATCCTGGACTAGATGTCGGTATTCAAGAAGAGGAATACAAGCCCAAAGCAGCAACTTCGCGGAAAACAGTCGAAAAAAGCCGCCTTCAGCCGAAAACACCTTCGACTCTGACAGATGAGTCGATGCGAAACCGTTTTTCTGATTCGGACCCGGTTTGGTGGCGTTTGGTGGATTGGAGGAGGGCAGCAGTAGAAGCAGAATTTGGTGAGAGGAACGTCCAGGAACGCGCTTTCACTATATCCTCAAAATCAGGTAGGCTCCATCCAAGTTTTTTGATGGTGAAAAATGGTCATGTTCGGTCAACAGAGGGCAGTTGCTTTGGCTGGAAGTCGCGGTCCACCAGAAATACACTTACCTCCCGAGCCAGCCAACGCCAACTCGGCCAAAACCAGTCGGAAAATCCTTTTTCAAACGAAAATGTTTTTGATAATGAACAATGAGCGAATGCGACAACGTTTTATTTATTCGGGCGTGGTTTGGAGGCCTGGGGTTGGGGTTTGGGAGTAGAGATGGTGGGCAAACGTGAGGATGTTGCATTCGGGATCAACACCAAGATTTGTTATGGGTTCCATGTGAAGAAGGTACATGTGGGTGCTTCAAGAAAAAAACAGCATGCGCATTACGAAAATAGATTAACGTCTTTCTAGACGCGTTCATGATCAAGAGATAGGAACGAGTCGTTGATAGATGTGTAGGAAGAAAAACAGACCAATCATTGTTCAGGCAAAAATGCCTTACACTACGTAGTAGATATGCCGTCCAAACGAGGCAAGCTTCACTTGGAGGCTGTACTTTGAGTCGCTGCTTGAATGCGGCTTTGAATCAAAGGAACATGTAAACTATATGCACTGTCTGTCATAGGTGAAAGGAGTGTTCTAACAATGGACGTCAAGAACGGGTGACGGTGACAGCATATGGTTTGTGGACACTGGTGCATCACATGGCCAAATATAGACTCTTCAATTTGCTCTATACCCCTTTTACACCTTTATGAGATGTTGGTTCTTACTTTGAGTTTGTTCAAGGGCTGTAGGAGTCCTCTAGCCTGATGTGCACGATTCAATCTAATTACATGTAAGGCGCGTACCGACGTATGCCACCTCTCTACCTATCTAGCTCACTGCTGTTGGCTAAACGTATACCGTTCTACACCAAGTCTTGAATACCTTCTGAAAAGATCGACTCACCACTAGACACTGACTGCCATTTGGGCATATTGCTTTTGATGCGGTGGAGCAAGTTTGGGTGACACTGCCGGCTTTCAGGAATTGGACTTGGCTTCAAGACTTACCCATTGAAACATATAGATGGAATATGAACTAAAACCTACGCAGGCAATATCGTACTTCGCGATTTGGAAACAACAACTAACAAAGGGGCGTATCATCGGGGGCTTTGAACATCAGATCCATATCAAAATTAGTGGCTAGAAAAACTATTATACTCCTTGGGCAGCATATACCCCCAATACTTAACCGATATTTCTAATTTTAGATTTAGGTAGGCAAGATCTCTGTCTCAGCATCGCCAAGTCTCATTTGGCAATGATACATCTCTTTCAAGTAGGCTTGGCCGCCCGTTTACCTGGTCGGAACCCTCCAGTCCGATCTCTGAAGAACCCTGTGGGGTCCACCGAGGCTGCAACATCGGCCGCCAACTTGGCCATCTCGGGTTTTAGCCGCCCGAAGTAGTCCTGCCGGTAAAACCCGTAGTTCATGAACGCCGGGAGGTGCGTCTTGGCCAGCTTGCCGCGGGCCTGCCACGCGGCCACGATGCGGTCGACGCCCGAGTACGTGGCCTCGATGGTGTCAGCCATGGCCTCGTACGACGCCTGGGGCACAAAGCTGTAGTTGATCTCCATGATGATCTTGTCGACGTCGTCGTCCGCGTCGATGAGGTCCGGGCTCCGCTCCCGGGACGCCCGCGCGATGGCCCGCGGGAACGGCTGGTACGCGACCGAGGCCACGATGCCGAGCTCGAGCTGCGTGGACCCGGACAAGTTGCGCCAGTGCGCGTGGATCTCGTCCATCATGGCCGCGCTCTCGAGGGAGGGCACGGGGATCGTCGTCGTCGAGATGTCCACCACGGAAGCCTTGACGATGACCCAGTTGCTGCCGCCGATGAGCTCCGAGTACGTCTGCACCTTGCAGGTGTTGAGCGTGGGGCCTACGTCGGTGAAGTTCTTGAAGGTACCCTCGGGCACGTTGACGCCGTCGTAAAAGATGAAGATGATCCAGGAGTCGATCACGCTGACGGTGGACCGCTCGGCCGTGACGATGATGGCGGCCTTGTTGTCTTGGTTGTAGTCGGCGAAGTCTCGGACGGCTTTCAGGATCTTCCTATCCGTCTCGGGACTGCGAAGGAAGACGAGGTTTCCTCCGTAAATATTGCCTTGTCGATAGGTCTGCAGGGTATAAGTCGTGACAACGCCGAACATGTTGCCCCCGCCTTTAAGAGCCCTGAAAAGGTCTGCGTTGTGTGTAGCAGAAGCCGTGGCAATGGTTCCATTGGCGAGCACGATCTCGTACTCAAGTACGGATGATGCTGCCCAGCCGTATTGAGCCGACATATAGGAGAGTCCACCACCCAGTATCAGACCTCCAACGCCAGTGTTTCCAATACGTCCGCCGACAAACGTCCAGCCCGTCCCTTGAAGCTGGGCGGCGATCTCATCGAGGCGAATGCCAGGGCCAACCTTGGCGATCCCCGTAGCCGGGTCCAGAAGCACCTGATCCATCTTCTGAGTCGAAATCAGGGGCCCTCCCTCAACGCTCGAGAAGTAATTATTGGGATTGTGGCCACCTGACTTGATGGCGAAGGTCTCCGCATTCCCCTTCAAAACGTTGATTATGGTCGACACCTCCTCAGCCGACTTAGGGAACATGATGCACGAAGGCTTGAGAGCAGCGCATGTGGATGACCAATAGTCAGCTTGCTCCTTGATGTATGAAACTGACGCTGGGGTTTGCACGTCCACGGAGGATCGTGACGCAACATCGGAGCATGTATCTCCCAGGGCTGACCCCAGCAAAAAGGCTGCAGCCACGAGGGAAAGCAAAACCATCTTGATAGAAAAGGGGGTCTAACACAGGCGGGAAGAGCTGGTCAATATCAGGCTCGGATATATCTGGACTCTAAGATTGTCCCATTCAAAGGGGAAAAAACTATCGTATCCAGAGGTCTTTTATATACATGATCCAATACCCACTCAGCTGACATTGAGCAAAGCTGAGAACCTGAACTCCAAAATGACTATAGCAAGCAAGAGAAGTTCTAACGTAGCCTGTATTCAGGCAAGATCGACCTCATCAAGCTCGGCCCAAGCACAAGCGAGCCAAAATGGGTATTCCTAGCGTAAGCGAGGAAGACAAACAGCCCCTATTGGTCAATGCTGCCCTTAAGGTTGATAGCTGATATGGTTAGTGACATTCGATATAGTGGTTTGCGAGGTGTCCCGAGTGTATGTTTGTTTGCATGCAATGCATCAGGCAAGTGATCCAGTGGCACCCAAGCGTGTTCGGGCGGCATCCACGTATATGCACATGACCCATACGCGATGGGCAGACGCTGTCGGCAGGCGGGAGAGAGCCTGGTACGATTATTAATAGTATCAGTTGAAGTTCCCACCTTAAATCCTGCTTCAAGGGATGGAAAACAGCTAGTCGGATGCCGGCCAGCAAGACATTGTGCTTGGGTGCAGCCAAATCGTCTATTTAGCCTATAGCGACGGTTTGAAGCAAACCCTTGCTGTCTATTCGCTAGGTTTTGCCGTGTCAAACGGACGATGATACGACACCCAATGAGATATCTGGATTCAAATCCATTCATTTGTGTTGCATATGTTCTCACTAGGCCGCTGCAGTAAGAATAAACATCATACGCTTCGCTTAGAGGAAAATGACATAACAGTGCATCAAATTTTGGGTATTGGCCTCGTTATAGCGGAATTTCAGCTGGACCAAAGTCTTGGCAGAAATCCAAGACGGGGCGGAACGGAGCTGAGCGCTGATCACCACGCATTGGTAGGCAAAGAAGATGAAAGAGCTGAGGTGATGTGGCACGGTAGAAACCCATTTGTAGGGTTACTTCGGCCAGCCACCGAGTAATCCAAGACTCGTACACGGTATGTGCAACGTCGTAGCAGGCTTCCGTGTTTGACCCCATGACCTATCTTCGGAGACCCGGGGCTTCCGGCCACACGTGGATTTGGGAGGATGCGTCTTGGCAGCTGACAGACAGGAGATTGCTAGATGAGGATGCAGCCGACACTGCCACTCATATCAATCCAAACTAACAGGATTTGCGGTTTCCGTTATATGCGTGTGGTCCAATTTGCGAGTTATCGCATCTCGATCGCTTGTGAGGTAGACAACATCTTGATGCCATGCATATGTTGGGAGGTCAATGCTGAGGAATTCTGGTTCGAGGAAAGCAAAGGTGGGTGCAACACAAAGCAAATGCAAGTCATGTTTGGAGTGGAATGATAGCCGATGCTAGTGGTGGAAGGCATGCTTGCCTTCAATAGTGCTTGTGCCGAGCATGAGTTTAGGCAGAGACCAAACAGTCGACATCAGCATAGCCCCTGAAATTTACAAGCTACCCCTATTTGACTTGTGAATAGGAGTAGCTTGTACTTTGCTGGGGCTACCAGCACCCAATCATAAAACGACTTTGATGTCTACTTTTCTGCTACTCACGTGGCATTCTTGATGATCAGGAAGTCACGAGGTTGGACTTTATCCTTTGTCGGAATGCTGTTACGGTTGTCTATTTTGAGACTTTTCAGATTCTGTGTAGTATTGTAACAAGTCTTAAGGTCAGACTAATTTTAGGGGGTGGCAAAGAACTTCATGGATCTCCAACTACGTAAGAAATACATAAATATACCAAATCGCCCTTGGCTAATGTTTGAAACTCGATATAGGCCTGATAGATCACGAGTGTTGCACTGACGCGCAGCTTAGGCATCAGCCAATTAAATTTGGAGCAGTTGAATTTAAGGGACATTGAACATAGGATAACGAACAAAGTGACTTAATCCGCTAGAATTGCATGCATTACCCATTGTGTCTGCGCTGGGCATCCTTTGTCTCAGGCCCATCACACCAAGATATAGCAACAAAGAAAATAGTGTCCATAGCCCAACCCGCGTCTTTGCCTTTGTCCGTATATCTTCCGAGTCTCGCACGAAAGCGTCCAAACCCACACTGGGGACCAGTAGCAGCCGGAAGCGGCGCGTCTTTGAACCCGCCGACCATTCATGTAATAACATGGCAAGGCATTTCTCTTGCGACGAATCGCCTCTTCATGCTGATTTCATCTATGACATATCCTTACTTGGTTCCAATCTTTCCATCAGCGAAATACCCTTTGGCAGGTCATCTGCTACAAACATAACCAGAGCTTACACATATCAGGCTTACCTCATTTCTGTTTCTGTGGCACACGTCGCCATAGCCTTTACAGGCCGGGTCAGAAGCCTCCATCTTATCAGCATAGAAGCTCATTTTCGGTTGCATCCTAAAGAACGACATGGCGTACACCGCTGCTGGGAAAAACCCTCTCGTCTGGGCTGAGGCGTCCGAATGTGACTTGATACGGAGTATCTGCCTGCGGGGTATGCTAATCGCGAATGATATCAACGACGAATCACGTCTGGGAAGGGTGCGCAAGGCTCGCTGGCGCCTCATCGCGGCCGACATGCGAAATTGGGGGTGGTCCTTCTCTCCTAAAACTCTCCAGTCAGTGTTACTACATCAGTGCCCCTACTTCTCTTTCCCCTTTCTCTGACAAGGGAACTCCTATAGGAATCATTGGGAAGTCAGTCTCCAGCCCCGTCTGGACGTGATCAACGAAGAGGACTCGATAGAAATACCCCAGGGAGCATCCAGGGAGTATCGCATAGCCAGACTTGCCGGCTTGGTGATTGATGGTGTAAGTTGCTTGTGGCACCTAGAGGCCCTTTCGAAGAGTCCAGTCTGGTATAGAATTTCATCCACTAACGCGTGTTCCAGGTCACGAACAATTACCCCAAGCTTCCCGATCCGGAACCGATTGATGAAAGTCATAGTGAATCTGCTACATCTCAGGCCCAAGCTGCCTCGACTTCTTACAGAGTCAATCAACCAGGATACTACGAAGACAAAGTGACCCCCGAAGAACTGGGTTTGACGCCGCAGATCCAAGACGAAATGATTTCCAGGTTCAGAAACTTGAATTTTGACAACATGCTAGGGGCGCGGGCCCTTATGACTGATCTGCTCGCCGCCTTCAACCGGGCCGTCCAGTACTCATTGGCGTCGGGTCTGCACCCGGGGCCGGCCTACTTCATGAGATACCAGTTGCACTACATATACTGCGCCTGGAAGCTTGTCATGGACAAGGACATGCCACCGTTGACGGAAAAGCAGAAAGCGGGGGTCGAGTCTGTCGAAGCGGAAGAAATAATGCTGAGATGGCAGCATTGCGAGAACAACAAACATTTCCGAGCGTGGGAGCAGCAGCAGCAGCAGCGGGCTCGCCTGGCACAGTCGCACTCGTTCCTTGGATATCAGCAGACTGCGCGGCCTTCAGCGTGGCCGGGATACTACTTCAATAATAACGTTGTTCGTCCTGCTCAGTACACTCCGCCAGCACCAAGCCCGCAAACTGCGGAGAATGTAAATCAGGCCTTTGAAAAGGAGGTGCCCCCGGGTGGAAACCCATTTAATCTTGGCCAAAATCACCTCGCGAATGCTGGGCCTTCTAGACCCAACCCCAACGTGTTTCTAAAAAGATCAATCGCGAAGAAAACAAAGAAGCGTGGGCAAGACTCAGACGATGAGTTCTTCGAAGACGAATCCTTGGAGCGCAGTGAAGAGAAACGGAAGAAACAACGCAAAGATCGTGAAGAGAGAGCAGCTCGACGCAGCTCGAAGAAATTGGACTCGGAGGAGAATGATCAAGTGGAAGGTAGTTATGAGGAGGAGGTTAATAATGCCGAGACCGCATGAAGAGTTCCAGATGGAATGCGTAATCATTTCCTTTTCCCCATGTATGAGCCTGCCACTTTTAACAAAGAAGGGAGAGATTTTCTATACGTTTATAAATACAACTTGTTGCCTAGTACTATGACATCCAACATCCACGTATTTGGCACGACTGGCAAAATCATATAAAGTATTAACTGTGATCGGTATCAAGATAATGAATAACTAGCTAAACAAGTACTTGAGAGGATTGGCTGGTGAATTCCTAAGCAGGAGATACACGAACCCGGCCTACACAGTCGTCCTTCCGTTCTGCAATAATGCCTTCTCTGACCTCGCCATCAAGGCCGCCCACTGCGCCAGTGCTGCAATACCCCATGAGTCGTTTGTGGCGATCGGTGAGCTTTGGTGCCACCTCGGAGCGCAAAGAAAGGGGGTTTTGCTCCTCTGGATTACCGTTCGTTAATAATGTGATCTATAGAGGAAGAAAAAAGGGGATCGACTTACGCAGACGGATGTAAGATCGCATGAAGAACATGCTGATGACCGGGCGCTCTCCAGACTCGTTGGTATTCGGCCCCGTTGCGTGCCATAAACGGCTCTCAAAGACCATCGCGGTGCCAGCAGGGGCCTCAGCGGCGATACTGCCGTCGATATCAAAGATATCCTCGGGAGCGACGTTGCCCTTGTGGGACCCTGGGTAGATGCGGGTGCCACCGTTCTTCTCGGTGAAGTCGGCGAGCATCCACATGATGTTCAAACCAAAGGTAACGTTACGGACCGGTGGTTGGATGGCGGTCTGGTCCGTATGCAGCTGCATTGGGACACCACCGGGGCGCGCGATGTTGGCGAAGTAACTGTGGAGATTGGGATAGTCTCCAAGCATCCAGGGAACCATCTCGTCGATCAGGGGATGGTTGAGGAGATCGAGAAACTCCTTGACTTATGTATAAGTTTTCGGTCGGAGAGAAAATAAAATAAGAAGAAACAGAACAGGTTGACTTACATCACCTTTATTGGTCAATACCCAGATGCGCTGGTTGGGTGTAAGGGGACCACCGTCGTTCTTCGCAACACCGGCAGCGGTCTCGCCAGCAGCTTGCTCTTCAACGGCTTTCTTGAGGATGGCAACCTCTGCAGGTGTCAAGGCGTCTTTGACGAAGCCGTATCCAAACTCCTTAATGTCTCGCTTTACCTGATCGAGGTCGGTGGTGGGCACTGGGAGACGCGGGAAGGCCTCGGGCGTGTACTTTTGGAGAGGCTGAGGAGGATTCGGGCCAAGCAGGTCACAGAACCTTATGACAACAGCAATACTGCCTTTGGGTTTGTAGGCTTCGTGGAAGAAAGCATCTTTGAAGATGGCCAATCTCGGTTCCAGGATGCCTTCAGCGAACTGGCAAATGTAATGAGGCTTAATGGTGAGCTCAGCGTCTGGAGTGTCGTCACAATGGCTGAGAAGCTTCGCATGCGATTCCTTTTCACGTCCGTCAATAAAGATAGGGGCACGTCCAGCAAAAGAAACGGAGACGAGGGCATTCAATCCGCTTAGTGCTCGCAGATTACTCTTGATGGCAAAGATGGCTTGCTCGGCCTCGGCATCGGACTTGGAGACGTCAGTACTACATGGCGTATCCCTGTGCCACTCGAGTCCCGGAGTGAGAGAAGGTGTCGAAGTGCTGGTCATGGTTTCGAGATGATGACTGTAGTTTCAGGTGTTGTGGGTGGTGTTCCCGTAGGGAGTTTCGATATGAAGATACACAGATACGATCAACTTGGGAATTTGGATTACAGTCCGAGATTGAGCTCGGAGATTTCAAAAGTCAACACGAAGAAGTTAAAGAAGTGGTCTTTGGATCTGGAAGTCGCAGCTGGGTCATCAGGTCCTTGGCAGGTGGCGCCTTCACGTTGTGTCAATCTAACCCCGTCATACTCGGTCAGTTGAGGTCATGCTGTTCGCAGTTGCCACAGTTGTCCATGATGAGGACATGACCGAAACATCATACAGCAGCATGGCGTAGGGTCGAAACTCATGATACCTAATCAACTGATAATTAGAACCATAATAAGAAAAAGTCATATCGTATGATTGAGGCACTGATGTAATCCCAAGATCGATAGTGCTCCATTCACAAGCAGTCTTGAAGCAAGGGACTCAACTGACAGCGTTGTTTGGCGGCGTGCACCGAAATATTTGTAAATCAAACCCACATCCTGTACCACAATCTACGTCGATTGCCAGACCCAACTTTCCATTCCGGATCAATAAATGGATTGTTGGATCTAGAGTTTCCGAATCAGATCCCTCAGCTTGATGTCACATTTCCTTCGAGAACAGACCGTGATTACCCATCCTTACTTACAGCACCCACGGCAAGATAGAACAATATTCGGTGCATGCGTTCTCCATTGGTCTTACACGGCAATTGATGTGGTAGACTCCGGCGAAGCATATCATGTACGTAGTAATTGACACCTCGTGGCATCTCAAGCTCGTGTAGCTAGTGTATCGCACTAAATACTGTGAAGGGAACCGGCGAGCTGACGGCGTCAGTGCTACAATAAGTACCACTGGTACCATGTAGTAAGCAGGATTGGCAGACCGGGTCCCCCGACCATCGTGAGCGATTGTCATTGGGTGGGCAGTCAGCCCTTTGACGGGTTTGGAGATGGGCTTGGCAGTAGAGTATGACTAAAAGCAACCTCTATTACATATATACAATCTTTGGCAGCATGCAATTGGAAGTTTCCTTATCCTGATTCCCCCATTCATCATGTTTTTCAGTAAAACACCACAGCCCGAAACCACAACCACAGGCTCCCCACCACCCCTACCATCATGGGCTGAAGCGGTGCGCACGAGCCTGTCCGCGGAGCTGGGATCGAACGGAGCCCTCGCCGTCGACGATCTGCTCTATTTCCCCGGCTCGCCCGAGTTCGCCGACAGCGAAACGGGCTTCCACACCGCGCAAGCCAACGAGGTGCGCTCCGCGGCCGTCGCGCGGCCCACCTCCACCGCCGAGGTCGCGGCCCTCGTCAAGGCGCTGCGGCCATCCCTGCCGCCGTCCACGCCAATCGCTATCCGCGGCGGCGGCCACGCGACCTACGCCGGCGCCGCCAAGGCCGCGGGCGGCGTCACCATCGACATGCGCGGCGTCCGGGGCATCGAGATCCTGGCGGGCGGCACGCGCGTGCGTATCGCGGCCGGGCACCGTTGGCGCGACGTCTATGCAGCGCTCGAGGCGCACGACCCGCCGCTCACGACGGCCGGCGGGCGCGCGGCCCAGGTCGGGGTCGTGGGATTTCTGCTGGGCGGCGGCCTGTCCTTCTTATCGTACCAGCGCGGCTTTGGTGCTGATCTGGTGACGGCGTGGGAAGTAGTGCTGGCATCGGGACAGATCGTGCGTGCCACGGCTCCCCACTCTTCTGATCTTAAGGATGGTACTGACAGCAACGCCGAGGATCTCTGGGATGCTCTGCGCGGCGGCTCTACCAACTTCGGCATCGTAACCGCGGTGGAAATGGAATGTTTCCCGCACCCGAAACATTTCAGATGCGCCTATATGTTTTACTTGACGCCGGCGCGACAGGCCACACTCGAAGCGCTGGTTAAGATGAGTCGCCGGCCATTTGATGCCACCCTCAAGGATGGGCAGAGCGAGCCCGTGGTCGACCACCTGATATGGTCCATCACACACGTCCCATACGTCCCTTTCAAGGTCATAGCCGTGTCGGCATCCTCAACTGGGCCTGCCGCTCAGGATACTCTGGCTGAGTTCGCGGCCCCATGGACGCGAATCCCGGGCACACAGGTTCCAAGAGAAGTAACACATGGCGCGTATGCGAAAGAAGTGGGCGACTTGGCCTGTAAGGACGGATCTAGGTGAGTAGCTGAGGTCTTCACCTATCTTCCGAATTTATCTGCCTGCTTACACTGCGTACCATGCCCGACTTTAGAAACTCCTACAAGTCCATATCGGTAAAGCTGGACCTGGATCTTCTCAATATCATCATCGACATGTGGTACGACCTCGTCCGTGCCACGCGCCACAAGACAGGGTTCATGATCACCCTTGCTTTTCTGCCGGTCCCGTCCTGCGTTATCGAAGCATCCTGCGCGCGTCGTCGTGATGCTACTAAACATAGTAATAACAACACCGGAGCCACTACAGACAATTTCTTTGGCCTACGTCCCGAAGACGGACCTCTGGTGATTGTGGAGATTTGTCACAATTGGCACAATGCCGCCGACGACTCCTTCGCCTTCGAGATGGTAGACGCTTTCCTGCGCGACGTCGATAGGGTCGCGTTCGAGCGTGGCCTGGGATCCCGCTGGGTCTTCCCCAATTACGCACAGCCTGATGAGAAAGTGATACAAGCTTATGGCGACGACAGGCTGTCTCAGTTGAAACGTGTGGCGTCTCGTTGGGATCCCGATGGATTCTTTCAGAAACGAGTAGTTGGGGGTTTTAAGATCCAAGGCACGTGAAGAATGGCTGGTGGCTGGGTTTCGAGGTTTGATACCCATGTAGTGCTAGAGGACTTGCCTGAACTATATGACAGTGGATAATCTTATACTAATTTGACGTAAAGCTACTTGATATAAGGCTATTTGAGACAAAGCTATTGGACATAGAGCTATTTGACACCTAGTTGCTTGGCTCACATCCTTTTTTCTGCTTGACAACGTGCCTTTTCAGGGTTAGCGAGGCAAGTGATTCATATATGATCTTCAAAGACGCCATCGATGGCCCAAAGTGGTATTGTCCCCTCATCAAGTAGAAGGGAAATGGGGCGCGTTCAGGACCACACCCATAATGACACCAGCGATACTTCCGGCAATAGGGATAGTCGCGATCCAGGAGATCATCAGAAGAGCGATTCGTTGCCAATTAACTGCCTTCGTAGTGCCGTTCATCAACCCGACGCCGACCGTGGCACCGGTGATGCACATGGACGTCGAGACGGGGAGGGAGTATTGGGAGAATATGAGAATGGTGATCGCAGCGCCCATCTCCATCGAACATCCACGGCTCGGGGAGTGATAGGTTATCTTATTACCCATTACTACAGTTCATTCATATTAGTCATTGCTTGGACGAATCTTGGAGCGAAAAAAAAGAAGGGGGGAAAGGGATAAGACACTACTCACCCTTCATGATGTTATATCCATAAGTAGCAAGGCCGAAGGAAATGGCCAGCGCGGCGACGGCTAGCTGCCATGTATCGACAGGAGCCTTGGTAGACTGAGCGCTGCCGGTAGACCACGCCTGGTAGATAGCAGCCCAGGGCCCAACGGCGTTGCCGACGTCGTTGGCACCATGTGCAAAGGAGGCAGTACAGGCAGTCAGGACCTAGGGAGGAATAGCATTGATCAGCCTGCAGGTCCTTGGAAATGTGTAATTTTGGTTCAGTATGATCTCTTACCTGAATGAAAGAATATGTATGCTCGACCTCGTCGGGGTACTTGGGCGCGTGAGCGTACACGCGATCCATCCGTCGACCCTCAGGTGTACCACCAATGCCGATCTGCGCGGCGTGGATATCGTAGTGGGAGCCATACAGCAGGGCAACGACAGCCATGGCCGGGATCCGCATGATGAAGTTCTTCATGTTGTGGACCTCGTAGATGCGCCCCTCGCCCATGGGGTGCTCGTGCAAGAACCGCATCGCCCAGCCCATGGGACCGCGGCTCTTTCGGAGCCGGGCGTGGAGGCGGGCCTCGGCCTGCGCGACCTGTTCCTTGTATGTGAGCTGGGGCTGGACCTCGACGGCCTTCTCCACATTCGTCTTCTCTTCCACCGACTTCTCGTTGCCGCCGTCATCGCGGTTGTCTGAGTTGGCCAGGTGGGATGGGTTGTCACTGGACGTCTTGGCGCTGTCACCCTCGCCCTCTTGAACGACTGCATATTTAGGGGCAACGGCCTGCGCCGAAGGCTCGACGGCTGGTCGCTTGAAAAGAAGGGGCCCTTGGATGAACATCCAGGACCTCACGCTGGCGTCTCGCTTGATGACGAGCGCGTAGACGTATGGAACGAAGAAGAGGACGGAAAGGAGGCAGACGCCGAAGCCGGTACCGAGGGTTACGGCGGCAATGAAGGAGGGCGGCCTCTTGTCGAGCTTGAGGTTGGGAGAGCCCTTGTAGACGATTGACAGAGTACAGATGGTGCCTGCGATCAAGAACCACAGGGGCGAGCTGTACACCGCCCACGGTACGGGGTTCTTCCGCATGTGGACCACGAACTTGATGAGCCCGAAGATGGTCGCCCCGAAGCAGGCTGAGATGAAAGGCGCCATAGCAAGGCCTGCGAAGATGGCACCGAGACCTGCATCGATTTTGGTGTAAGTAGGGAGGTGAGCCCGCACAGTGGAACAGGCGCGTGATACAACTTACCTTTGCCACCGTTCCATCCCCATTGGACCTGGCCCGCTCCAGCTACAGCGACACCGACTCCGGCAACAGCAGAGACGAGCGAGTACGTAGAAGAGACATGAGCAGAGTGCCGCGAGCACCACATAACCCAACTATTGTGTCAGATGATATCAGTCACTGCATCACTTGTCGAAATTGTTTCTTTGCCCCCTTGACCCCTTTTATAGGCAGAGAAGCATGACTCACATTGAGGCACCGGCGAGAGCGCAAGTGAAAGCAAGCATCTGAACGCCAGGGTCATTTCGGAAAGCGGAAGGGGGGATGATGCCGTTCTTGATGGTGTCAGCAGTTCGCGCGCCGACGGTCACGGCGCCGAGGACCTCGAAGATAAAGGCGAAGATTATCGCTTGGCGGTAGGTGATCGATCTAGAAGAGACGCTAGTCGCCCACGCGTTGGCCACATCGTCTGTCCCTATTGGTTAGCTCATCATCCGTACATGGCACATGTTGTTCATAAGGGACTATGGAGCAGAGCAACATACTGGCACCGTTGTTGTAGGCGTCCAGCAATGCGAAGAAGGTGCCGATGGCGTAGATGTAGGTGTATTGAACGAGCACCATGTTTCTCTAGGGGGCGTTTGGAGGCTTGCTCGGACGCCCAGGGATGTGTGATGGCTGCCGTTTTCTGTTTTCTGTTTTCCGTTCAAGAGCAACCTAGGAGCCAGTGTTTGAATCGGCAGCGAACAGCTTTTTATGGCGAGTGGTCTCTTGGCGATTAAACATTACACAGCAAACATGGTTCTTTTTTCGGGATGTTGCGACTACGGATGTTACAGCAGACAGTGGCGAAACGAGCTTTTTATATATACTGCATCCGTTTCGAGGGAAGACATCGTTCTTCGCATGCTAAAATTAAGTGCTGAAGTCTAGATCTGATACCATCCATGGCTAGGCTCTTGGTATATAACAGTAGTCCCAATTAGACAACTCGGTCACGAATCAGGATAGAAGTCCGTTGCCCAGAGAGCGTGTCGTCCAGTTGTTTCGTCTGATGTCTGCAGTATCAGCTCGCCTGGCTGACGTCGGGCAACCTTATTCTGATGACAATAAATGCTAGCGGGGCTTGAGGTTGTGGCAGCTAGTGCCAATTAATAATTCTTGCCCCAAGCCGTCTGTCTTGGCGGACGTTCTCGTATGGCCCCGAGCCCGCCGCCGAGTGCTGGGCGGGCCTGGGCGGACATGGACTCGGCGCGCTGGCGGCCCCTTGGCACATCTCAGCGCCGCTCGGCGCTCTCTCTTGGCTCTCTGGGCATTGTATAATGTTGCCTATTAAACACCTCGTTCACCCCACGTGGTTCACTGTTTCCGATGAAGCATTTCGCATCTGTTCTATTTCCAGTGCCATCCCATCCAATCGCAAGAGGTCTCAACGCCAAGATTGGCCTGATTTAGCACAGCCCAATCTTTCTCCTCCAATATCATATTGAGTTTGGAGCGACACGGCGCAGCATATTTCGTCTGATCGGATGTAACTCTCTAACCCGACTAGCTCAATGCCAAAGACCTTGATCAAGCAACGCACTATGTGCGCCTTCTTATTATGGTCAAGAACACCGATTCCAGCGTCACGAATCAATCGGAAGCCCACTACGTCCGGGTCTAGGCAACCTCTATTTCGATCGTGACAACTCCGCACAGAGGGAACTTCAATTCTATAATGACCCCATGCGGCATGAGATAGGGACGTGGCGGCGGCTCGGTTGGGAACAAGAAAAACAGGGGCGCCGGTATTGATACACACATTTCGCAACTCCCACATCCTTTGGAATCTATCTTCTTCTCTGTAGCTATTGATAGGAGCATACCAAGGTAAATTTGTCATATATTCTCTGTCATCACCATGTTCCTCTATACTGCTTTAATCCGTCATGCAGCTTCCCCCACAGCCCACCATGCCACTCGCGAATCTCTAACCACTCTGGCACTGTCTCGCTGTACATCATCAACCACCCGCCAATGATGATATCGGCGTAGTCCGCCTCCTTCCCACCGATGAAGGGGCCATCCGAGTACTTGAAGTATTTGGCGACGTCCCCCAGCGCGATCTCGAGCGCTCCCAGGATCTTCCGCCGCGCCTCGCCGTGCACTAGGAGCTCGTCCCATGTCTTGACGCCCGCCCGCCGGCAGAACTCGGCCTTGGACTGCTCCGCCGTCGCCGGGTTGAACGGCATGTCCTGGACAGCCAGGGGCACACCCGTGGGGAAGACGGAGTCCATGTGCGCGTTGAACGACGCGTAGAGCCCGATGGAGGACGCCGACGCACTACCACCACCACCACCAACAACGCCGTGTCGGAACAGGGGAGGGGCCTCGGGGTATTTCTTGTCCAGATACACGGCAATGTCGAACGAGTCACCCACAACGGTGTTGTCGGCTGCAGGGTCCCGGAGCAGCGGCAGCGTGTAGAACGGCTCGCCGTCGCCAAAGAAGCGCACCGGGGCCGAGCCAAGGCGCTTCCGGACCGACGTCACGTCGGCTAGGTCGACCCATTCCGTGGCGAAGTGGGCGCGCTTGAAGTTCAGCGCGTACCGGGCCTTCCAGGGGTTGGGTGCGAAGGGGTGGACAGGAGGGCCGGATGCGATGTCGTAGAAAACGAGCGGCTCGGAAGACGATGTAGAGTCCATAGTGGCTACCGAGTAGTATTAATGTAGAACGGACAATATGGCAGCTAGCTGGAGATGCGGTGAACCAAGGTTGGTTGAAGCTGTATTTGTATTGGCAGATGTTGTCATAAGTAATAGGGAGGCTAAGGTGATGTCATTGCTATGAACCTACGCTAGAAATGATGGACCGGGGCGTCATAATTTATAGCTTGTGAGTAGATACTGAATACGGGATGCTTACGGCTGGACCCAGCGGCACCTTGGGGAGTCTACCGGGCGCCATGTGGGACAAGCACAACATCTCCATGGTCTTTGCAGTCAGCCGTATAGGTCTATTCATGCATCTTTGCACTTTGCCGCTTAGTGTGACCAATGCCGTCCCTTTTTACCCATTTTTATCTCCTAACCATAGTCGCAGACTCTTTCTCTCCAGAGTCGTGCGCCGTGTCACGTGTATGACAGTCATCCTGATTCACATATACGGGGTTTTACGTCTCCACTTTAACTTGGCAGCTGCTATACCCAAGATTATCCTATGGTACAAAATTATATTGTATACGTTAAATGTCTGATAGAAAGAAAAGTGGGGATCCAAGTATCCTGAAAAAAGAATGTAGTCGTCGCCGCGTCGGGCGAAACAAAAATCGAGAGAAGCTCGGGAACGAACCAAAGTGCTACCTATTCACCTCTCCTAGAGGTATACAAACCCAAATAGAAGACACTAATCCACCCTAATTATATATATCCTCATCTCCAATATCATCTACCGGCCGTTCATCTCCCGCTCCAGCGTTGTCTTCCGTTTTAGCATTGCCTCCTGCTTCGGCATTGCCTGCTGCTTCAGTACTGCCGGCCGCTGCATCATCATCGTCTGCTGTTCCTTGAAGCTTGAAACTATCCATAGTCCATCCGTACTTGGCAAGCCCGTAATACATATTCCTCGCCCATTGTCGCAGCTGGACAAGATAGTGGTGGTTCTCTGGATGCGGCGCATGCTTGCCGATGGGCTCGGTGACGCCATACTCCTGGAGTTTTGCGCCCGGCTCGAAGGTCCGCGCAGATCCGCCGGTCTTCGTCATTCTGACGCTAAATCCGATCGTAGTCATCATGTACACTAGGTCTTCCCATGGGACCTTCTGGTTGTCCGTATAGGGGCCCAAGATCAACTCCAAAAGGTCCATGGCCCTCTTGTTGACCGGAATCTTCTTGTCCGCAGCCGGGGCATTTCCTGGCTCCGCACGCACCGCCTCTCTCGTCGGGTCCGGCACTCCGCGGGTCTTCTCCTTCTCCCGCCTTTCCTCAAGGACCAGTCGGCTCGCACGATCGACAAATCCGGGGCCACCACTAAAGTCGACAACAATAGTGTCTTGAGCTGGTTTGCTGCTACTGCCGCCGCCGCCGCTCTTGTTGTTGGCGTTTTTACCACCTTTGCTCTTGTTGCTGCTCGTGCTGCTCTTGCGCGTATTAGAGAGGGGGGTATTCTCCGGCTTCGGTGTGTGTAGAGGCTTGGCGTCCTTCAGCAACGCCTTGGTTTCCGCTGGGTAAGCCCCGTTATCTTCCAGCATCTGCTCCAGGTCACGCCAGAAATGCCTCAGGTTCAGCTCGGCGGTTCGGTTTTCTTGCCTGTTTCTCTCTGACTTGACGTCCGTCCAACGTTCTATGTATTTGGGGGCCTCTGCTGCCGCAGCTTTTGCGACGAGATCATGCCAGGGGGGCTTGTTTTGGATGTACTCAGCAGTGTGCAATAACAAGGGACAAAAGGCTGGCAGACTTAGATTCTTTTGGATTTTTTTCTCATAGTCTGTGTAGAGAGTCCCGGTGGCGCGATCAAAAATCACCTATCTGAATGATTAGCAGCCACTATTTCCTGTAATTAATTTGGGAAAGGAGAGCATGGTTTCTTCACGTACGTCTCTTTTATCCATGTGACAATTTTCGGCGTGTCTCCATTGGAACTTGTACAGCTCAGTTAGGACGTCACAAGCAGCCCTGACGTCCTTCATGTATTCTTGATTCAAGCTGGACCAAGAGTCTTTTGGTCCCAAGTGCTCGGCCAACTCCGTCATGATGGTCTCCGACGTAATAGGACCGCGGAGTCCTCTGCCCTCCATCACGACCCATAGCATACAGAGCATTTTACGGTATCTAATATCTGTATTCGGCGGATTCTCTCGGAGTTGAGGTCCAAATTTTGGTCCAGTAACGAAATGTTCCAATTGGGCCCGCAGCATTGGGTCACATTGAATAGTATAATTCCCCGGGAGAGCCGCTCCGTCCCTGAGGACATCACCTATGGTAAATACTATGCCATAATGGTTAGTTTTGGGGGGTGACTGGCGAAGCTGGGTCGACCACACTTACCTAGAAGCTTTATATACTTAAGAGCAGAATCCGGGAACTCGCCTGTCTCGCGTTCAGTTTGCAGGTATTCATCCCAGTTTTGCCTGAGTTCTGTGACATATCGAAAGCATATGCTAAAGGTCTCGTGGATGGTGATACGCTGGCTTATTGCAGACTTAAGCTCTAATGCTGATTGATTGGTATCGACCATTTTGTGGAAGGCTTCATGGTGTTCTTTCGCCTTCGTGTCGTTGTTTTTGGGCTTTATGAAGTATGCGTTGTGTGCGTTCTTATGCTTCGAGCTCCATTCAGGTTTCGCCTTTCGGGCTTTTCCAAGTACGCCCCAATGGTGCCGACGACATTCTTCCATTTTAGCGGCAAAATATTTGGGGTTTTCCTTCATGTTGAGGAGCTCGTACTCGACGGAAGATAGTCTGTCATGTATGGCTTGTTCTATGAAATCCCAGTTGATGTCTGTAGGAGACGTATATGGAATTCCCGCTCGGCATGCGTCGAGATACTTTCCACGGTCCGCCTGCTTGGTGTCTCGATCAGGCACGGTAGGTCGCCAAGGAGTATCCAGCCCCCTCACCGCATTTGCCATCTCCAGAGCTGCATCCGCGTCCGGCATCTCTTCGTCGCCATCCTCGTCTTGGGCATCGGCACCGGCAAGCTCCTCGCACGCGTCTTGTAGGAACTTATAGATATCCGTTTGAATTTCGATGACAAGCTTTGCTTCAACTTTGGGGAGGCATCGTGCCGCCTTGAGGTCATCGATAATGGATTCTCTGGTGTGGTCAAGTAGACCTTCTGACCACTCTTTTATGACATCTCTTTCTTCGCCATATCTCCCAAGATCGTTTGTGCTTGTAGCTAGGTCAACCCAGTCATTGACACTATCAAAATCTTTCACCTGGTCGAGGACGCCACTTGCCACCTTGAGCTTGTAATTTAATCTATCCAAATCCCACAACGAAAATGTTGACGGATGATCGGCTGCTCTGGCGCGGATGAGCTCTAAAAAGCCATTTGAATCGAGTGCCGGTTGTGTGCTGCCGCCATGTTAGTATGCAGACTTCATTTGGGAGGGCATTCTCTCATCCTCGTAGCCCACGTAAACCACAGGGAAGTCTATACGTACAAGTCGGGGAACAGCATTTTGTCCCGGTCTACGTCCCATGGCTCTTGGACTCCGTTGCCATTTCTCCACCAATCGACGTTGTCTTCTCCCTCGGGAATATTCGGAGGCTCCGTCAATTGCTGTTTGGTTGGCTCCTTGCCTTGCCTTCTGCCCCAGGGCGCAATGCCGTCAAGGTAAGCGCGCTTTCTGTCTGGAAGATTCCCCAATTGTTTTGCTTTTTTCTTCTCCTCCTTGGTCGTTCCATCTTTGAAGTTTCTAGGCCAACAGCGTCGGAGCATTGCTCGTCGTTCTTGGCTCTTCATACCCCTCCATCTCTGGTAGATCCTCTGAGAATTGGCCTTATAGAAGCGATTTAGCTTACGCCATGACTTGACAATGTCACGCGGTCCAGCAAACGTTGCCATCGTGCCAAGTGTGATGATAATCAACACCAGATTGCAGTACTACTCAGACCCGAATCCATGGTGGAATCCATACATTTTAGCCTTGGATGTGCTGTATCAAACATCGACACGCTTCCTTGCGCGGTCCTTTGAGGCATCCCATCAATAACGGCACATGCTTTGATTTTGATCGTTTTCGGTCTACGAAACCATCCTGGTGAGGAGATAAAGGAATCGCCGGGAAAGGGAAGGGTTCTCTACGATTAGACAATGACTTGCACAAACAACTGAACTAATTACGTTCTATGTAAACTTATTGCATAGAGAGGCCCTATTCGTCATTGCTTTGATTGACGTCTATGCTATCCCGGTGGCTCGAGGAATCGACCGGATCAGGAAATGGGACTAGGGTCACCCCCTTTTTCCGTCCCGTTTTCTTTCACCAATTCTCGAAAGGTTTCAAAGCTATCTAGCTCATTGTCTTCAAATGCCCCATCGCGGACGAATACCCGGTAGATCAGAAGCTCAGCATCCTCGTCTGGAAACTTGCCTTGCAGACAACGCAGCCAGGTATGGGTGAGACGGAGTTGATCTCTTAGCTGAAAAGCGCCCTTTGGTAGATTTACAATCACCCTAGCCCATCGTGCAACTTCTTCAACTGTAGTATCGGCTTGGAGCAGCCGGTGTGACAGGGTCTCGTCGACGGCGCCGGTCGGATCCCACTCTACCTCCCGGTCTATGCGCTGATACCAGCAATTCAAGATTGCCTGGCGTCGTGGGGAGTAGCAACCTCCAACTTCTGTTGTGTTGACCGCGTCACCGAGACTGGACTGAGAGTTGATCTCTCCATGGCTCGCATACTCGTCTTTGTCGACACAATCGGGACAAAGGTCCTTTAATGCCTGGGAAAGGGAAGCTTCGTAGCCTATATGCGCACAGTAGTATGGCGCGTAGGGGCTGCTTCCAAATATACAAATAGCACCAGTCTCCTTGGTTAAGACCTTGCGTACTGTATGGTGGCAAATATATCGCGACGCGATTATGTACTTACACATTTGCCTGGTTTGATTGCTGACGTTCAAAGAGGCTATTCCTAATTTGACTCCTACGTATGGAATAGCTCTATCTCTATATATGCGAAACGTATACTAAACTATCCAGGAACAGAACCATTATCTGTATTGCAATCTGACTGAAATGTAGGTGAAAACCTACGGCCTCTCCGTCTTTGTGTCTGCCTATGAAATGCAATATTTCAATACTGTAGTTATCCACTTTGTGCAGACAAAGGACGCCATGAGACACACCCCAAGGCTTAATTAACGAAACAATGACTTCATTGCAACCAAGGGTATGAAGCTTCTCCAGCATACACGTACGTGTCAGCTCACTTCTGTGATCAAAACCTTTTACCAATGTGTGTCTTCTGGAGGATATCCTCTTTACTTAGGCTTGAAGATATACCATAGCTTAAGTAGTTCCCATAGTGGGTGGAGAGTATAGGGTGAAGCGCCCGCCCAACGTTACGTAAAAGAGGATATCCAACAGCTGGATGCAACTTGATTCGGAGGGGGGAAGAACCGGGTTGGTCGGAGTGGTTCTCGGGCTTACAGGAACGCGTAATGGGGTTATCTTATGGTTCTCTTGAGTTTCCTCGACTGCCGTCTTGTATACTTGTATACCCTGATGGAGGTGTGACTCCAAGTGGCATGACTTGACGGGAAAGGCACGCTGTGTTGGTACGGCCTTGGGCTAGCCAAACATCAAATACACGCATGCTCGCTGCTTTACTAGTCGACTCTGTCCCCAATCGGCAAGGCAACGCGGGAGTAGGTGCTTCATGATGGCTTGGCTGGGCGTCTGGGGTAACTCACCGACGCGATAGATGTGCCCAGGACAGTACCTAGGATGCAAGCAGGCAAGGCCGTTGGCAAAGTCTGCATGCAGGCACAGGTTGTGAATACCACCCTGTTAGTTGGTGCATTGATCAAACTCGCGATGGTGGCAGTGCACCAGCGTTAGGTTGTTAGGTGTCGCGGAGGGGTGGAGTCGTGCCGCATCGGATTGGACCGCAGCAGCCCAGCTGGTCTAGTCGGTTCGTCCAGGATAATCCTGGCTCGCTGTCGCTGGCTCGCTGGCTCGGCTCAGCCATCTCCAACCAACGACAGCAGAAAAGAAGTCTCGATGGCGAGATGGAATTGCCGGATACATACCAGTTCTTCATCCGCTGACTTTGTTCCGCACTGTGTTCTATCTGGCATTTCGTCTGTTCTGTTTTGTGCACTCGTCCCGGTCTGGTTTGTCGGTGTTCGGATTGGCAACCGACTCAGCCTCCGATGTTGGAGATCGATCTGTGTCAGATAAGCCCCATTGTATTTTCCCAACCCCAGTCAACACCGGCTTCTAGCCTTCTACTACTACATACTTGTAGGTGATAGGCTATCACTATCCATAACCTTAAAACCAAGCAGGGATACCATCAGGAGAACCCGCCATGTAACCCGAAGATGAGGCTCAGCGGCTCTGCATCCAGGCACCGTTGTCGCTGCCCGAACAGGAGCAGTACTGTCCCGAAGAAGCTTAATCCTGGCCACCGATCCCAAGATCGTCGTCGAGATCACCCACTATCTATGTACTGTGCCATGGAACCCATGATCTCCTGTGCATTACCGCCATGGCAGGATCCCCTGATCCCCTTTAATCCCGCCTTTGCAGCTTCGAAACGTCGATAAGGAGCCCAGCGCAGCCGCTTCGGTCGACTGCGCCTCGAGTTCCTTTGGCCATGTTCGACATTTGTTGTTCCATCTCGAAGCCCTATCAGACGAGTTCTTCTCGACCCATTCTGGCATTCTGACGCACCGCCGCCTGCCACTAGCCCTCAGGTTCGTGCCGGCTCGTCTATCCCATCCCATATAAGGGAAACTGTCTGTACGCCCGAACCGAGCCTGCACTTTTTTCTTTCTTTTCGGTAAATCGGATGCCTGTACTGTCATTCACTTTTCGCCCTATCTTTCCCTCTTCTTTTTAATGTGCAATATCACTAGCTGGCAGTGAACACATTCTCTTTTTTGACTACATCTCCTAGGGAGACATACCAAAGGATTGAATTCTGGTCCTTCTTTTACGTTTGCGAGCATCCTGTCGTTTCTGGGTTTCGAACCTCATACACCGCCGTGCGCACGAGGGAATCCGCTCTCGGGAGGAAACAGATACACATACAATCGTTCGCTCGCCTCACTGTCAACTACTTTCCATCCCATTTCGATATTATACCCGGCCGACGCCAACTTATTCACAATGAAGTACCTACTCGCCCTTGCGCAGGTACTGCCCTTGGCGCTGGCAACCGGAGGCGCCGCGCCCCCAGCACCACCGCCTGGCGGTGCCGCCGCTCTCCCAGTCGGCCAGCAACCCGCACCCCAGATGGCTGTCAGCACTGTCTGGATCGCCGTTGCATCTTGTGCGACCGGTGCGCCCGCCCCTCCCATGCAGTGTGTTCCATGCGGAGCATCCGGACAGGCTCCTGCCTCCCCACCCGCCGGGAAGATGAAGAAACGAACCTGCGGTGGAGGAGCATGTAAGTAATCATCAGTGTCCTGATCGATCCAGTTGCAAGAGCTAACAGTCCTTAGGTGGTGGTGGCGGTGCTATGCCCCCTCCAATGGCTGGCGGACAACCGCCTGCCGGAGGAATGCCTGCTGGAGGAATGCCCGCACATGGTATGCCCGCCGGTGGAATGCCCGCCGGTGGGATGCCTGCTGGAGGATGTGCCGGACCTTCATGTGGTGCCTCACCACCAAAGATGCCAGCTGCTGGTGGCGGGGCGATGCCACCTCCTAGCCATGGGGGAGCAATGCCACCTGTGCATATGCCAGCAGCAGGCGGTGCTCCGCCAGCCATGCCAGCCATGCCACAGCACGGGGGCGCGTCCACACTCCCTTGCTGCCCCCAAGGGATGCCAATGGCGGCACCGCCTGCGTCGATGTGCCCGCCCGCCCCTGTCTGCCCTCCTCCCCCTACCTGCGGAACCCCGGGTGCCCCTCCTGCTATGATGCCTCCCGCTCACGGTATGATGCCCCCACCAGCGGCATCCATGGCACCACCTGCCAAGGGCATGATGCCGCCGCCCGCCGCATCCATGGCACCGCCTGCTGGTATGATGCCACCTCCCGCCAAGGGCCAACCAAGCATGGCCCCGCCGGCGAGCATGATGCCTCCTTCCAAGGGCTTGATGCCACCACCGCCGCCCTCGATGAACAAACCCAGCATGGCACCCCCGGCCGCCGCGCCCCCCGCAGCCTCTTCCATCGCGCCTCCCCCGCCACCACCCAAGGCCACTACCGTCCTGGTCGCGCCCCCGCCGCCCATGGCCATCGTCACGGGTACGCCCAGCACCAATAAAACCAACGGCACCATCACCCGGCCCACGCCCACGCAGAGCATCATCACGGCCGAGGCGGCTCCCCGTCTCCATACCTGGGGTGGTAGCCTGTTCATCGCTGCAGCTCTGGTCATGGTCTTCTCCTTGTAATGATATGATTATTGATGATATGCGTCTTCCATATACATGTACCCCACGACGGCTAGGCTGCCGAAAAATAACAGCAACAACAACAAAAAGAGAACAGGCATTCACTTTACGAAACCTTCATGACGCTCATTCAGCCCGCCTATGAAAAACAAGGGCAAGATACCCGTTTCGGCTAGAGGCCGCTACTCACAGTCACGATCTTTCTTTGTACATATATGTTTGACACATAAACGACCCCCGCCTATCGGGAGGCTATAGAAGGTTTCAAGCAATTGAAGCTATGAATCCCAACGATATATACATTCGTCTGACCGCGACCAGCTTTGAGAGCTTTGCATGTGTGGTACAGTATTGCATAAAACGTTGATGTGTGTTTAGTTACCCAGCAGAGCCAGGCCACGCCTAAATAACATCGGAAACCGGAGGGGTAACGGTGCAGTGACTCACCAAACCCCGTCACGATTACTCGCAAAAGTTTGGGAGCCCCGAAGGCTTCTGCCTGGAGGGCATATTTTCGCAAGCATTGGGTATTCATACGGTGACCGCATTGTAGCTAGTAAGCATGCCGGTCCACCGTTGTCGGGCTGCGCCGCAGAAGGCGTGGAGTCACAGAACGAACCAACACACTAGGCGAAGGACTTACTGGACAGCACCAGCACCAGCCACCCTTCTATAAAAAGAGAGAGATGTTCACTACCAAAATAAAGGTATACTGTCAAGCGCACTCTGCTACTTGACTCACTCTGTGCCAGACTTGCAATCAGACACAATGGAGGGGCCACCCGCCAACCCTCGCATATGCGCCATCGCCAAGAGAGTATCCCCGTTGCCGCCAGAGATCATCGCTCCCATCATTGCCGACCAGCAATTGCATCGCGTTCTGGAGCTCTCTCTCGTCCCAACCGCGGGCCCGAGGCTTCTCTGGGCAATCAAGAACTCCCTCCAGTGGAAGTGGCTGTTCGTCCGCGAGGATGGGGTCAACCAGTTCGAGGAGTTCCGGCGGCTGTTCCGGTCCGTCAATCTCCTGTCCTGGATCTGGTGTCGACAGGTAGCCATGCAGGTGCCCGTCATGGCAGAGCAGTACCACCTCAACATCGACAGCAAGAGCAAAGAGACATCGCTAGAGCAGTTCCGGAAAGATTTCCTCTCGGTGTTCCGCAACCTACTCTCGGTGCCTGGGCAGGTGGAATTGCTTAATGGGCTACGTCGGGTGGAGGTTGAGTCGATCGTACGATTTCTTCCCAAGGACATCATGGCACTCATCGAATCCCCGAAAACGCCCGATGGCATGCAAGCTCTATCGCTGGAAGGGTGCATGCGGTCCCAGGAGTCTACGGCAGAGTTCGCCTCCGCCATCATCAGTCACGAATGGACTGCTGAACAAGCCCAGAACTTCTTGCCGTACTTTGCGCAGGCGGTCAAGCTGCAGAGCGCAGCCAAGTCGCAAGAACTTTGCCGCCTGGCAGATTTATACGAGGTGTTTCCCGCCGAGCTCAAAGAGCCATTCGACCCCCAAGACCGTCGGGAAACTGCCACGCAGCACATCGTGGACGGTCTGCGCCGCGATGCGCAGCGCATGCTCACCAAGCCCCCTCGCACCTCTGGGAGAGTCCAGAGGATAGGCTGGCCTATTAGGACTCGCCCCTCATACCGTTTTCGATATCCCCATCCGGCATTGGTCCCCGCGGACTGGGTATTGCGGCTCATTTGCCTGGCATTGGACAGGTATCCCTTACCCGAGGATGGCGACGCCGCTGGAGCTGAAGACAAGACCCAGGGTCTGAAATACCCCCCAGAATTGGTGGCGGACCTCCGCCAATGCATCGAGGGTTTGCCAAACATACTTCAGTATGAGGGTGTCTCCGCCTATGCTCGATTTAAACAACTGGGAGACTCTACGTCCGACATCGCGCACGTCAGCTATCTGAAAAAGACGGAAGAGGCGTCGCCCCATTGCTACAGGGAGTTGGACTGGCTTGAAGCGCTTCTTCGGTGCGTTAGCTGGATCAAAGGCGAAGCCCCAGAGCTGGTACAAGAGTGCTTGACTACGCCCTCTGATAAGTACAATGAGAAGACTAAAGATTTGGGTACTGGGAATGATAGGCAATCGCCTGGGATCGAGTCTCTTCTCAAGTATGAGCAACTTCTAACGCCGGAGGACTATGAGTCTTATATCGCGGCAGAGTCTGCCGAAGTCCTTGCTCAGCAACTTCGGCTCGACGCTTCCCTGGGAAGCGGCGACTTGGAACGTCTCCCGTCCCTCTTGGCGCTGTATCTACCGCCCATCCCGTCAGAGCGCGCGCGAGACATAGCGTATTGCTTGCTTCCAGGGGCCGACCGAACGGTGCGCGAGGTCATGTACCAAGACATGGTGAAGAAAGCCAGATCGGCAGTTCGGAGGGCCCCGCACCTGCCACCCCCACAAGAGTCTCTGGGCTACGCACTTTCGTCAAAGTTAGAAGAGACCACGGCGAACCTATCGGCTGAGGGAACTTGGGGAGTATGGCGGGACTACGTCGCTTCCCGGTCGACGCGGACCGGTGGGCCTTTACAGTATTGCTACGTTTGCCAAACAATCCTCCAGCAACGTCACAAGGTATTCCCGCGCATGTGTGTTCCTTGTGGAGAGTTCAACATCGCCGGGTCGGCCGTCTCGCTTCCGCCCAACCTAGAGCTCACCGGAAAAGTTGCACTGGTCACCGGCGGTCGCATCAACCTGGGCTTCCACACGGCACTCCGACTGCTGCGATGCGGCGCAGCAGTCATTGTCTCGACGCGATATCCGGAAGACGCAGTCACTCGGTATGAGAGTGAGAGCGATTCCTCCGTCTGGGGAGATCGCCTCAAGATCATCGGTGCCGACTTCAGAGCGGCTGGCGATGCGTTCCAACTGGCCGAGCAAGTACGCAAGCTAGTTGGGCAGATGGGGGGAATGCTGCACATTCTCATCAACAATGCAGCGCAGACACTCACCGACAGCGTGAAGAAGGAACAGGGCGCCATATCCAGGGAGAAGCTACTCAAGGGCCATGAAACCGAAAAGCCCATGCTGATCACCCATTCGTACGAGCCTAGGGTACGCGGCGTCACTGACCAACGCCTGATCGAATCTTCCAGGACCGAGACTGCCAAAATCGGAAGCATCGAGACTGAGAATGCCTTGGAGAAGGATCCGGCCGCTCTAGCAAGCCAACAGACCACCGATTTCAGCTTATCAGTCGCCGAGGGCGAAGACGGCCCGTCGTCGTGGGTGCAATCTCTGGCCGACATACCCTACGAAGACGTCATCTCGGCGCACAGCGTCAACACGTTCGTCCCGCTAATCCTGATCCGGGAGCTCATGCCCCTGATGCGACCGACGTGCTGCGCGGAGGCGGGCGAACCCTCCTCCTCCTCCTATCGGAGGCACGTACGGCGCGCGCACTCGGACGCGCCCATGGCGTACGTGGTCAACGTGTCATCGCGCGAGGGCATCTTCGAGAAGTCGGCCAAGAGCCGGGCCAAGAACGGGAAGCACGTGCACACCAACATGTCGAAGGCCGGGCTCAACATGATCACCGAGACGGAGGCGTACCGGGCCTGGGGCCAGCACCGCGTCGCCATGAACACGGTCGACCCGGGCTACATGAGCGCGGCGCCCGAGTTCGAGCACGCGCACGGCGGGGAGCGGCCGCTCGGGTGGGAGGACGGGGCCGGGCGCGTGCTTTGGCCGGTCGCGATGGGGGAGGGCTCAAAGAAGGAGGGGGACAAGGCGTCAGACGCCGTTTGGGGACGGTTTTTGAAGCATTATGGTGCTACGAGGGTGGATGTGCGATTGGGTCGAGGATGAGATGCTGGGGTCATTATACCGGCATGACTTTAGTTGTTTTGTTAGGTACTTTAGGGTATTTGTGGTTGGTGCACATTCTAGCTCAGGGGTCGTATGAATAAACTGGTCAACATGCCAACACCGTTACAATATGCAACATTAAGTAAATCAAGTAGTATTAACCACTTCCAGTACATATAGCCTTGATTGGTATTAATACTGTGGAATAGCGACCATGTTGAGGTTGATAGGTGTGTACTTTACCTAGAGTACTAAGGTATCTTTAGCAATATGTGACCTGAAGGAGCCCAGTACAGTACAGGTACAGTAAGTACCCAGCAGAGAGGGGCTGGTAGTAAGTAGGCTGCATTAGAGCCATTTGACTTCGCCAATAGTGAGAATTATCGCATTGGCAGAACCCATACTTCTCTGCCCAAAGGTACATAGGATAAGACCTCGTAAGCCACAATTCTCTTATCCAACTGGGCGCGATGGCAGAGTGGTCTAATGCGATAGACTTGAATTCAAGAGCTTGCAAAAGCCTCACGATTCTGGTATCTATTTCCTTCGGGAGCGCAGGTTCAAACCCTGCTCGCGTCGTTTACTCTTTTGCTCTTTTCCTATATTTTGCAGGTATACCCTTCCAATCAATTGGCCATTGGATTCCTATTATCCTAGGTAAATATCTTCCTTTTATGGGAAATTGGTGCACTGATTCGATTGGAAGATTTCTGTCGGAATTGCCTTCTTGCTAGGTTAGGTGCCCATGGTTTAGGGCAATCGTGCAGAACTCTATTTCAACCCAGCTGCCTGCCACTTCCCCATGTCCAGTCAGTCCCTTCACAAACGCAACATTGCAAACTTCACTCTTTGCCTTCTACCCAGTCATGATTTGGAGACTGTAATCATCATTCCTTGGACACTTTTCAGTGAGAAATACGCTTCTTTAGTCATGATTTGATCTATATATTGGTTGCATTCAGTGGTAATATGCTCATGTCGCGGGTGATGCTTTCTTCAGCTCCCCTTCAAGCCACTCAGCAATCGCCACCAACTTCTCCTCCTGATATCTCCGACCGATGATCTGCAATGAAACCGGCGTGCCATCATAAAGTTCCGGGTCATCTGTGTGGAAAGTCACTAGTAGTTCTCAAACATTGCAGAATAATAGACAAAATCATATGTTCGAGACGCGTCTGGAAGGGAGACTCACAATCGCTCTGGATCTTCTTGTCCAGTTCACTGACCGGCTGAAAGCTCATATCCACCACATCAACGCCCTTGTCGACCGTGGTAATCGGCACCACAACGCTCGGCAGATCCAGTCCATTGACAAAGCTGGAGTAGCCGATGTAGTCGTACCGCCCCGGCCGGACGGCGGCGAAGGGCGCGCAAGGTGCCACAAATACGTCGACCGGTCGGTGGTGCTCTTCTGCGTCGCTCGACGACGATGACGACGACGCCGCCGCTTTCGTACTATTCCAGTAATCTAGGTACTCCTTGCGGCACCGCCGCAGCGCGCGGTTGTTCTCGGCGATGAACGAAGCATCAGCTTGCGACCGCTCTTGCCACACATCGAGGATCTGCGGCGCCCACGGCTCGCCCGAGAGCGCGAAGTCCTTGCGTACGTCGGCACCGCCGTCGTAGAGCCACGCCTTAAATGTGAGATCTGCGACGCGCTCTTGCAACTGATTCGGCGGTTGCCAGTCGAACACCTTGTTGCCGGAGCGCGCGACGACATCCCGCAGAAAGGCCAAGGCGCGTTTGAGAGGCGGATGCGGCGCCACGATGCCATCATGGTCTAGGAAGCCGACGTGGAGTTGCGACGAGGCGATCCTGCCCTTTGTTTGCGCTTCGAGGTCATCTCGCCAGGGTATCTCGGCGACCAGCGGATCGTGGAGCCAGGGCTCGGCCGATAGAATCGACTTGGTGAGGAGCTTGACACCGCCAGCAGAGGAGGCCAATGGGCCGACGACGCTGAGAACCGAGTTCTGACCGTCCATGGAGTTGGCCATACCCTCGTAGGGTAGTCTGCCTGACGTGGGCCGCAGCCCGAAGAGCCCGTTGAACGCAGAAGGGATGCGGATGGAACCCCCAATGTCCGTGCCGAAGCCGCCCGGTGATCCACCGAGTGCAATCAACGCTCCCTCGCCACCGGAGCTGCCGCCGCACGACAGGTTACGGTTCGTTGGGTTCCATGTGTACTCGACGATGTTATTGACCGTCTCGCCGCACATGAGGGTGTGAGGTACGGCCGTCTTGCAGTACAGCACTGCCCCGAGCTGGCGCAACTCACGCACCATCTCGCTCTCGAATTTCATGCTGCGCGGGTCCTCCTTCTGGCCCTGGAACGTGCCGATCCAGCCCACGTACCCCATGGTCGTCTCGACGCCCTTGACGTGAAATTGGTCCTTCAGGCTCACGGGTAGGCCGTGCAGGGGCCCTTTAGGTTTTCCATGTTCGGCAAGGTGGGCGTCAAGTTCCTTGGCATCTGCCAGGGCGGCGTCGAAGAACGTCTCGTGAAGACAATTGACCTAATAATGCGAGTAAGAGATGACCGTTCCTGATAAGCAGCATGTCACTGGCTCTTCTAACCACATACCAGTTGGTGACTAAGGGAGGCACGGTGGCAGAACGCTTCGATGACTTCGACGGCGCTCCAGGCACCACTTGTCGTCTTCTCGACTATTCCCACGGCATCAGCCTCGGTGATCTCGACTTCCTTGGGCGACAGGAACTGTTGGACATAAGTCCCTGTCACACTTCGCTGCTCTTCTACACTAGGTATCTTGGTAAGACGCCACTTCTCCGGGATGGAGCGCAGAATGGCTTCACGCTTTGCGGTGGCCAGCGTTTGCCACGAGGTCGATTTGTCGCCAGCGCTGCCCATTTTTCCGGTCTAGGTTCATGTGTCTTGTTCTAGATACTGTTGGATATTCAGTCTCAGAAGGTTCGTATGCCTCCAAACTCAAGTTGGGATGACATGTTTATAGTCCAAGACGCCCACCTCAAAGTGACATAGCCGGTGGGTAAGCGGGGTAACCTGGTTGGAGTCAAGTTTGATTTGCAAGTTGATGTAGCTTATCAGCGGCTCAGCTGCCTTGTTATCTTCTGGTCGCACATACTCCTGTGGGTTGCTGTTACGTTGGGCGTCTGGGCATGTTCAAATGTCGGGTCGGAACACGCCGAATTCTTGGTATTCGAATCCTGATGGGGTTGCTCTAAAACGGAAGCCAACGTGCCCCATCCTGACGAGGTGATCATGCTGTCACATCTTCCACGCGTTATTGAAAGTCTCATGGACATCTTGAGGACTTTGATTGGAGATTCGATACTCAGCATTCATTCAAAGACTCTTTGTTACCTCACAACTGGCAAGGAAAGAGGGCTACTTATTACAGCCCAATGGTCTTATCAAGTTCATTCGGGTCAATGATTCAGTTGGGTGCTGACATTTTCCACCCGAGGGACTTGTGATTGCATATACGGTGGCTTACGTACGCTTCAACTGAAGTTACTGGTTCCCCATCCCGGGTAAGTAGCAGATGTGCTTTGTCCAAATTGCTCTTGATATCCTAATACCGCGTCCCATACAGTCACCTCTCATTTCAGATTGGCATACTCATCGCAGATCGCCTTCAACTGCTTGAAAGTGGCAGGCTCATTAGCACTGTGTCCCGCGCCATCCATGATGTAGAGCTTCGACTGTGGGAGCGTCTCGTGCAGCTTCCAGGCCCATTCCGGGGGGCACAACAGATCGAGCCGCCCCTGGACAATGCTGGTAGGGATGTGGCTGATCTTGGCGGCGTTTTCCGGCTGCAGGAACTGGAACGGCTCCAGGAAGCAGCTGTTGGCGAAGTAGTGCAGCTCGAGGCTCGCGTGCGACATGACCCAGGTATCGTCGGCGAGCTTGGCCTGTATCTCGGGGCTCGGCTTGACGGTGCTCATGGTCATCTCGCGCGTGTTCCAAGCGCGGGCCGCGGCGATGCGCGCCGCCATGTCATCGCCCGTCGTCACGAGCTTGTGGAAGCTCTTCTCGGGGTTGGACCGCATCTCGGCGGGCAAGAATTCGAGGAACTTCTTCTGCACCTCCGGGTAGAAGGCGGCGCTCGATGCCACGGCCCAGGCCCCCTCCTTGCGCGAGCCGAGGAAGATGCCCCGCAGAACGAGCGAGCCGACCATGGCCGGATGGGTCTGAGCGTAGGCGAGGCCCAGCGTCGAGCCCCAGGAGCCCCCGAAGGCCATGTGCCACTTGGGGATGCCAAGGTGCTCTCGTAGGGTCTCGATGTCGGCTACGAGGTGCTGGGTGGTGTTGTCGCGGAGCTCGGCGAGGGGGGTGGACTTACCGGCGCCTCTCTGGTCGAGGAGCACGACCCGGTAGACGGCCGGGTTGAAGAAGGCCGTCATCTCCTTGGATGTGCCACCACCGGGGCCGCCATGGAGGACGATTACTATTACTCGATTGTTTAATGGAGAATCTTTGGATAGGGCGCAGATGATTTACCTGGTTTCCCATCTCGCGACCCGTACTGCGCGTAGTACAAGTTGTGGATGCTGTCGACTTGGAGAAACCCCTCGTCGAAGGCATCTTCGTGCGCGTATCCGAGATCTTCCGCCATGGTGAACAGTGATATACGACTTGGAGAGGGAGTTGATAGATACTAGATTAGAATGGAAAAGAAGAAGAACAGGAGATGAGCCTGATCTCTTTTTTTTTTTTTACTGATGGGACTGCTTAAATAGGGGGTTGTCATTACATCCATGATCCTGATGCTGTGAGTCACACTCACATATGAGGGTTGGGAGGGGAACCAGCGGATATTGTAGTGCTTACCCCAGGCTAACTGGCCAATCAGGCAGGGCCATTCGAGACAAGCTAGAGGACGGCGACCCCTAAACGGCAGGTTGACCCAACGTCGGCCCCGAATCATTGAGAGAGGCACTTGCCATGTATCGTACAACCACACTCAAAATCATAACTGCATACATAAAACTGCATATCTATGAATGTCATTTTGATTGGCTATCACAAATCCCCAGTGCGAGCTCATATCCCCAGGATGTTTTACGCAGCCGCGTAAGGGAAAAACGCCTGCCTAGATGCACAAAGGGGTTTTTCAAGGTTGTGTCACCAGCAACACCTTGCTACCTCGCTGTGCTCCTTTTTCAGTCCCTGAGTCTATACCGGGTTAATGTACCACTCTCTCAATGAATCCCCGATCCCAACTTCATGATAATTTTCCGGAACGTCGGCAGATAATAGCGAGCCTTTAGTCACCGCGTGGGAGATGGGAGGCCAGAGCCCGTAGCTCCTTTCAGCTGCGTCCCACATGAATTGAGACTACTAGGATGTAGAGTGTATGCATATGGTGAAGCTTGAGACAGATGATGGACGGTAGGATCACATCCACTGTCCATGATAGCAATGGCATTGTGCTTTGATGCGATTTATACATAGAGAAATGATACAAAATTCGCTTAGAGTACAATAAGTTCAGGCATTCATCCCAAACATCTTCTTTATGAGTGTTATGCGAATTAGGCGGCTGGTTACCCGAGTCCGGCCCCAAGGCGCCGCGGTGTAGACAAAAATAAGGAAAAAGGGGTAAAGCAACATGGTCTTGAGGCATATGGGATCAGTCTCACGGCTGAGAGTTCAGCCGGCCAGCATTTAACTTGCGGAAAATAATGCTTCTTATGCTAACCTACCACAGACCAGCAGCTCCTCGACAAGGGCATTCGAGTCTGGCATCCTACAACTCTGTGGCCACCTAACTTTTTCCCCTTTCTCCCTTTCGTTTTGTACCAAATTTCTCTCTCCGTTTCTTATTTTTTACCTCCATCCCATCATATTCTATCTACCCTCCTCATCAGAAAGTAATCCCAATAGTACTGGTTTCTTTACCTGATCAGACTTCGTAACATATCGTTATGCTTTGCAAACATGGCCAGGAGACACTCATGAACATTTCTGGTACACAGTAACTTCAGACTAATTACAGCATGGTCAACCTCCAGAACGAGACACGAACTGTCTGCACTTTTGACTTCTATAAGAAACGGAACTCTAATACAACTAAAGGTACGTCAACATTTGCGCTCATGATGGCATGGTTAGTATTTCACACGACGTTTTGGCAAGCAGGCTCCTGTCTATCTGAATCAAAATAAAGGCAGATAATAAGTATCTACTGGGTATTTTTTGTTTAGTATTCATGGTAACACGTTTGTTTCTTTGACAGAATGTGGTCTTTTCTCCTAATTTGTTTAGGTGTTTCTTCCAAATGCTGCGGCGTATGAAACACGGACAGTATTATCTCAAGTGCTCTCGTGTATGACAGCATCAACTAGCGACTGTACAAGAGACTCGGTAACTCTCAGGCCAACCTGCACGTCTTCGTCGGTTCCCAGGGGCGGAACATGGAAGAACACCGTGTTTTTCTTCTTCCCCCTCTTCTCCATCTCGAGAAGGCTCAGGTAGTAGATGAATCCACACACATACGTTCCCACGTCATCACTCAGGCGCACTTCGACTTCCCTCTGAGCTTCCTTGGTGACCTTTGTGCCCTTCTTCCCACTACCCTGGCCCTTCCATGTTGCTCCCGAAGAGGACGCAGGGCCGGGCAATCTCAGCCTGGCTTGGGCTACCGCGTCCGTCCACGAGTCCACGACCTGCTCCAAGGGGAAATCGGTCACCTGAGACTCAGCACACTTGCCGAACCGAGCTTTGTTCTCGGCGCGTGTGAATACGCGCCTCGCGACATCCGGGATCTCGTGGTATCCCTCCTTGGGCGCGCTGCGCTCTACGGCGAAGTAATCCCTCTCCATGGCCAGGCCCATATGGACGACGATGTCTGGGTCATGTTCTGCGATCAGCTTGGGCACCACTTCGATGATCTTGTGGTATGCTGCCGGGATCGGCTCGGGGTGGGCTATGATGGTGATGTTGCTGCTTGATGGGAGAGTCTGCGGAAGGCGGCAGACAATCTCATAGGACGGGTTCTTGGTGACATCCAAGAATGGCTGGACCGGTGTGTTAGTTGCCTCGTCATCATATGAAGCGACTTATAAAGGATACTGACTCCGAAACCAGTCACCAGGACTTTGGTGGTCTTTTCCCCGCTGACCATTGTACGGACGTAAGAGCTTTGTGTGGTTTTGCGGTAGCAACGTATGTGTAGTGCTATTTTGATGCTCGATTTCAATTTAAATGAACTTACCAAGGCCAAGTATCTTAGTTGCTGCCAAATATGCATGAACGTGGATTATGGGGAGTTTGAGGAAGGAATCAATCCAGCCATTGATGATCGCCAAGTATGAGTCAGACCGGTATTTCAACTAAGGCGTGCTGACAGTGCGAGAGGACTGACTGTCTTGGCAGGGGCTGGTTCAACCTCGTAGTCTCAACCAACATGAGGCAGGTATGCAAGAGCGGCACTTTCTTCAATTGTTTAGCTACCCATCAGAACTCTACTTTCGTAGCTGCCATCAATCCAGCACTTCCCCGATGAGTGTGAGCGTGGAACCAGTTGGCAAACACAGGAGCACATTGTGGGTTGATAGGAACCCAGTGAAGGGACACAAAACCCTCTCAAAGCTTCTCGCATAATCATAGACTTCAATAGACGTCCCTAATCCACCTCAATCAAGCACCTCATCACCGCCATAGCAAAACAGATCATACACGAGAGATCCACGAACACCGATCTGAAGGCGTGCAGGTACAGCCAGCTCTGCAACTCCGCCGCCCTCTTGTCGCGCTCCTTGGGTCCTGCCGTCGCCATGGTGATGATGCCTCGAGTTTTGCCAGTCAGGCTGGATGTGAAGGCAAAATGCAGTAGCGCGAGCGCGGTGCCTGCCGTATACCACCACGTGGCAGGTGAGGGGTACCCCTTTGGAGACGGCGGCGAAAGTACGGTCATACCGTAGTATCGATTGGCGAGTCCAGTGGAGATGAGCGCTGGGTAGAAGGCCGACAGGATGTACGACTTGCGCGTCGTGAAGATATCGAGATAGGGCGGCAAGACGGCGTTGACGTGTTTGGCGAGTCTGGGGTTGAGGAAGATCCAGAGGAAGAGCAGTTGGTCCATGGAGAACCGGAGGACACATGTGCTCAGCACCAAGGGTGCGATGCGCAAGAGAGCGATCAAGGCACTCATGATCAGCTCATCTCATTCGAGACGTGTAATGACTTTGCTAGACAATCAATCTCGATATGTCACCCGAAAAGGAAGATGTGATGTCGGAAATGATGACAACAAGTCGGTCAGAAACACAGGACATACTGCTTACGAAAGGATTCCTATGCCGAACTCTCAGTGTTCTACTCTACTTTATAATTGGAGTCATGTACTGGTGATCCGCAGTGTCGGGTCTCTCCCTTTCGTGTAGGGTTACATTTTATTTTGCATACGCCAACTGCATATGAACCAGCCTTTCGATAGGACACTATGAAAATACATGGAACGACCCGCGCATTAGGCAAAATCTTGTTGGTCAGCTTTGGAAAACATTGCCAACTTCAACTTCACCTTACAGTTGCATTCTGCCTGTGTGTTATTGGATATCTTTGGTCTTCCATCTTTACAAGCCGAAGTCAACCTGACCATAGCGATGCAAGCGGTTCCAAATGCTCGCCTGACTTTTCGAGCTCTTATTGATTTCTTCTATTGGCAGCCTATCTTCTCAGCCTAATGAAAGAGACTGGCCCGCAAACAAAGCAACAGCATGCATCGGAAGCAACCCGAAGCGGAAAGACATACTGATTCTGCCATGCATGTTCGGCAGCAGTCACCCACACTCACTCCGTCATCGGTGGTGCCCGTGATGCGAGGAACCAGTCAATACTAGCAAAAAGACTACCATTCCCTCAGGCCATAGACTCCCTCCTCTGTCTCTCGTTTCGTACGTCCATCAGTCCAACCCGAACCACAGCCCTTCATGCCCGAGCCCGGGCATCGAACCTCCTCCCAAACAGGTCGTTCCCGCCCGCCACCAGCGGCTTCGTCGGCGCCGCGTGCGGGAGGGTGCCGCTCGTCGTCGCCGACGGCGGACTGTCGTCGTAGCAAATCGCGGCGATGCGGCAGTGGCAGTTGTCGTAGCAGGTCTGGCAGTGGGCCGAGGGGTCCTGGCCGCCGAGCTCGACGTACGAGCAGGAGCTGCTCTCGCGGCGGCAGTAGAGGCAGTCCCCGCAGTCGGCGGGCAAGAGCGGCGCGCTGCACCCCTGGCTGCACGTGAGGCCGCAGCTCTTGCAGCCTAAATCGCAGGTCGGGAAGCCCTGCGCCGCGACGGTGGCGACGACGACGGACAGGAGGGCCGCGAGGACTTGGTGCGTGCGCATCTTGCGTACTGTTTTCCTTGGAGTGTTGGACGTGTGAAGGGAGTATCAGAAGTCTGCTCGCGAGTCTTTTGCTGTTTGCTTCAACAGTTAAGGCTCACAGGGTTGAGTAGCGACAGTAAAACGGGTAATGCTATCGAAAGACTCGGCGGGATCCAAAGAAGAAGAGAGAGCTGAGAGACCCTTTTGTAGATCTTTCGGAAGACGGGAGGCCAGGGCCACGCATCGGGTCAATATAACCGGCCGTCAACTGGGCGGCGGGTGAATTCAGCTCGACTCCAGTTGATTGCCAATATCGCGTTTCTGCATTAGCCCTGCATCGGCCAATTGCAATCAATCCACAGCAAGTCAATAGCAAACCCAAATATCATGAGAGAACGGGGATTGTCGTGTTCTCCTACCTAATAAGGAACCATTCAATTGACGGGACTCTGCGCGAACAGCCCCACCATCAAGCTGGCATGTTGAACTCAAAAAATCTCGTAATAGATATAGAATCCGAGTTAGTATGATGCCCGGCGCTGTCGTTGAAGTAGTCATGCTGAGAGGCGTATTTATACGAGAGATCTCAAAGTTTATCTTTCAATAGGTGACACCACAACTTGTCAGCAGCCGTACGCATGGACTATGTAACCAACCTTATGGGCCCGTCGTCATAGCCGCAATAGTCCTGAACAGAGAATGTAGTGGCATAGCACGTGTACTCAGATACTACGGCTGTTCGACCATTTACCTCTCGGGGGAACCAACGGAAGGCCGAGGCAATCCACGAAAGCAGCGACAATTGCTTGCTTCCATGTGGCGACTGAGACATGGACAGGAGCAACGTTATACACGACATCATCACATCCAGGGATAGGTTCGTGCAGATCCCTACATTCACAGGTACAAGTAACACAATAGAATTTGCGAATTTTTTTGTTCTTCTTCTTGGGGCGAAGCTGAAGCACTCAATGAGTCTCTCCTGATGCAGTGATCACGTAATTCATGACAGTAGCAAGCAAATAACAACATAGCTTCGTCTGCTTAACAGCGTATCTTTTTCCCCGATCGTCTGTCGCATTGCTTATGTGCAAGTTGCCATTTTCCCAGTAAAGAAGACCAAATGACAAGCCCATCCCTGACGCCCAGTCAATGACCATGACAAAACGCATCTCTCCCCATAACCCGACGAATCAAACCTGGACATTACTATGCCCGGGACATGACACCCCAAGCGCGGATGATGTTGTCAGTGTAACCAGCGAACAGAGTCTGGCCATCAGCGGACCAGGCCAGCGACACACACTCGGGCTCGCGGCTCTTCTTGCCGACCGAGGGGAACTCGGGCTTGAGCTCGTCAACCTTGCTCTTCTTCTCGAGGTCGAAGATGATGATGCTGCTGGCGGTGGCAGCGCAGAGCCAGTAGCGGTTGGGCGAGAAGACGAGAGCGTGGATCTCATCACCGGCGTTGAGGGAGTACAGGTGCTTGGACTCGTTAAGATCCCACAGCATGGTGGTACCGTCCTTGCCACCGGAGGCGCACAGGGAACCATCGGGGGAGATGGTGACGGTGTTGATGTATCCGGTGTGGCCGATGTGGTCGGTCTGGAGCTTGCAGGTGGAGAGTTCCCAAACCTTGAAAACGAGTTAGCCAGGTGGTTCTCGCACACTCGGTCTTCAATTCTTCGTAAAATTTGGAAAGTGGTGGGTTTGATCAGGGCAATGGTGAAAAATTGTCTCATGGCAAGCCGAAGCAAGCTCTGAAGTAGCAAATACATTTTGCAAACATCATGTCAAAAGCAAAGGGAATGGCCGTGCGTGGAACGATCGGGGCGTAACGTACCTTGACAAGCTTGTCCCAGCTGGAGGAGACAATGACAGGGTTCTGAGGGTTGGGCGAGAAGCGAACGCAAGAAACCCACTCGGAGTGGCCCTTGTCGGTGATGGTGTACTTGCAGTCACCAAGAGTGTTCCACAGCTTGATGGAGCGGTCGCGCGAGCCGGAGACGATCTGGCGGTTGTCGGCCGAGAAGGAGACGGAGAGAACGTCGTTGGTGTGGCCAACGAAGCGGCGGGTGGTGGTGCCGGTGGCGAGCTCCCAGAGACGGAGGGTCTTGTCCCAAGAGGCGGACAGAGCGTAAGCACCATCGGAAGAGATAACCTGTAAACCGCAAAAAATAACCCGTCAGCTCCCTGATCCCAGCCAGAACCCCAAAATTGCAAAGCCCTTCCAATGGCACACCTGAGTGTCACCCATTGGCGTGAGAGTAGGAATTTAACGTACACAGTCGGAGACGATGTGAGAGTGACCGTGGAGAGATCGCTTGGGGTAACCGTATTGCGACTCGTCACGGGTGAGGTTCCAGATGATCAGAGTCTTGTCGCGCGAGGCGGACAGGAGCATGTTGGGGTTCTCCATGGAGGTAGCCAGGCTGGTGACCCAGCCATTCTGTACAGCCAAACAATGATTAGCATGACCGTCCGGCAACCAAATTCGTTCTCCTGCGATGCGTCCAGTCTCGAGTTCCCAAGGCCTCAATGGCCGGGCAAGCTGCCGCATCGCATGGTGGGATTTTGTGGCATCGTGAAACTTACGTGGCCCTCGAGGGTACCCTTGAGAATCAGCTGCTCAGCCATGGTCACTTCTGCTGCAAGTCTGGTCGAAAATGGGGGACCTGAGATTGGGGGAGGGGGTGAAAGAGAAGAAGGGTGGAAGTGAAGTGAGTAAATAGACTTCTTTTTCTTCGCTGGGCTTGAGCCGAACTTGTTCCTTTGCTCGATACCCTCTGTAGGTTGGCTTTGCTATTGCAGCAGCTGCCAAAAAACGGGAAAATTTGTGTGGGATGCACAATGATTCGGTTAGGGTCAAGGAAATCCACTTAGCCTCCGGAACTTTGCAGGGGGCCATTGGGGGTTTTTGTTATCGGCTATCAGCCTCGCGGGGCTGCAGCCAATCAGAGCATTGCATGCAAGCACCTATGAGAACACGCTGGGGGAGCTCTAAAAGAGGTATGTATTTATGTAGGTTACTGTCTACAGCCTACCCACCATGTATTCTTACTGTCCACAGCCTACCTACCGTGTATTCTTACTGTCCACAACCTACCCACATGTACTCTTACTGTCTACGCCTACCCGACCAGCCCACTAATAACGACCTCAGAAACCTCAGAAACGAGACGAGACATCTTGTTTCATTATCCACAAGCTCAAGGTCTGCCTGACTAATAACATATCACAGCCCACTCACCAATTGCTCATTTATACCATCTTAGGCAGAGGGAGGTCAGTCAGATCTTCCAAAGCATTTGCCATTCATTGTCTGCCATAAAACAATGTTCAATTTTCATCGGGTTGCTATGCTATGCTGACAATGTTCCTATTAAAGCAACTAGCTGGAGCATCCTGCTGCATCGTTGCATAATTCCACCAAGTTCATTTGTCGAACCAAGATGGCCTTCCCTTGCATTCTCAGCTGTACGTCAGCGTGTGATGCAATCGCCACCTGCCTCCAAAAAAACAAGACGCTCTAGCTATGGTGCTTGGTCTATGCAATACAGTACTACTGAGGGGGTATCTCGAAAGAAAGAAATCATGCTGTGTCCGTTACTCCAATGCCATGCTGCTACGCCCTACGATGCGTTGCCTGTCCTAGTGGTCGCATACCAAGCCCCGGCCTGATCGTTTGATATCCTCCGCTCCCTTGCCTTCCTCGCCTCAGAACAAAAGGCCCTTCCAACCTTCAATGCTTCGGTATTCGACTGATTTACGAAGCTAATTTTTCTTCGCCCGAGATTCCTATGCGACACGCAACATTAGCCTCTGCTTGTCAAGGTGTCAAGCGGACCTCTGCTGCTCACTTTCGGCACGTCTCTGCGCATAAAGGCTGCGTTGTAGTCCACCACGATGCTGTGATCTGCAACCTCTTGCGTTCCAGTCCTGGTAGCGCTTGCCGGCAAGAAGGCCTTCATAGTGGCCTCCCAGTTCTCATGACGCTCCTTGCTATGTATGTGTCGCTTGGCTTTCTCAGCCATCTCCTTGTGGATGCTCTGCTTGGAGGCTCGTTCGATATGCCGCAATGCCTCCTCGCTCTTGCGTGCCTCTGCCGCTGCCTGGGTTCGATTCTTTTCGGGATCGGGCAGCTTAGGTTCGGACTCAGTGAATCGGTAGGTATGTTTCGGCGGGAAACTGGGCAGTGTCTGGGGAATCCAGCGCTTCTCTCGCCTCTCTTCGTCGCCATCAAGCTCGGGCCCCAAGAACGTTGTCGGTCGGATCTTGAAGTAGTCGGTCTCTGCTGAAGTCGGCGTGGGATCGTAGAACTTGGCATTCAGCTTGTCCTTCTTCTTCTTAAGGAGTGGATTCACCAGATGCGGCTGTAGATAAGACATCCCCAGGTTATGTCCCCGTAAAACCTTCTCGAAATCGGCTGGCGTTGGGTCATTTCGACGCGAGGCTTCCGCATATAACTTGAGGTCCTCAATGAAACCCATCAAGTCTGGCGCAATGTATTGTCAGTACTGCTGGGGCTTGTAACAGACCCACGATTATACGTACACGTTTCGACGTTGTTCGCGAAGCTTTCCAGGGCCTCGGGGGTGGCCGCGTCGAAACCCACGTGCTCCAGTGCCAGAGCTAACGATCTCCGTAGTCCATCGCGTCCCATACTGTCGGCATTGGGCCGCTCGCTCAGTCCTTGCTGGAGCGCGAAGCTCGTCATGTCTGAATAGCCTGCTGTAGGCCTCGGGGTCGGTGTGGGCTCGATGATTGCCGTTGTGCGTTGTCGTTTAGACAAGGGTTCATCGAGACTGCTATCGGAGTCGACTGAGGAGCGTCGCTTTTCCAGGCGCGTTGAGGACGCCATCTTGGACGTCATCTTCCCTAGAAATGTAGTGCAGGTGCGTCTCGGTTCAGGCGTGATGGCGTCAAAGACACGCGTGCGGAATCAGGAGCGCGAGTCGCGAAGTCGATTGTCAAATGTCAATTTCTAGACAACAAGCGCCGCATGAGAGAAACGATGAATGCGATTACAAAGTGACGGGTTCCAATCGGCACACGCTAAGGTCCGATAACAGCGCTAAGATCCGATAAGGAGTAGGCAAAGCAACAGGCAGGCGGCAGGGGCCTACCCTTAATTATCTTGGCAAATTGATGGCTAACGAAGTTGATAAATCCGTAAACGATGCGTGCAGCTCGGTGTTTCTATGTAGGAAATGCTTCTGGGATTCAATACTAATCAGTTGTTGATATTCTTGAAGTTTCTGCTCAATTTGGCAACTGAGCTATCTTCAGTCTTTTCCCTGGCTGGTTTGATGTCGTGAAGAAAAGTCGGTTCTAGCTTCCCTTGGTGGCTGAGTTAGGACGCTCTAACTATAGAAAACCCCTTGTCAGCTTCATATCTGTACAATCACTTCTCGTTCCTTTAGACATTCCGTAAATAGATCTCATTATTACTTCACTTTGAACTTTCCTTCTTCTTCCTCTTCTTCTTGTCTAGGTACTGGTATTATTTCTTTGGTGGCCCGACTTTCTCAAGAGGCCAAGTTCTAATAGTAGGGAAGGCACCGCTGAATCCCTCTGTTTCACCGCTGCCACTGATCGCAACCATGGCCTCTCCCAAGGGCACAGGGGCAGTTACCAGCGAACCCGTGACGCGACTGAAAATCACAGAGTCATTGGCCAGCTTTCCCATAGAAATCTTTCAGCACGCGGATTCCCTAGTTCAACTGGACCTCTCGGGCACGGGGCTGTCCTCGCTTCCCGACGACTTCTCTTGTCTCACGTCACTAAAGGTCCTCTTCCTCTCCTCCTGCCACTTCGTTGAGTTCCCCACTGTGCTCTCGCGATGCCCAGCCCTCGAGATGGTTGCATTCCGCGGGAATGGCATGCGCAACGTGCCCGAAGATTCGCTGCCGCCGCGCCTGCGCTGGCTGATTCTGACGGGCAATGAGATCGAGTCCCTCCCGCGCAGCATCGGCAAGTGCACGCGCTTGCAGAAGTGCATGCTGTCGGGAAATCGGCTCACAAATCTGCCAGAGGAGATGATGAACTGCCAGAAGCTGGGCCTACTGCGGCTGAGCGCAAATCGGATCCGGCAGTTGCCCGGTTGGCTGTACGAGATGCCCGAGCTGGCATTCCTGTCCATCGCCGGAAACCCATGTACTGGCGGCGAGCTGGACGCCTCTGAGGCTGCCCAGGTCGTGGAAAAGGGGGACAAGGAGGAAGAGGAGGGGCTTCTCAAGATCCCTTGGTCTTCGCTGAGCGTACATTCTCTCCTCGGCGAAGGTGCATCGGGCATCATTTCCAAGGGCACATTCACCCTCCCGAACGGCACGAGCCAGGATGCTGCAGTGAAGATTTTCAAGGGCTCCGTGACGAGTGATGGTACACCGATGGACGAGATGCGCGCCTGCATGCGCGCCGCTTGCCACCCCAACCTGATCGACACCCAGGGACGAATCATCGACCACCCAGATGGCCCCGATAAGAAGGGACTCGTGATGGAGCTGATCCCGCCGACCTACCGAACCCTTGGCCTGCCCCCCTCGCTCGAAAGCTGTACCCGCGACTGCTTCGCGCCGGAGACGTCGGTGACAATGGCGCAGGGCAGCGGCATCCTCCACGGCATCGCGTCGGCTGCCCACCACCTGCACGCCAAGGGCGTCGCTCACGGCGATCTGTACGCCCACAATATTCTGTACGATGACGCCGGGCACGCCATCCTTGGCGACCTGGGCGCTGCCTCCATTTACAACGACACCGTTGCCGAGCGCCGCGCCCACGAGGGCCTCGAGGTCCTCGCCCTCGCCCACCTAATGGAGGACATTTGGACGCTAGTGAAGCCCGGCCTGTCTTTCTCCGCGGCCGAGCTCAGCGCTGCGGTACTCCTGGAACGTCTTCACAAGCGCTGTGCAGTGAGGCAAGTTGCGAGCCGACCCGGCCTCGACGATATCGTAGATGAGCTGCGTAAGATCCGTGAGCTGGCAGAGGGTCGAGGAAGTGGAGCATTAGACTCATTTGGGGAGTTACCAAACTGATAAGTATAGACTGGGTAGACTAGACTGCTAGATGGGTTTCAAACCGGATGATAGAACATTTATACAGGAACGGACAGGACATTTTATATATATAGAGATAAAGTTAGATTCGGACAGCGTTCGAGCTAGATTGGCAGATTTAACGCAGGGCCATATAATCAGACACTAGAACTGGTGAGAAGGATATTTGGGATAGACAGTAATTGAGCGCAAGAATACATTTCAAGCTTGCTATCCATAACTTTGTGACAACCCAGCTCTATTCCTTTTATCCAACCAGAACATGCTCTTCGAGAATATCACAAGATTACCCACATTGTGGGACAACTCTAAGATGGCTTTTGCTGGGCAGCCCGCGAAACTGGAACCCCAAGCGCCTTCTGCACTGACTCCCGATCCTTGATCCGTTGATAGTATGCCTCCAGCTTCGTGAAACCTGCGAGCGGGTTATCAGTAGTAGCACCGCCTTCTCTGTTCTCTGTTTGCGTGATCTCGTGGAGAACCGGCCAGAACGCAAAGTCCGCGATGGATATGGAGGGCCCAGCGATGAACTCCGATTCTGCCGCGTATGTCTCCCAAATGCCCAAGTGTTTATGCAGGGCCGATTTTACTGCTGCAGCAACACCTTCGCCACTGTCGGCACGGCGCTGCTTCTTGGACTGCAAGTTCAGAGCTTGCTGGAACCTGGTAAACACCGAGGGCCGCGGATCGCCGAACCCGCGGCGTTGGGTCACGTATAGCATGATTGCCAAGTCGCCCTGGACCACCGACTTCGCCTCGTCGTTATCGGCGAGTTTGATGGGCTGATCATCCCCTGCCTCGTCCCTATCTTCATCCTCTTCCTCCTCGCCTCTCTTGCCCCTAACCCCGTCAGCTTTTGCAGCATCCTTCGTAGTGGAGACGGGAGCCAGGCTGCCCTTCGCGTACCCGATGCCGTACTCGGCCAACATGATCTGAACCCGCATATTCGCGACTGCGTCGCTCGACGTGAACAGCCGGGGGGACGCGGATATGTTCAGCACGTCGAACCCGGCACCGTAGTACGCCTCCCAGTCGAAATCAGACGACTGGTTCTCACGACCGAACGCCTGCAACATCCCGATGGCTTCAGGGGTTGCTCCGTTGGTTACTGGCCGCGCCTGCTCGCGGGTCTTGGCCGTGGCGCCCTGGCCCCAGATTCTGATTTGCTTGTTCTTTTCCTCGCTATTCTCGCCGTCGTTCACTAGGAAAGTCCCTATCTTCCGGAACGTCAGCGAGATGCGAGCACCGCCGAATGCCAACTCCTCAGACGTCTTCTCGCGTTCCAGTCGCTTGTCTTGCCGGATGGCGTGCAGCCAGCGCATGTTGGTCTGAAGCCCCATCTGGCACATCGAGTTGTGCGGCAGCTGCGCACGTTGAGATGCCCGCTTGGCGCCGCTGTTGGTAGTTGATGTTTCGGTGGGTGGCGTACACTCCGTCCTCGTGCTTTCTTCCTTAGCCTTAGGTTGCCGCTTGGTCCGGAAGATCATCGTGCGTTCGGCGCCCAAGCTGACGTTAACAATGTAGCTGCCCTTCGCAATGTCCAACGTCTTGTCACTGTGCTCGGATATATAATCGTTTCCATCACGGTAGAACTGTATCAGGGCATGATTGAGCGAGTGCCCGACTTTCTGCTCCACAGCGTCCTTGATCTGCTTCACCGTCGACGTCCATGGAAGCAAAGGCGGTGACTCGTCGGCTGGGTGGCGGTAGATTGGGACATCGCCCTCCTTGCCAACTTCACCCTGTACAGCGACTAGTCGGGGCACCTCTCCGCCTTGGTGTGACATTCGTAGCCATTGAACTTCGTCTCTCAGCTTCTCAAAGATTCCAGCAACTAAGTCATCAGGGAGAACATTATAGTGGATCCGAGTGTCCCCTTCGCCATAGGGCTCGCTTACACTGGACTTGGTGTTCTGTTCCGCCAGTGCCTCAGTCACCTCCTCCGCCGGGCTTCTCTGGGTTGCAGGGTCTGTCATAGCGCATGACGAGATTTGGGTTTTCGTATTTGTATGTGAAGCTTTGGGCCCTTTCTCAGTCCTATCTGACTTGTCCTTTCTTTGGGCCTCGCCCGACTTGACACCATTCGCGTTGGTTGTGTTTTCCATGGTCAACGCCTGCATGGCATCCTCGAGAGTGTTCTTGCATTTCCAACTTCGGGTGGCTTGGGGCTGGACGCTACCCCGCTTCTCAGACGTTGCACTCTGTGGCTCATCTGGACTAATTGCCTCCGGCGGCGGCCTAGTCTCGGTTTTGGCACCCAGAGCTTTTGGAGATGTGACTGATGAAGAATCCTTCGAGGGCAGCCGAGATTGACCATCATCGGCCGGGAGTATGTCGTCTATGGACATGTTGGCAAAGGAGGAAAGTGCGGCAGCCGAGGCGGGCGCGGGGGTTCGGGGTAGCCTTGGCGTCGTCGCGTTCGACTCCTTTTTGGCCGGCGCCTCTTTTGGCTTCAACTTCTCAACTACCTCCTTGGCGGAGACGACTTCGCAGCCAGTAGTCTTCACGATGCTTTTAAGTGCGTTGTTATGTCGCATACTGTTGCAACGGCCGCAGCAGTCTTCGACAATCGTAATATCCAGCCCGTGGCAGGCCGCGTCCGTGGCCGAAGCTTGAATGCCAATGTTGGTCAGGGCACCGCATAAGAAAATCTCCGTGACAAACTTCATCCTCAGCCGCTGGAGTAGCTCCTCTGATTTGAAGGCAGAGTAGTGCGTCTTGATGAAAGACAAGTCCTTCTTCTCGGATACCTCCTTCAAGGCATTGGGGAGCTCGGCGCCTGTTGTGCCTTTGCGGACACATGCCGGGCGCCCCTGGCCCCCAGTCGTCAGAAAAGCCTCGGGGCAGGTCGAGGAAGGCTGCTCGTGTGGGTTTGCCTGGGGGCGACGTCCTCGGGATACCGCCCGCCGCCCTCCGACCATTGGAGCATCCGACGTCAAGATGGACTCATCCTCCGGGTCCCTACTTTCCTCGTACACACTACGAACCCAGACGATATCGCCGTACGGCCGGAAGGCCTGGACTAGGTCTGATATGCGTTCCGTCAGGTTAGTGGGTAGAGAAATGGCCAACGCCCCCTCGGGCGACAAGAAGTCATTTTGAGCATCAACAATGACCAAGGCTCTCCGCGTGTTGAGCTTCGGGAAGAGCGCCGGGTCAAGTGTCAACATGGTTATGATCCGGATCTGAGAGAGAGCATAAAAAAGCTTTCGTAGAAGACTTTGAGTTTCGTGCTGAGACAGATGCCTAAGCACGGTGTTTTATAGAGTTCCAACGACCGCAAATTTTCTCAGCAATCCAAGGAAAGAGTATAACTTCAAGGCATAGTAGTGTATACTCTTTTCTTGGTCTCTCTCTCTCTCTCTCACTCTCTATGTATAATAAGTCATCAGCAACGGCCATGTGCACATTTTGGTAGGCATCTAAATAGGTACTCTGGCCTCTGCCCGTAGAAATGAATACGATCGTCCGCCAGCGTTACAGCATGGGAACATATGGAATATTCCGAAGCCTCTTATTATTAATAAGGTTGAGGCCTAGAATGGCGCATTCCCACTGCGTAGCGTGGTGAAGCGGGGCTAATTAGTGGCAATTAGCCATGCAGCAAACGGCAATTCATCAATGAAAGAGGGGGAGGTGGACAGAGACGCCAGAAGTTAGGAGGCTGGCAGACCAGAAGTAACTAGGTAGGTTGATAAGTTGATCTTCGAGTTTCGGACGTTCACCGGACGGGCCGGAAAACAAAACAACGAAAAAATGGGAGGAAAGGGGAAAAAAAGGAAAATACAGGTTCAGGTCGCCGACTTACCTGTCGTTGAATAACCGAACACCGTCCTTTCCTTTCTTTGCACACGTATCAACGCCCGGAAGCAAAGAAATGGGCTAGGCTGGGATCTGATTCCTTCGTCGGGTCCGATGCTACAGTGTGTCGATACTAAATGATCCACGAGCTGCATGTCTATCTACTTACACACATACATGCATACCCATGTTATGTGGTTTGTGGTTTGTGGCACGGCTGATTCGCTGCAGCATCATACATCTGAAACTACCACCTCACCTTGCCATGTGTGTTACTTCTCACCCTTCTCGGTTTGATCTTTTCATCAATAATAAATGTCACTTCTCATAGCAAGAAATATTCCATATAAGACATTAGGTAGGGATCACTTCCAACCTACATACTGCCTTTTCCTGTGTACCGTGGGGTCCATTGCTCCACGTGTACGGGTGTATCCACAGACTGAAGAAAATTGTACAATGTCAAGAATACAGACTTCTGCTACTACTACATAACACTTCACTCCTACCCCTACAACTGGCTGCAAGAGACATGGTTATCATGTCAAAGGTTGTGCCACCATGCCACTCAGGTGCCGCTTGGTCGCACGCCCCTATGAAATTGTAGTTCCTCCGAAGAGGAGATATATACACGGCACCTATGTGTAGATAGAGAACCAAAACATATCTGGCAGGGATTCCAAAACAATGAGCATAAATCATCATGCAGCAAAAACGTGGTCACAAGTTCCCATATGGTGAGTTGTTAGCGATCCGATTGTGATATGATTCCTAGACCGCCAAATGAATACGTTCTCTGGAGCGGCCGTGCAACCTCTCCAACAAGCAAGAATGAGGATGTAGGAGAAGGTCATGTCTCTCGCTTCGCTACTACCAAAGACCAGCAGATTTCTACACGTACCCATTACTTGAGGCTGCGGTCGGCATTAGGTAGGGCCCCATGCATAAGCACCTTCTCTGGCCCGAGCCTCCCATCCCCTATTTCTCACCAACTCGGCTCTCCTCTCTCTCTCACCGAGTGCCTCCTCCACACTCATCCCCACGCCGAACCCCGGGACCTCCTGCCGCTGAACGTGCAACCACCCTTTCCAGCTCGCCACGACATCGGCCACCAACCTCTCACCGCGACCATCCACCGCAGCAGATCCGCCAAACCCCCCGCCCGTGCCGCCGACCACCATAGAGCCCCACCAAGCCCGGTTCCGGCTCGCGTGGGGTGCGTACAGCATGTAGTCGCGCGCCGCCGCCAGCGAGGCCTGGATCTGTGACTGGTTTGCGCTGCAGGCCGGGCGATAGACGTAAATATGTTTCAAATCATTCCTCGTCGCTGGGTAAGAGGTAGACTTGGTGGTGCTAGCTGGTGAGTCGCAGAGAAGACGGGTGACGTCGAAGCTATGGTCCGCGTCGATAACAGTCACCGTATAGTTGTGCGGTGCTGCTATCAGGGTGGATATCAAGTGGTACAGGAAGGGGAGATAGCGCCCTGAGAGTGAGAGCAAAGGAGGCGGAATGGTTTGTGAGACTTGGTGGTGTCGTGCTATGAATGTCGCTAAAGATGGGAAGGGAATCAAAGGTTTGAGACCCTGAGGACGAATGGGACTTGTTGCAGACAAGGTGGAAGTGCGGAAGTGGTTTAATAACTACAACAAGTCAGTAAATGCAATATGCTTACATATACCTATCATATGTAACCTGAGGCCGCTAGAAAACAAACGAAAGCTGAAATGGTGTAAATCGAACGGTGTTGTAAGAGGGGCTTGGATACTATGTGGCGGCGATAAGATAAGGCATGATGAGGAATGATGCTCGAGGTCATTACGCTGCACTGCAATATCTACATCTCATCATCTGACGACGGACCGGAAATTTCAAGTGCTCATGTGTGGTTGATACAAACTCACCTGCTCGAGACTTTCTTCTTCAACCTCCTCTAGTATCCTGGCACCTTCTCGCCTCGCCGCCGCGCGGTCCATCGTCAAAGCTTCTTCGTTTCTCAGCGAATCGGCAGACAACCACGAGTGACACAATTGAATCCCTACTCGAGGAGACTTGTGCAGCGTCGTAATTTCCTCCGGTCTTTCCAGGTTGAGCAGCACAAAGGCAAACGAATTAGGAGCTGCTGCTAGGGCGGATCTAGAAGACGCTACTCGTCGATTTCTGTGTAGCAAAGGACAAAATGACACCACCGTGCCGCACTTTCACGACGGCAACGCTCGAATCGGAAATCCAGACAAATGACACAGGCAGGAAGCGCAAATTGGACCGTGGTCAGAAGAACATCGACTTGTCGCAATGTGTGCTTCTGAGCATGCTGCAATACGAATGCCAGGTTGATCAGCCTGAGATACGCAACAGTCCGGCAAGATGTTGGCCCGTGCAGAGATGGTTTAGGAGGTAAGTCGGTCTACCAGTTTTCGAATTGTCGCCCCTTTTCATGTGTCATTCGGCATCATGTCGCCATGTACTTTTTGATGTGGAATGGGCGATGAGGGGGAAACATTGATGGAGATTGCCATTCCAGTGTGGGCAGGATTGCCTAGCAGTCGATCTGTTGGGCCCCCACTCGCCCAGGGCGATGACGTGAAGTTTGAGAACATTCAGCAAGTCGATAGAAGGACTTTCCATTGGATTATTCTAACCTAGAAGTTTCCCAGGTGCCAAGACAAAAAGGGTAGCTTTATGGTTGAGACTACGCATTGGGAACAGCAAAGGCAGGGCGACGAGGCAACAAATGAAGCATGACCTCAGATAATATACCAGCAGTTCAACACAACGACAAGGCTGGTCTAAGGGTACTAACCCTGGAGTTTTGGTAGAACATGTTTTGGACTCAGTGTTAAGCTCATAATGTCGTGTAATCACCATGGGAAGACGTCAGGGGTACTCTGTACAGTGATATTGCTCCTACCAAGTTGGTTCTTCATGCTTCTTCGAACGGCGAAGTGTATATGGTTTCTCCGCCCAAAAAACCATTGATTTGGAATACGGACAGAGAAATAAAAATATGTATAAAAATATGTATGGTATCAGAATGATGCCCATATGCAGAACCCATCTTCTTGATTCGTTAGTAGCCCGTATACATACTGCTCAATAAAGGGGTTCTTCTATGCCACCACTCAAGTAACATGAAGGAACAATTGGATGGGGTTAGGAAAAAGCCAAAATCTCGAGGACAATGCCAACATCTAGGGTTACGCTTGTATGTTGCAATGTTATCAATGCATGGCGAGGAAAGCCTGGCAGAGCGGCCAGGCATGCACATCGCAGAATTGAGACGTGAACAGATCACCATAATTAGGAGACCCAATCTGGAGACATGGATGTGACTGAAGTGGCTGCAGAGTCAGCAGTATAAGCACAACCGTATGCTGAGTCTGACACGATCTGTCAGTCATGAACCACACATCCCTTTGGGCTCAAGGCCGACTCCCAGAGCTGCCATCATCCGTACTGCCACATTCCTACATCCACGTCATGTCAAATCATGCCAGGTTTTGAGTAATGCTCAATCAAGTCTGAATTGCCCGGTGTTCGTATGGTACAGGTTGGTTGAGTCATCGAAAAAGCAAAGCAGTGAAGCCAACCGCGGTCTATGCACTTGTCTCCAACCAGACACAAAGGGAATCAGTATGGTATCTGTTGGGCGCCCCGTCTTATAATAATGCCCCTCCGTACCCCATCTACCATTGACGAACTTAGTTGCCCTGCTTGGCGGCGCGGTCCTTCTCGAGTTGGCTGTAGAAAGCATCGCGGGCGTTGGTGCGGGGCATGTGGAAGCCGTGCCTATATTACGGGTTAGAAGAAGGTTCGAATATGTTCTTGGTGTTGCATGGCTCGGGATCCAACGGCGGTTGCAGAGGGCAAAGGTTTGTGACTTAAGAAGGTGAAGAGTAATCGTACCAGAAGACGGAACCCATAGCAGCACCGAGACCTGTGCTTGAAGTTAGCGATCGTTGAGGAAGGACTGCAGCCCGCAATTGTCGATTCGATGCGCATTTCGAGGTTCGCGGGGAAGCAACCGGGGCTGCGGTGGGTGCTGAGGCGACATACCGAGGGCAATGCTCAGGTCAAAGACGAGACCTCGTCGGAGCATCTGTATTTCATTGTCAGTCGTCTCGGGCGCTTCGGTAGGGTCGTATAGGACCAATTGAAGCTAGAATACATACACCAGTGATGGGCTTGATTGGGGCCATTGTGACTGAAGTGGTAGAGAGGAGATTTGGTGATTTGCCGAGGTCGTTTGCGTGTGTGACGTACAATTTGCAAAGGGAAGTTATTCGCGCTGGAAATCGAACGACCGTTCATCAATTGACTGGAGCTCAGAACCGCAGAACCGCAGAACCGAGCTACTGAAGCCCCCCAAAGCTGCTGGGTACCTAAGCAAGTCACGTGGTGTGCTGATGCGCAAAAGGATGCCCCCAAAGCCCAAAGGATTCAATTTAGGTGGGCAAATTCGAGCCCGGCCAGTTTTCGGCGTGCTAAGCTCCGACACCCGACCATGTGGCATTGGATCCCTGGCCGGCCTAGCTAGATTTTAGATGTCGAGGGTATCAATTCTCGCGATCAGCTCTAGATTCAGTGATTCGTTGGAAGGAGTGGACGTCACAATTGGAGACTTCACTGTCTTGCAGCCATGAGTCTTCAATTACCGGCCAGGCGGCTGGTGCAAACCGGTACATATAGCCCCTCACCTTGACATCCTTGAGGCTCCAGCATTGGTGGTGTACTAACTCACACTTCAACGACATCAGCCCGGATTGCCACAACGTCAAGCCCTTCGCTCCATCTCCGCTATCTCCTGCCACATACCCAAAAACGCCATGCCTCATGGAACCCCTTCAGCTGGGGAAAGTCCCAGAAGCCGAAACAAGATCCCCTCTCCACCGAGCTAGCCCGCCGCGAAAACGAACAGAAGCTCTTCAAGCGCATGTCGGAGCGCACGGGTGGTGAATCCATCTTCGAGGACGAGATCCAGGGTGCCGAGCGCCGCCATGAGGCCAAGGAGGAAAGCGCAAGTAAAGCCGGCATGGCCGGTTACGAGCTGTCGAACGTCAAGGAGCACAAGATGCGCGCCCTCGACCCCGACCCACGCTGGAGGGTCCGCTGGCAGCGCCGCAAGGTCATGCAGATGGTGCGCAGCGGCGGCAAGAAGCTGACCAAGGACCAGAAGATCAAGCTGGCCGAGAAGGACCTTACATTCCAGAGTGAGAACATGGAGACCTCGACGAAGAAGCTTGTGCACCTTGCCCGTCAGATCGCTGGCAAGCCCATCGACGAGGCCATCACCCAGATGCGCTACACCAAGAAGAAGACGGGCAAGCAGCTCGTCTACTACCTCGAGGAGGCCCGGGACAGGGCCATTGTGAGCCGCGGTATGGGTCTGGGCAAGGCCAATGGCCAGACTTTCGCAGCGCCGAAGCAGATCCAGACCAAGGACGGCAAGTGGATGGAGGTCAGCGATCCCACACAGCTGTATGTCGACCAAGCATGGGTTGGCAAGGGCCCTTGGCGCGGATACCGTATTCAGTACCACGCTCGTGGACGTTCCAGTGCCATGTGGCACCCCTCAACACGTATGTTACCATCGTTTTAAACCAGGTCGCATCATCTACGAGCTATAACTAACTTGTTTTGCAGACATCAACTTCGTCCTGAAGGAGGAGAAGACAAGAATACGCCAGCATCAGGAGAGGGTTGACAAGCAAGCCAAGGCCAAGCCTTGGGTACACTTGCCCAACCGGCCAGTGACTTCGCAAAGGCAGCATTACTCCTGGTAAGCTGTCATGTGTGAAGGGGACGCGTCTGCCAAAGATGACCCATGTATTGTACATAGATGTAAAAAAGAAAACAATACGGTGTAATACTACGATCACGGCCAAAATCCAACAACCCCTTACCCTCAATGCTGAAGTGACATTCGGGAGTAATAATTACCGCAATCTAAGCTATCGACGTCTTTATACAACGAGATTTGTTGTAGAAGACGAGGACTTGATTCCACAGGGAGTGGACTATATGAAGTTAGGAAAGGGGTTTGCGGGGCACAGAAACGCATAAATCATCACATCTTATTCAGGGTATTTGGGTGGAATCTGTGGTATCACAAGGTAAAGGGATGTTGAGAACTCGATAATTGCACTAACAAGCGTACGACGGTAGGCTCAATGTGTGGTAAGAATGTCGCAAATCATGCATGATAAGTCAAGGAGTCATCCGCCAAGACTAGTTGTATCGTTTATCGTGGTGCTTGTTGCTTTCTCTCGAACATGATGCTGTTGATTCAATTTCAGAATGCAGGCCAGCCACAACTACTACGTGGTTACATGTGAAACATGACGGTATCTTTAGCTGATAGCTCAATGTTTCTCGTTCTCAGCTGCATCTAAATTTGATCATAACCTGTGATTTGCAAGATGATATCAAGATTCTGCTCTCAGGTACGAGAAGGCCGGCCATAAGAAAGCTGGTTAAGGACAAACACCGGGAATTGCCGCAAGAGACATGATCGCAGCCCAGATAAGCCGTTATAATCATGCCCAGTAAGAGCGACTGCAGAACCCATCTAGAAGTCCCGCCCACATTCTTATCATCGTGGCTCTCGGGACATGCAGGGACTTTCATCTAGATCCGAATAGGGAGGCCGTGGCTCACTCATGTGTAAGCTACCTAGTAGAAGGAGGATGCTAATGGAGCCATGAGTATGTGCTGATGCTCAGATGATTATACTACATTGGTGTGGATTTGTAATATTAACAAATGCAGTGTTGCGCTTCAGCTCTTGATACCGAGGCAGCGCCCGTGATCAGGGACGTGTGTGTTGACAGTCGGGCCCAGGTGCCCAGATGCCCAGGTTATCTGAATGCTTATTATGAGGTACTCGGGGTATTTTGATCGTGATTCATGCGTTCTGTAGCGGTTCCTAGTGCTTGACCCGATCGTTAATTTAAGCTTAGCGGCTCTCAGTGGCCTGGGTGGGGCGCGACGGATGGCTTTGCCCTGCTTGCCGGAAACACCAGCAGGCTTCTCTAGTAGTACTGGGCTTGCTAGGCTTGCTAGGCTTGGACGGTGAGCAGGCAGATTGCCTAGCAGCCCATGGCGGTCCGCGGGTACGCGAGATTTCTGCTGACGAGATGACGAACGCGGCGTGGCCCCCTGGCTGCTGGCTTGCACTTTTTTGCACGCTAACTATACCAGTTTGCAGTGGTAGCCTAGGGTACTAGCGGTAATTTAAGGGGATGAGACTGTGCCGCCGCCAGTCCAGGCCTATGTACGGAGTATGTGCAAAACAAATGGGGAATAAATAAAGATGCAGGCCTTGCCCGTGTTATCTCGATTTTGTTGTTTGTCTCTGTTTCTTGCCGTCACATTCGTTCGTTTGAATCAATCCCTCTATACCTAATAATCAACCCACTCTGCTTCGGCTACCTTACACTCATTACCAATTAAGGGTTTGATTCAACCTTCCAACTTCACGATGCACTCCGTCCAGTCCCTGCTCGTTGCAGCACTCCTCGCTGCTCCCATCGCGGCCAAGACAGACCTTGGCGGATGTGTTTCTTCTGCTACCAAGAACCAATGGGGCGAGGCCAGCATGATCTGGTACGTGCCGGGCACTGGCGAGGTGTAAGTTATAGCCATCCTCCTACAATACGGCGACCAGGCGACCAGGCCTCCAGCATGGAACCAAGGACCATCTTTTATTGACTCGTCCAACAGATGCGAGTTCCTTGATTGTGGTGGGGGCCGAGCTCCACCCAAGACCAACGTGCCGGGTTGTGGCAACTACAAGGGCACTGCCCAGTACTCGCCCACCTTCCTCCCCGGCTTTGGCCCCGAGGCCGTGGCCTCGACCACTGCTGCCTCGTCTGCCGCTTCCACCACCGCTGCCTCTGAGGCGTCGAGCGTTGTCTCGAGCATCGCCAAGACCTCGAGCCCTGCCGCCAAGACCTCGAGCGTGGTCAAGACTGGCCTCGTCACCGAGACCAGCGCCGCCGGCACCACCATGCTGACTGGCGTCCGCTCCGGCACCGCCACCGAGGCCGCGCCCACTACCTCCGCCGGCAGCGCAGAGACTAGCAAGACGACGGCGGCACCCAAGGAGGACAAGCCCCAGGGTGGTGACTCGTCTTCGGCTTCGTCTTCGTCGTCTTCATCGACCTCTACCACTGCGCCTACTGGCGCCGGTGTCGCCGCCTCGGCTGCTCCTTTCGGCATGATCGTGTGCTTGGCGGCAGCTATTGCTCTCTTCTAATAATCCTAAGAGAGAGGGGGCTGATGAAAACCGACCTCTATGAGTCGTGCCGCTTGGATAGACTCGTCTATTTAGTTAAAGCGGGAGGCCCATAATCAATACTATCAAATATCGTGTACTGTTCGTTGCAGTCTATGTCAGTGATGTTCATCCGAAACCGAGTGTATGAAGATATGGCGCAGTTCTCCCTCAGCCAGGCAAGTAGCGACGCTCTGTAGTTTCACGGTTTTGAATACTCGCATGCGCTTCAGTGCGTAGGTGATTAAGAGTTGCAGCCAGTACTTACCGGCTATCGGCCAAACATGAAAGATATACTGTGCATCATGTTCCTAGATTGGCTACGTCAAATCAGGCAACCAGTAGCCTTGATCAGGACGACTGGTCTTATTCCCGGGAGAGGGTCCAGCTTTGGCTGAGAGCGTCAATCTCATCTCATGTGATAATGTACGACTGAGGAGGTACTTGCCGATTTAGGGCATAGCCGAGCAGGTCAAAGCAGAAAGTCTCGAGTCGCGATCGTCCAGAGAAGCCATCGAGATAGAGGTCCCTAAAGAAATCCCATACGCTTCACGGTTATGTTGAGAGCCCCAGAGGGACTCCGAGTCGACATGTTGTTGTATTCGCGGGTTTGCTGGAGACCGGGAAGCTCACCGACTCATGGAGGTGCTACCAAGCTACGTTTTGACCATAATACAGATACCAGCCGGATATTTTTACCATTAAGCTTTTTCTATTGCCTCGAACGGTCCGATGTTGGTCAGCTTGGGTCCCATGTTCCATGTTATGGCCTTTTATCTATATTCCCATACGACCTGTATCCCATTCCTACCACGTGGGACACCCATTGTCCATGGTGTGTCCTGGTGTACTATCTGTGTTCGTTTCCCATGCCTCTGCTACCCACCAGTGCTAACTTTGACCGCTTCGATGGACGCTTTCACAACTGAGGCTTTCACGCTTCTTGGGATCGGCCTCGCGGTGATTGTATTACGAAGCTATATCCGAGTTCACGTCACGGGCCTGAAGGGCCTTAAGAGCGATGACTACCTCATGTGGTTGGTGGCGGTTAGTCTCGCTATGAAAGTTGAAAGAGAGCCGCAAAGCACCGTATCTGACCCTCTTCTGGACAGTTCGCTTTCAGCATGGAGACCATGATCGCCTACATGGTCAGTCATTACTGGAATGGATTAGCCAATAGCTCCATGACAGATGAGCAGCGCAAGATGTTGTCTCCAAGCGATCCAGAGTATCGCATACGGTTAGCAATTGAGGCTGCGGTCCGACCCTGCTGGATAACAGAATCCCCAAACTGATCCAGTCAATAGCGTCAACGGTTCAAAGACACACATCGTGGGCTGGTGTAGCTATACACTTGTATTATGGGCTACGAAAGGATCCATGTGCGCGTCAGTCATAATAATCTCCTGCTGCCTGTGTTGAGGATATACGGTTCACAGCTAACTCTCTGCCGCAGCTTCTATTTGCGTCTCACGGAAGGATTGGAACCATTGGTGGGTCGTGTGCACCTCGGGTTCTATATTCTTGCGATCACCTACGCTGCCGTCACTTCGGCTATTCTGTTTGCGTGTGGCTTCCCGTTCGAGAAGAACTGGCAGATCTATCCTAAACCAGCAAACTCTTGCCAAACTACGGTGTCCATCCTCAACTACATCGTGACAGTAACCTTGAACATCCTTACTGACATTTACTTGATGGCCATCCCAGTGCCGATGCTTCTGCACGCCCGGTTGAGGACGATGAAGAAGCTCGGGCTCTGCCTCTTGTTCTCGGGAGGAATATTTGTAGGAACAGCTGCTATACTAAGATGCGTCCTTGCGTTGAAGGTAAGTACCCCAGTTCTGTGTAGCGGGTAGCTCGGAGAGCCCTCCAGCTAGGTTGACCTCCGTCTAACATCTTGGGGCTTCAGGACCCCAAGGACAATGCCGACACGTCCGCTGCCTGGGCGGTCCGAGAGAGCTTTGTGGCCATCTTGGTCACTAACATGCCAGTGCTGTGGCCCTACATACTCAGGGCCACGCAGGCCGTCCGCAGCGCCTTGTTGCTCGGTTACGCAAGCCGCTCGTCAGGGAGTGGCTCGTCGGCGCGGCCGATCTACGAGCTTCGATCCAACGACAAGGGCCGCCGGGTTCGCAAGTCACAGTTCCACATCACCACGACAGGAGACTTCAGCGAGCTTACTCACAACACTTTGACGACGCTGACAACTAGTCCGTATGCGCGGGATGGAGGTAACAGAACGGAGGAAGACAAGAAGGCGATGCCCTTCGACCAGAGGAGGATCCGAGTCCACATTGCTACATGCCAGCGAAGAGACGAGATGACGACGTCGCTAGCGGGCCAAACAGTGTCAGAACGGGAGTATGGCGTGCTGCCGCTGAGCCAGGTCTAAAGGGGAACATCACGGAATTGTCCCGCAGGCACGAAATACTACTGACGGGTGATTGATTGATTGTACGCTGCACTTGAATGCAAGAGCCCGAGTATCGCGACTAATGCAGAGGATAATATGTAAGATTAGGTGGCCACTACATGTGTATAGCGACGTGACGTGCGTGCATTATGAATTAACAATGTACATGACTGTTCCGTGTTTGTGATGAAAGAGTAGTTGGAAAATGTTGAAGGTTTTGACACAAGTTTCTTATATCATATACATGTATAGTCAAGAATTTGTCATCAACAAGCACAGGCGCTTTGACGGAGTGGTTAACGTGATTGACTCGAATCCAACATCGATATCAATTTCCTTCGGGAGCGCAGGTTCGAATCCTGCAGGCGTCGCATTAACTTTTTGAGATTTCTTCAACTTTTTCGTCCCCTTTCATAATGAAGAAAGTAAGCTATCATTCTTTCTGGCAGGTATTTATTATCATACCTCTTTTTTATGTATAGTATATCTGCTAAAATCAATGCAGTTGGATAATTTAAAGACTGATGACATTCGTTGTTCAATGTTACACTTTCACCATGTCCGTATACTGCGATCAGTTGTCGGCTTTTAGGTTAACCTAGAGGTCTGCATCATGCAGTGACTGCTGGTGGACACTGGGGAGGGAAGAGAGAAGCCTTCTAGGTTTACTTGCAGCAGCAGCCAGTAAGAATGGCAGTTTGGGTTCAGGTCAGGCCTTGGCCAGGCCAGGACGAGAAACCTAGCACTACCTAACAAATCTAGCCGGCCCATCAACCCTCCATTTGCCCCGCCACGATTAATCATTAGAGACCGGCAGACGGCGATTGCGCCAGTGACTCTTCGCCTTCCTTTTCCCCCTCCAACCCTCCATCATTACAACTCCTCTGGGGTCCATCCATCGCTGGACCCCTTCATGATCGAGCACCCTTTGAATTGCCACTTTATTCCAGCTTCGCTTTCTTTTCTTACTTATTCATTTGGTGGTTTTCATTTGCGTCATATGTTGTGGAATCTCTGGGTTTGATATATTGGTTCGGTCGACCCACCCCGATTTCCGACTTTGCTTGGGTGTATCGTCTTCGGTCTCAGACGGTGACATCAGTCAGCTCTTCACATATCAACTGCGCCGGTTTGTTCAGCGCCGCAACTCGACTATAGTCAAACTGCCCTCGAGGTCATCATGAACTCGAATTCACTCAACTTGGGAGGCAAATCCCTATCGGCATCCAGTCCCAGCTTCAATTATACCCCTTCGCAGCCCGTCTCGGTACCCTCTCCAAGCCACGAGAGCGCCCGCCGATCCGCATCATCCACCCTTTCCACCTCGATACCGGCACCGCGAAAAGGCCAGGCTGCCCGTAAGCAGCACAGAGAAAAGAGGAGGCCATTGAGAGATAGTCGCCTGGATGACGAAGACGCGATGGATGAACTCGTGAGCCCCCCTCACCCTTCTTCTTATCGTAGCATGATATTGGTGGCGATAACCCCATCCATGTTCGGCATTGGCAGCCAATAATCCCGGTGACTCTACCTTTGGCATCCGATGGGTATGGAGCTGTCGTGAGATGCCTGTCGTCGCGTTTGGGGTCTACGGATGTTCAAACATGCCACTGACACTGTAACAGAGAGCAGTCCGTAATGCGTCGAGTCGAAGAGGCCAAACGTCCATCACCCATCTACTCAATTTCTCGGCACCCACTCGGTCTTATCTCGAACACGGCCACGGACATGGTCACGGCAGAGGCTCTCGCCGCCATGCGACCTGGGGGCCCGGCTCCGGCTATCACCCCGTCGACAAGGCCAAGTTTGTACATGCCAACTACCGGTTCGTAGTCTCGCCAAACGGCAACTACACTGCCCAGGCCAGCGACGCGAACAAGCATGTTGACTGGTCCGACGTGCTCCAAGTGTTGGCTTCAACCGAATCGCAATCTACGTCATGCCCCATCTGCCTCTCGGAACCGGTGGCGCCTCGTATGGCGCGATGCGGACACATTTTCTGTCTACCGTGCCTGCTGCGATTCATGAACTCGACAAGCGAGGAAGAGCCTAGCTCAAGGAAAGAGACGCGGTGGAAGAAGTGTCCTATCTGCGAAGACTCTTTCAAAATGGCAGAAACTCGGCCCGTTCGGTTCTATGCTGGCCAGGAAAACCCACTGCCTCGACCTGGGGAAGACGTTGTCTTGCGACTGATGACGAGAGAAACGGGCTCGACACTGGCTTTACCCCGGGAAGGGGGTCCGGACGTGATGAACGCTGGCGAGGATGTACCATGGCATTTCGCAGCCAATGTGTTGGATTATGCCCACATCATGAAGGGAACAAACGACTACGTGGCTGAGCAATACGATCGTGAGGTGGACGATCTACGCAGACAGGCGACCGAGGACGAGCATCAATTTGGCACCGAAGACGGCGACTGGACGATAAAAGCAGTCCGAGCCATCACAACAGCAAAAGATCAATATAAAGAGCAAAGCAACAAGGTTGGCGATGAAAAAGCCCCTGATCCATTGTCTCATGGATTGCCCCCAAAGGTGCTGGCCAAGCAACCGGCCGCCGGACCTACATTCTTCTTTTATACTGCTCCACCTCACCTATATTTATCGCCTTTGGACATCCGCATCCTGAAGACCAAATTTGGCGATTTCTCAAATTTTCCATCAACGTTGCTGCCGCGAGTGGAACACATATCGGCCGGCCACGTAGTGGATGACACAATGCGGAAGCGAGCCAAGTATCTTGGTCACTTGCCATCTGGCTGTGTGGTCAGTTTTCTGGAATGTGACTGGACCGACATAGTCCCACCAGAGGTCCTCGATACGTTTGCGGGTGACCTAGAACGCCGCCGCAAGACTCACCGAGATAAGGCGGCCCAAGAAGAGCGTGAACGTATCCAGGCTGAGCGCCAAGAAGCTGCCGCCATCGGCCGGACGGCTCGAAGACACTTCGATGAGTCCCATGTGGACACGTCCGAGTCGGGTCCCGCGGTCAACATCGACGACTTTCAACCCCTTGCGCCGGCACCGGGCTCGACACCACCCAACCCGCGGCTCGGGTTTGACCAGTTATCCGACATGTCTACAAGCCCCTCAACATCTAAGACTGTATGGGGCACACGGGTCCTTGCAGCCTCGCCCAGCCTCGAGCCCGTTTCGGAAAGCAATGGGGATGACGGCTGGCTAAAGGCTGACGATTTCTTTGAACAAGCGGATATCGATATGCAAATGAAGGCGTTTGCCTTGGACGAGTCCGGTGCGGGTCCCAGTAATAGCGGTGCTGCCACCCCGAGTGGCGGTGCCGGCGGCGGCGGCGGAAAGAAGAAGAAGAAACAGAAGATTACACTGATGTCCACCGGCGGTAGACGTGGAAACTAGATCAGAAGCATAGAAAGCGATTTGAAATTTGGGAGTCACGGGAATCCAGTGGCTGGGCGCTATACACGATGCTTATTGGGGCGGATACGAAATATTAAACAAGACTATAACCTACTCGAGTGATGTGCAGGAGCTTGTGATAAGCCACTTGCGCCCGACGGTAGGCACATGATGTCCAGTATTGGATGCACCGCCAAATATGTTATAATCACAGAACCCGGCTGTTACCTATCAGTCGTCAACACATGATACGGACATGTAGCATTGAAGAATTTCAAAACGGAACATACTTCTTATAAACATGGGAGATTTGTGGAAACTGTCGGTTTATCTGATTTGTTCTGATGTCGTTTTTAGAGCGGTTGGTTGGTACAAGAAACGTAGTATACTAAGCGAGCATCTCTTGCGATTATATCCCACACACCCTATGAGACGAGGCTCTATTCTGCGAACTGTTGATCCGAACTGGTAGGCCCTGGGCATTCCTGGGCCCCTGAAGGAAGTCATGGGTTCCTTCCCACAGGGTCTAGGCAGAGGAAGACGGCCCGTTGCTTGAAACGAACAAGTGGAGGAGAGTGGATGAACACAACACCGATTCAGAGATTGCATCGACTATTAGTGCCGGTTTTCTATCTCGAGCTAAAATTCCTTGGTCAGTCCTTTTTTCGCTTGGCCATGACTCGCAGGGCACCATCAGGTACGGGTTTGGTTTGGATAGGGTGGAGGATCCGAAGTTGGAGAAGGGGAGTCTCACAAGGCACAACAAGGTCGGTCCCACGCGGCGGGTACTTGCCTACTCTATTCTATGCGTTCGGACGGGCACGGCAGATGCGGCCTGGGGTGTGGCCATGTGGTGACCACCGCTTCCTCTCCGATGAGGCACGCCGGTTCATATCTCTGACGTTAAAGTCGTCGGGTGCCTCAAAACGGTGGGCATTGCGAAAAAGGCAAGTATGCATAAATATGATGTCTCATTGTGCTACCCATGTACTGCGCAAACCACAGCTATTTACTTTACTTGTACTGAATATAGGACTTGAGAAATTGCGGATGTGTCGGCCAACTGAGCTCGTCCCTCTCACGGATGCACTAGACTGACTACGTGCATGCTAGCACTACGACATACATGATGTGTAAGTTTCCAGAAATTAAAATTGGGAACCAAAATTCTGCTCTCTGCTGCCGGACGGAGGGAGTGAAGTTGACAAAGGTAGCGAAGGCGAAGGCGAAAAAGAACAATAAGCGTAGCAGTCGGACTGACCGCTGAATTTCGACATGCTCGATCGCTCGAGTGAACATCGAGTAATCGTGAAGCGAGTCAAACTTTCCAGCTTGGCGCACCCCCTTTGGGGATCGCATTGATCGGTTTTACGACGATGGCATCGCTGTTGCTGTTGAAAGGGGTGGTGTAAGATTTGGTCGGGGGTCTCGTGCAGACACAAACTCATTTGGTTTTTTTTCTAGGCATATACTCTGTACAGTATTTGCCATCACGAGACTCGTTTAACGAACGGCGCATCTGATTTGAGGGTAACGCCAGCCCTTACATTATTACATCGATGGGGGTCGCCCAGCATCACGAGCCTTGCATCCAGCTTCCATGTGCCATTGTCGCTTCGGCTTCTTCGCTAGCTAATGCTAGCAGACTAGGTGATCCCCCCGCATTTCCATCGTTCACGGCACCTGCTGCAGAGGGGCCGGGGGGGAGGGGCGCTGGGCATCTTAGGTAGTAGTAGTAGTGGCAGTGTGCTACGGGGGGCCTAACGACGGGAGGCTTGCACGCTTGGAGGGGTGCATGCCAAGATCCAAAGTCTCCGCGGCTGGTTGGAGATCGCCATGGCGCCCATTTTCGTTACTCAAGGTTCCCCGCACCCGCAGCGCCAGGCCAGCGCGTGTGGAAGGGAAAAGCAACGCCCAGACTCGACTTCCCACACTTCCTTCGATAGCCCGGATTCCCTCGAGGGCAGAGTCGGGCCTTGGCCTTCCAACGTTGGCTGACCCCGTGACGAGCAACAACATGTCATTCCCTTGCACCCTCCATCACTTCATCGACCCGTCGGTCGTTACGTCGTTAGATGTGTCTCACTGGTCGAAGCAGTAACAGTCGGGGTGTGCCAGATGGCATGCTAGATTGCTTACTCCACATGTTCTCCAGCACGAAACGTCCTTCATCATTGGTGCCAGCAAGCAGCCATCTGCCAGCAGGTTTTCTGATGCCCTCCATCAGCAAGCCAAACCAACCGTCATCTCTTTCTTCCTTCGGGCCATTTCGTCGGGTTCCCCTCAATCCTTTGCCGAGTCGCCCATACGATGATCATCTGCCATTGACTTGCCAGGGCCCAAGGCCGGCACAGCCTGGCAGCCGGTAGACAACCAGCCAACACTACGCTACAAGTGACAAGTATAATCCTGTTGCCTGCTATGTGCCACAGTGGTGAGTGGGTGCCAGATGTGCTATCCGTTCTATTGAGATGTCATATCTTGGCTGAATCACCCCGAGCCACATGACGAGGAGCGAGCACAGCGAGCACGGGCAGGCGCAAATTGAGATATGCAGAGTTATCGAAGGCAGCCGTCTTTCATTTGCTTGTTTTGTTTTGTTTTGTTTTTTCCCAATTGAGCGGTGAGCTTTCACCCTTCTCAAGTTTGATTACACTTTCTCTCACCTTGGTGATTATTATTATGCCTTGACCAGCCTACAGAGACTCCATACAGTCTTGCTTGACGAGAGTCCCCAACTCTTAGGGCGACCTTGTAGGGCTAATAATAAGACGGGTGAGAAGCTTGGAATCGGCTTACAGACAGACAGTTAGTCGGTCACGTACACAATTGCCCCTTGGCTGCAGTAGGGAGCCACAAGTGAGGCTTCGCTGGGTTTAGTCGGTCCGGCAAACTGCAATCCAGACTCGCGACAAGATGAACTGATGACATGAAGGAAAGAAATCCACCGCATTGGCAAAAAGCTGCCCTCGAGCTGGGTCAAATCTTCGTAGGCGGACGGTGATTCGGTCACATCCCTAGCCTGCCTTGGCTAGTCGCCTCGCCTGCATTAGCTACCCATGTCCTACGTCAATCACTCCAGATATCCCTAGCACGCGACGATATAAGTCAATCTTAGAGAGTCAATGCCTACCCAGCGAATCCCGTGGGGGGAGAGCTACTACGTTACACACATCCTGACCCAACGACATGAGCCGATACCAAGACCAAGGTACTCTTTGCAGTACTCTTCGCATCTGAGTCTTACCCCTAATTGGGATTGGGTCGCAAAGTCTAGCAGTCCCTGCAAGTCCAGGGATACACCGGTGGGACTTCCTCTGGGACCCGGGCGCCATCCGTAGTATCTTGGTGCCGCCGCTGTTGCTGCTACTCTTGCTGCTGCAGCTACTGCACTGCATGTACTTTACTTTCTCACCCACGGTGGTACATTCATACTCGCTCAACTCGATGTCAGTTTTGCAAGTCACTAGTCGAGCAACTGACCCACGCATATTCTCGCGTCCGCAGTCTGACTGCACCGCTCTTTCGATTCCTGCTTGGCCTTAGTGGACAGTCTTAGGCACGACACCTTCCAAGGAAACGAGGCATGGTATCGGAATTAGGAAGGTCGGAAACCGGCTCGATGACTATTGGAGAGTCCATAATGCTAGGGCACACTGGCAACCAAGCCTCGTGCGAGAAATGACCGATGAGCCTGAGTCCGGGGTCTATATAACATGAGCCGTCTGTCCGCGTCCTGAACCACCCCGTTGGTGGCGTTGCGTTACGGGACTTTGAGAACATTTTCCAAATAACAGCCTCGGGTTTAGCCTCCCCTTCTCTTCCTCATCCCCCCAACTTTGTGTCATAATACACATAAGACCACAGCCAGCGAATAAGGATAGGCTACCGGCTTGTCTCGCCTGTGATCTTCTGACACCAAGATGCATATCCGTGGCCAAGTCGTCTTCGGCGTGCTCGCCGTGGTGTCCCAGGTGCTGGGGTATAAAGTGCAGACGCCTCCTCTTGATACGGAATGGACATACAAGGTCGGCGAGAATCCCTGGCCAGAACACCCTCGACCGCTCCTCCATCGCCCACAATGGCAGAACCTCAACGGCATCTGGAAGTACAGACGAGCCGGGGCATCCGAGGGCGGCATAGCCCCCTTGAATGAAGTGAGTACCCGTAACCTCGAGTCGCACCAGCTCAAAGTCCCTGTTTGGATGGCCGGCCGTCGACTGACCAAATATCATCTCAGTCCTTCTCGAACGCGGCAGACGTTCTCGTCCCATCTTGCCTGGAGAGTGGGCTTTCAGGGGTTCAGGACATCAACGTGACGCACGCTTGGTTGACGCGAGACTTTACCGTCCCGCGGGACTGGTCCTCCAAGGGACGCCGCATCGTGCTCAATTTCGAGGCCGTGGATTACGAAGCTACGGTCTTCGTCAACGGGCAAAAGGCCGGGTTCCACAGGGGTGGCTACTGGCATTTCAACTTCGACGTGACCAACCTCGTCAAAACCAATGGCACGAACAAGCTGTACGTAAAATCGTGTTATTTCCTCTCCTCCTCGAGGCGAGGATCCGTTGTGCACCCTGACTGACCCTTGTCGCTTCGTGGCAGCCATGTGTTTGTTTTTGACCCCACGGATTCCATGGGCTACAACATTCCTATGGGCAAGCAGCGTACGGACCCCTCTCACATCTTCTACCGGAGCTGCACCGGGATCTGGCAGACGGTGTGGATGGAGTCGGTGCCACAAAACTACATCCAGAAGCTGGACATTTCGGCCGACATGGATGGCAAGGGTAAGTCGCCACCAAAGAATGGGCAGTTGTTGTTGTTGTTGAAGCGCCGTGCTTAAGTGTAACCGGGGAAAGACTGACCTTTCACAGTCAAGATGCAAGTAGCCACGTCCGGTGGTGATGATAAGCTAAGCATTTCGGTCATTGGAGCTGAGGGAGTATCTATCAAGTCGCACGAGGCCTCGGCCAATGCGCCCATTGAGTTCGTCGTCGACTCGCCGAAGCTGTGGTCTCCCGACTCACCTAACCTGTATAACCTAAGCATCAAGTTGGGCGTGAGTACTGTTCAACCCTCAATTCATCCGAGGACATTTGCTGACAGTTACGTTTTCAAAAGGATGATGAAGTGACAAGCTACACCGGGTTCAGGACCGTCTCACAGGGCGAAGTCAATGGTATCAAGCGACCTCTCATCAACGGCAAATTCTTCTTCCACTTCGGTACTCTGGACCAGGGCTACTGGCCTGATGGTCTCCACACTCCCCCGAGTCGCGAAGCCATGGTCTACGATCTCGAGGTTTTGAAGAGCCTGGGTCTCAACATGGTGCGAAAGCATGTAAGTTCAACTACACCCTATCATGGTGCGCGGATCGCGAAGATCCAGAAACTGATTTGGCAATGGAAATTTAGATCAAAATCGAGCCTGCTCTGTTCTACCAGGCCTGCGACCAAATGGGTCTGCTGGTTATTCAGGACATGCCAGCCATGGTCGACGGCGACCGAAAGCCGGACGCGGCACAGCAGGCCGAGTTTGAGCGACAGTACGAAATCATGATTGACCAACACAAGAGCTACCCCAGCATCTACACATGGGTACGTTACAGCCAGTGAAATTAGCACGAGTTTCTGAATCCTTCCGAACCTTCCGATTAAACGTTCGTACTGATGACTCACACGACGCTCGACTTATAGGTGATTTACAATGAGGGCTGGGGTCAAATTACCAAAGGTTACTACCCCGAATTCGACCTGACCACCCGCACCAAGCAATGGGATCCTACTCGGCTGGTGGACTCGACCTCGGGCTGGAACGACCATGGCGCCGGCGACTTCCATGACAACCACCACTACGCCAACCCGCAATGTGGCTCGCCGTTTTACTCGATCCTGTCAACTCCCCACGACCCCAGTCGCATTGCCATCCAGGGCGAGTTTGGCGGCATTGGACACAATGTTTCCGCCGAAAAGTGAGTTCTTGGCAGCAGCCACTTTCTTTTTGGCTACTTACTTCTTAGCCCTTTCATTTGAAAACCCTCATGGAATATACTGATTGCTAACCAACATTCACCCCGCAACCAGTCTCTGGAAAGTGCAGGACGCCATCAACCAAATCAACCAGACCTACGAGATCGACACTGATCTCGAGGCCTACAACTACCGCGGCCACGTCCTTTTGACCGAGCTCAAGGAGCAGATTGAGCGGTACGCCTGCAGCGGCGCCGTCTGGACCCAGACGACCGACGTCGAAGGCGAAGTTAACGGATGTAAGTTCAACGAATCTCTCACTCAGTCACTTTCCCCCTATCTCCCGCACCAGCCGAACTTTTTAACACACACACATACTGACTTCGGCGGCCCTCTCTCTAGTCTTGACTTATGATCGTCGCATCTTGCGACTCAAGGTGGACCAGTGGAAGGCGGATATCCAGGCTCTCTACGACGCGGCCCAAGGGCGCACTGGCCAGTACAAGGCGCAGAAGGCCTTCATAGCCTGATAAGTGACGTATGTCGTTTTCCTGCCACAGCCACGACGTTTATGACTTAATTCTAAATATCCTGTCGTTATATCATATCATTATATCATATCATTATATATCCTGATAGAAATACGATTATTATGTAGTATTTATCCCACGGCTGCCAGGGAGAGTATACCAACGATCTATAAAGACTGAAATGATATTCGTAGTGTATAGTCGACTATAAAAGTGGTACTTACAGGGTCTTGCGATATAGTAGATCTGTGGAATCCCATTCGCAATACTATACTATTCCAATAGTGTAGACGATTCAGCGATCCTCGACGCAACCTCCCAGAACACCAGCATAACCGGCCCTGTTCTACGCAATGAACCCGGAAATGCTGCATCATGATGGTGTATAGTCGTTGGGAGCCTATAATCTCTATTCACGTAGGGAGACAAGTAGTATAGTATGCGATCTACACCACGCCATGAATCTAGATGGACGAATCCCTGGATGGCCAATGACGCCCAGCATGGTGTATGTACAAGCCACTGTGTCAGAGATACAATGGATGGCTTCATTTAACCCGACATCTGCTGATCACGGCTCCACGGGTTATAATATACATATCCTTCTTCCACGGGCAAGAACAATCTGTAGGTTTTCCTCTGGTGATTATCTCTTGGACTCATCTCGGTGGGAAGGAGTGTCAACTAAGATACCGCCCCTTACAATACAAAACTTTACAAGAACCTGAAATTTCATTTATACGGCATATACGGCATGCATTTCCTCGAATCTGCTGGCCACTCCCGTAGTTCGATAGTACTAGGCTGGGCCATCAGAAATCAACGATTCTACAAGAGCGTCAACGAAAAATAAGTCACTACACCCGGTGCCTCCCAAACAACACAAAACTATATATTTCTGTCCATGTACCTTGCAATGCGCACTGAACTCATGCCTCGTTGCCAGATACCACGTATGTCATCATCTAACCAAGTTTCATTTCTATTTGGCCACGAATCCCTCCCATCGCCGACATTATTGACAAACACCTATGCAATGATGATGCATGCGCTTGGGATTCTCATCACTTCTTGCCATATCGGTACTTGGAGTGCGCAATGATCCTGTCCTCGTCCCAGATGCAGGTGACGCTGGGGTGCGCGATGGTGGCCTTGGCCCACTTGTCAAAGTTGGGCGCCTTCGCGGCCAGGTCTTCGCCTAGGCTGGCGGGGATCAGGCCGTGCTTGATGTAGGCGTAGAGGCGGAGCAGGAAGGAACCGGTTTGGACCTGTGTGACAGAGAGCAGAGAAGAATGGGTCAATAAGGGGCCAAAACTACGATGAAAGTGGAGGGCAATCCCGTATGTACGGCGAAAAGTATACAGAACAAAGTGCAAGAGAACCCCCCGAACTGGATTGGAATCGACGAAACATAGATGGGATAAAGGATAGGGGCTGCGCTCTTACCTCGGCCAAAGTCAGCTTGCTGCTCCCCCCGAAGAACGGCGCCGCGTCCGCGAGCAGCGGCTCGACCTCCTTGACGACGACGGCGAGGAAGTCGGCCATGGCCTGCGTCTGGGCGGCGGGCCCGTCGCCCCACGCGGCGACGGCCCTGAGGACGGGGTTGAGGCCCTTGTTGAAGTAAGTGTCGACGAAGAAGGCGACGCGGGCGCGGGCCAGGGGGCCGTCGGGGTCGGTGGACGGCGGTGCCAGGCCCGCGGCCGGGTAGGCGTCGGCCAGGAACGCGGCCACGATGCCCGATTCGGTGATGACCTGCCCGTCGAACTCCAAGGCCGGCACCAGACCTCGCGGGTTCACCTGCAGGTACTCGCGCGTGCGCGGGACGCTGAGATCGATGATCTCCTCGCCGAACGGCACGTTGAGCTCGGCCAGCGCGATGTGCGCACGGTGAGCCCCTGGTTTGAGACGAAAGAGAGACCCCGGGCGTTAGTACGTAAGTATTCAAGCTTCACTTGCTCACGAGGAGCGAGAGGGTAGCATTCTTCTCATAATAACTTACAGGGGCATCCATGGTTGGTATACAACTTGATCTTGTGAGCTGGGGCTGTCATTTTGAATGAGATAGGGAACGCTTTGATGCTAACGTTGCAAGTTGCGAGGTGGGGATTTGAGGAGCGTCACAATTGGAGGTATTATCCCGCATTGACGGTGATGCGATAGAGTGACATTAAATACTTTATAAGATGCACATGCAGTGCGGGGTACTCCATGGCGACATCAGAGGTGGGATTGCACATCAGTCCCATAACTTCCGGCGGATCTCTCGACATTGGCTGAAATGCGCAAAAGGTTCTACCGAGATGTAGGTATGTGTGCTGGTCGGACCTGTTCTGGGACCTGCAGTCTTCCTTCTTCTGGGCTCACGCCGAGCTCCGCACTATCCGGGTTGGTATAGGCCTGACAAATCAATGCCAAGTGAGCAAAATGTCCACTCGGGAACACAGCGGCATTTGTAATCGAGGACCCGAGACGGTGCTTCGTCAGATCATCAAGATGACGACGCCGCCGCTATGAACTGCCACTGGCCTCACCGGGACAAAACACCTTTATGTATTTCTACGATGCTTGGAATCCCTCCCTTAAGGAATATGTGGACATCCTGGATATAACGAAGGGGCTATAAGCCAGCCATTTAAACACATAGAAAACCATGCCTACCGAATCAGGCAAACTAGGTCTCAGAGTCTTAGAGTGACGCGAAACTTGTGTGTAAATCTGGATCCGTGACTGGCTGTTGCATCGCGTTTCGGTTCTACGACGCCTCGAAGTTGTACTTCTTCCGCGCCTTCTTCTCGATGAACCCTGGCCACAGCGTGTACATCAGCGGCGCCAAGAAGTTGGGGAAGAACGGCAAGTACACATTCCCCGTGGTCTGCTGGTCTACGGCCGCGATGCAGCGGTTCGCGACGTAGTCGATCTTCAGACCCGTCTTGTTGGGATCCGCCTCACGGACGGGGCCGGCATCCACAGCAGAGGCGCGAAAGTTGCCCTCGATGGTGGCGGGCAGCAAGAAGGTGAAGGCGATGCGCGGATGCTCGACGGCCAGCGACTGGTAGAGGAGCAGCGACGAGGCCTTGGTGGACCCGTATAGTGCACGCGTAGGGGCGCCGACCATGGCAGCGAGCGAGGACACTAGAAGAATGGCTGGGTAAGACGAGGTACGTTGTAGCATGGGAATCTGTATATAGGCTGAGGATTAGTTGCACACTTCATATTCTACGGCCGGCCAAAAACAACACGGATAGCAATATGATGATAACGCACAAAGGTCAGCGCCGCGACTAGAGGCCCAACCAGATTTCCCTGAGTCGCGCGCCCCATGATCTCGACAACGTTCTCGATACTGGAGGCCGACGGGTCCTCGCCCGGCGCGACGCCCGTGAGATCCATAACGGGCTGCAGCGCCGACACGCCGGCGCAGATGTGCAGCGTGTCGAGCCCTCCCCACGCTTGCAGGATGCGGTCCCGGACCCGCACCATGTCCCCGGCGACGGCAGCGTCGGCGGCGATGCCTATGCAACGCTCCTCCTCGCCGCACTCGTTAGCCAGAGCGGCGATGAGCTCGGCCCTGCGGGCGACGAGACAGACCTTGGCACCGCGGGCGGCGTACTTCTTGGCCAGGTCACGTCCCAGGCCGCTCGAAGCTCCGAGAATGCACACTCGCTCTTCGGCCGGGTCCAGGGCTGCTCGCTTGGACTTGGACCCAGCGAGGCGACTGGCCAGGTACAGGGCTGCCGGAACAGCTACCGCCGCAATGGCGCCCGTCATCAGGGGAGACGGGGGTGATGCTGGCATGATGGATTACTTATGTGTTGGCGGTCTCTAGGAATTCTCTCTAAAAAAAAAAAAGGGTGAGTTAAACGGAATGACCCGTTGCAGGAAAACGATGTGGGGGGAGCATGTGCTGTTATGCTGCATCGGGTGGGATGATACGCAGTAGCTTTGGCGGCAAGGGCATGCTGTGGCTGCTGAAGAACCCGCTGTACCCTGTGCCCTGTCTACCTGTGGCGCCTGCTTGAAGCGCTTCAGCGGCAAACTTACCAACGTACCCCACACATCCACGGGCAATGCGCGAACTTTCATCATGTACAGCCGATAGACCTTATTAGAAAATGGCCACTGTTCAATAATTGGTTTCATAAGTAACATAAGAAGCCTGCTATTGTCAAAGCCTTTTTTTTAATAGGGATGTTACTGAATGTGGCATTATCATCTTTATCGAGGCTACTAAAGAACATCGCGTTTCCATCGCTTATGTACAGGCAAGAAAGGCTAGGTAGAAAGAAGGGTTTGGCCGACTATAGTTTGGCTCCTTGTGCAGCCGCTCCCAGTTCCTTCTTGGCTCGTTCCCGCAGCTCCCTTCTCAAGAGCTTCCCGATGGCATTCTTAGGTATCTCGTCGATGAACAGCACGCCGCCTCTCAACTGATTGTGGGGAGCTAACCTGTCCGCCACATACTTCTTAACCTCAGCGACTGCCAGCGCGCCGTCTTTCGTAGGCACCACGAAGGCGCACGGGAGGTCCCCGGCTGACGGATCGGGCAGCCCGATCACGGCGGCCTCCTGGACGAGCGGGTGCTCGCACAGCAAAGCTTCGATCTCGGCGGGCGCCACCTGCAGCCCCTTATACTTCAGAAGCTCCTGATTTTGTGGATTTTGGTTAGTTGCTGCGTTTTCGGTAGGTCTTGTACAGAGAGGATGAGCTTGGACTTACCTTCTTCCTGTCTACGACGTAGAACTTGCCGTTTCGCATCACGCCAATGTCCCCAGAGAGGAACCAGCCATCACGGAATGCATCCCTGGTAGCCTGGGGATTACCATAGTAGCCCCTTGTCACGACAGGGCCTTTCAGCACCAGCTCCCCTTCACGGCCCGGCTCGACGTCCCGGAAGTTTTCGTCGACCAGCCGGAGCTGAATGGTCGGCAGGATGGAGCCGATGGATCCCGTGTCGTCGCTCTCGCCGGCGGGCACCGCCGTCACAGCGCCCGTCGACTCGCTCAGCCCCCAGGTCTGGCCGAGCATCTGCTGCCGCAGGCGGGGCACGGCCGACCCGAGCTTCTTGTTCGCCGACTGCTGCAGCTTGCCGTCCATGGGCGCCGCGCCCGTCACAGCGCCCGCGAGCCATGAGAACTGATCCGTTACCTCGGGGGCCTTGCTCATGCGCAGGTAAATAGAAGGGACCGTGTAAAATGCCGTGATCTTGAATGCCTTGGCGTACCGAAGAAGGTCAGGCCAGTTGTACTTGCGCATCCACTATTTATACAAGTCAGCAAAGATATATCTCCCTGCATTCTCGAACGGGCGAAGAGTTTGAGTGGACAGATGAAGCTTACGTAGACGGTACCGCCGGCGTACATGGCCCCGATGAAATACCCCCATAGGCCGGCAATATGGCTCGTAGGTAGATGCGCCAGGGTCCGGTGCTCAAAAGGGGCCGCCGCCGGGGCCGGGGCGTTCTTGGCTTGCTCCATGGCCCACTTCCGATTATAGATTGAGGTGATGAAGCTCTCGGCCACGAGATTCTGGTGCGACAGCATCACGCCTTTGGGCAGGCCCGTGGTCCCGCTTGACCACAGGATGACGATTAGACTATCCCTGAGTGCCTTCCGATCCGTCACCTTAACCCACGGTAAATGCGTCCCTGAAATTGCCTTGACTTGGCCTGCTACGCTGTTCAGACTACGTGACGTTGAGTCCAGCATCAATATGTTGCGGGGTGGTAGTTTGCACTGCGCCGCTGCTTTGGTGACGACGTCAAGATGCTCGCTGCCGCATATGACCAGACCTGAATTCGCCTGGCTGATTTGGCGCGACAGCTCAGACACTGAGCAAAGGCAGTATCAGTTAGCCCCATCGTATACCTTGATGGCGTGAAGGGCTAGGAAACGACACCGTACCTGTGGAAGAGGGGCTCGCTGCAGAGAACACGCCGCCTGCAGCAATGACTCCGTAAAACACGGCCGGCATCAGGATCTGGCCGTAGCCGATGACGGTGACGACGTCTTGGCTGGGGCCCTTGGCCCCGATCCCGTAGTTGGTGCGCAGGCCATGGGCGACTTGCTCGGTAAAGCTCCGGAGGTCGGCTTTGGTGAGTTTGTTGGCCGGCCAGGCGGCCTCTACGTGCACGACGGAGTCATCCTGTGAAAGCGAATGCTGGGATTCTTGTATGTGCAGGTTAGTATGGGTAGTGTGATTTGTCCAATTGAGAATGGTACTGACCGAATAGCAATGTCAGAAGATCCAGGGCAGGTATCTCGACATCGACAAAGTGCGGGTCGCGATGCGTGTATACTCGAGACATTGTGGGTAACTCTATTCCATGAGTCTTCTCTTCCTTCTACTGCTATTCTCAAGGCGATACTAGGCAAGACGCGGCTTGATTCATTATGTTCCTCTATTTAAAGATACAGTTTTTTGTGTTGCAGTGAGGGGAAGGAGGCTGGTACGCCGAGGTACCTCGGGGGCGGCCTGGCGATCGACGTGTAACTGAAAAGCAACCAAACTTCCCCAACCGTTGGAATCGCCCCCAATTCGGGGTAACAGTCCTTCGCCAAGAATAGAGTAAATTGATTACCGACATTATAATATGCGGGCTTACTACATACACCAGCCCACACACCCCCTCCAAATCGCTTCCAAGGGTCGAGCCTTACTGTACGCCCACGCTCCATCGCCTGGCAAGACTATGACCATGAGGAACGAGCCTGCCTTTCCCGGTCGTCATTTCACGCCGCTAGGAAGGTGCCCTTAGTCCACTCGGCGAACTTGGCCACGTCGTCCCGGACGACCTTGCCCTTCTCGGGGTCCGCGAAGTAGGCCCAATTGGCCTCGAAGTGGGCCTTGTCCCGGTAGGTCAGGATCTCGACGGCGTCGTAGTCGACGTCGGCCTGGGTCGTGCCGTCGAGCACCGCTGCCGGCCAGCCGCCGTTGCTGCAGTTCGCCTCGCGCTGGACGTAGTAGTGCTGGTACTGCAGCGGGTACGTGTCGCCGCTGACATTCTTGACCAGCGGGATGTGCACGTTCTCGATGTGGGCGCGGAACTGCGCGGGCGAGATGTCTTGCCGCCGTCGGCCGATCATGAAGACCTGGAAGCCGGCGCTGGCCAGGCTGAGGCTGCCCGTAGGCAACTGCATGTTGGCGGATAAGGAAGTAAGGAATGCTGTGAAATTTCTGTTTAGGTTTGTCCTCTAAGAGAAGGTGAACACTAGGTGGTAAGAAAGTAGTAAGACCCTTCGACACTGCCGATGAGAGTCAACATATATATTTTTTGGTCTTCGCGGCGGTCGCGGGTGTCAGCACTCAACCCCTGGGCATATACATAGGTCATCTTTCTGCCTTATTGTGGCCCACATACACGGAGTTACACAGCATTTCATTTGATGCTGTCAGCCAGCTGGTATCCAATAAGGACCTCACATAACATACTCCAACACAGATTCGGGCCCAATTGGCTTCTTATGGCAACACACCAAACAGGTTTTCAATGCATCTTTCGTGTCTGTAATAATATTTCACTGTCAGCTTGTCTATTCCCAACTTCCCATCCGGACCGGGGTAGCATATATCACAAAAAGTAGCGTATCAGGGGTGGTCAGTGATTATTCCATACATACTGGATCATTCATTACCATAAGGCTTATATACAATTCGGCAATGAGCTAATCGGGAAAAGGGGAAGGTACCACGTGTGCGCGACTGTCGCATTGATCAATCATGCAGCCTGTGACTTAGCACAGGGCTGGCGCTGGCTCTATGATGGTTTGTAGGTAAAGTCCAACCCCTTTTGCTGCATGGTTGGATTGGGTCACACATAATTCCGACTGTAAGCAAATGTGGATGAGACTTTCGAGCAAAGTATCCAACTTCACGACAGCTTGCTTCAATCGTGCACATGTTCAGTGTCTGGTACCTCAACACGGTGTTGCGTCGAATATAGCAAGACTACAGACATATGAGTCGATATACTTTGTAGTCGTGACTTAGCGATTCGCACTACGACGTAGGTGTGTATGGCACGAGTAATCCAACGATAAGATCGGATGAGGTTTAAGAATCTATTTACTGATGAGAAAGGTATCGGCCTAATGCTAACAAGGCAATTGCAACATGCTGTTTTGGAATCTGCTAATATGATACATCCCATGATGTAATTTCTAACCTTTCACGCCCTTAGTAGCCCTTTTCCATAGACTGGCAAACTGATATCAAAACGCGAAAGCTCAAGCCTGTGCGAAGGCGGGTTTTGCACACGCCAGGCTCCGGTGAGGTTTTAATAGCGGACCAAATGCTGCGAGGGGGAGGAGATCCAGGAGTCTTTGGGACTAAGACAAGGCCTGGGCCATCTTGAGACGAAGAAGTTGGGACTGATGTGGTGCCAAATCGTGGCCGCTCTGATTCAAATATCTCCTCTTGGTTCTCTTTCCTCGATCAAGAGATTTGACGTCTGCAATGTCACCTGCTTGTGTATTACCACATTTGGTGTCGATTCTCAAACCCCTATGCAGCCGGACCTCACTTCGACCGTCGTGGCTGTGTCAGGCGCGTCCATGGGAGCCGTGACGATTGGCCTTGCCCTGAGGCTCGGCACCAGGATCCTTGTCGACAGAAGGCTGGTGTGGGAAGATGGTCTAGTGCTGTTGAGCTGGGTAGGCTGACCCGGCTTTCCTCCTACAAAACCGCCCCCAATACGGTTCTAACACTATCGGTCCTCAGTTGGCTCAGATTGCCTTCTGTACCATCATCATAATAGGTGAGGAAGCTCGATACGTCCTCCACAATATGCTCATAGATAACGAATGGCCAGAGACACGATACGGTCTTGGGAAGCACTGGGACAACTTCGACGTGACCTACATTGACGTGTATCTAAAGGTTTGATTCACGGAAGATTCCCACGATCGGTCCCCTCCCGTCGCCCAGAGTATCACAAAACTGATGCCACTTGGCATAGTTGATCACCATGAGCTCAGTCACATACACCGTCGCCATCGTCACCGCCAAGGCCTCACTGGCAGCTCTTTATCTAGCCGTCTTCCGGGACCGGAACTGCCTACTTCACATTTTGAATCAGGGTCTGCTCCTTTTCTTCGTGTGCGAGGCGATCGAAGAGACCGCCGTCGTGACGTCCCAGTGTCTTCCAGCAATAGGGTCCTGGAGTTCCGCGGGCTCGGGAGCCTGCATTGACCTCCAGCCGTTCTGGTGGACTACAGTACGTGGAATCGCATCCCGATCTCAGCAGTTATGCTTATACTTGATCACTGTCAATCATCATTAACCCCTTTTCGGGAACGAGTCCAGTTCGCTTGCTATATGGTCACCAACATACTCCTTTTCTTCCAACCACTGCCGTTTCTGTGGTACAAAGGCCTACCATCCTACGACTTCGCTACGCTGATAGGAATTGCGATTGTCGGCATCCTGTGGGCATCGATCTCTCAATCTGTTTGCTTAGAAAGCAGCATACAGCGCTGACAAAATATACAAGAGCATGCGCCATCGCGCTCCTTCGCCAGTTTGCCGTGTCCAAGATCGGGACCGATACTACATGTACGTGGGAAATGGTTGAGCAGTATGGGAGAGGAGAAAAACAGCCCATCATTTTTTACCATCAACCTATCCATTATTAAACCGTCGTCGCTAACCCTGCCAGATGACTACGCCTTACCATACATCTGGTCGGAAATCGACGTTTGCGTTGTTTTACTATTCTCGTGCGGCCTGTCGATCAGGGACATCTTGCACTCGTCATCATCGAACGCGGCGCTTCGAGTACCGCCATCGCCGCAGTCACCACCGCCGCAACCGCAACGATCCTGGACCTCGAAGCGGCCGTGGGCCCTGGCGCACTTCAGGTTACCCGGGCGAACCGAGAGGTCGCCTCGAGAGATGGCGACCTCCGCGCCGGACCCTTTCGTGGAGAAGATGGCGTGGCTCGAACTCCTCAACTCGCACAGCCCTTATGTGCTGTCGGGTGACCGCCGGCCAAAGCTCGGGACGCAGATTCGGATAGAAACCGGTTCCCCGGCGAGAGGGGCGGGCGCAACAGCCACAGCTACCCCGACTAAAAAGAACTGGTACGGGCGCGAACGAATAGTCGAGGTGGAGGACTGCAATGAGAAGTCGAAGAAGGGCGCCTGCGGCGGGATCATGGTGACGCGGGAAGTCGTCTGCACTGTGGAGGAGGATACGTCGATCCACGACAAGGATGGGGACGGAGACGCTAATGACCAAGATGCTTCGTCCAGCTCGGGGCCAGGGTCAGTCATATTCATGGCAGGCGCCGCCGAGGATAATATTATATCATAGACTGTTAATTGTTTCGATAGACACGGCTCAGCTCAGCACTCCTGACTGCGATGGCACGGGGAGGTAACAGATCAATGATAACAGAACAGATGTAAGGGGTTAGTGCCTGGGTTGCAGCCCCCTCTCCAAAACATACGATCCAATCAATGCTTTCTAATACCCACGTTGAAACTCTTGGCTTCCGATGCTGGATCCCGTTATCGCTCACCTGCCCACTTGAAATCATAATCAGATTAACCATGGCCAACAAGATAATAACTGATGGGGCCAGTCCTATGGCTGTTGTGTTCGATGAAGCCAAATTTTAACAATGTCTTTTACAATGCCGTAAGCTCGCGGCTGCCGCCTTCGGGGCCACTTTGTCCGAACAGGACTACCTGTAGCGAGAAGAGTATCTCGATCAGCAGCCCTTCACCGGAGATGGCGGATGGCGGACATGGTGTCTTCGCACGAAAACAGAGCCGCTCAACCAGGTGGTTGCTTCGTGCAAGACAATACAAAGGAGGGTTCTAGTTCGGGAATCAAACTCTATCTCCGAGGAAAGGGGTTACTGCATCGCCAACGTGGTGACTCATCCGGACTTCCGGGGCAGAGGGCTCGCCTCGGTGCTTCTGCAGCATCTCGGGCGATGGCTGGATGGCCCTGGTGAAGCGATCGCCAGCATGCTATACACCAATATTGGGAACGTAAGCTACATTTGACTTTACTACGCTTGCAAATGCACTTTCGACGCACGCTGACAGCCTTTAAGTTCTATCACGATAGGGGATGGAAGATGCTCCCCGCCTATCAGCTTGAGATATAATGCTCAACAGAAAGACACGTATTTCCATCTGCCCTGACGTTTCCAGCAACAAAACTATTGATCAGGGCTGAGATTCCTGCACTGTGCGAACGAGACATGGAAGGGATCAGAGGCTCGTTCCAAAAACTTGAAGACATAAAGAACGAACGACATCTGTCGGCTCTCCCGACTCCAGATATCACGACGTGGATGCAGGCCCAAGGCGATTTCACTGCATCAAGGGTATTTGACAGAACGCCAACACATCATGGCTCAGTCTGCGAAACGACAGAGTCTTGGTTATACTGGTATCACGATTATAGAAAGGAGCACTTGGCGGTCCAGAGGATACGTCTGGGTGATACGTGCGATCATCTCCAGCTCGTACAAGCAGTCACGGCTATGCTGTTTGACGCGGTAAAGGAAGCTCGGGATTGGAACTTGGCCAAGGTGGTTGTATGGGATCCCAACGCTGCTGTGCTGGAGGCCGCAGGTGCATTGCGAGGTACGCATGGTATTGAAGTGAATCACGGCCCAAGAGTTGGTGCCAGCATGCCATCTATACGATGGCACGGCGCGGACTTGTCGCGAGATATCATTGTCGATAATAATGAGAAGTTCGCCTATAGCTGAAAAGGGGTATTCTGGGCCAATGGCAACACGTCTCCTAGGCCCCATTATTGTTAGCCAGATGCTCTACGCCTACATGTTGGATGAATTCGTCGAGCACGGCGCCTCAGCTAATGCTGCCAGTCATATTTTATCTTATACTCTGGGGTTCGCATTCCTGATATTTGCGCCCGATCTGTACGGGAAACTCGGCTTCGGGTGGGGGAACAACTTGCTGAACCTGCTCTGGGTCGTCTGCTTCTTTATTTACCAGCCGTTATTTGGTTTTGGGGAGACAGAATACGCAAATGGGGAAGAAAGGACAGCGAAGCTAGAATTGATGGGATCTGAACAGTACTCAGCGAAGACAATGGCCGAAGAATTGGTTATAGGCGAAACGAGAAATGAATTTATCATGTACACCAAAATCCTTTGCCGTTTGTTCTCTTAGTGCGCTAGTATAACATGCCATGAGATAATGATGTTGATTGACCAATGAGTCAGGGGTCACTCCTGAGGCTTAGCTTCAAAACTGCGCTAGCTAAATATTTACATCTCGACATCTATCTCTCCAACGCATCAAGTTTAGGTAAAAATAATATCATCAAATGCATGGCAGATCAACCAAAATTTTACTTTCCATATCGAGTATATGAGCCTATAGATATATCTCCACAATGTTGAAAAGTTTCGCAGATTACATGGGGTCTAGTAGATATACTTAAGGGCCATCCGGCTCATCAATATGCTCCTGCCCTCCCAGGAATGAAGGCCCTAACAGAGGTGGTACTCATGTCAGTTCTGTGGTAACCGATACGAGGATCAGGTCAAGCAAGGTGGACGTTGCTCACCATATTTGGGGTGCACCATAACATTCGGTGCAAATATATCTACCCTCCGAGGCTCGAGAAACTCCTCAAACTTCTCCCAGTCGACGCATTGGTGGTACTGGTTCCACCTTGAATCGGGATACCTGATATCATCATAGCTCCGAATCCCTACAAACTATTCACAATACTGCGAGAATTCATCATTGAGACAGCAACTATCCACAATTGCAAGAAGCTGTAAGTCTCGATTTCCACCTCGGTATTGAATTAGGGGAAAGCAGGAAGAGGAAGAAAGAAAGGAAAAAAATAAGGGGGCAGGATATACCGCTATCCACTTTTCAACTAAGTTGTCCCGGTCTATAAACTCAGATACATATGGTTTGATAGATATATTCATTGTATTACAGTAGTATATTGAGGCAACATCGCAGTTCGCAATGATATCTAGCGCGTTCTGGTGTACTTCGCTCCTAGGTCACCGCTCACGGTACCTTCATCGTCACTCTGGTGGACAGTATCATAGTCGTGAGTTATAGGGGCAGTTGCAGATTCCTCTCATTTCATCTCATCCATCGTGGCGCGACGACCACTCGATCTTCGTCGATATCGCACCACCAATACCCATGCTATCGGCACCCTTGCGGCGACTTTTTTCAGCCCTGGCATCTTCATCATGTTCTGTTCCGCATATCCCTGCATCATCGATGCCGCGAGCGAGAAGTGCGCATTCCGTGTACCTGTCGCGACCTCATGGCTCGCGGTGGCCCGGGCTGTCACAGACTCTGCCGTTTTCATTCCTCGTTTGTCCGTTACATTCGCTGTGGGTATGTCTGGACTTTCCTTACTCCAAACCCTTGCTCGCCAGTATACGCCTCTAGAAAGAAACCAATCCGTACCTGAGTTGTTGCCGAACTGGAGTGCAGTTGCGCTAGGCACCATTCTTCCAGAACCTGCGATTCCTTGTGCGGCTGTGATTGGTGCGCTTTCAGCCCAGGTCTGGTTTCGGAAGAACATAAAAAGCTATGAGTCTTACATGTACGTGGTTGCTGCTGAACTCATCGCGGGCGAAGGGTTAGGGGGCTCTACCGGGGCTGCTTTGGAGATTTGGGGCCTTTCAAGCGATAGAATTGGACAGAGGCCGGATGCCCAGGGCATGACTGATGCCTTTATTAAGCTTTATAATTGCCTGTTCGCTCATAAGAGACCAATATATGTCTACTATGATCTTAAATATAGTGTTGGTATCATGTAGAACATAGACACTCAAGACTGAAGCTTAGACACTGCTTAAAAACCCCTTTTGTGGCCCATGTAGACCGAAAAGAAAAAGGAGTAAAGATGTTATGTTCTTCCTCCATGCCAATGTGTCTTACCAATAGTAAAAGAGTAACACAATGTCTTGTAGAACTGAGTCATACAATGAAGTGCATCTCTATAGTCTCCACTGAAGCCTCGTTCCCACAGGATACTTCCCTAAAGCATCGTCATGTTGTGTACATAATACGTTGAGTTCCAGTGTCTATTATATTATATCAATTGCTTAGGAAAAGATCATTATATCCTAGACTCTAGCAACAGCAGCTCTCGGTATTTCCATCTATACCAACTCACACAATGTCTATCCGCCACATCGTTTCAGAACCAGATCTTAGAGGAGCAAAGGCCCTAGACTCCGCTACCAATGCTCCATCCAAGTCGGATCTCAGGCGCATGCAGTCCGAGCTTCCTGAGAGCCCACGCCCCGAGCAAGGCGCTGACACTCCGCTCGAGATGAGCTGCGAGCTCATGCCGCACCAGCGTCTCGGGCTCGAGTGGCTGATGAAGTGCGAAGATTCCTCCCGTCGGGGCGGCATACTGGCGGACGATGTCGGACTGGGCAAGACGATCCAAGCTCTGGCGCTGATCGTCGCTCGGCGGCCGGCAGCATCGTCATCATCGGAGGCTGACGCTGATGACATCAAGAAGCCGACCCTTGTCGTAGTGCCCTTGTCGCTCTTGAAGCAGTGGGAAACCGAAATCAGGGAGAAGATCAAACCGGAACACGAGCTCCACGTCTTCATCTACCATGGGGACAAACCGAAGAAAGAAATGTACGTTTGGAGACAGTTAGAGTCATACGATGTGGTGATCACGACATATGGTATGCTTTCCGACGAATACCGAAGGAAGGTTATTCTAGAAGAAAGGGAAAAGCCCAAAGAGATAGGGAAAGGAGTGGAGAAGAAAGCAAAGAAGAAGGGCCCGAAGTCGAAGAAGGCTGTCTCGAGCAAACTGAATCTGCTGTCCCCCGATGCCCATTTTCATCGAGTAATCCTCGACGAAGCCCAGCTCATCAAGAACCCCGACACACAGAGATCGCAGGCTGCTATGGAGTTGAAGACGGACTTTCGCCTGTGTCTGACGGCCACGCCGCTCATGAACGATACCGAGGAGCTCTACGGGCTTCTCCAGTTTTTGCGGATCGAGCCTTACGACGACGAGGCGGTCTTTGACAACGAGATCGGGACACCGCTGCGCCGACGGCTACTTGCTAAAGGAGGTAGCAACGGCAATGGTAGCGATTCGGCGCTGGGCAAAGTGCGCGAGCTCTTGAGCACGGTCCTGCTGCGCCGGGTGAAGGACGACCGCCTACTGGGCAAGCCCATCGTCAGCATACCAAAGCGGAAGGAGGTGGATCGGCCCGTCCGCTTCAGCGAGGGAGAGCGCGAGCTCTATGAACTCTTTAAGGACAACGGAAAAAACGTTTGGGGCGACGACGACGTAAACGGCCTGGCCAGGTCGATGATACTCGCACAGCTTTGCCACCACCCATACCTTCTGAAGGACGACCTCCAGAAACGTCTCAAGGAGGCAGCAGGCTCAGCCGGCCGGGATTTCATGTCGCGAAGAAAAAAGGAAAGATACCGCAGTGCCAAGATCGACAACGCCCTGGAGCTGATCGAATCCATCATGGGAACGGACGACGCGGCCAAGATCATCGTGTTCAGCGCATCGACGATGTTCCTCGACCTATTAGAACGCTGTGTCAGAGCCAAACGTCGAGAGTTCCTCAAAGCTGGAGCAACATCAATTCAATTCGACTACGAGCGCTACGATTGCCAGAACACTCTCCTCCAGCGGGAACAAATCATGTCGTACTTCCGGTACGAGGGAAACCTGCTGCTGATGTCCACCAAGGCCGGGGGGTTCGGCCTCAACCTCCAATGCGCGACGCACATCATCCTCATGGGGCCTGAGTACAACCCGTACGTGGAAGAACAGGCGATCGGCCGGGCTCACCGGATGGGTCAGACAAAGCCGCTGACTGTGTATCGCTTGTTCGTAGAGGGGACCCTGGAAGAGGACATCCGGATCACGCAGCAGAGCAAGAAGGCGCATGTCAGACGTGTACTCGGCGACAAGGAGGTACCTGTCGACGAGGGCAAAGCCTTCTAATGGAGTATCAAGCAGTATTTGGCATCGCAGCTGGAGGAAACAGGTAACAATAATAGATAAATTGTGATTGGATAGACAAGGGCAAAAGTTTCGACTGTGGCTTGGGGGGACTTGCCAAAGCGTCGAAATAGAACGAGGCGATAGGGGCTTGGATAGGGATCCTGCTGATGAGCACGCTGATGGACTCGCCAAAAGTGATGGCAATTGTATCTTTCTATTAGGGTATCATCCGCCATAGTACACATGGGCTGGAAATAGAGAATCATCTTTTTATCCACCAAGGGTACCCTCTTCGTGGTGACGTTCCTTGAGCTTCTTTTCTGTCTTCATAAATTCCCGGATTCCGACCGGGATATCTTTATACAGGTTTTCATCCCACAAGTTTTTGCTGATCTCCGGCTGGTGGTGTTTCATGCTACTGCCACCGTCGTCATCCATGCCCACTGCTTCACTAACAGTCGGTCGCGGCGCGCCCGCCCCCTCAGAAATCTCCGTACCCTCGACGACACTAGTGGAACCTGGCACATCCCCTGAACTCTGTCCTTGTTGCTCTTGCAACCGCTTCTCAGCGACGGCGTTTGCAGAAGCCCATTCTTCCATGTCGTCTCGGTACTGGTCCCACACGCAGTTGACGCAGCCGCTCATACAACAGTTGTCAGGCTCTTCGGGCCGCGGCGGGACCAAGATACCGGCGATCAGGGTGCTCTGGTTCCGTAGAGCTTTGAGCTTCTCGGCGCGCTCGACGGGGCCAGCTAGGCGTGTGCCGAATATGATCTTTGCTTTTTCTTGTGCGGTGGCAGGTTCAGAGGTGGGCGACGGGGCGGGCGCGGCGCTGGTATCTACTGTTTCTCCGGAGTCTTCTGTATGAGGGGAAAAGGATAAACGCATTAGCAAACAGTGCCCGCGACCTTGTTCGAGTAGTTCTTACGTGCCGCTGCAGCAGTCTTCTTCGCGGTGCTGCGCGAAGACTTGGTGGTGGAGGTGACCGGGGGCTCCTCGGGCTTGGTGGCAGGGATGGGCTGGGGCATCCCGAGGCAGGCCTCGTAGTAGGCGCCGATAGGCATGGCCTGCTCGGTGCTGGCCTTGTGCCCCTTGTTGGCGGCCGGGGGCGTCTTGTTGAAGGAGGAAATGGACCGGCGTGAGACCATCATGGCTCCGCGGAAGAGCGACCGTGAGCCGGCGGGCGACATGGCGATTGTATAACGAGCGCTTAACGCGGGTCGGGTGCTTGGTGGTATGAAGCGAGTGTGGGAGGGAAAGGGAGGGCGAGAGATGATGCGAGATTTAGTATGGGCTCGAGGGTGTGACGTCTGCGACCGCAATGGGTTGATTGACCTGGGTCAGGAAAAGGGAAGAAAAGCCTCCAAAATACAGTGCTTAGGTAGATCCAGACAGATCTGACCAATCCCGGCTTGCGACTGGTCCCAAGTTTTAGACGTCATATTGCCGGCCTCACCCGAAAATCGACCCTGAAAACGCCTGAAAACATCAGGCGAAATCCACTAACCGAAAAGGGCAGCGAGCAAGGTACAGTACAACAAGCTGACAAGTACCTGCGGTGGCCCGCTACGCTTTTGACTTTGACCCTCCCTAGAGCTCTCGTCTTTGGTGGGTTGACACGCGCCGCCAGTACGCGACTGTTGCCAGTCCCAAATGTAAATAATTGTACGGCTTTTGAAGCCCATTACAACAACCACATATACAAAAGCTGCGCATGCGACCACGATAGTCTTCAGGACCAATTGATGACTTTCAGCGAACAGAGGCTTTGTTTCTTATCCTTGCACACCCAGCGAAGTCACACCGGCACGTTCTTGGAAGTACATGTTGTCACTGGCGCAGAGAGATATGAGAAGCTAGGCTGAGCTCCCAATTGCGCCCTTTACATACATTCAGCCAATCTTGACAAATCGCCGTCGATGGGTATATAGGAGGCGACGTATCCTAGGCACTTACCATGGAGGCCTCGGCACCCAAGAGGCGGAAGACCTCTCCGTCTACCAGCGTCCCCGTCGGCACGACGAATGCGCCTGACAATGCCGAGACAACAACTCCACAGACTTCTCCCCGACGGCCCTCATTCGCATCCCCGACCAAATCGAGTCTAGCCCGCGCGAATCCAGATATTCTCGAGCGCCAAAGTCAAAAAACAAGTCGGGTGTCGGGAACGACAGGTACCTCACAACCAGGAACCGCATCTGAAAACGAGCCAGCATATGGGGCACCAGAGCCACGGAGCACGCAAGCAACAAACCCGGCCGGTTCCCAGACCCCAACTCGCGGTTTCCTAAAGGGCGGTATGGCTAGCAGACCCCGGAGGACGCCTAATAAGCCTTCCCCGAGGCCATTACCGCCGCCCTCTGCTGAGGATGAAGAACTTCTAGACCCCTTCAGAGGACAAGTTCTACGACGGTCTCCTCCACCCGCCGGCGTCTTGCCCAGCCAGGATGCCACAGAAGAGCCAGAGCTCCCACCACCGACCCCGTCAAACAAAGGCACATCGGATGCGCCCGCCCCTGACACGTCACCCTCCAAGCCTTCGCCCTATGGCATTCATCGCACACCAACAAAGCGTCCTAGAAGGAGCCGAGCACTGGCTGAACAGATGAAGAGTTCGCCGTTAAAGCAGCCGCCAATGCGGCCGGTCGAGGCTACAACCCGAACAACAGCCGCACCAACATCGCCCTCCCGGAGAGCCAAACCGAGAAGGATATCGGCCAGGCTGGCTGCCGAGTCGGGCAAACCCCATCCAGCACGGTCCATTGGCGAACTCGATCCTTTTGCTGAGAAAAAGGCTGTACGCGACGCGCTTTTGGCAGAAGTAGCCCAATTAGAGGCCGATTTGGAGACCGCGAGAGCAGAGAACAACTACATATACAATACATACCGCTCGCAAGGCACCAAGGGGGTTGGCGGAGTCCAGGACAAGGACGGCCTTCTCGGCCTACTGCGCCGCCATGTGCTGACCCCGAAAGCTGATTCGGCCCCTGAGGACGCCTGGTTAGAGGCAGCCTTGAACCCAGCGTCTTTTCTTCCTTTTGGCAACCCTGCGGCCATACCAACATTGCCTTTCGCTCAACCCAAGGACGACGAGGCACCTCCACCCCCTATTTCACATCACCCCATCCCTATGAGCGCTGCTGAGGAGCTACCGTATCTCCAACTATTCAGTCCCCTCGTTTTTCGATCGTCGATCTCCCTACAACCTCGCGAGTCCAGAGAATCTGGTCACTTAATGCAGAAACACCATATCACAGCGGTCTCCGAGCCGCAGGGTCTTTTCGCCGCCAAGATGGAGATGACTGTAGATACCAAGACACTATCTATATCTGAGTTATCCGTCTCTCATATGGAGCCTTCTGCGGCTGCCGAGCTACGCCCGTTCATCGCGAAGATCGAACAGGGCACGAATAACAGCGCATTGCAGCGGAATGTCAGCGTCATAGCCTGGGCCATGGCCGAATGGACTCGTCTGGCCACGAAGCGGGCCTTGTTCTGGTGTCGGGTGCAGAAGGAGCTGGGCACCGAAAAGGACATCCTGCGTTGCGCGAAGAAGATGCGGCAGCCCAGGAAGCGGAAAGGGTTTCCCGGAAGGCCTGCCGTAAATGACTACGACAGTGACGAGGCCGAGATGGACGACGACACGAATATGAACAATACACGGAATGATGCCCCCAAGTCGAGTTTGCTACCGCACCTGGGGCGCACGAGTTTGGACCTGAAACTTGGTTCATCTGGTGATGTCGGTCTACGAATCGAATGGAAGATAGACTTCGACTGGACTGGTGAGGGACAAAGCCGCATCGCGGCTCTGGTGGAAACACCAGGCAAGTGTATGTACTTTTCCTCAAGGACCCCTATTATGGCACACTCCCTTCGTGTCAAGAATATACTAACGAGAATTCAGGGCATCATCACGACACTAGACACAGCTTGGTAGAGATACCGGGCTTATTTGATAAGGTGGTACGTGCCAGCGGCGATCCCATGAAGGCAGTCAAGACCGTCGTCGCTCTTCTCGTTGGCGATCGAAAAGGCTAAACTCAAGACAAAACATGGTTGCTACCCTTCATCTTTCAACTGTATTAAGTAGCGGGGTTCATATCGATTAATTGGGGGAAAGGCACACCCCCGGGTGCAATTCATGCAAAACGAGCTACCAACATAATGCAGACGAAGAGAGGACATGCGACGAGAACGTTGCCACTATTATGATATTTTGATCGTAGCTTCGTGAAGTAACATGACGTTCCTCCACCACGTATAGGTTTTCCTCTATTATTTGCGCATGACCCCCTTGTATCGCATGACGGGAGGAGGTCCAACGTAATACTGCGCTTGTGCATGATACCTTCCTCACTCCTCTATACTTCTTGAAGCCCCACACAACGATACATTTCTTGCCTCGTGCAGGTCTCGCCAGTATAGAAGCGCTACTCCAGCTATTTAGTCGACATCGACGCCCAGTCCGCGCAGGTCCGTCTTGGCCAGCTCGATCTCGGCCATCAGTTCCTTGTGCGCCTCAGGTACATCGTTGAAGGTCATAACGTTCCAGCCGAGTCGGAAGAGGAGGTAGGCACCGAAGGAGACCAGGGCCCAGAAGGGGAGCTGTAGGGTTATGCAGTGTTAGCAGCCAGCCGCAACTAAGAGTCTCGAAGATACAGATGGGAGATGCTGTTGGGACGTACCACGGGCACAACCTCGGACTGGACCAGTTCAGGGAGAGGGAGGAGTTCCAGGTAGAGCGCCAGGTAGATCTATTCGTTTCGGGCCAATTGTCAGTAACTGAGAATCAATCGATATACGGCAGCATTGCCCCCAGTAAGATTGCGTTCATACCGACGAGGCGAGGAGGGCGAGGGAGATGGTCTGCACGGCGCGCGTCATGGTTGCGGTTCGGGGCCTGCGGTGGAGGGGACTCGAGAGGCGAATGGCCTTGGTAGGATAGAAGAAGAGAGGTTTGATTAGGTAACACTCCCGGGGGAAAGAGGGAGTGACTGAAAATGAATGAATGACTTGGACGGAGATGGTTTCGATTGTGGTGATGATGATGCACAATTGCTCGCTGCTGCTATGCGACCCAAGCGAACCCCTGGCTTGAATATGCTACCTATGCTTTTCGTCGGGCTAGGCTGGCTAGGCTGGTTAGGCTGGTCGTTCCCTTTCTGAGGACAGTTTAACGCGGCGCGCATGGGCGGTGATGTTTGATTGGATCCATCCCGCTTGGCTGGTGGGCTAGTGGAGCCCGCGTATCTCGAGCGCCAAATTGGCATGTGGGATACCTGCATGATGGTGCTGGACTGACTGCCCGACAACCTCACCTTTTTCATCAGATACAGACACCAAAACTGTCCAAGGGAGTCGCACATCCATCACATATAACCAGCCGAGATATCCCAGGCCACGAGGCGAAATCTCCTTGCATTACGGAACGAGGCATCTGTGACATCGTCCTAATTCGGGCAATTTATGACGAGCGTGTCTCCTGGGGGTGATCATGGCCGGGTGCGGGTGGGTGTCGTAGTCAACCGGTTTATATCAAATATGTAGCGAACATGTCGGTGATAGCCGACACCGACTTGTCTGCAGCAAGCAGCAAGGCATCCAGGCACGCTCTCACCGAATGTGCAAACAACATGATCACTACTAACTTCGATCGGGTAGGGGAATGAAGCTGGATCTCGAATGCACTGGCCAATTGAAAGGCTCGAGTACCTGCATCGCTGGCATCGTTCTCATGCTGTGCCTGCCTTTCTCGCAGCTTTCACCCCCTCCGCAAATTCCCTATTATATGCGGTGAAGGCGAGCTGAGGATCCTCGCAATTTGTAGGCTCCCCTATGCCTGAGAAAATCGGGTTGTGTCTCCCGTGGCAGAGCAGATTACCTGATCTTGGATCAATTGGGATCACCAGATATTGGTGGGCACGGCTCCGGCGCTGGCAGGGGGTGATCACTTCAAGGAGTATCTGCACTCGCCGATACCTATTTCGACTGATCTGATCGTCTCTACTTTATTTATGAAACAGATTGCACCTATCCGACCGCAAACGCTTGAACATGCGTTGTGTCCAATCTCGTATAGCCGACTTATCCCTAGGAGTGTGTGACGTATAGATTAGTGTCTGGAGGGGCCAATCACGTTACACGGAGTTATGTCCAACGGCCAACGTATGTGCAGCCTTGCCCCTTGACGCCTTTGAAACGGGAACCTGCCTGCTACAACATGTATGACAAGTAATCTCCAAAGAGAGCCTCATCAGCGATTGGTCATCTGCGCCATTGCTTGAAAAGAAGCAATTCGGCCGACTTGTTGTCGGTCGTGTTATTGATATCGACTGCTCAGTCCTTACCTGGCCGCGACATGCCACTTCACCATGTATGTGTGCACTTATCCAAGCTGGAATACGATAGGTGACAACGTATGATGTCTTATTTGAGCCGTTGAATACTTTACGACCCGTTTGCATACCTACTGACCCGTTTGTTGCACATGACTGCTTGGTGCGTAACATAAAGTGAATAGAAATGATACTCTCCCTACCAGCCGGGAAATTAAGGGCCATTTGCCCGCCCAAATCAGGTACAGGTGTAGAGCAAACGCATTCAATATTGTACGGACTCAATAAAAGGTAGTTGACCTCGTTTCCCCTCTCTCTTTCGTGTGGTGTTTCTGCACTGAAGCCAGCGCGTTCTCCGACCATCTTCATCCTCTGCTTTTCGCAACAGAGCGTTTCTCTTCCCCAAGGAAACACCACTTGAACCCAGTCACTCGTTATCAGCACCTGCCAGCAATCCTTACGTTCACAATGGCAAGCTTCCACTCTCTTTCGTTGCTCGCTCTCCTCGTCGTGAACCCCCTCGTGGAGGCCGCGGTCGCTGCCACCTCCGCCGTCGCCGACACGACCTGCAGCACGGCCACGGCCACCACGACGATCCGCGAGTACGTGACCACGACCTCCACGGTCACGGGCGTCGCCCCGTCGGTGCCCGCGAGCGACGGCGGCTCCTTCGTCGAGCCCCTCACCGGCACCACCATCACCCTCACCTCCCAGATGAGCATGCGCACCTCGACCGTCCCCCGCGTCATGAGCACCTACACTGTCACCTCGCTCACCACCACCTCGGCTACCTCGTCGCTCACCTTCTTCCCGGCCAACAACCAGACCTCCGCTGGTCCCACCGGCATGGGCACGGGCACCGCACCGTGCACTACTACTTCCGCCACCTCGGCCGCCGACGGGCAGGGAAGCAGCAGCAGCAGCATGGCGACTCCCTACCTCACCACTGCTCCGGTGACTTCCTTCCCCTTGTCTTCTTCCACTGCTTCTTCCTCCAGTGATTACCCTTCTTCGACCTCGTCGACTGTACCGCTCACCGCCGGCTCTACCTCTCTGAAGGCTTCAGGCGGCATGGGCGTCGCCATGGTTATGTTGCTCGCTGCACTTCTCTGATCATGATTTACTGCTTTTGAGCAAAGAAAGGCGTGGTTGGCGGCTTTTGCTAGGGTTGGGAGAGTTTGCAGACAGATCGTGGCGTTTGTATTCAGCGGTGGGTTGGGGCATGTATCCATGGGGAGTACATGGAATAATCTCAAGTAAATACATAATCCTGATTAATTGCCCGCCTATATCAAGGACTTGAATTTATCTATGTCGCAGTTGTTGTTTAAGATACCGTGAAACGGCGGAATATTGATAGTACAGAACACCTCAGAGACACCGCTGCAATGTAAACAATCATGCTGAGCAAAAAAACCAATATTTTCACCATGATATGATATGTGAGGATGTCCGGCACCTGCATATCAAGCCTATGAAGAGAGAGGGGCTCTTCATGTAGATACTCAACCATTCGGCCTCTATTACCCCTTTCTTACTCTGTCAGTTCGCAACACCTAGCAGGAGTGGAGAAAAGACATTGGTAGCCAATATGTCACCATAATATCCTAATCTGAAGACCAGTGTAGTCCCAACACGAAATACGGCGCTCAGAGATGAAGTCATCTTTCTGGAACTCGCGTTGTAGTATAGACTTCCAATGGCAATTATTGCAGACTCGATGCCCCATTTTACCAAATATCTCAAGCTGTCAAGCATCCAGCATCCAAAAACTCGTGCAATGCTTGTAAATGTTTATAATATCAGCCCTAGTTGGTCGCATGATGAATAATGTCACATCATATACTCGGTTTCTATCAGCCAGTACAGACAAGGCTGGGACTCGAACAAGACTCGAACAAGACTCGAGCAAGACACGGGGGTAAGGGACGTGTTTTTGCAGTCTCGGACAATTACCATATGTCATCAGTGAATCTATGTCGGATTTGCCAACTCTCGGGACATTGTTTGCATCTACTGCAGTTGACAGCCGTGGGCGAACAGGACGACCTCCTGCCCTACCACAAGAACAAGCAACCCATTAGGTAGGTGTAGGGTCATCAGGACCGGAATCTTCGACAAGAGCTTTTCACTAATTACCACTCTGCCTTGGGTTCGTGGAATTATCGGCTGTACCAACTCTGTTGACACTACGAAGTGGCGGGCTCGCTGTCCCTTTGCGATGCGGGCACATCTCGCCAGGACGAGCGACGAAACGGAAACATCTCAACACATTCTTGACTTTTAGGACCAACCAATATCGGATGTAATAACCATGACCTCAGGGAGTACTGTGTACGATAGCCAAGTCTAGCAGTTCTAATTCATTCTGGATCTTTAGAGACCATCATTCATGAACCAATTCAATGTTCAGCAGCCAGGCCAGATGGGAAATAAGAGAAGACAAGTTGTTGAGAATCGGTGCATTTACATTGCGAACGATTGGTAGGAATGCCCACGAGATCCAAACGGTGTTCAGACGTTGAATGCTTCAAGTGAAATCAATATCTACACTCCCAGGATTCATCAATGGAAATGACGATGAGGGGATGTCGTTGCTTGAATGGAAATCCAATTGGGATAAGAGATCTCTTACATAATCCTGCAATGTTGTTTGGAGGGGTCCTCTTACCAGTACTTGGGCTACTACCTACTGTGACCAAGCCACGAGACAGAAGCCACAATTGATCTGACCCCCACTTTAATTCATAGCAGAGTGCTAGGGTTTTTGAGCCCTTCAGCCAATTTCATAGCCGTGGTGTGGGCCCGTGGCCTGAGTGTGTGTGTGCTTCTGCCAGTTTAGCCCCGTGGGATTGATTTTCCATACCCTAAGCCGGACTAACCTTAGGAAATTTCGCTTGCCCTCTCAGATTGGAATTGGCAGTCGACCCAGCTGCGAGTTTGAGTACAGCGCATTCCGACAATTCGCCAAACCTCGCACCAATTTCCCTTCCCACCAAGACCTCATCAGCAGGAATCATCTTGATCGCAGGAAGTCACAATGGTACGCCGCCTCCCCAAGATACAGACGGTGCTGCGTGTTCGTTTTGACGAGATGCCTCGAATACGTTTTCGGGCGTCCATCTCGAATCACTGCTGCAGCCCGCGCACTCTGTGCGAAGATTTTTGACGCTGACCTCGATTTCTTCACACAGGCGATCAAGCACAACAACCAGATCCAGAAGAACCGTACGTCGAGTCTCTCCCGATTATTTTTGCACCAGCATTTGTCCAGCTCCCCGAAACTTGACGGCTACGATGGGACAACCACAAACTCAACCAGCGACTGACAATTGTATTAGATTTCCGCAAGGATTGGCAGCGTCGGGTCCGATGCCACTTTGATCAGGTACGACGATTATCCCTCCTGGTGTGAAACTGGAATTCGACACCGCGGGAAAGAAAGGGTCGATTTTCAGGGCATCGCATGACCAGATCTCTAACATGAAATCTTCACACATTATAGGCTCCCCAGAAGATCCGCCGCAGAGGTGCCCGTTCCGCCAAGGCTGCTGCCCTCGCCCCCAGACCCGTGGACAAGCTGAGGCCCATTGTGCGATGCCCTACCATCAAGTACAACCGCCGCGTCCGCGCCGGTCGTGGTTTCTCCCTGGCTGAGCTCAAGGTAATTCGGATTGTTTCTAGTGGGGAAAAGACAAAACTTTCTGACGCATATACAGGCCGCTGGTATCCCCAAGCTGTACGCTCCCACCATCGGTATCGCTGTCGACCACCGCCGCCAGAACCTCAGCGAGGAGTCCCTCGCTGCCAACGTCGCCCGCCTTAAGGCCTACAAGGAGCGCCTCGTTGTCTTCCCCCGCAAGGCTGGCAAGCCCAAGTCTGGTGACAGCAAGGAGACCGACCTGAGCAAGGCCAGCATCGTGGCTTCCTCCGCCGCCGCTCTCCCCATCGTTCCTTACTCTACGGCCGTTACCGAGATCAAGAAGAGCGACATGCCCAAGCAGATCGAGGGTGGTGCCTACGTGAAGCTTCGCCAGGTCCGCGCCGAGAAGCGCAACCAGGGCGCGCGCGACAAGCGTGCCAAGGAGAAGGCTGAGGCCGAGGCCAACAAGAAATAAGCAACTCCTTCATAGACTAACGAGGGAAAATATGAACGTCACAGTCACAGGAGTCAGGGCATTGTCATTGCATCACTTTGGGCTTTTTGCTGCTTTTCGTCTTCTCATGTGTGTAACGCTGGACTCGGTCGGATGGTTTATCGGTCACGGCCGCGGCACCAGCTAGGGGAAACTGGTCTCGCTCACGCCATGTATGCAGCATATGACTGCAACGAAGAGAAGAGGAGAGGAGAAAAAGTAATTTACATCTCTCGGCGTCGGAAGCCAAGGCACGAACGAAACTTTTTCCACCACACGGATCCCCATGTGCATGTGCCCACGCCCATACATTGTGAATACGCTCTGATAAGAGGCAGCTGCGCCACTTGTAAACTACCTCACGAATAACAAATCTCTTGACGGTGATGAGCATGTTTTCCATTATTGATGAATATATTGGCTTAGCCTACACGCTAGGTCATATCATATCTTTCTCTACAAATAGATCGGGAGAGTTATCTTGCATTTACATCAGCAGTGATCCACGCCTATTTACTCCTTGGTCCTACGTTCATCGGTGATGATTTGACCCCCTGCTCGTAACGCTTCCAGGAAGAGATCCTCGTCTGTCAGCTTGGCGGGGCAGCGTTGTAGCAATTCGGTCACAAGGACCAATCCATTCTCGCGATCCATGCGGCCCAGATCCGCTTTCTTGGTAGGATCGATTTGTTGCGGCTCGAGTCCCCCCAGACCGAGACCACCCACGCCATTCTCGATTTTCTGCACATCTCCAGCTTCTTCTGCTGCTGGTGCTGCTTCTATAGCCGCTGCCGCCGTCGCGTCCGAGCCTTGGCGTTCGGCCAGGATATCACGGCCCGTGATCGTCTCCAACAGGGAGCGGGTCAGCTCGGTCTGCTTGAGGGCTTCGGTGCAGCACTCGGCGCCTTCGGGCGAGCGCGACATGAGGGCCATCACGAACCAGAGCTCCGAGCGGAGGATGGGGAATTTCTTCTGGATTCCGAGGTAGCCCAGGGCTTCGGTGATGGTGTCGTGCGTTGTGTAGAAAGTGGCGAGTGCTGATGTCGAGTCGTTCGTGGTAGACGATGATGGTGGCAGGATTGACGACACGTCTGGACTAGAGTGCAAGACACGTAAAACGGCCGCGGTGGCTCTGGCCGCCTCTGTCTTGGTCGGTTCTTGGTCCGACCGCTTGAAGACGGCCGTGAGCTGCTGCAGGAGCGTTGTTGTCGCTGTCGTCGCCTCTCCGTCCTTTTCATGCCTAGCGCAGATTCGGCGGACATTTTCGGGGCACGAGACCATCAGCAGGCGCGCGAGTGACACAGCGGCGAACTGCACCTGCACCGCCGCGTCCATTTTCCAGACGCGGGGCAGGGCGCCCGACTCGAGCAGGCCGGCGTCGCCGAGCGCGGCCTTGTTCACGGCGGGAATGGCGAGGTTCTTGAGGAAGCTGACGGCGCCGTGCAGGAGTTGCGCGTCCGTCACCGCGGCGTCGGCGACGATGGCGGCGAGGGGCGTGTGGACGGCCATTTTCTGCACGAAGGCGATGCACGTCTCGTCGGAGCGGGCGACGTTGCCCAAGGCCAAGCACGCCGCGCTCTGCAGCTTCGGGGACTCGCGGTCCGCGATCCACTGCCGGAGCACGTCGAGCTCGGGGCTGCCGATGGGCGCCGACGCCACGAACTGGGGCACGGCGGACAGGTCGGCCAGGGCTTGCGGGAAGATGGACAGGATCTTCTTGAGCTGCTCGGCGTCGTCGGGGTCGGCCTCGACCTTGGACGACGAAATGTCGTCGGAACGCTTGGCTGCCTTGGCGAAGGCCTCGAGGAAGAGGAGGACGGACTTCGGGGTCTGCAGGAAAGACTCCTGAAAGGCCGGGTTAGAGAGGTAGGCGAGGGCCACCGATGTCTGGGCCATAAAGTCCTCGAGGTCCTCCTCCTCGTCATCGGATGAGGTCTTGTTGGCCAGAGTCAACAGGGTGAACGGAGTGGCGGGGTGCACGAAGTTGGCTTCCGCCTCTGGGGTACATCTTGTAAGCTACTGTAGTCACCGAGTATTTCCTTGAAGTTTCAGTATCGTCCATACCTTGGCTCGCGATGAATCCGAGCAGCTTGCAAATGAGTCCCATATGGGGTGCTGCGGCTGGGAGCCTAGGGCCAGCGATAAGAGAGACAAGCTCGGGGTTCAACCCGGCCTTGTATGCAGCAGCCTGCGTAGGTTCTGGGACAAGTCAGACTATATTATTCTTTGTAAACAAAGTAAATTGGGGTGGTATGAATGAGATAGCAAGCAGTACATACCATAATCCACGATGATATTGAAGAGCACCGGGATGATCAACGGCAGGAGGCCATCGTTATTCAGCAATTGGACTAATCTCGGCATGCAATTCGCTGCCACCACGCGCTCTCGGTTCTCATCTGTGCCAAGTCAGTGATATGCTGAATGAGATGGAGTATGGACGGTGTCTGGAGTTATTACCGGTATCCGCGCAACTGTTGCCGATGATACGCAGGGTATGCATGATCAGAGCCGGCCTCAGTCCATCGCTATTCGCCAAACCAAGGAAGAAGTCCAGCATCCCGGATATGCCAAGGGGCTTTCGCCATGCGGCTAAATAATATATTATAAGTTAGTGATTGCTTCATCTGAGTAGACTTGTTCATTGGAATTTAGCAGGCTTTGCGACTGCAGAATAGGGGCTCGCTGCTAGACGATAGATACCAATACCTTGCCTGGGGAGAGGCCAAGAGCAACAAATTCATCCCTCTCGAGTGCACACCCATGACGGAAAGGCTATTGGAAGATGAAAGACAAATATCTCAGGAGTAGCAATAGCACTATCCATAGAGAAGACTCTGGGACTGACTGACCTTCGCGACTGCCATCCCCGATCTTCTGGACGATGAGGTCTAGCTTCTCATCACTGCTCTCCCAAAGCCCACGTACTTCAGACAATACAGGACCCAATGCCTCTATACGGCCCGACGGTGTCCCATCTGAGGCTTCTGTGATAGAGCTCTCCTCATGATCTTGTTTGGCAAAGAGGGCTGCCACGTCATCAGGAGTCATGGTTGGATAATCGCACTGTGTAGAGCTGGCAACGTGCAAAGCGCTCCTGGATATTCCAGCAGCTATACTGAAGCTGTTCTTCTGGCTCTTTCAGGGTCCTGATAGCTTGCAGCAATATCAGGGGTTCGTCGGTGGCGTGCAAGATCCGGAAGCTTCCGGAAGCTGTCTGATAGTAGTTTGGTTGTGAAGAGACCTTGGTGGCTGCTGGCCTCTTGGCCTCTGACGGATACAGATCAGATACCTCCTAACCTAGCGAGCGCACAGTCCTGGTCAACCAAGCTTCGTTTTCAGGCAATGGATGGCGGGAAATCAATTAGGCAAGCAAACCTACTCTTCGTGCCCCCTTTCTACCCTGATATCACCAAGAAGATTCCAGCGATGTTCTGTTTGTGTGTATGAGGCGGATGGCTGACTAATTGGTCTGTACTGACTATGGCTTGAGACAGCTTCTGGATAGAGGTGGTACGGTACATATGTCACGTGCCTGGAAGATGTAGCTTTTCTTTGGCCTTTGGTGCCCCTCCTTCATCGTCCATGATCCATATCCACACAAGCACCCCGCAATGCAACACCACCTGTTCACGATGCACACCACTTTTCGATTTGTGACAGTTTGCCTATATCGGAAAGACCATCATATACAGGTGCCAATTGGATGCGACATGCCTTTGTCTGAGTTTTGAAGTATATAAGAGCTTTTGGGCGATTGTCATAGCCTTGCTTGCTATGCTGCATCGTTTATTGTCAATCATCCTTTCTTGAGATGCCCGAGTGAACTGCTACAGCTCCATATATGTGGCCAATTAATTCGTGTTTCAGTTCAATTCCTCATGCTGTGTCGTTCGTTACAGACATCACCTTATTTTCCTGGCCCGACTGCTTGCTGGCGTGTTCCTGTTCTTCGGCTCTTGGCCCGACGTGGATCGACATCTCGGAATGTTTGGCGAGCGTCCACTCATCAAGCCTATTGACAACCCAGACCATAGCAAGCGTCACGAAGACAACCACGATCATAGTTATGTACCCGTTCTTCCAATATGGTGCATCCGATGCGGGGTAGAGAACGATGCCCCAGAAGGTGTAGAGGCAGGTTGACACCGCATTCATACTGTACAGCGTGACTGACCTGAGTGCGTCGTCGCCCCCGCGCTGGAGGATGATGTTGGCCCAGCCATACGACACCGGATTCACCATGTAAGAGGTCCCGGCAAGATATTGCGCAAAGAACGTCCAGGGGAATGAGATCGCCGGCACGAGAAGTATGATGGCGGACACCAGTTGTAACATGCATGCCAATATCCCCATGGGCACTCGCTTGCCAGTCGCATCGATGTGCACCGCCGCTAGGAAGTTGGAGACAATCCCAACAGCCTGGACTCCCAACGGGTACGTGTTAATCTGGCTCTGACTGAAGTAACTGTTGTAGTATTTCAACCATAGCAGAAACAGGTTTTGCACAACGAAGGCCTCCAATGCGCCGCAAATCACAGCAAACGCACACAGGATGTAGAGGGCTGGCGATTTGAGGGTACGTTGGAGCAGGGACTTGAAACCGATATCGTGCCCGTCTGCCCGCTTCGGCGGCAGCCGGTCGAGCGCCATCTGGCGCTCAACTTTGGAGAGCCATTTGGCCCGCGTCAACTCGGGCGTGTCGGGGAAGTACAGCAAACCACCGATGGCCACCGGGCACGTGATGATGCCGTTGATGATGAACAGCCACTGCCAGCCGGCGAGGTTGCCGTAGCCCGCCATGCCCTTGTGGACGGCGGTCATCATGAGACCCGCGAACATGGAGCCGGCCTGGCCCGAGGCCGTGAAGATGGCCGTGCGCTTCGCGATCTCGCAGGGCTTGTACCACGAGCCGATGATGTAGATGGTCCCGCAGTACGTGCTGGCCTCGGCCAGCCCCTGGAGGAAGCGCACGGCGCACAGCTGCGCGTACGTCTGGCACGCGGCCGTGCACATGGTGAGGCCCGCCCACACCAGCACCATGGACGGCAGCCAGATGCGCGGCGGCACCCGCTGGATCACGACGCCGTGCGGGATCTGCCCCAGGACCGAACCGGCCGTGAACATCGACAGCACCACATTGTAGTCCCGCCCCGCCAGCTGCAGGTCCTCCCGGAGCCCCGCGACGTAGGCATTGGCGAAGGCCGCCCGGTCCAGGTAGTTGAAAAAGGAGCTGATGCAGCAGTACGTGAGGATGACGAAGTCTGTAGGTTAGTTACATAATAATCTTGAGGTTAGCCGGGCTTCCGAGTGACGGTTTCTGAAACTAGAAAAGGGGGTCGGTCACATAGAGGAGGAGTACACACCAAGTTTTCTTACGAGCCATCTCTCCTCTGCACTCTTCACCTCCTTGGAAAAGAGAGACTTCGCGATTGCCATGTTCTGCGCTTCTGGTCCCTGCTAGGATCGTGCAGATAGTCTAATACCTTCTGACTGGCTGCTAGAATAAGTTGCGATGACACCTAACTTTTAACAGAAAGGTACCAAACCAACCCCTTCGAGGGCCAGCTTCGTAATTCGACGTCCCTCACTGGGTGTGTGCGGGGCACCGAGACGCTTTTTCGCATCCATCAAGGTACACGCATATTTGCTCGGTTTGATGCCGAGACTCCCAATTGACGTCGAAAATGGGGTACAGATGTTCGCTTGGCTTGGCGGTTGCTGATATAGACCGCGGAGAATGCCGCTGCGACGTATTATCTACAGCCAATCGGATGTATTAGACAACTACTGTTTCAAGCATTTTCGGCAATTGGTACCAGGGGCCACAATGCACGGGCAATATGCAACAGGATGATGCGCTGTGGAATTGATAGTCAAAAAGTCGTGAATGGTATTATTATGCTATGCGCTTTGGGGGCATCAAATGTCTAGTAGGTACATTTTGTATAAAAAAAGTCATGCTCCCGGGGTATCTTGGATGAGAGGGTATGCAAGACGGTGGGTATATCTCTCCCACCAAGCCAGATAAGGTTGGCGTAAAGTTCTTTGGGGTCTCTTTTTTTCGCCACTGCGAAGATTTTTCGCAGTCGGCAGTCAGGGGCACTCTCGTAAGTCTTGAGTGCCCGTATAGTACATGCGCAGAAGGTTCCTTCGAAAAGTCGAAGAAGGCCCATTCTTCGTGGAGATGATGACCGCGCTGCCATGATACAGTGACTTCACGTCGTTATCATGCCTCCGTCTTCTTCGTAAAGTCGGGTATTATCACCCGTCGAAACATCGAGATGCAGGTAAGCATACATCAAGGCACCACTAGGGTAGCTTCGACTACCCCCTAGCCATTGAAGAAAGTTTCGTCTAGTGGTAGGAAAGCGTCCAGGCCCCTTTAATGACGTCGATCAGTAACCACCTCAGGGGTTCCGAGGGTGTCCGGCGTGCTGCGTCAAGGCCATCTCGTCGTCCTTGGTCAGCTCAAACGAGTTGCTGTTGCTGCTTGACGGCTTGCTAGCGCCCTGGGGGTTGTGGTGGACTGTGACCTCGTACTCGAGACGCTTGTGGATGCCGCCCATCTGGCCTTCCACGCCGTCGTCACTGTCGTTGTCATTGGGGTCCGATCGGATGCGCGACTTGGTGAAGGACTTGAGGGCCAGATCCTGCTCGTTGCCGAACTGCGGGTTGCCGTTCCCGTTGTGGGTGCGCGTCCCCGTGTTGTTGTAGGAGCTCGAGTGGTACTGGTCGCTGGTCTGGCCGTTGCGGGCCAGGCGGGCAATGAGGTTCGCCACACTCATCTCGATGTTGAGCTTCGTGAGATAGGTGACTGGGTGGAACTGGATGTAGACGACGGGATTGGGCAAGAACATGAGGCCAATCAAGAAGACCTTGGGAAGCATAGTCAGTACGGCTGCGTTGGCTGGGCCAGCAAAGGAGAAGGTGGAACACTTACGTCCATCAAAATCGAGACGATGAGCAGCTTCGTGTTGAAGCCCACCAGGGGTTGGTATTTGATGAGGCCGTGTTGGTTCACCAGGCGCTCCTTGACGGATCGCACAAAGTACCAGTTCAGGCCAGCGTCGACAATGAGAATGAGCACCTTGGACACAGGGTCATAGTACTTGTTGACGAGAACGAAGCTAAGGCACGAACACGTCAGTCAAGAGCCCCTGAATTGGCTGGATTGAGGAAGTACGACTTACGTCTCGTTGACAGGGGGGACCAAATGGGACGGGATCCAGATGCAGAAGACGGAGGCGTTGATGAGGGTAATGGTGATGATGGTGCCGTATTTGATCTTGCGGACAGTGGCCTGACTCTCCGCAATAACCGCTATACGATTGACGATGATTTGCATTAGAAGCTGGATCTCGAAGACCCAACAGAAAAGAATGAAAAATAACACCGGCACCCTATAAGGAGATCAGTCAATGGCTGGCTTTCCGATGATCACAGCCGGTCGTATAGGGGAGGTCAGTGACTTACGTCGGTTGTAAGATGCCATCTAAGAAAAGCCAACCGAGGACGGCGATGACAATGTTGACGGCAATCTCAGCCCATACCATGTAGATATAGGCACTGCGGGCGGGGTTCTTGTTCCTCCTGGTCTGCTTGATGGCCTCCCAGGCGGTAAGGAAACCGAAACCCAAACTGAAGCCCGCGGCCAACGAGGCGACCTGATAGTCTGTCTTGGTTGCCGCCATATCGACTGTGGTGCGTGTACGTAGTCTGGGTGGGAGTCGCGGAGCCGGATTACTAGTATCGATATGACCAAGAAACGAAAAGCAGTGGTCAGATGGCACCCGGACGGCCGGAGTTTAATGGGAGGTCAAGTATAAAAACACGACAGGTGAGGATGGCATCTGGGCGGGTTGCTGGGCTTTGCTGGGGCGACTCCTGAGGAGGAAGAAACGGGGACGACCTGCATCATATGCAACCCCATGTTGTATTTAATGCAGAGGTGGTCCCTAGTCACTGGAGGAGCAGAGAGATGAAACGAAAGAGGGAGGCTCAACGGCGAGCAGCGAGGGTCTGCTCGGGAGCGGAGCCTCATATCAGCCTAGAGGGCCTCTAGACGCGAACGGACTGTCAATCCTTGGTGCAAAGGGAAAGGTGTTCGGGTATCACTTGGTGTTCCTCGCCTGCATTCGGCTGCCTGTCATTCTTGTGTGCTTGTCTTACGTGCTTTTTTCGCCCGACGTTATGCTGGTGCTCGGACGGTATTGGTCATTGGAACGACCTTGACCTTGACATTGACACCAACTGCTAGACTAGACGACTCGAAGTGCGCCCCACACTCCCACACGCCGGTCATGATGGGCAGGTGGCCACATGGCACGCCGGGTAGGAGGAGGAGTAGTAGCAGCAGTAGTAGTACGATACAGGTACTATACATAATACATACTACCACTACAGTTGTGGTAATGCACTACTTCATAACAACTGCTGGGCGGGCTCGCAGACTATCGAGAACAAGACCAACCGATCGTCTACAGTCTAGCAGTAGCGTCCGTTGGCTGTGCCTGTTGGAGAAGGCGAAACCACAACACCAGAAAGATCTGTCCCGTGGCTCAACATGGGCCGATTTGGGGTGCCTAGTCTCATGCTGGATTAGCTGGTTGCTCGTCTGCTTCTTTGTGGTCTTTGGCGGTTTTTTGGTGGTGTTGGCGAGCGACGGACCGAATTGGGTACTCGCGTCGGACCAATTCCGCCATAGTCCGTCCCTCCCAGAGGCTGCCATTGGTCCGGATATGGAGTAACAAGTCCCACTGGAATTGGCCCTACGGTGTCCAGTGTACTAACGGTTCTGTTTCCACGTCTGTGCACACCATGCCTAGCCTGCTAGCGTTACGGAATAGCGTCCACAGGCCTATCCCAGAGTATCCCAGAGTACTGCAGTAATTGTGCAGTGCAGTAACCTACTGCCCAGAGGCTGGCCACAGCAGGCAGTACACAGCAGGCTCGCAGGCCACACACCACTGTGACCACTGTGACCACCACAGTCTGACAGTACTGCAGAGGCAGAGAGTGACTCTTTTTTTTTTTGAGGAGATTTTCTAGTGGGCGCGCACGGCGATGCAGCACAGACAAACCCTGGGAGCCTGGAAGCCTGGGCGCGGCACAGCAATCCGGCAGTTAACCTGTCAAGGTGGTAGAAGGTATAAGCTGCTGCAACCTAGGATCGGATCAGTATAATTTTCCTGATGATCCCTTCTATTTGCAGCCATGTCGTGGGCTGCTTTTCCTCCCCTTCAACAACTCCTCATCTTCCAAGACGTGCATCTTATGTAACGCCCCCCTTGTCAGCTTGTACGATTGCCCCCCTCTTCGGCAGTCAGGCAAGTAACAATGGGGATTATGAATGAACGCATTGTATATCCGCCTGTAATAACCTCGTGGTCGGCGGGCCTGGTGGATATCCTATTTCAAACTAAAGCCACCTAGTCTTCAGCTCCGGAGGTCCCTAACTGCCAAGACCATACATTCTGATAATACATTATTGCAACGCTCGCAGGCTCGATTTGCTGTCTCTCGCCATGTTGGCTGCTGCAAGGAGGATTTCGTCCGTACCATGCCACTACACCTATTGCTTACTTCAAGGCCAGGGTGATCAAACATATTGTGTAACCGACCAACAGCCAAGGCTCCTAGAAACAAAGAAGGATAAGAAGAGGCATACCATGGCGCGACTCGGCATTATTATAGTTTTCCGCATTCTCCGAGTTTTCGATAATTCCGGCTCCTTCATGAGAAGAATAACAGTACTAATCCCCCAGCCAAGCGGCTGCGCCATTGCTAGACAAACGTACCTAATGGAATATCGATGAGCAACAAGCCAATGAGGCCAGTGGATAACCGAGAGTTGATATTCCTTAGCAGAAAAGCAGCAGACTAGTCCTCTGGGGATCCTTCTTCATTGGCTGGTCATTGAGGGCTCACCTGGGACACTAGAGGAGCTATCACCATAGGCTACCAATCGTGCGAAGCCGCACCACTAGTCGTATTTGCTGGAAGTCTAGGGCAGATCGGAAGATCTACTATCGATACGCGAGAAAACACTAAAGCTCAACAAACCTGCACTCCGTACTTCAAATGACTTCTGTTGTGGTATACGCGCCATCTGCACGAGTCGAGCACCACGCTGTTGTGACACGCAGAGGCATCCTTCATGCCTACCGACGCGGCCAGACCTATCGACCAGACTTGCCGGGCTCCACGGACATTTCGCACAACTATCGTCAGCGAAGACCGAAATGGTGGTCTCGGCAACCATTCACGGCCTATGTCCTGACTATTTGTTCCAGGTGAAGGAAAAAAGAGTCGCCGATGTCGATGGTGTGTGGCAAGCTTTGCAAACGTCATAATTAGACCCCGAGGTAGCCGGACAGACTTGGCTACGATGACATATCCTCCGGCCCCGGGGAAATCCAAAGTCAATCTTTACTATGAATATATATTGCATGCATCAATGCGAAACGAACGGGTAGCAATCAGGACAATCCGGATCGACAACGGTCAAGCGACCGCCCAAGACACCAAAACCTCTAGTAAAGCTCTGGCTAAAGGGCAGAAAGACTCGGGTCATGGGTTGCATGCATTGACAACCCCCAGATCAGGATCGACACACTCCTCCTCCGCAGTCATACCATCACGGGCCTTCTCTGGTCCCTTCAGAGGTCAGCTACGGTCGTGGTCCACTTAGCTTCGGCTTGGGCCCCCCAGCTACTGTAAAGGTCACCTAAACGGGACTAGAGACTGAGCATTACAAAGCCAGGATGGAAGGAGGGCTGAAAGGCTGCCGTTGATGGACATTTTAGCGTCCTATCTATGAGTTCGGCGAAGTTCGGCATTGCGTACACATGTAGAATATGTATATCTCAGCTGTCTGGTCTATACCGACCTGGAATCTATACGACGCGTAAACACGAGAAATTCACTAGTAGATGTCGCTATCTTACCTAGTTCCGTGGCCGAGCTTTGGCCTGTGGGCGCGCCCCGTACGATAGATGACAGCCCCTTTATTCAGTCCACCGCCCTGTCCACTAGGCCGGACAACAAGCTCGAACCGGAGCTCTGGGACCGCAGGCATCAGGCATCGTGCCTTCCGCGTCGTATAGTCATATCTGTCGAGCCAGACTTTTGAGCTTCCTCCTACACATTATATAAAGTAAGGGACCTCTGTCCGGGTACGCTCTATCCACCGACCCCCGAGAGCTATGGGGAAAGCCCTGCCCAACGTACGACTTTTAATTGCAAGCTCCTCTGGTTCTTACCACCACCACGGTTGCTGGGATAGTTCGCCGTGAAATCTTTGGCAGCAACCCGGGCTGAACAACTGTACCTGCATGAGTATGTATCAGTGGGACAAAACCAGCCATAACCCGGAATAACAGCGCTCAGGGTCCTTGTGTATATAAGGATGTATAACTCCAAACCACTGGGGCAACTGCTAGCTTGTTTGCAGGCTCCCAGACTCGTAGATCCGAACACTCGCCTTACGGATGACTTTCCGGGCGAAGGAAGTTGCTAGCCTCCAGTATACAATGGGCCTCATGGCAAATGTTTTTCCTTCACCCTTGGTCCGACTTTAAATCCTCCGCTTGGCAGAAATGAGAAAGGGGAAATTCTGCAATAAACATCCATTTACCCCGTTTTAAAGCAGAAGCCGTAATTGCTTGTTGGCCCTTTCTAGTACACATTTAGAAGCTGCCAAAACTGCGTGAGAAAGATGATTGCAACGTGATTGGGTTGGGGACAACTAAGTTGGCATGAACACTGAGCCGGTAACCCCTTTTCTCACGTCAAGCTTGTAGTCAAGTATCTTTACTGCCAATGAGACCATGCACGCCAGCAACGATGTATCTATGCCCTGTCGTATTCTGTTGAGAAGCCGAACTTCGTTGGTGGTCTAGTTGTTGCTGTGTATAGTTCTTATCTCCGATCAAAAAATATAGGAAAGTGTGTATCTAGAGTAACGCCGATCAAGGCATTTTTCATGATCGACATCACCAGCAATATCGTAACTCTTATTTTGCCCAAAGGAATGGAGATCGTCACAGACCATTAATATTTACAAATGCCACGGGGTTCACAGTGAAGCGGGACAATACTTGTGTGGCAAATATCCGACATGTCTAGAGGCTTGGGCACATAGGTTACTGAAAATCTTGTAAGCTCTGTGTTCCAGAGTCACTACAATATACTGTAGGGACACAAGGCAAGTGTCACTTGAGCATAATATTACGAGCCAAACCGCGGTGCAAAGTACAATAATCTCTAAACTGTTATAAACCAGTCGTTCCCTTTGCCTCCTTGTACATGTCAAAAGCTGTATTGTATCATACAGCACTGTGAATTCAAAGGAGCTTTACAACCACCATACATTCATGTATACACATTAAATATATAGTCATCAAAAACATGCCCAATGAGCCTTCCCTTGTGAGTTTTATCCTCCCTTGTACATTTCTTTTGTGCCAAGTCAATGCAGACTTGACGAATGATTTACACTTTCCTTAGAGACTACTGGAAACTTATAGATACTGTGAATATCAATGGATACGGAGTATTTCAATGTAAGTGGCCGTTTTCTAACAATGTCTAAGATGTCATTGGAGATTCAGCATACGGTTGGTGATCTAGCTGCACTATTGAAAATATTTAGTAAATATACCAAGAAAAGGGGCAATACACAAGTTTGCTTCAACGCAGCTCAAGAATGCCACAACGGCACTGGCGCTTCGAGACAATGTTATTGAACAAGTATGGGTGCCGTGTATCCTATCTATAATGCGAGGAATGGTATCAGGAGCCTGCCCTTTCAGAGATGATCTACTCTTTTCGAGTTGGTTCAGTTTGCCAGGATAGTCTGGTATAACTTGAGAAGTAACATTGTGAGCCATACCTCTTCTCGTCTCCCACTGTTGACACCTTAGTACCTATTCACATGAGGCTCACTCCTCAGAAACAACACTTGGAATAAGCCATCAACTCCAATTTGATGCTTTTGAAATACTCGTAACATCATAGTATGGCATGAAGCCACCAGACAGAGAACGAACCTATGGAATGCGTAATGTCATCCAAGTTAAAAGATATTACCTGAGACTTGGCCCCTTTTATCCAGTCTTGCTCCAGTCTACATTTTTCATCATCATATATTTTTTCCAACATCAATTAAACCAGGCTGGCCCAGCGGACCGGATCAATCGAAACATTTAACAAATAAAATTTTTGACTCAAAAAAGAAAGCATCGTACCTCCTGCCGGATCATACTTAGCTATTCCCATCAAAACCATCCCGAAACGAATAGGCCTCGTATCCAGCAGACCTGGGGAAAAGGAATCGTGCTGTATGATACAATAGACTGAAGATCGAGGATGATGGATGGCATTGATTAATCTATCCTCTGGCTGAATAGTTGGTTCCTCAGCAGGTCCATCCAGACTTTGGAAGCATTCACCAGGGATCCTTTGCATTTGGTTTCGGTCTACACCAGGCTGACGCAGCAGCATCGCATTATCCTTGGTTCTTCCTAGACCGGCCCAACGGAATTGAATAATCCAATAACAGATGCAATATCAAACACTTCAACTTTGAAAGAAGCCATCATTTCTGATTGCATTCCAAACTCCTAACAATTATACATAGGTATGATTTTGATAGAAAAGAACAGCTTCTATATATACTGGTTGGATCAACCAGGCTGGCCCATCAAACTGAATCACTCGATATGGTATACTGCACAATTTTGAATTTGAAAAAGATGGCATCGTACCCAATGCCTTCCAAGAAAAGAAAGACTTGATGGCAACATCCAGAGAACGCGCAGACTCTCTCAACTGGTGACTCTGTCCATGAGATTGTTGGTCTTTTGGTAAAGATTGCCAGGCTAACACAATATAGATATTGTGAAATCAAACATGCTAGTGTGTATGACTTGATCTATGCAGGCATGGCGGCGATGACCTCGAGCCCATATAGGCCTATCCCAGGAGGAGATCTCTGTTTGCTCTTTCTTGTTAGTGTGTGTCAATGACTCCTTGATAAGTATATACCAGGATATTTAGACTCCTGCCCTTGTGTACCCAGAGCTGAGATGTCGCTGCATGAAACAGGCTCACTGCTGATTGAGTTAATTGGTATATGATGTGAGAGAACTCATGAGTACCGCGTGATGCTAGTTACTGTAATACATATCGCTGAAGATACTGCACGGCTCTCAGCAGCGGAGACCGCCCCGCGCTCGCGTGTCCTTAGTTCCATCAACACGAACGTTGGTTTATACGATTGAGTTTGGAGCTAGTAAAGGCTATCTCTACGTAGTAGTAGTAGTCGTAGTAGCATATGCTGTACCTCGTACCTCGTACTTAGTGGGAAGAGATCCTACATATCGGGAATCTGCCCACCCGAGCTTTGACAGGGAGAAAATACTACATAACCCAGCTACCCTCTGTAATGCAGCGCCCAAAAGAGTCAAAGAGCGCGTCAGGCAGCCAGGCGTCAGTGCAATTCAGGGTCCCGGCTAAAGAAGAAAAGATGACGTGATGTTGCAGCTTGACTTGGTTGCCTCCCCTGGATATGACGCTGTTGAGTTGATGACATAATAAGCACCCAGAGTTACCAGAGTTACTGTGCGTGCCGCATTGGCATCCACGGATAGCTTGGAACGGGCACACACACCAGCACTAACTAACCCCCCGCCCCCCCCGAACAGCATCACTCGCATCCATCCCGCCATACTGTATGTATTGCGTTTTGTACAAAGCTGTCGGCTTGATTTTAATACTTAGGTAATTTGGAACTTGCATTGCCGGCTATTCTTGGAATAGAACATTGTAGACATGGCGGACAGTGAAAGACAGTACGTAAAAAATTGTGACGCTTGTGACGCATGTGGATAAATTCCATAGGACTTTTTATCGCCGTTCTAGGCATGTACAATTGCAGGCGATCCTGGGGGAACGATGAAGCACTTATGAAACCATGTCAGAGAACAGATTCTTCCCCCCTCAGGACTGAGTGAAGTTTACCGCAGGCTGTAGCAGGTCACACCAAAAAAAAAACACTCATTGCCCAATTGGGTGCTCGGTTCACGGGCTGTAGAGCGTTCCGCGCAATTGGGACGGGCAGTGGGGACGGTCGAGAGTCGAGACGTCCACTCCAAGTCGCTGAGCCGCTCCGGGATCTGGGCTCTTCGTGTTCTGGACCATGAGCCCGCCCGTCTCTGTCTCTGCTCTTCTGTATCGCGGCCACGTGCTCTCCACACTATTCGAAACTCGCTCAGTTTGTCTTGTCACCCGCAATAGCCAGGCCTGTTGCTCTCAGAGTCGTTCTGTCGGGGTCACCCAGCCTGACTACAATAAGTAACCTAGCGACTGCTGTAACATCGAATATACACGACTCACCGATCAACTCGCTGAGCGACCGTGACCTTCGTCGTCGCCTGCTCGAACCACCAGCGTTTGCACCGACAAAGCCCTATTAAATGAGCGAGGTGGGATTGCTGACCCTGCTGACTCGAAATCATATCATAATATTACGAGAAGGAGAAAATCCCCATTTTCCCGAAACCATGTAAAGCTAACCGAAGGCAGAAAAGGAAGTGGTGTAGAAAATTCTAGGGCCATGGCTAATATCGGAGTGCTTTCCCGACCCTGAGGACTGGAGATGGGCAACCCGAGCTTTCGGAAAGTCCGTTATTGCTAATTTGACAATTGCGGCTATCGGAACAACTGCAGCACAAACGTTGCCTACTGTATAGGCTACAACGCTTTTGCAGGCTTGGATGGATGGGACATGTTTTTTTTAATTCTCTCTCTTTGTTGTTATTATTTACAGCCGTATGGAGCAATGACTGGTTGTAGTATGCAACGAAGAGAAGGACGTTTCACGGTGGTTACTTGTCTGCCAATTGTCTCCATATGGCAACTGCGGGTGCAGATGCATGCTGCAACCTGCAGCCCATCGTCACTAAAAACCCACTTGCATGCCACTGCCATGCAGCACATGCCTAGCATGATGGATGGTGGATGGATAGATAGCGGGGACTCGGACCGTGAAGTGTTTATTATTAGCCAGTCATGCAACTTCACATTCCCAACCCGACACTGACATGTTCAGCTCTGCGAGTCGCGACGGGCAGTGCGCAGCAGCAATTGAGCTTCACTCGGGCTCACTCGGGCTTCTGGAGTTCTTGGCGGTCGGCTTGAGTGTTTGCGAAGCGCGTCGAAGATCCAAATTCATAGCCCTACGGTGAACAGGCCGATGCCTGGATGCGGGAGGATCTGAATAGTGCGGTGCATCAAAGAAGTCAATGTGATGAGCTGGATTGGACCGGACTCTTCTTCTTCTGGAGTAGGTACAGTACAGTACAGTACAGTAGGTTGGGCTTGTGGGGTGGGTTTCATGCTCGTGTGCAATGAATGGAGGTTAGGTCAGTAGGTAGTCTTGGTACTGCCAGCCACTCGAGCTTTGCTTTGAGTACCAGGCAGTCATTAGCTTCAATGGCAATGTAATAAGTGTGCTTGCTGGCAGAAGAAGCCTTGGAGATGCATGCATCAACTAGCATTGAAGCCAGTTGTTGATTTGACAGCTGGAGGTCTGTCTGTCTTTCTGCCTAATAAGATGTATGTAGGTATCGCGTGTGGTGTGATCTGTGGACAAGACCCAATAGACTTCAAAAATCATACCAGGCTGCCGTTTTTTGACCAAAGGTCAATTTACAGCATCGATCTGTTCCAGTGTCTGCCGATGCACCTCACCACTGCATCTGCATCACTGCACCACTGCACCTTTGCATTTCTCCACCTCCCTCTTTCCATCCATCCGTCCAGCCAACCCGTCAAAAAGAGCCTGTCTTGGCTTCAAGTTCCTTGTCTCACTATCCTGTCCTGTCCTATCCTACCCGGCCCTCGCAACTCGTCCCCTCAAGAAGATCCCCTCCCACCTTCCTCCCTTGTCTCCTCGTAATGTTGGTCGAGAAAGATCTCATCTATTAATCCATTCCATTGTATCCACTTCTTTCTGCCCATCCAATCCATCCACCCCATCTCCTCCATCATTCCTGGCCCTGAACCTGGACCTGGACTTGGACCTGGACCTGGACCTGGACCTGGATACTACTAGATTTGACACGGCTGCACGGGTCGTGGACTGCTGACTGACGGCACTGTTGGAGGGGCTTCGGGCTTCTTCTACCTGGTTACTACAATTCATTGCGAAACTGTTTATTTCTCTCTCCCTCTTTTTTTAAAATTATTCTATCTTATTATTATATTTCTGGTTGCCATATCGTGATTCTGAGCTCGCGCACTCACACACGTCATTCCTTCTTGTCTGTCACCTTGTTCTCTTTTTTTCCTTTTTACCCCCTTGTAGCTGAAGTCTACCTACGCTGCTAGGCCATTTCTCTTTTCTCTACTCCATACCCCTTCGCATAATACGATCAGGGTACTGCTCTACTACACCACAACAACAGTCTTAAGCTGGCTTGTCTTATTCAATCCACAAGCCCTCACATTCTTTCTCTTTTCTCTTGCATCTCGACGAGGCAAAATCTGCCCTTATTACCTTTAGCTTAATCGTTCAATTCTCTCCCCAGCTGCTAATTCTACAGCCGGTACTTTCCCTGTCGTATAGCAGCAAGTACGGGTTCTTAATCACTCCCACTACTGCACCTTCCGTCAACCAACCACCCCAAAACAAAAACTACCTGCCTTTCGGTTTGAAGGCTCCCAGCCAGCTGCAACTGCAACTGTGGTATAAGTGGTTGAATACTTTGCACTCCCAGTCAATTGCGGGATAACTGGTTGATTGGGATAATTAATCAGTGCTGGTTGTTATTACTTGGAGATCCATCCGTCTGGCACGAACAAAGTTAGGGGCGTCAACTCGACAAGTTTATTCAACCAAGGACCAAGCTAGATCTCAGCCACGATAACGACGATCAGCCAACTCATCCATTCCATTTGCCCATCTCCCCCGCAAACTCGTTCGTACGTCTAATACACTGGTCGATATCGCCTACATACCTTACTGTTACCAATCGTCGGATTTTCCCTTTATCTTCCTCTTTTCTTCAAGCTTTGCAGTGTCGTCATCCTCCACTGCAGCTTATACGCAACCACCCGTATTTCTTGGCGTTGGTGCCTCGAGATTCTATCTCCAACTACCACCATGCTGGAGACGCACCACCACTGGCCTGAGGCGAACAGGAAGCGCGCCCGGGAGGAAGAGGAAAATGGTGGTGCTGAGTCGCTGAGCTTCGGTGATCATCGCAATGTAAGTATTACCATGCACCCCAGAAACTTCGATATTTCCATCGCAAAGAAAGCAATAGCCCCAGGGATGCATCGTTTTCTAACCACATCATGCGCTTTAGAAACGTCTGCATTCGCTGCCTCTACGTTCCTCACCTCCGCAGAAAAAATGGTCCCATCATCGCAGCTTGGCCACAACCACACTCACTCCTACGGGCTCGGACTCGGAAGAGATGCAGGGTCGGTCCCACCTTACGCCGTGGATTTCCACGCTGTCCATGCAACAGCAACAGCACGCACCCGGCTCCTCGATGGAGGTGGACAGGGATATGGATATGATGGACAGCACGGCGGATCAGTCGGCCGCAGACGGATATGGCTCGAGTAACACCGGTCGGATCCCGACTCCCATCCATGCGACGTTTGCTGCTCAAGTACGGGGAAATAACTGGGCCTCGGCGAACCAGCAAATGCATGATGCGAACTCGAACTTCGGAACCGGGGAACACTCGAATCACATGGGCAATGCTGGAGCCGGTGCAGGACAGCATCACGCATTCCCACCCGCCGCAGATCCCTCGGTTCCACGCTCCTTGGACGGCTCGGCAGGATGGTCGATGATCCAGAACCGGCGACTCCCATCGCCTATCAGTGAAAGCGGTGGCGAGGAAGCGCCCACCAGCCCTGGAATGGTGCTAGATGCATCTCAACAACATCGACCGTATCTTCCGCATATGCCTCATTCGACCAACCCGGCTGCTATGTCTGCGCTTCATCCCAACTTGGAGATTTGCCATGATCCCAGCGCAGAAAATGACACGGGCATGATGGATACCGATGGCGATGCTTGCTCTGAAGAGGGCAACTCGCCATCTTCGGCGCCAGCTACCCCCTCGCCACGCAGCAAGTATGGCCACCAGCGTAGCAAGCATACGCTCAACAGCTGGACACTTCAGCCCGGCATGAAGAAGTCGTTCAGTATAGGATACCGGGCGGATTGCGACAAGTGCCGGCAGAAGATCCCAGGCCACTTCAATCATATCATCATATCGTAACCGAAGAGGATGCTGGCATACCTGCGCCAGACACCATTCTGGTTTACGCCTCTCTACACCACTTTATCAGATGCATGGAAGATGCTTACGTCTTCACGAATCACCGCCAACAACTGGGCACCCCCAAGTTGACAGTTTTACAGCCAAGCGAGACTGTAGCATGGATTTATTCTGTTTATTGTCACTGGGTTGATCTGTTATTTTTTTTTGTTTTGGGCCTTTCAGCGCCTCAATACCCTCCACACTCGTTTACAGCATTTTCAAGCAATGGATTTCAGGAGTTCAGGAGTTACCTCATGGGAACGGAACGGATGGGGTTGTATCACGTCATTGGGTTCGCTCAACAGGTTTTCTGTCGATATATAGCGATGGGTATGCGCCCGGTGGCAGCAAAGAAACAGCAGATCCAAGCGGCGGCGCGACCCGCTTCTTGCGTCATTATACCAGATTAAATTGAAAATAGAAAGCAATGCTATTCGCATCAATACATATGTACGTGTGTGTATGCAAGCTTCCCTGCAGTGTAACATCGTGAATCCTTGGGACTTTGATGAGGTGCAGTGTTTCCCGTGGAGGCAATATGACAAATCTACCAAACCCAGCCCGGCGGATGTCGCTTTTTCGGCAACCGACGGGGCTACCGATGAACTCCGCGCTTTCTTCGCGATAGGGGGTTGAAGTAATATCAAAGAAATCACGATACGCATCTGCATCAACTTTGGCGCGGGCTCTTGCCTTTCATAAACACATCATGAAGGTTAGATGTTGCATGATGCATTGCATAAGGGGTATATAGATGCATACATGCTTGATCGAGATGAGAAGCCTATGTACGGCCTGGGGAAAACTGTGTACCTCGAAATACCTATATGCCTTGAATTGACCTTCCAATGAACGCCCAGTTTTATGCATTCGTCGTCTTCCGTTGTCCTTCGTCGTCATCTACAGCTAGTAATAATAACACAGATGATACACCACTCAAACCAAAGAAGAAGAAGAAGAAATAAACACTACTACTATGCCAAACAAAAGTGTGATTCTCTGTCTGCCACCAAACCATCATGCGTGCGTCCATCTACTTGCGCGCATGGGGATAAAGACAGCAAGTAGAAGATGATGGCCCCCATAAGAGTATGGCTTGGAAAGCAGATATGTATGTAATACATGGAGAGAGTTTTTTCTCTCCCTCCCTCCGACGGTACAAGTATTGACAACAACAACTGGCCAGACAGACAGATGGGTAGGTAATGTCAAGTGTGTCCGTTGGAGAGAGAAACCCCCTAAGCGAAGGAGGAAGGTTAGTAGGATAATGGGCGTGTATGTGTGTGTCACCCTGTATTCGCCCTCCTTCCCCCTTCTGTAATGCTTTGCCCGCCCTTCTATCCAAATACTCTTCTTTTTGCTTCTTCTGCCCCTTTTACCACAGCCATCCCTTCTTTTGAGGCTTTTCCTGCGGCGCGAGGCCTATTTGGTCCAAGGGACCGCCCTTGCGCTGGTTATCCCGCTCCGCGTCGAGCGCGGCCTTGACATTGTCCTTTTGCTCGTCGAGGGCACGCATCACGGCCGACGACCGGCCGGAGGCGGCGGCCTCTTCGTTCTTGAAGTTCAGGCTGCTGCTGCTGTCGGAGGCGGCGGCGGTATCCTCCTTCTTCAGCCCGGAGAAGAGCCAGTTGGTGAAGCCCTTCTTCTTGGGCTCCTCGGCCGCACCCTCGGCACCGCCGCTCATTGAGGCGCCTTGCATGGACTCGCCGGGCCAGACGGTTCGGTCGGCCGTCGCGGTGGCGAAGGATGCGGCGGCCTCGTCTGTGACCGATGCTGTCTTGGCCGGGTTCAGGAGCTTGGGCAGGGGCACGCCGGCCTGCTTGGCGCGCTCGGTGGCCTCCTCGACCATGTTGATCTGCTCGTCGGTGGCCTTGCCCGTCATGTAGGCAAGGCGGGCGGCGTCGAGACTGTCGGACTGGAGCGTCTGCTGCATGGCGAAGAACTCGTTCCGGCGCTTACGGTTGTACATCATCATATCCACGGTGGCGTAGACGGTGACCACCAATGCGAGACCTATATGGGACAACAAACATAACAAGTCAGCGCGATGCTTCTTTCTTCTTCCAAGGTATTGCCTGTCACGTAATGTAGTGCCTGTGTCGTAGGAATTGGTGCCGACATAGGGTGGTCGAGACCACTAGCCACCACCGAGGAAAGAATTTCAAGACTTACCACTGAAACCAATAAGTCCCATGACGGTGAACCGATGGGCCGCGTCCATGTACCTCCTCGTGCCGCCAATGACCTTGTCCATGCGCGATACGTCGTGGTTCTTGGCCGCCAGATGCGCGGCCCGCAACCGGCGCACCTTCTCGTCGAGGGTCTCGGGAGCAGCGGGGCGGTTTCCCAGCGGCATGCTACCGGGAGTCTGCAGGGGCCTCCGGGGCGCCGGTGCCGACCTCGAGGAGGCGGCTGCTGATGATCGTGTTGACGACATTGTGGAGGTCGTGCTGGTGGTCTGGGCTGATGCGGCGGCGGCGGAGGCTGCGGAAGAGGAGGGTGTAGGGGTTGCGGAGTTGGCGGCCTTCTTGATGTTGGCGTGCGGCGTATTCGAGGTGAATAGGGTGGCTTCGGCCACGCTGCGGGGGCTACCGATTTTGGCCATGTATACCGTATACCTCGTTGGCTGTTGATCCCTCTCTCTTTCTTCCGAGGGGCCGCGGGGGATCCTGCGTTTCGATTCGGTTCCGGCAGAGGAATATGTAGACGTTGGTTCTCAAAGACGCCACTTCCGTCCCATTAATCGGAGGGGGGGATTGATCTCGTCGGAGGACAGATAAGATAAAGGAAAAGTAGAAGAGAGTGAGAAGAGCAAGAGGTAGCAAACGGAATAGACAGACTCGAAGGCAATTGTCACCGCATCAGTTGTTCAAACAAGAATGTTAGGCCGGCTGGTGGGAATTCTTGCGACTTGAAGATTGGCTGCCACTTCATTGGCTTATTTGCAATCCAACGTTCTTCAATGATCAGGAGATTATTTTTTTTCCCCAAGAGAGGATGGAGCTTTCCTACCCGCCTATTGGCCTATTCGTCCTCCAAATCCCAATTGAGGGTGGCACCTAAAAATCCCAGCTAGCTCTGTAAAGCTCCAGGCGGGGGGTCCATGCGTTCCTTGGGGGCTAGGGGCACTTACTTCAACTTTGGGCAGTATGTAAAGTTCGGTACCGTACCTTCCACAGTCAGCAGTCACTCACTCACCTAGTCAGTCAGTCGCCAAATCAGAATCCCTTTCGCCCGGGAATGGAATACTGCCTACTTACTCAGGAGTCTTTTTTTTTCTTTTTTTTTCTTTTTTGACATGATCGACTCCTGTATCTTGTTGGTATTGATTGCATTGAGGTGCGATGGGATTGCTTGAATAGAATATCGTTTACCATATACACATGTCGCTCAGTCATTTTCATAAGCTCGCGAAACTCCCATCATGAAGATGCGATGGACAGCAGAAATGGTTTCAGGGGACGAACCGAAAGTTGGTCTAAGTCGTCATTTGTGTGAACCTATATCTGTACAAGTATTCGCGTGCCTTGTTTCTTACGGAGTATAGACGCATATGTTCGTATCCTCGGTAGCCAATGCCTCGTGTATAAGTTCAACAAAGTCTTTGAAGACATCCATCCATTTATCTGCCCGCCCGCTGCTTGCTTGCCTTCTCGCATGGCTTGGTTTGCTACTACGGCCTCTTTCCCGTGCAGATCAAGAAAGGAAACTCCATCTCCTCCCCCTGCCCCTCTGTCCCGTCCGCCGTGCTCCCGAACTCGCCCGGGAACTTCTCGACCTTCTTGTGCGTCCGCCAGGCGACCTCGACCCGCACCTCGGCGAACCCGACCTCGCGCATCAGCCGCCGCATCGCATCCTGGTCGATCCCGTGCCGCTCGACCCCTTCCATCTTGCCCTCTGGGTGGAACCGGCGCGCCTCGGGGCCAAAGTCCTCAAAGTCGGTCAGGGCCACGACGCCGCCGGGCTTCAGGCAGCCCAGCATGGTCCGCAGCACCGGCGCCATGTCCGGGATGTGGTGCAGGACGAGGTGCGAGATGACGAGGTCGAACTTGATTCTATCAGGCCTACCACCGACAACACTACCACCACCGTCGCCCTCGTCGTTGATCTGCTGCTGCTGCTGCTGCTGCTGCTGGGCGGGGGGCAAGCTAGGGTCCTCCGGGTCCTCGAGCATGACGCAGATGGGCACAACGTTTGAGAAGTCCTTCTTGGGCTCGCGACTCTTCTTCTTCTCGCGGAATTCCTGGGCGTTGTCGGCCAGCTTGCCCTTAAGCACCTCCACCATGCCCTCGGCGGCGTCGACGGCGACGAGCTGCTGGGCGTGCGGCGCGACCAGCAGGCTCAGCGTCCCCGTCCCGCAGCCGATCTCCAGCACGTTGGGCTTGGTATTGGCGGGGGGTCGTCCCGTGTCGGATGAGTCCCTAAAGCATGTGACGTTGTTCTGGATCGCCCGCCAAGCCTCGGCGCTCATGGCTTGGATGAAGGGGTTGCTGTCCCACGCAGCCGCCTCGGCGTTGAAGCGTGCATTGTTCTTCGTAGTGGTCGTCATAGTTGTCGCCTTAGTTGTCTTCGTTGTAGTCGTATCATGATCAGTGGGTGCTTTGGATGATGCTACTGCTGCCGCCGCCGCTGCTCTTGTTGTGGCACCCATGGCGTCGAACAAAATCTCAAGTAACAAGCGGTATGCAGAATAGAAAACTGTTAGCTCTGAGGATAGTCAGAGGATTGGGCCACGACTCGGTGCTGAACAAGGGCAGTCTGCATCTGGATGTGGCTTTACTGGAGTGTTTCCTGACTAAAGATGGTGTCAACTTGAAAAGACGACGGTTTGAACTGCGCCCATCTGCTCCAAGTAAACATACCCCGCATGCCCCTCAGCGCGTTCCTGTTGACCTTGGTAATTAGCAGATATGATATGTGCTTTGCCGCGAGCTGGGATAAGATGTCCTGCATTACCTGTAAAAATAATCATTCCACTTGCGGAGAGGCTGACATTATCTTGTGTACTGTGTTTCGATGTGCAACTGAGCACAGCACCTACTGCAGACCTCGTAGTGTGCGGACCTTTACTTAACGTATGAATTTGTTCTTCAATCAAGTGTGATACTATTAGATCATACATTACGAAAAGGAAACCATAACCACTCGTGGTGATTTGAATTCCATTACCCATAAACGCTCGGTTGGTGACTTTTACTCAGTACTGTTCCCCTGAAACCAACGCTCCTCCAGTTTTGTCCTCATCGCACTAGTCTCGCCCCGATCAGAAGCAACAGCCGCCTCGTAAGCCATACGGTAGACATGGAGGTCCTCGCTGAACAACATCCTCTTTTCCGTCCATCCTGTGCAAGCCCGGATCTTCTCGCTATCCACCCACTGACTGTACCCAAAGACCCCTGTCAGAGCTCGATCATCATCCGACTCGAACTGCACTGCGCTTCCGTGCTTGAAAACGGCACCTCCGGGAAAATTGTATTCATTGGCCAAGGCCGTGAGGACGTCACGCGTCGTCTCATACGTGGATGCTGAGATGTTGAAACACTGACCATTGACGTTTTCGCGGGGGGCACGCTCAACTAGAGCCACATACGCTTCGGCGCAGTCGTCGACATGCAGCGCGTGCATGATGCTGCCGGGGTGGGAGCTGGTAGACAATGTCTCCGCGCCATCAGCAGCAGTGCGAGAAGCGTAGTCGAAGACGAGTCCGTAGTAGCTACTGCCGTAACCATACACATTGGTAGGCCGTAGCACCGCGGCATCGACAGCATCGTTCAGCTCGAATATCTTGGTGGATGTTGCAGCTCGCGAAGCCAGTACAGTGGGAGGATTGATCGGCGAGGTTTCCGTGTGAGGAGCCAAACCCAGTGCTCCATCCACGCCAGTGGTGCCGTAGTCTTTGCAACCTGAAGACAGAAGAACCAACGGCCGGACACCGTTCTTGTTGCTAGTTGCGGCAACGTGGCGAATGAGAGCAGTGAGTTGTTGGAAGTAGGCGGGGTAGTCAGCCGGTTCGGCGCATCCAACAATCGCATCGACTGTCTTCGTATACCTGTAGAGTCTTTGAGGCAACGACTCTTCCGACAACGAGCCAATGATTGGCGTAACCTCGGCTGTGAAGAGCGACGGAGCGACCTCTGCCCGGCGAACCAGACCGAAGACACGCCACCCTGCTCTCACGAATGCGCGACACACCGCCAAGCCGATATAGCCATTCGCCCCAACCACCAACACACTTCTTTTCGTAGCTGCCATTCTGGTAATCGTGGAGATACCGTATGCTGGATACTCCTTTTAGCAGACCTCTAGTAGATGTGAACTGAGCTTTATATACATATATACAAATTATGATCTTCCGGGATCGTTCCAGCCCCTCTTACAAATCTCAACTGCGCAGGTCGGGTGGCCGGGGCAATTGATGCTACCGATCCGCCGTGATAGTACATGATGTTCTTTGGGGCATAAAGTTACACCGCGCTTAGGTGGAACTATGGGCCGCAAACCACCCGCCCGGGACCACAAAAGTTGCGTTGAGGGGGATTGTATCGCCTACTGGAGATGATTCAGCCCCGCGGCGGCTGACCCATGAAATGCAAAAAACCTCCGCCGAAGAAGTCTTCCATACTCGGAATAACCGGTTGACTGACTTCGAATCCGGCTGGATGTATGGCGTCGGGGGGTATCGGGAATGTTTCTGCCGCGCTAGGAAAATCGCTGCCTTCAAAATTTCTCTCCGCTATTGACGATGGTGATGTGTCGTGACCAGATGCAGACAATGGATAGGTCGATAGCGGCATTGTCTGATTACCCCATCCAGGGAGATGCCGCCGATCCTCTCCCCCGGGCGAGGTTTTCATATCATCGTGATATGATCTCGCTGTGCCAATCCTGGACTCAACCCTTTGCCGCGCAAGTTTCGCGAACTTGATGGCCCATGACTTGCTTGGCGTACGCATACACCACTGCTCAAGCCGAGAGATGAGGCCAATGCTGACTGACGCGGGCACCTTGGACTGACTTTCATCATAATGAGCCAGAATGAGTGCTGAGTATCCGATACAAAGGCAAAGGTATGTCGGTATCGTGTCCATCAAAAACGAGGGCATCTCGACGAACGTCTCGAGAACCGAGTGCGCATACTTGGCAGAGTGTGCCTGCAGTGTCTGCGCATCCTTTTTCGTGGGTTTGGGGTCCGGGGTGTCCAGGATACTGCTGACTGGCGAATCAACTGACAGATTGGAGAGAAACGTCTTTCCACTCATTGCTTCGCCGCTAGCCTCGAGGGCATGCACTGCGAGGATTAGATACGCTGCAAAGTACCCGATGCGCAGCATCGATGCCGTAGGTAGTGCTGTGGATGTCTGTCAGTGACAAAGACCTGGTATTTGGCAAATGGGCTTGGGATCGCTTACACATCAAATGATTCCATTTTTGTTTCCAAGTCTTGAACTCGCTGCATTCGCCATGAGCATCGAGGTAGGACCTTTTTCTGAGTTTCGAATGCAGTACAGAGTATAGGAGAACCTCCGCGACTAGCATACCGTCTTGCATACTAGCCTGATAGAAACTCAAGAGGATGTTGCATTGGTTGATATACGATGTTTGGAGCACCGATGGCCGTCCGGTAGTAGCAGCCCAACTGTTCGCGACCGTTAGCGCACTGGCAAAACCGAGCCACTGAAAGAGATTGTCTTACTGAAGATGGTGCAGGCAGACTGTCGACCACAAGTGGATGGCTTGGCGGTCTTGAATATTTGAGCTACCGTGCTTGATGTTATTCACAATCTTAGAGAAGCTGATGCTAAGCATGGCCTGCTTGACACAATACCCAGTCAAAAGCCAGCTGTCGATGTACTCAGGCCCGTCCTAAAACACGTCAGTTGATGTCCTGAGCTCGGATATTGTGGCCTTTACGTACGGCATGGTCGCTCATGACCAGGACGGCATTGATTTCTTCAAGGTTCAGGGGACTTGACAGCAGTGTCTGCCCAAGAGTGATTCGGACCTGCTCATAAACCTGACGATGGGCTGGCGTCCCGCAGAGATCTTCACGGTAGAGGATAGCGCAAAGACACACAACACTGTGTAAGAAAGGAGATATCTGGCGAAGATCGGCGGCGGGCGAATCTGCTGCGTTATGTACCAGTAGCAAATGGCCGTGGTGTCGAAGAAACCTATGAGACATGTCAGTCAGGTGGCTAATGGCGGGGCCACAGCGGCGGCAGCAAACTCACAGTCTGACCAGCTCAGTGGCCGTCTGCTCATCAAGGAGCTGCAGCTGGACCAAATCAAGTTTGACGTGTTCGAGACGTCGGTACCCTTGTGTAACCTGTTCGCCAATCTCTCGCAGTACGACCGTTGGGGCTGAGGCGGTAGCCAGATCGACAGGGTCTGCAATATTCTCGGGCCCCTCGTCCTCCCTGGATGATTCTGAACGCGCAACGCCGTTGTTGTTGACGGGCGCTGATGAAGGCTGTCTATGGGCGTCGCTGACAAGTCCAAATTGACGTGAGACGAACTCCATCATGCTCTTAATCTCGGCCAAGGACTTCTCCTGTCGGCCCAGCCTGTCGACAATCATTGGTTATGAGATTCATGTGAAATTTGATGGTTCGGAGGCCCGCTCACCTCTCTTCGATGCTGGTTGAGCCATTGTCGACCGGTTTTGGATGAGTCGGGACATCCAAGACCTCACCTTTCAATGAGCACTCGATCCTGCCGATGAACTGGGTCAGCAGTAAGTTGATGAGAGTTTTCGGGTGATGCGGAAGGCTACCTCAGAGTGACACAGCGATGGCAGGCCTGGGCGCCGGGATCATATTCGCAGCGACATTTCAGCCTCTGGCACGACTGACACGAAAACACCCTCCTGCGACGCTTTTGGCCGCCGGTCTTGTCGGCGCCGGATTCGTCCTTCTTGCGCTTGGTCAGGCTGCCGTGTGGGCTTTCGGCGGTCGTTGAAGGAGTCCCATCACCATCCTCAGTCGGGAGTGGTGGAGGTGGATCGGCTGCCTGCATTGATGATGCCCTGCAGTGCTACCAGGCCGGCGGTATATTGACTTCTCGTTGTACAGGTTTCGGGGAGAAATGGCACACGATGCCGTCGGAGAACGCAGGTAGCGACGCGCTTTGAAAGAGGAAACCCTGGCTCCATCGCGCCAGGCCGTTCTGGGCCACGCCCCGCCGGTTATCGGTGGATGCAAACGCCGACCAGCCCAAGCCCGCATGCATGTCAATGTAACCTCAAGAACCTCTAGAACCTAGCATTTTCTTCAATTGTCAACTGTCTCGACTCTGAAGCCAAAATATCACTATCTATCGTATCTTGTTTTGCTCAGCTAGGGCGGAATGCTCAGAAGTCGTGCACTATGGAGTCTATCTACGTTTTCTCAGCATGAGCTTGGCAGCTCATCGAGAAGTGTGCAGGGCACTCCTAGACGACATACTCCCTCTATCCTAGCGAATGAAGTGCTCAGTCCCAGTCGTGGCATCCTTGGCCATGACACCCATTCTACTTGTCCAATAAGCCATCAAATTAATCAAGGGCAATAATGTCTCCATCTCCATCGATAGCATCGCCATCCGAACCCTCGGATCCTAATGTGCGGGATAATGCAACTCACTGCGGTCTGCAAGACCGAACGCCGACGCAGACTACGTCTTGGTCACCGTCATCCTCGTCGATGAGCATAGCGTCTTGATCACCGTCATCATCGCCCACGATGGTAGCGTCATCAGCATCATCGACAATGATAAGGTCTTGGTCGCCGTTATCATCGTCATCAGAGAGGACAATTACATCGTCCTCGCTGCCGCTGTCGTCGATCACGATTGCCTGTTGGGCCATCTGAAGGGCTGCGTCGACTCTCCGGGACCGGTCACGGTCAGTTTGCTCCATGCATTTGCGTACGTGAGTGAAAAGTACTTTCGCGGCACATGCAGGAAAACAGTTGCCAATTTGCCTTTTTTTCTGAGTTGCGTTGCCAAAGAATTTGTAGCGAACGGGAAACCCACAGAGTGTAGCCAGTTCGCGGAGAGTGAACTTCCTTGTACCAGATGGGTGGTGGTCATGAGCACCCTTCGTCACGATCGTTCGCCGCAAAGCCATGTTTGGATCCCAAGGTGATCGAGGAGGATCTAATTTTAGATCCCGACCGATGCTGTGCATGTCATCGCGAATATGGTTCGGGATCCTGGCCAATGCCGTAGCGACGGTTCTCCACGGCCTAGGCCGTGAGTGCTCCGAATGAGTGTTCACGGGGAAATCGGGTAACGGCTCTCCTGGGCATGAGCCGATCATGACAAGACGCCGGCGTTTCATTGGAACGCCCCAGTTTCTGAGATCCACGATCTTCCAGCGGAGCGAGTATCCCAGACTAGTGAAGCCGCGCACAAGGGCGTTGAAGAAATGGACATGCTTCTCATGGCTTAGAATACCGAAAGTCTCTTCCACTGTGATCACGCGAGGTCGTTCCACATTGACAACGTCTTGGCATACGAACAGCGCGGCCTCATTTGACTCGTCGTTCTTTCCAGCTATCGTGTGTGCTGGAGAGTATGGTTGACAGGGGGGAGACAGATGAATTACGTCGAGTTGGTGTCCTTGATAGTTTTTGGGATTCGTGATGAATTCATGGACATCCATCGCGTACATCTGTGTCTCTGTGAGATTTTCTTCGTATGTCAGGCAAGCGATCTCGTCAATCTCACAAGCCACCTGCACGTCCAGATGGCTACGACGCGCACCACAGCTACACCGAACCATATTAGTATCATATGGTGTTCGTCATACACATTCAGAGAAGGTTCGACTTACGATGCTCCACCAGCACCGGCGAAGAAGTCTCCAAAAGAATAAGAATTATCGTGTCGACCGCGAGGCTGGACATCCCATCTGTCACGGTTGGGGGGATTGTTACCAGCTCTCCAGGTATTGAAACGTTCCATCTCGGACCTGCGGTATCTGCTGCCAATTGTAACATCCCCCGGTCCCATATGCAAGAGTACGTATTCTGCAGGGGAGAGGCCTATGCATGACTGGTGAGTCTTTGTACCAGTAGAGTGGGAATAATTCGAAGCACTTACCTGTTCGTCGAGCTTGGCTGGTTGCCCAGATTCGCTTGTACTTCCAGCGGCAAATCAACCGGCCACTCACTTCGGCATTTTGAGTGTTCAGTCCAGCTGGCTTGCGGTAGCGATAAGCCGGGAAGCTGGCATTCGTACACTCAAGATCTCTCTTGTTGATGACATGCTCTAGAGGAACATGAATCATAGCTTGTTCATCTTCTGTACGAGGATCGTCGCGAGTTGAGTCGATTATCATGCATACCTCGTTGAGCGTCCGAGGCAGCTGGCCGTTGAGACGGCGTGCTCGTGTGAACGGCACTCCATGCAATACGTAACCCGCCTCGGGAGAGACAATGATGGCAGTCACCTTGAGAAACTGAGCATTGCAGCTATCCGCAATGTCACTGACCTCCACATAATCTCGAATATGAATATTGAGATCATTGTGTTGAATGGAGTCCAGACGGCGCAGTGGGCTTGGAAAATTGTGGACAGGCAATCTAATGGGAAACCGTTGAGGAAGTCGAGAGGCATCGTCATCGCCAGTCAAATCAATGACCGTTGCGACTTGCTGGCAGATTTGAGGATTATCGTCTTCATCGTCATCGCTGAGATCGAACACAGGCACCCCCTGGGGAAGAGATTGATGTGCCATTTTGACGTTGCTTGCAACAATGATGAGATGAAGGTTATGAAGTGGAGAGACAACGTATTAGGAGCGCCGGCATGAAAAGTTCACAAATTCTGGCGTGAAGAACTTTGAATGCTGGAGTGAACAAATCGGCGGCGCCGAAATGAAGTGAACCGTGAGTGGGAAGGTGTAGGGTAAGGCACAGGGCTCGGCGTCGAGATGACAGAGGGAAGGACAACTCTCAATACCCAAGGGAAATGGCTCAGGCGTGGGAAAATGTAGGGTAGAGCACAATATGCGGCCTCGAGGTGTTGGAGGGGAAGACAATTGGCAATACCAAAGTAAAGTGGTTTGCAAGTCGGAAGGTGCAAGGCAGTGGCCGGCCCCCCGTGTCGAGATGCCTAAGGGAAGGACAATGGGCACTACGGGGTTGAATTTGATTTGCCTGCGGGACGGTGCAGGGAAATGGACGGTCCTCGGCGTCGAGATACTGGGGTAAGGGACCGGGGATGCCGGCGGAAGGGCCGGGGAAGCTGGAGTGAGGAAAGGGCCAGCAATGCTGGCTGGCGTAAGAAACGAGTTGCCAAGTGGATGGTGAAATCACACTTGGTGAGGCAAGATTTTCACGGCAAAGATCAACCCAGTCAGGGCTGGGAGCAACCTGGCAAATTACAGGTAAGTGAGTGGTGAAGGAAGATCGTAGGCCTTGGCTTCATCGGTTCCACAATGTAGGTATGTACATATTCCAAGACGTGCAATTAAGCGGTGACAGGCCTTACACGGCCTAGTTTGAGGAAGGAACACGTCCCAAGCCCGGTATTCTACAGCCAGGGCAAGGTTGTCTAGGTACAAATGTGAGTTATCATAGTTAGGTACAAGTCCATTATAGTCGTTGTTTGGAGGTTGCGTAGTATGGCTTGGACCAGGGTGTATCAGTCCAACACGGAGGCCGCCCCTGGAAGATGCCAAGTGAGTACTGGAAGAAACACATCACTGGATACGATACATGTACTTGAAGCCAAGAAACTCGGTGCTAAGCTTCCATTGCATTCACCTCCCAGAAGCTGTGGGATATGGGGGAAGTTTAGTGTCAGAGGCCCTCGAAAGGGGTTAATAAGATTCCCACCCTAGGTTTGTCCACATCCAGTGTGATATTCCGTATCTTGTGACTTTTGAGTTCGACCTGATCAAGGAATTGCATAAGATGGGTGGCTGTTCTTGGGATATATCGTTTGGCAGGATAAGACGGCTGGTCCTGTGGAGTATTTCCACCACTTTTTGATCGGAACAGAACCGCAACATGATTCATATGGATATAATTTTGATAGACACTTTGCTGTTAGCTTGAGGTGTACAAGGACATCAATATCGATCTTATCAAGAAAAAAGATTTGGTGGTTTCTTGTGTACTCTGTGCAGAAGGCACGTTCCCGCAAAAAAAACAAAAAAAACGAAGCAAATCTCAACCAAGTCTGATATGGCCCTAAAATCAAATACCCCTTAGCATATCTCAACCCATCAGGAATCTATGAGATTCTGCCAGCACCAGGGGGATATTTAGTGTTCTTTCCAGAAATTCATCAGCTCTCAGAACTACATGACCATACTTGGAAGCTCTTTGAACCCTGTGCATTGTCCCAAGTTAATATGAATACCCATGTAAACACGTACCAGGGAACTGGGATAACTCACATCCGTCGACGTCCTCAGCGACAGTCTGCTTCTTTGTGCATGCCATGGAGTCCGCCGGCTTTTGTGTCTTCAGGGCCTTGCAGGCATTGCCAAAACACCGGGCATCTAGGCCTCTCTGCAGAGCGTCGCCCTTCCATCCAAAGAGGTAGTCTCCGTGCCACCCGTAGCCGGTCTTGTCGTCCATGCTGTACACAAAGGGCTGCGAGCCGTCCTCGGGCCAGATGGATTTGTCGTTGAACTCCCGCGTGTCCCACATGACCTCGTACATGACCTGGGGAAGCCGGACCGGGTGGGTGGATGGACATGGTCCGGTCGATTCGAAGCTCCCACTGGCCGGGTAGGCCACGTGACTCTTGTGGTCGGGGCTATCTAGATTCACTCCATCCCAGCATCTGAGGTTTTGTTGATTATATCAGCATGCTTTCTTCTCCTAATCTGATCCAAGAATGAAGTTGACTCACGTTGGGAAGGTGATGGTGGCCCGGATACCCCCATCACAACCCCTGGGGGGAAGTTGAGCGGTGTCCATGCCACTGCCATCCACGCAAGGTGCGCCACCAAAAGGTGTTTGTTGTACGTTTGTGTAACAACGATGGCATAGTTGCTTCTGCTGGCCAGCACTAGTACGTAGAGCTGAGTCACCGACGAGCATGCGGAAACCCTTGAAGGAGTTAGCCTTTTGTTCGAATTTTGCATGAATGGGAGCCTCTTACCGGTTTGAAGGCCGTGACGTTGGTCTTCCCATCGTATGGCGGGATGTAATAAACAGTCATGCCCTCAGTTCCTTGCAGGCCCTGGATGCGAGTCGGTGGTGAGCCTTGCCTGATATCAGAAGGGGCCGTGCCAATGCACTTACCAAGTTGACCATTTGCTTCACACGCTTGTAGGTTCCATTGCGAGCTTTGAAATACAGGTTTGCAGTCCAATAGTTGGAGAAGTCTTCGCTGTAGTCACAGGTTGTACAGGTTGATTCTTCGGAAGGGTCGTAGTCAACAGGCGTCACTATGAATCGAATCAATTTCTTAGCGGCTACGCAAAACACTGTCTGGGGCATCCGAGACTTACTTGTGGCATTGAAAGAATTTCCTCCGACAATCTGGTGAATGTGAGGTGATTGGATCATGCCGGGTGTGACGAGGGGGTCGACTCGCTCAACCACCAGCCGGGAGCATTGGAACCGCATCATGGCCGCCGTGGCGAATTGTGCCCAAGCACTGTACGGCATTACAGCCGCAGCTGCAAGGTAAGACAACTTCATCTGCATTTTTGATGAGGCTTGCTTTAGTTAGCTCCTAACAAATGAAGTAGAGGTTATTGAAGTTAATATAAAATGGCCACCCCTTTTCCTTTACTATTATTTGCTGCATGTGCTACTGTTCTGATATATACATACGTCTTCAACCTTAAGGACCCGTAGCTGATTCCGGTGTTACAACAGGGTCCGAGGTTTGAGGTCCGGGTAAACTGGATGTGGGCTTCGTCAAGTACGTTGGTTGGACCAACACAACTGCCGATTATTACAGCCAATTTATAGTCGACCAAAGGGGACAACAACCAATCTGGGCTTTCCGCCAATGATTTCATATTGGGTTAGATATATTGCTTCTGCGCCAATCCGGGAAAGATATGGCTCGGCCGCCTCCTGTCGCTTGCCGGTCTCCGAATGCATCAGCCACGCATCGATACCACAAGTAGCAGCTGCAACATGGTTTTCACATGCTGAGTGTAACAAGCAAAGGTCACACCAATTATATTGATTGTGATCTAGATGTAACATTATATATGAAATCTGCGTCCACGCCAAGTCGCCTCAATGAACAAGCGAGACTTGTGGGCATGCAACAAGGATCACAATTATTCCACCCGTATCTAGAACTCGGATCTGGGTCTTACTTACAGTGGCCGCGTGCGAGCAGACCATATGCCTTTCAAGCTCTTCAGGATCGTCGCATCGCTTTCCCGCTGGCTCTCGGGCTCCAAGAGGGCCGCATCAAACGCCCCGCTCTTGCGCATCGCCTCCCACTCCGCGACGAACTGAGCGACCGTCGTCGTGGGCCCAGGCCGCGACAACGGGCGGATGGTGCGGTCTAGGAACGACCAGGCGATCGAGAGGACACGGTTGTCCTGGGCCGGGCCCCCGTCCCCAAACTTGAAGAGGGTCTCCTTGATGTAGGTCAGCCACAGCGAGAGCGGCCGCCCCGAAGCCATGTCCTGGACCGTGTAGAAGATGGTCCCCTCGTCCATCAGCGAGTTGGAGGCGATGACGCTGTCGAGCCACGCCTTAGTGTACGACTCGCCCCGCAGCTGGATGGGGCCGGAGCACCCGTCGTCCGTCCGGTTCTGCCGGCTCACCCGCGTGAACGACTGGTCGACGAGGTACAGGCGGTTCCAGGCCTCGTCGCTGACGCGGACGACGTCCTCAGCCAACTTCCCGTTCTGGCCCGGGTCCTCGGACGTCATGTTGTCCCGCGACGAGTACTGGATATTCTCCAGCGTCGTCTCGAGCGTCTGGCGCACGTCTTCCTTGGTGGCGATGTTGGCGCGCGCCTCCAGCTTCAATATGAACTGCGATATCCGCGTCAGGTTTCGGTGGGCCGTGACGAGGTCATAGTTGAGCTCGCGCTCCTTTTCTGCCGGGCTTCGGACCCTCTCCTTCGATGCTGTGTTGGATGATGGCGGTGTTGGGAGGGATGCTTGGGCATCCTTGCTCCGGCCTGCAGCAGGAGACTCGCCACCACCATGCTCCAACGTGGATTCTTTGCTGTTGTTCGGGTCAAACGAGAAATTCGGCACGTTGCCCCAGCGACTTTGAGAGTCCCGACTCGCAGACTCGCCAGCTCCAGGCTGTTTGCGAGTTGAGTGAAAGTCGATAGGATACGGCATTTTGCGTTGTCAGTAGGTAGTTTAAAAATATATATAATTAGAGGCAGATGTTTGATGAGATGAACGATCAACCGCACTGGGATGCCAAGTTGTAGTCATAGTCTTATATTTACCATCGATGTAAAGACCACTGGGGCTGAACAATCATTGTTTGCGCTTCTCATTGTTTAACTAGGCTAGTTAACCTGGTCCAGACAAAAGCCCTCGAAAACCACCACCCCATCCACCAACTAAGTTTCCTTGTTGCCCTCTTGTGTCTTCCCGGTTTTAGAACAAAGCTCTATTGTAATCCATAAAACTGACTGACGAACTACAGCTGGTCAGGGTTAGTGTTTTAATAGTCAAGGATGTCAGAGAACCATCTCTTGAGGGATTCCACAAAAGGCTCGTCCAGAAGAGGCTTCTCAAAGAGAGGCTCGGTAATGCCACGGTTCTGAGCCCAAATGATGATGCACGCGCCCACAATACTCCAGACTACAGGACACCTGTACCAAGACCGCGAGGCGTGGACGATGGCGCGGGGCCATTTCGGCCAGGAGGACACGTTCCAGAGTTCGGGGTAGTCGATGTAGGAGACGGCGATGAAGGCGGCCCAGAGGGCAAAGGCGACACAGGCCGGAAAGCCCCAGATGGGCTGCTGAGACCGGAAGAACGCCAGGCACAGGCGCGCACCAAACACGAGCGTCCCGCACACGAAGAGCGGCCGGAAGATCCGGCGGGCCAGGCGCCAGACCAGATACAAGAACAAGAACCCGAGGTTGATGTTAAGCGTGAAGATGATTTCTGCAAGCTCGATAAAGAAGATGAAAATCGTCTCCAGCCACGAAAAGGTATATCCGACAGGGTTGTTCACTCCTGGGGAGGGTCGCTGGTCGCTGTGAATGTAGGAGGTGCGAGACCCGCCGTTCCCGTTGATAATAGTCAAACCGTCGGTAATAATGCCTTGGTAGTCCCCGTTGACAATAGTCACATCATCGGCAATGATGGCTTGATAGTTCCTACTGTATACGTTGTTGAAAGCCGCTGTCACAAATTTCCCCTGCTCATATATAAACGTCGCGGCCCTGTTGCCAACTGTCGAATATCGGGTGTGAACATAGGCTTTGCTGGCTACGCGTAAAGTACGATCTACAATGCTGGTCCAAAGCCCGGCCTGCTGGTTACGCGCAGGCCGAACTACCATTGGTTGAGCAAAGCCATGGTCATGATGATGGTCATGTCCATGACCGTCTGTAGGGTTTCCGTGGGACGCAGGGTTTCCGAACATTTTAATCGGAGAGGACGCAGACTTCGCAGAAATTGACGGGCTGGCAGAGGGAAATATGGAGGATTCTCGATTCCGAAACTACTTTGTCGCAGACAGGATCATACCAATGAAGAAAAGGACAAATGATGTAGTTCTGATTGAATCATACGTAAACCCGGACAGAGCAGTATAGTAATGGTTGACAATAAGGGGGCAGGTTGAAAGGGATGACAACTCGGGAATGCCAAGACCTTTGTCCCTCCGCAAACATCCTCCACAACCCGGTCTCGGCCACCCGAAAACAGAACACGAATTTATAACATATTATAATTAACAATCAGCGGTTAGGAATTTGAGTAAGACTTCTGCCGCCACAACCCTGGTGTCGTCCCGCTCCACGAATGTCAGGTACGTTTCGCTGGCGGCGGCATCGATCGCACCGGCTTTGACGAGCCTTCGAACAAAGTCATTCATAATTATGCGATCGAACTCGGGATGTCCCTGTCCCGTTGATCAATATTCAACATGACAATAGTCTTGAATCATTGGAAGCACAAGTTGGCTCCGTAACAAAGACATGGACATTGATCGACCCCACATATATCGAAAAGGAGGTCATATCGCGTATTACGTACCTGATATGTCAAGACTCTCCCAGGCTGGTATAGGCCTTGTATCTGGCACAGTATGCTTGAGCCTATCGAGGACCACGTTGGGGGCAGGCTATCCCCTGCAACAACTTCATCAGAGTGGAGGAACTGGTAGCACATGGGCGCCTTGGACAGACCAGGAAAGTTTTGGGCAAAGGTGTGTTCGTGATACACATCTTGAACCCCGACCTCCCAGCCGCCATGCGACCTCTTGACACACACTCCGTGGTCCCCCAGTAGGGTTTGGGCTATCAACTGATGGCCAAAGCAGCTACCAAAAATCTTGATCCACGGAAAGTTGTGATAAACACCTTGTAGCTGTCAGTGATTTTGATCTCATCAAGAAGCAGTACAAATTATATATGGACCTAGTAGGTAGCACCGTAGCGTTGCGATCCAAGGGACATCGTCATTGACGCCATTCACAGATCCCGAGATGATAATGGCATCGATGCCCTGGAAACTCGAGGGGTAATGTCCCTCCTTGACGTTCCAGCTGCTGGTCTTGACCGATACGCGTTCGTTGGCCGGCCTGCCGAGGTTGTGCTGGTGAGTGCCGGCCAGGAGCCAGCGCTCGAAGATTTCGGCAAAGTTGCCGTGGGACTGGACGATATACGGCGGCATTTGCTCGCACTCGAGGACGGCAATCTGCAAGACACGCCGAGGGGACCCTTTATTACTGGCCGCCCGTATCATGTCAGCACCTTGAGCGTGACAATGCATTAGAGCCTGAACAGGCATGTGGAACTCGACTTTCCCACTCATGCTGTCAGCAATAAGCTCGCGGGCCAAGGATGTCATTTGTCCAGCCGGCAGTGGCTGGTCCGTGTAAGAAGTATGGAATGGGGGGGTTTTTGGGTCTTCGTTTGGAGAAAACTGGAGTATAATGAAGAGTCGTATCGAGGGGGGGAACTGTAGCCTTCTTTCTCCTGGTCCATGGAAGGGGATTCCGTCCCTTTTTCAGTCAGTCCCCGTATCCTGCGCCGCTGTCTCTTTCTCTCGAGCTTTCCCCCAAGACGTCGGTCCTCCCTCGATCCTCCCATCTTCAAACCCCGAGTAGGCAAGGGAGAGGGCACGGGGGTACGAGACAAGTGTGCGGCGTATCACATTGTCACGCTGCGGACTGCACCCAAGGTCCCGCTAATGCACATAGTTTTGCGCTCTGTGGCCCAGATATTGGGCAGGAAGGCCCTCCTCGTACCAAAGGGAGGTCGCCATGCCATGGCAGGGGTAGCACCTGCGCCGCATAGAGGAAAGCAAACCAAATACCAGGTGGGTCTGGCCCTCGCAAAGTCTTGCCCTCGACATCTCACGATCCGCAAACCAGCCTCTCGGAGCGCTTCCTCGACCTGCCACCCTATAAAACTTTCTCCTGCCAATTGATGATGCCCTTCCGCGAGCCTTGCATCAGAAAACGTCCAGCTAAGACTTCGACAGCGAATAATTGCTTGCGCTTGGGGCGGCTCGACTAGGGAAAATGCGGCAGGTGAAACCCGTGCAGCTTGTCTCATCGTGCGCCTCTCTCCGCAAGACCACTTATCACAGACGCAACAGGCGATAGATCGTGATTTTCCAAGACGCCGACTGGATGACCGGTATCGAAGGAACAATTTACTCTATTGCTAAACGTCAGCACTTTCTTGAGAGTTGCTCCGTGAGCAAACATACCTACCCACCACGACTCCTCCTCTCTCATGCATACTGCAAACTTATTTGCAAATCACTGCTGTAAAGGGGCCACCATCACAAATCGAGACAACCCACGGCTTTGGTTGTACGCGGGCCCGGTGTTTGGTATGGCCTTTCCAAGCCCTATCAACTCAATGATTCTTTCTACACCATCTTCCCTATCTTTCGTGTGTCGGATGCATAGCGTTGAGCTCGTGGTACCAGACGATGAACAGAGTTCTTTTTCTGGTTATGGAAGCGAGTTCGGGTACTGGAGTTCCCATAGCTCGGACTCCCGACGGCAGTTGCTTAGTGTAAGACCTTTTTATGCCTTGGCAGGGGATTGGCTTGAAGTTCTCCTCGCCTTGGCAACAATTCAGGGGCCACCGAGGTCGAACCCCCTATCCCTATGGAGACCTCACGTGCCAGGTCAGCACTCTGTTTTCCCCCGTTACATCATGATACATGTTGAACGACAAGATGACAAAGATTTTGTGGATTCCGGGCCTGTTTTTCTCCTTTGAGCGGTTTTCCCGAAGATAGCAGGTCGACCCTTCGGTCAAGGCTGACTGGTTCGCTCGAGTAGAGAGTCCCAGAGTGGTGGGATGGCAAACAACAACGTCAGATACTCCGAGAATAGAGTGGTGGTGTTGATCCATGACCAACAGGAATAACTTGACTATTGCGAGGTCGTGTGGGGGCAGCACACATAATAAGACTGTCGTCTGTTTGATATAGTGGTGGGAAAAGCATAGTCGCAGCGAAGATGCAGCATTTCACCAGAACAGACGGTCCACGTTGCAAAAGACCGGAGGGTCTAAGGCACTGCAACATCATGAAGATCAGGCAGGATGTCACACTCCATGGCCTACCGGCTCTGAGCCCGGGTTCCGTGGACGCAATCTTTCCGGTGCACCGGCATCATCAACAGAGAGGGAGAATGCAATAGTTGAGAAGTCGAAAGAAGCAAATCAACGCATCGCACTGGTGGATAGCGTACTTAGGCGGCCATTGGCGCGCTACCCAAAAGGGTGTATATTGTCTCACCCAATGAGATTTAGTCTGTCCACGCTTCGCCAATTGAGAACAGCTCGGGGAAAGAGAAGAGGCCGAGAACAAATTTTCACCCAATGCAAGGAGAACGCATAGCCACGTCTTGCATATCAAAAGCACCTTGTGACCGAGACATGTTAAACTGACCAACAAGTTCCTGACCGAATGCCAAGGCCTTATATGAATCATGAACTCTAATTTATTCGGTCAAATATATCCGTATCTGTATGGAGGCTGCGCTTTCACCGGGTCGCAGACATGAAAGTCGAATGCCAGCCCCTGAATATGGTAGGCACGTGATCATCCCAGATAAGTCGGGGTCCTGGAGTAACCCCCTTTCTCTCTCGACCTATGCCAGCAACCCTCTCCCAATGCCCAGCCGAACCCATCTCCTTTCATTGTGTTGTCGAGTATTATCTAGCTATGCAGTAGCAGCAGTGGCGGCGGCAGCAGCAAGGGCGCGCTGCACCACTTCAGCTACCCGCTCAGCTACCCACTCGCCCTTAAACGCCACGAAGTCGGCGAGGGGCTTCAGCACATCGCCGTACCAGAAGACGACCGGATTGTAGACGGCGGCGGTCCAGCCCAGGCGGGCGAGGCCGAAGTCGACGACGAGGCGGAAGGCGGGGTGGCGCAGCAGGAGGACGGGCAGGCCCACGGCGGGGACCAGCAGCAGGGGGAACACGGCGGAGAGGGCGACGACGATGAACCAGGCGAACCACCAGGCGCCCACGTCGGCGACGACGCCCCCGCCCCGGCTACCGCACTGCAGGAACTGGGGTGGTTTCCCACCGCCCCCGCCGTTGTTGTTGTTATGGATGTTGGGGTTGTGGTTTGGGTGGTTGTTGATTTGAGACGGCTTCAGGATGAGGAAACCTTCGCGGAGCACCTCGGCCGCCACGACGGACAGCACGAGCAGGTAGACCCACGCGGTCCAGCGCACGAGGCGCAGGAGGATGCGGTAGTTGCGGGCGAGGTGGATGGTCAGCACGAAGGTCCAGACCAGAGGGATCATGCAGAGGAGAAGCCACATCGCTGTCGACGGCGGCAGGCTAGGGCACTTTTGGGTAGCCCATGCATAGACTGGCTGTATGTACGTAAAGTATATATGACTCTGTGTGTTGACGGTCAGATCTTGGTGCACTTTAGCTTGAACGGCTCTGATTGCGTAGTAGCATGGCGCATGGCTGCAGGTATTCTTGCGTAACCCATTTTCGTAGTTTGTCTCATAGAGGACGCAAACAATTTCCTCTCAATTCGGCAGTAATGTGACAAAGAAAAGCCTGCCACGGTCGGATCCATCAGGAACAAGGAAAGGAGTTGTTGTCAGTTACTTCGAAATTGATCGATGTCTTTGTTTTATTGTATGGCTTGACGAAGACCTATGTACAGATTTTTGAAACAAACCATGCTATGTACACACCGGATCCGTCTTTCTCTATTGCTCCCTGACGAACAAGCCCGCCATGCCCATACCGGTACCCACGCACATGCTGACCACGCCAACTTCGCCGCCAGTCCGACCGAGGCCGTGCATGAGGGTGCTCGTCATGCGCGCCCCCGTAGCACCGAGCGGGTGGCCCAGCGCGATGGCGCCGCCGTCCGGGTTGACCTTGCCCTGCTCCCAGGCGGACTCGAGCCCCAGCGCGCGCACGCAGTGGATGGCCTGGCTGGCAAAGGCCTCGTTGATCTCCCAGCGGTCGACGTCGGCCGTCTCGAGCCCCAGCTGGTTTAGGAGCTTGGGGATCACCAGGGCCGGGCCGATGCCCATCTCATCGGGCGCGCACCCGGCCGTCGCCGCCGCCACGAACTTGCCCATGATGCTGCTAGTCAGCCCCAGTTCCGTCGCCGTGCTGCGCCGCATGAGCAACGTCGCGGCCGCGCCGTCCGATACCTGGCTCGAGTTGCCCGCGGTACTGGTGCCGTCGGCCTTGAATGCGGGTTTCAGCTTTGCGAGCGCCTCCAGGGTGGCGCTGGCGCGGATGCCATCGTCCTTGGTCACCTCGATCTGTTTCTCTTCCCCGACCTTGTTCCCTTGTTTGTCCACCTCTTGGAACCGAGTGTTGACCTTCACGATCTCTTGATCGAAGAAGCCCTCGGCCTGCGCGCGCGCCGCCCGGCGATGGGACTCGACGGCGAACTCGTCCTGCTCCTGGCGGCCGACACTGTAACGCGCCGCCACGTTCTCAGATGTGAGGCCCATGGGCATGATGCAGTCGCGGGCGTGGTGGTTGGGGCTTTCCTTCAGCGCGGGCCAGACGTCGACGGGGATGGCGCGGCTGCCGTAGTTGCGCGTCATGCTCTCCATGCCGGCGGCGATGCCCGTGTCGATCATGTCGGAGCGGATCTGACCCGCGACGGCGGCGATGCTCTGCAGCGACGAGCTGCAAGCGCGGTTGACGGTATACAGGCTCGTCGAGTTGGGGAAGCCGACGTGATTCATGGCCATGCGGGCGGCTTTGGAGCCGCCAAGCTCGGAGAGGACCACGCCCACGGCAACGTCATGGACGGCTTCGGGCGGGAGGTTCGGGTTCGCGTCGAGGGTCGCACGGAGGACAACCGAGAGCAGCTCCTCGGGGTAGGCGTCTTTAAGCTGGCCCTTGTACGAGCGGCAAACGGGCGTGCGGAGCGAGGACAATATGACGATATCCGAGGGAGCTTTGGCCAGAACGTTGGAGAGGCCCTTTGGTAACGCCATGATGGATGGAGGCACTGATCGATCAACTGACTGCACAGAACTGGTGGTTTCGTGGACTATGAGTACCAATCACACCAGGGTCAATTCAGGGAGAAAACAAGTGAAAAGGAGATGGAAGCGGCCAGCGAGATTGGAGTAAGAAAGGCCGGGAGCATTGTTGCACTCGAAACAGAGGCCATGGCCGTGGATCGGCTGAAAGTTGTCGGGTTTGGACTCTTCCATGGGCAGTATGGAGACCCTCAAGGTGGGGGATAAATACACTTCCGAACTAATCCGGGGCTTTGGAGGCTCCCCAGGCAATTGACTTCGGCAAATCCGCCGGCTTTGCAACCCCACGGGGGGGCCGTTCTCCCTCGACATCTAAAGTCGAGCAGGTAACCTACATAAAACAAACAAACATTGTAATAGATACAGAGCTGGACGTTCAGACACCACCAGAAGGAGAAGACGCCATTGGGGACAGAGCACAGTTGCTGCTACCTTTTGCACTTGTAATTTATATAACTACCTACCTACTTATCTATCTTGATTTGGTATGAAACCGGCAAGGGGGAATGCATTCCACCATTATCCTAACCCTCTTTTCCCCCAAATCTCGGGTAACTTGAAATCTCAAACAACCGCCATCCATTTTCCATACCTAAGCTAGCCAGGGTATAATACACATTGTCATAAGTCTCGTAAAGCTATTCCATGTCGTAAAATTAAAATCTCGTCAATCCTCGCGCAAAGCTCGGCGGTCATGCCAGGTCACTGTAGCCTTTCCCATGACATAAATGCCAGCGTACTAGCTGTTTATGATACCAAGTCCAATCTTGCCGCCTGCTAAGCGTGATTTCTTAGGAGGGCTGGTGAACACATCCCGCCTGCTGTCATCTACATCAGACACTCCCGCAAACTTTCGCTTCTCAGAGACACCAGGTTTGTTGACCCCGGCATACAGCTTGGCTTGGAGCTTGGCCGATTTCTCAGCCGGTGGCGGAGTTAAGTCGCGGGATCCGACTGAGCTGGCCACCTCAAAGCTCTCTCGAGGATCACGACGTAGCATCTCGGAAGCTGCTTGGCTAGCCTGGCTTTCGTATACCTCCTCCTCGCCGTCACGCTGGCGCCGCGAGCGGCCAGTTGGACCTCCGGACCCGGAGGTCATGAATGACTGCGTTGCAGCAGCGACTGATGCTAACGCTACCCGATCTATATCCTCGTTGTCTTCGGCCGAGATAGTACTCTCTCGGCTTTTGCGGCCCCTTTTGGAGGTGGGAGTTTCTGGTACAACCCGCGTGTCGGTGGGAAAGCGGGCGGGAGGCTCAGAATGCGGAACTAGGTCGGCCGAGGGAAGAAGGACCGAGTAGTCGCCTCGAGGGCGGGGGTTTGGAGTGGTTGGAAGCGACGAGAGTGACTGTACGCCACGTGTATGTTTCGGGGGCATGCGCGGTGCCGGGCGGCTAACCCCTAAAGGGGTCGAGGGTGCACTATTGTTGTCATGACTGAGAGCTTGCAAGAGGGCAGCAAATCCGGCCTGGCTCGTATCATTCTCCTGTCGCGGATCACGGTTGTGAGTATGGATATGACTGAGGGAATGAGAGTGGGCATGGTGGTGCGAGTGGGTAGCTCGAGGCGTTTGCCGCGGAGTGGCTCGGGGTTGTTGAGGTGTTGCAATAGCAGGTGTTTTGGGCGTTAGCGCACCATGAAAAACACCACCTGGCGAACATAGCATGTGGAAATGCTCGCGATTCTCCCGAATGCGTGTGAGCAGCATATCGCGCTCATCCGTCAAACTGACGATCTCGTCTTCTTTCTGTTGGATAACCTTTTTGGCTAGCTTCGAGCGTTTTCGCAGACTGTCGATCTCATCAACCGCAGCCTCATACAAGACTTTGAGATGCAGATACTTGGCGTGGGTGGATTCAGCTGCCATACTCAACTCGCGGCGGGCTTGACGAGAATGTTCAGCCTGGCGCAGAACCTCCACCTCTCGGCGGATCATCTCGTGTTCGACAGCAGCTCTGTTCGCCTCTTCCTCAGCCTGCATTTTAAGTAAATTGTACTGTAGTTTATGATGTGCGGTTTCCATCTTCGAACGTGCATTCTCGGCCAGGCATGACTGGAACATGGCCCTGAGTTCTTCGATGGATGCATCTGAAATCTGGTTCGCAGTAGGTGGTTGGTACTCCAAGGTATTGGAAGGGGGCTGATCCCGGCGGGTCAGAGGGTTGGAAGTGGTCGCAGGAGGCGAGAAAATGTTAGCCCTCTGGGAACTGATGTAGCCCAGAGGTTGTCCTGCAGAAGGGCCATTGGGCTGAACAACTTGCGACGACGGCGGCGGGGTCAGAGAGGACGGAATGATCCGAGACGAAGGACTTTGGTGGTCATTCAATTCGGTCTTGAGCGAGGCTTCAGGTTCAATAGGTGACGCGGGGCCTTCTGTCGAGGGGATTGAAGCTTGGGATTGGGAAAACGGCAGGGCCTCGGGCGGGGTGACTGGAATCTCATCCGCGATGGTATCGTGGTCCGGAGAAACCATGTTTGCGTCGACCGACATGGTCAAGAGGATGGCAGATCAGCAGTCGCTCAAACAGCAGTGGCGCTGGTGGTTGTAGATGGTATCGCAAAGTGAGTGACAAAGCTGCAGCTTCACCGTTTCTTGGAAGCTTGGAAGCCTGACTTGCGACTGGTGCCCGCTCTATCGATAAGATAGCAACAAGGACGAAGTCGGATTCGATGGAGAATGGAGAATGGGTGCGCTAGGCACGCCTGTAGCAGGCGAGGCGCAGATTGACAAGAAAGTGGTTTTGGAACGTGGGTGTGACCAATATCCAACAATATTGATTGAAGTTGAGGATGGTGACGACGAAGCGTGCCGGTGACGGGTTGGGATGAGTAAGGAAGTTCGGTGTTATCGATGGTTGCCGGGGAGCGTTGGCAGCGACTTTCCCTCCTCGTCAGTCAATCTTTTGCTAGGTAGACGGAGCTCCAGCACTTTCTAGCCTTCTCAGTCTTCTGGCTTCTTGCTGCCCGCGATTTTCGGATGGTAGATCTGTACACTATGCGTACTTGTTGCGCTAGATAAGCGCTATCGATACTTCAAGGTACATTGAGCAATCAATGATGGATGGACGGGCGGAGGAGGCTGGAAAGGCTGGAAAACAAAAGGATTGGAAAGGCTGGTTGGGCTGACGCAGCGCACAGACTCGCTTCGTCTCTCCAATTCCACTGCAAAAGCTAGAAAAGTGAACTGAGCTTTTGCTTGTCTGCCCGCCTGTCAACCCGAAAATCCTGAAAACTCTGTGGTTGGTCAAACGGAGCTTGACCCTCGACAGGCTCTAAGCCCATCTGGGTTTGGGATGAGCGAAGCTCTTTTACTGGTAGGCATCATCAATGATGATGAGGATGTTCCTCGCTTGCAGCCGATGTTTTCGACTGTCACATTAATAATAAGTACAATAGCAACAAGACATTGCTGGATCTGAAAATGGTATGTCTATGTAATATCGTTAATATACCTTAAATATCTAGGTAGACCACCTATAGCTCATATTGCCATGATGCCATCTATACCTACTCTGTCTGTACTGCGTCCATCCCGTGCAATAGATCTTTTTGCCCCATAAAGGACTTGGATGACGCTCTCAGTACCATGGGTGTCGTGTCCCTGCATCTTAGTAGTAGATGTTGCTACCTAGAAGGTCAGATACTAAGACCACCACTGACAACCTTCCGCGTTTCGCAGGCAATGTAAAAGGTCACATCATCTAGTGTTGCATTCCCCTGCACAGGCCATGGTCTGGGAGACTATGAGGTTGAAGTAGCATTGGTCGGGCGAGTCGCTCACTGATGTCGAGTCAGTCACTAACAGGCCATGTTGAAGTAGGATTACCACTCAATGAGAAACTGTATATACCTATATGTCCTCTGTAATACTGCAGGCTCTACAGAGTACAGAGTATTAGCTACACTATCTTCTGAGTCTGGGTGCAGACATACAAGCGCTATACGAATAGATGGCCGACTCCTGGCCCATGGAGCCCAACAACCATTCTTGGGACTCTGATAAAGGGACAAATTTGCATGCAGGTGGTTGCTATATATACACAGTCCTATTCTGAACTCTTCGAACTATCAGTGTTCGGCAGATAACGCAATATAGAAAGCACGTTAATGGGACATGCAAACGGCTAGAGTACAACTTATATCGCCCTTGTTGGCGATCATAAATCACAAATAAGTACTCAATAAACAGAGGTCAGTCCGTACAAAGATCCGTATGTGTGCAGTACCTGGATGATCAACATGTTTTGATTGGTGCTATGTCTTGTATGGTTGCATTGTGTCTTGTCATGTCGTTTGATCACATCCGATGAAACATTGTCCAAGCAGCTCAAGCTACTCCGTACTGCTCAAGGAGCCAGCTAACCAGGTCGATCCATTTTATCCCAACAAGTGCGAGCCTAAGCCGGAGCCACATCGTCATTGCACCAAGTAGCTCAAGTGCTTGCTTTCCTGATTGTATACTCACCTCTTACATGACGGTGGAATGACTTTTCATCGTCACTGACGGTACGGAGTATACCCCAATTCTTATATAGATGCATCCATCTCGGTGCTCAATGGATGGCTGCGTGAAAAGACATAAGAAGGCGTCGCCGTTGGTAACAGAGTCATTGTTTGATTCAACCTTGTCTTTGTGTTCCCAATAGTTGCTATGGCAGCTTTTCAGGTGACAAGCGCTAAGCACCCCGCAGGTTCCCGCACTAATGCCCAGGTATTTGCTCCTTCCGGCCAAGCCAGGGCAGCTAAGCCAGGGCCCAGCAAGGGGTTACCTTGCAGCAGAAGGTCCCTTTGGGAAAGACCAGCCTAACAGGGTCACACTCTGGCACCTAAATCACTTTAATTCAATCCCGACTACCAAAGTTTGTGCCTGAAAGGCTCGTTCATCAAGTGGTCTTGTGTTTGTGCACGCCAATCACCAACCTGCCACTGCTACCTGTACCTGACAAACCAGGATCAATATGTTATCAATGACGGGAAAGGGGGGGCGGGCCATCACATACAGTTCTCTAACAAAATATTCACCACCGCCGGCTTTGACCAGTTTGACATTGATATCGCGAAATCATTACAGCATCCCAAGCACACGTTGCATTGGCTCGATTGGAACTGCACAGACTTAGCAAGTACCCTCCCTGGTGTGATCCCTAGGTTAGCTCACCCGGTCCAGCAGCCCGAACGGGTCTGTCGTCAGAGTAAGAATAGGAAGCTAGAGAACTACCTAAGGTAAAGTGCCTGCAACTACCAAACCACGGCCGCCCTCCCACCTTCCACTCCAGCTAATTCAATAGGGATAGAAAGCCTCAATAGAGATAGTGTTGGAACTTGTCACACCTTCCAACCAGCCTCGGTCCCTTGTGGTACCTTCTTCGTTGACTTTTTTGAGACATCAATCTCGGATTTCCTTCCAGAAGAATCGACAAACGACCGATCGCGCGTCGCTATCCCCAGCTGCTGACAAGCAAGGGCCTCGTATGTATGCGGTATGCTTCAATGCGCCCATATGCTCGCGCCTCCTGTCTTTGTCTTCAACCACGACGACATTAAGCTTTCGGGTTCGTCCAGGCTATTAACATGGACGACAACAAGCGTCTGAGCACCGCTTCCAACAGGCTGAGTGCCATCCCACGACCAACTTCTCGATTACCATTGCCTCGGAGCTCAGCTATTCCAACCGCCACATCCAAATCAACCTCCAACGGCTTGCGCACTGCTCCATCCAGAGAAAGCCTCAGACCAGGCTCAAGCAGCAACGATGTCCGAACGACGACTACAAATTCAAGGCTGCGAACCTCGATCTCGAGAGACCAGCTTAATGTACCATCCACTGCTGCTTCTTCCAGCAATCCTCGGAGGCCACAACGATCGGTGGGACCGCCTATAAGTTCACAAAGTGCGCTGCAAGGCGCCAAGAGTCGAAGTGTGTCGCGGGATCCCGTCACTCGGATTACTGGCGATACTCGTTCTCAGCAGCCTACCGGCCCTCGAGGGAGACAGTCTTCTGGGAATCTTGCCGTTAACTACATCCGAGACGAATCACCTATGGACGAGGATAATACCCAAGAGTTGCTTCCGCCCCTGACGAGCTCAACAGGCGAGACAGCCTCATCTTTTGATGCCATCAAGACTCCGTTGAAGAAGTCATCGAGGCCGTCTCTCAGTGAGAGGACCATCGAGACTCTGTCTCAGCTACCGTCCTCGCCTGTAATTAAGCGAAATGGGTCAAACTTCTATGACAATGACGGGTTCCGCAGACCGGCATCGCGAGCTAGTGGGAGCTCGCGACCAGGCTCGAGTTATCAGTCGGATGGATCTAGCGCGCAGGCAGGAATGTCATTAAGCCGTCCAGGATCCAGCTCTGGCCCCGCCGATGGTCTCTACACCAACTTCAGAGCTTCAAGCAACGCGTATCGGCCGCCATTAAGTACGGCTCAGGGGACTCCATCAAGGCGCACGTCGGCGCTTCCCAAGACACCAAATGCAAAGCCATCTACAGTGTCGGGCAAATCACAACCGCGCGCATCACTCGGCCCTCGCACACCGAGTCCAGATAAGAACCTCGATATATCAGTATCCAAATATGGCTCGAAAACCGTGACCCCGCGACCTTTGAAGCAAAGGGCTTCTGTCAATGGTCTTTTCAAGAAACCGTCGATGTCGTCTCTTGGCAAGCCAGGAGCCGCATCCGAGCTGCCTATCCGACCATCGCGCAAAATATCACTAGCATCAGAGAGATCTTCGACAACATCCGCCGAGGACCACAACCCTTCGAGCGCCTCCACGGGGTCTACGGCTTTGACGTCTGACTCCATTGAAGCTCCGGACTCAGGCGCGAAGAAGTCCTCGGCAGCATTGCGAGAACAAATTGCCAAGGCTAAGGCAGCTAAACGAGCAGCTGCGAAACAAGCTTCAGATGCTACGTTGCCTCCTCCCGCCAAATCACCGCTGATTCCCACCGACACGTCCTTCGATTTTGGTCTCTCTGATGACCCGTTCAACCAGAATCAGTTCGAGACTTCAAATCGTAAGGTCATGCAGACAAGGATTAATGGGGCTCGCACGACAGGCAAACTCAACATCTCGGCCATGGGTCTGAAGGAGATACCAGAAGATGTCTTGAAAATGTATGATTTAGAGTCGATTGGCAAACAAGGCGGTTCCTGGGCAGAAAGCGTAGACCTGACGCGATTTGTCGCGGCCGACAATGAGCTGGAGATCATCGACGATTCCATTTTCCCGGATACCAATCCAGCCGATTTCGCGGACGATGAGGACGGTCAAGGGCATCAATTCGGTGGTTTGGAAAGTCTAGATCTTCATGGAAATATGCTGATTTCCGTGCCAATGGGGCTCAGACGGCTACAGCTCCTAACCTCATTGAATCTGGTAAGTTTGTTTTGAGCCTTGAGTGCACAAGTGCACAACTAATGACTTTGTAGGCTTCGAACAAGCTGGCAAACAACTGCCTCGAAGTCATATCGCAAGTGACCAGCCTACGCGACCTCAAGTTGGGCAACAATCTTTTATACGGTGCGATGGATTCGTGCTTCTCCAAACTAGAGAACCTAGAGATCCTAGATCTGCACGGAAACGAGATCACTGCACTGCCTGAGGGAATCGAGAACCTTACCAGGCTTCGGATACTGAATCTGAACGAGAACGCCATCGAGTCCCTGCCCTTCAAGGCTTTCGCCAAGCTCCCCTTGACCGAGTTGCTCGCTCGAAAGAACAGACTGTCAGGGACACTGATTCATCCAGAAGTCGAGAGTCTTCCTCAGCTACAGATACTGGATATCTCAGTAAATCAACTAACACTGCTAGCCTCGGTCGATACACCGGGCGCCCTTTCCATGCCATCTATTCACCAACTTACCATATCATGCAACCGGCTACGAGCCCTTCCCAATGTTGGGTCTTGGAAGCGTCTCCTTACCCTGAATGCGGATGAAAATAGCATTGCTGCCATCCCAGATGGCTTCACCAGCCTCGAGAACCTTAAACACGTTGATTTTACCAGCAATGATATCCGGATTATTCCACCCGAGATAGCACGTATGGACAGTCTTAGTATGCTTCGTATCTCGGGAAATCCGTTGCGCGACAAGAAGTTTACGTCGTTGACAACAGAAGAGCTGAAATCGAGTTTGTTCACGAGGCTTGAGCTCCTGCCCGAAGAGATTGGTGGAATTGAGAACTTCAGTAATGGCGTTGATACTCAAAGTCGTCCAAGGAAGGAGAGCAACGCTATGCCGGCTATCAAGGAGGGTCTTCAGCCACACGACGATGGCGATGAAAGTCGGTCTGAGTACGATGACTTCGCCACGCCCCCAACCTCGGCTCCCCATTCCCCAGCACGATCGCGATCCCATACGCTCAGCAGTCAAACCTGGCCCGTTAAGACCGGCGGAATTCTGGATCGATCCAACACTCAGTCCTCTTCACTTCACCCTGTCGTCTGTTCTAGGATGGCAGTTGAACAAACTATTCGCGACATCCGCTTGGCCCATAACACTTTCACCACGATGCCGAACTCGCTGTCTTTCTTCGCCGACACCCTCAGCTCGCTGACGATTGCACACAACCAATTGGTTGGTGAGAGCTATCTCGGCGAAGAGCTTGATCTTACAGCACTCAAGGAACTCAACTTGTCTCATAACCATATTACTAGCTTGGGCCCATTGACGGCGCATCTTCGAGCACCTAACCTGCAGAAGATTGACATCAGTTTCAACCGCGTGGTGTCGCTGCCTCGGTTGCGCGAGTTCTTCCCCAGTTTGACGGTGCTCCTCGTGTCCAACAATCACTTGGAAGATTTAGACCCAGAGTCCATCAAGGGGTTGAAGATTGTGGACGCGAACAATAACGACATTCCCCATCTGAACCCTCGCTTGGGACTTCTTGGAGGCACAGGGAACTTGGAAAGGTTGGAGGTCAACGGAAATCGGTTCCGCGTCCCTAGGTGGAACGTCCTGGAGCGTGGAACGGAAGCCACACTGCGATGGCTCAGGGGCCGAGTCCCAGTTGCGGAGATGGCGGAATGGAAGGCAAAGGCCGGCAACGCCGATGACGATGGGAGCCCCAACGATATTGATTAGGCGTCTCTAGCAAGGTATGCATGGGGCGCAAAGTGACTTGCTTGGTTCACTCAGTCAGCCAGTTGCTTTGAGTTGGTGGTGGGGAAAAGGGAAATGGTTGTTTCTCATGACTTGGTTGCTTCTTCATGTTTGCGCATCATCGTCGTCGTCGTCGTTCTGGCTTGTGCGATCAAAAGAGATACCAATTTGCTTCGGCGGAAGACCAATCCATCCCCGTCTGTATTATTACCATTCCATCTTGGCGGGAGTGTATTATTTCTAGGGGCGTTCGGGATGACGGAGGGGAATACGCGCGCGCATAGCATGGAAAGTACATGTATGGCTGGCCGGTCGGGTTGGTAACGAACATCACTGCTGTGTGGGATTACGCGGAGGATTTCGAAAATAGGAACTTAATAAACATCTCTCACGAGCTCTAATGATTTATCAATCTCAATTCGCAATTGCGATCAGCAAAGAAGTCTCTATTCCAGGGGCTGTTAAAGTAAATGAGAGTCGGCTACTCAGATTAAAGCGTCGTGGAGAGCGACCAGTGAGCATGGTCGAAGGGGCCACGCGAGATGCAGTTCTACCTTCTCAGTGTGAATATCGCACATGGTCAATAGTCATAAAGATAAAAGATTTGACGCATTCAGAAGATGTGTATGAGCTGAGCAGATGCTAGTTACTAACCTATGTCGCCATTAAATTGCCATGGTATGAGCATAGTCGACATCTGAGGATCGACACACACCAACGTCTTCTAAGGCGACAGATGATACGAGTAGTTCCAAAGTAAAAGACCAGTTGGAAATAACGGAGAAGGTATTGGACCAAGGTAGCGAGCACATCAGGCCAGTCACGGAAAATGGAGTCGAACCAGATATGGGAAATAGAAGAATCTCAATGTAACATGTGTTTGATTGGATTGTACTGTTTAACATGGCGGGGTATACATTGAGAGTAATTACATTAGATTATATTTATAGACACAAGAACATCTTCTTTTCCTCCACATCTGATGGTATTTGGCGAATGCCGAATTGTGCGAAACATCCACAGCACACGCAACCCCAATCCCCTTAGCTAACTCTTTCTCACCCATTCAGAGCATATATTACAGGAAGGCAATAGCGGCGACCATGATGGCCAGGAAACCGCTACCGACCTTGGCGGCACCAGCGGTGACGGGAGGGGTCTGGACCGGGTAGCCACCCGAGGGCGAGGGGGCGGTCCTCATGGTAGAGGGCTGGGCGGCGCCGGCGGGGTAGGTCTGCTGAGCAGCGACGGGGTAGGTCGGGGCGGCACCGGCAGGGGTCGTCACGGGGTAAGGGGCGACGGGCTTGCTGACGGTGCTAGAGGCGCCACCAACGGGGATGGTGGAGTTACTGAAGGGCTCGGCGGGGTACTGCGCGCCGTTTACAGGGTTTCCCGGCTGAGAAGGGTATTCCGCTCCGTTAGTGGGGTTGCCAGGCTGGTTGGGAGAGTTGCCACCGTTTCCGTTGGAGGGCTTACCGGGCTGGGCAGGGTAGTTACCGCCGTTGTTGCCAGTGGGCTGGGCCGGGACAGCGCCGGTGGAGCTGGCAGAAGCAGCGCCAGTGGGCTGAGCAGGGCGGTTGGGGTAGTCACCGCCGTTGGCACCGGTGGGCTTAGCGGGGGTGTTGCCACCGTTGGCACCGGTGGGCTGAGCAGGGACAGCGCCGGTGGAGCTGGCAGAAGCAGCGGCAGTAGGCTTGGCCGGGACACTGGTAGGGTGAGCAGGGGGAGTCACAACGGACGTCTTGTTGCAAGGAACCATGATGGTGGAGTCAATGACGGAGGTGGTGACAGCCTCAGTGGGGTGGGGGTGCTTGGGGACAGCAGCGGGACCAGTGATAGTGACGGTGGTCTTGGAACCCTGGCAGTCGGGGCAGTCGACGTAGGTGTAAGTCTGCTGGGGACCGTTGGTGGTCACAGCGTTGGTGGCACCAGTGGCAGTGACGGAGGGAGAGCCGTTGTTGCCGTTGCCGTTACCGCCGTTGCCGTTGCCACCAGTGGGCTTGGGGCTGGAAGGGTAGCCGTTGTTACCGCCGTTTCCAGGGCCCGAAGCCGAAGCGCTAGGGGAGGGTCCGTTGTTACCGCCGTTTCCAGGGCCGGAAGCCGAGGCACTAGGAGAGGGTCCGTTGTTACCACCGTTGCCACCACCGTTGGCGGGGCCGGAAGTAGTGGGGTTTCCGCTAGCAGGGCCAGTGCGGGTAGCAGTGGCAGTAGCAGTCACCGAGGCGCTGCCGTTGTCACCACCGTTACCACCGCCGTTGCCGTTGCCGCCAGTGGGACGGGGGCCGTGCTCGCAGTTGGTCTTGGAGGGGAGCTCAGCAATCTCGATCATGACGCTAGGGCTGAGGTTCACGAGGTTGACATCGTTCAGGGCGACGTTGAGGTCCAGGGCAACACCAACATCGATACCCCAGGACTCCTCGGAGACAGGGCAGCTGGGGGTGTCGCAAAGGTCGAGCTTCAGGTTCATGACGTCGGCAACGACAGCGACGGCAACACCGGCACCAACATCGGGCAGGATGGGGAGGACATCGCTGAGACCAACTTCAAGGCCGACGATGGCAGCAACGCGGAGGCGGAGGAAGGCCTCAACCTTGGCGCAACCAACGTTGACGGTGATGGGCAGCAGCTTGACGTAGGTGCCGTCAACATCGGCCTGGATAGGGGCCTCCTTGAGAAGGTCGGTGGTGATCTTGAGCTCCTTGCCAAGGGAGACCTCGGCACCGAGGGTGGCAGAGATAGGAAGCTCAGCGGACAGGATCAGGTCGAGGTAGACCATGGCCTTGACATCCAGGAGACCGGGAAGGTTGAGCTCGATGACCTGGTCGGGCTTGAAAAGCTCGAGGGCAATGTAGGCACCAGCGTAGAGGTCGACTTCGAGGTCGAGCTTGGCGTGGAAGTCCTTGATGGAGATGTCAAGGACCGGCAGAGGATCGTTCTTGACCTCCAGGTTGATGTCACCGTGGACACCACATTCGTTGCAGATGACGGCGAGGCCGAGGTTGACATCGGTTTCGAGGTCGACAACGTTGGGGATGGTGGCAGCCAGGTCGACGGCAGCGACGGCAACCAGGGGCTCCTCGAGGAGCTTGACGTCGACGTTGACGTGGGCATCGGCGACCTTGCCGTTCTTGAGGAGATCAGCACCGGCATCAACACCTTGACCGCCGATCAGATGTCTCTGGACAATGGCAGGAGACAGAGGGCTGGCCATGGCCGTGGCGGCCAAGGCGACGGCCGAAAGGCCGCGGGTAGAGAAGAACATGTCTAAAGAAGGACAGTTGTATTCGCAATTAAAGAATGGACTGGAGTAGTATGAATACTATCTCCTAAATGAGTGACTGCCGAAAGCAAGGGAACTGGACTGTTCGCCTGTTTGGGTGCTTGAGGGCTGAGGAGTAAGGAAGAAGAGAAGCCCGAACTGAGGCGGCGGAAGGGCTTCTTTTCTAGACGAGCTGGCGAAATGAGAGGGTAGCGAAGGCCCATGGCAATCCCGATCTGCCCCCCTATAGGCCAGGTCGAGGCCGGGTATGGACTCGCCAGAGCGTGGCGGTCGTGGCCAGATGGACGCGTGAGAGGGTGATTCGGATCGTCATGTTGTCGATGGGCAAATGTCCAACGGCCCATGGTTCGGCAGGTAACGAATACAACCGCGGCTGGCTCGCCATACGTGCCATGGCAGCGGTCAAGTTGCTCCTTGGGACCGGGGGTGCCTGTGGAGCGGTTCCTGCTGGTTCCTGGTGAGAAGACCGGGGTGCGCGCCGGGGGGGTCATGTACGTGCAATTAATTGCCCGCACCAGACCCGTCCTAGGCCCGTACCTGGGAAGCTAGAAGGCTCCGGGTTGCTTCTTCTTTCGTGATTCCTTACCCAAACCAGGCCGCGGCTCTGCCGTAGCCTGTATCTGCGCCTCCCAAACTGCATCGTGGTGGGCAACGCTGACGAGCTTGACCTACGGGAGGTCCGAACAGCGCTTCTTGACTTGTCGATGGTTTCCAGGCCGTCCTCTCCGCCTGTTCCGTTCTTCTGTGAATTTTCATTGCGCACAGTAGACATCCATTGTCTACTGTACCTAGTGCTGACAGGGCTGGTCGAGCATCCACGCACCCAGTAATAGCAGCTAGGCACTGCTGCTAGCTACTAGACACCCGACAGTCAAATTGGGTGCAATTCCAATTGATATCGACAATATCAGAGTCGGACTTAGTGTTGAGGGCCAGTGACGTTACGCCTGGTAGTACCTACATGTTAATGTTAGCTCTGTTAGCTCAGGGACTGGCAGGGCCTGGCAGAGTTTGGCAGGGTTTGGCAGGGTTTGGCAGGGCCAATTACGACTTAGCGGGATCCCCTTGGGCCAAACCGTTTTTTGACGGGGGAGTGGGGGTTCCATCACTAGTGACTAGCGAATTTGATAGGGATCGGCATTGGGAATCTCTTGGCGGGCCCCAAATGCCCTTTTTCGCAGCAGCGCTGATACTGATAGCCACTGATGGCCAAGCACAGCGTCACTCAGCACCCTCACCCAGTAAGGGGTAGCCAGTCATCATCTTGCTGGCTGCAATGGTTCCCAATTCCCCCAATTCCAGGAGATGAAGACCAGACTTTGTGTCCATCAGGATGAAAGACCAACAAGTTTTGCCCAGTCTGTGTGTCTGTCTGTCCGTCACAATTCCTACGTATATTGCATTGCTCCCTACTTCTCTGCATACTTACTGCATCAATCCAATCCGATGTAATCCCATCCAATCTCATCCAAGCCAATCTAATGCGCACGCAGTAAAAACCATCCAAGGCAGAAGGTATAGTTATTGAATGTAGGCATGTAGGCTGTGGGCGGATCACGGCAGTCACGGACACCACCCAGTCGAAAAATCGATGTCGTCCAATTTCCTTCTCCCGGGTAACTCCCTCCCACACTGGTTAGTCGTATGTTTCAACTCATTCTACTACTTGGGGAGAAGCACAGCCCGAATCCCGTCCCCCTGGACCTGAGCGAACCCGACTACACATAAGGCTTGAGCGTTTCATTTTGCGGGGAATGCACGGCACCTGTTAGCCAGAGACCCAGCTAGCTTCAAATGCTAGCCCGTCTAGCCTGGAATCGCCGACGTCCTCGTTGCCTCTTTTGCCTCTCTGCCTTCCTTGATTTGGACAGCCTGGTCAGCCCGGGCATCCGTCTCGTTCGACATCACTTCATTCTTGCGTCTGGGACTGCTGCGAGACTCCACGCCTCTAGACGGTAAACGCTCAAGTCCATATATCTCTCGAGTCTCTGAAGGCCTAGACGGAAAAAAGCAATTTCTTCATGCAGGTCCCATGATCCATTTCTATGTATGCACCTCGACGTGGTGGGCATCACCAATCTCGACCTCGGGTCTCTTCCGACTTTCTTCGTACGATGCTACGATGCTACGATGCTCACCACTTTTCTAGCTATCTCTTTTTTTTTTTTGGCTTCCATGTACGATCTTACTGGATAGATCGTTGACAGGGTGGAGCAAATAAGAAAAGGCGGCAGCAGGCAGTCTGGAATCACACGCGTCGTTATATGATCCCCCTGCAGATCCATGTAATTAGCCCAAGCAGCCAAAAGCCAGACACTGCTGCGAGCTGTGTTGCGTGGTTGTTCCAGCTGTCCAGGTTTGCTGCACGATGTGATTAATATCCCAAAGGCTGAAAGGCGTCTCGCACCCACTGCTTTGCATCCCGAGCGTTGTGCTGTGTAACAGCCAAGCCAGGGGTGCATCCCGTTACGATATGCCGATCAATCAGGAAATTCTCCTGCCTGCTCTTCCCTGTGAGTCCCCCAAATAATTGAGCCCTGTATGCGACTTTGTCGACTCGGAAGGGAAACGAAAACTGCAGATCCGCTCCGTTCCACACCTGGCAGATCTTGGCAGGCCAGAAACATCTACATCTACAATAGGCAGAAGTCGAAGGCATTGATATTTCAAAATTAAACCATGGCAATAAGCAAAGGCCACAAAAAGTCCCATCCCTTTCCCATCGCTTCCGGGGAATCCTCGTGCTGCTTCGTAGAGCACTTTCTCGTTGCTTCTGCTGTTAGCTTGTCCCTCTGCCTCGAGCCTGCATTAGACAACTCGATATAGCGTTTTATCTTCAGAATATGGATTGCCGCCAGTTGAAAAGACGAACTGGAGTTTATCTGATTCTGCTGGCCCAACCTGGTTTGAACCAACTATATCTTGGAAGACGCATCGTGAATTCTGTGGCTTACTGGATATGTCCCATATTTGTCATATCTCGATTGCGTCTTTCTGCTCTACTCCTTTCACGAACCATAGACAGGCACGTGATGGGGAAGAACCGATGCGTGATCTCAGATGTATCATAATTATTCCGAGCATCCATCCATCTAGAAACCCATCCCCATGATGGCGCCATCGCCTCCTGGGGCAGAAAAGGCGATAAATATGGCGCAAACCCCGGGATGTTGCTTTTACGTAATTCGTGCTGCTCATCTCGTACAACCCTTGCCCTTGCCCGGGAGTGCATCTCGTACACATCTGCGCCGTAAGCGATTTATTAGGTACTATGATCTCAGCATTCAGATTGTTTGTATGTAACAACGACTGACGAGCATAATGTATGTTTGCTCTTTTGAGAACCGAATATCTCAAAGAGTAGTTGTATAAGACAGGCTCAGCTGTTACCGCTTCTTTACTTCTCTAGTACTTCCCCTACTGCCTCTTTAGGATGACCATGTGACCCCCTTGCAACCTGACAAGAGTTTAAATCAGGCCAGACCAAGTTTCTTATCTGCATGCAGCCTGTACCTGCCTTTGTAGACAAAGCAAAAGGCGGGCAAAAGGCGTTTCCCCTTCCAGGCGGCTGGTCAGCATGACTCGTGACACATAAATCAAAATGGTTATTCGTTTTCCTCTCAGAGCTGGAACTTTGAGTTGTTTTCTATTTCTCGTGTTGTCCCTGGATGACTGGAGCGATCATGCTCTTGAGAACCCCTGAGTCTCTATTTCCGCTGAATCAACTTGGCGTGGTTCGAGTTGAGAAGGAAAAAGGAAAGCGGCTTAGGCCCTGTAGTGAAGCTATACGGGACTCGTATAACTTCCTTATCAAGTCCTTTTTCGGAATTCTCACTGTGGAAAGCTTGCTGTGCATGTAGTCATCATCACCACCGCTACCTCTCAAGAACAAGTGCAGACTCCATGCTTTCCGTAGAGTGGTGTCGGCGAAAGGTGTGTTTTCGGGTGAGAGAACACTCGTTGTAGCAGACAGCAAAAGGTGGAAACAGCATATGAGAGATTGCATGGGCACGGAGAGCTAGCAGATGGTATGCCATGGCTTTCCCCCTTTCTTGGAATAACAACTGTTGTACCGTCTCCTCCTAGATGATCTTGAATCTCGCCATAGTTCTCCTTTTGTTGATGTTTTCCCCTCGTGGCCATAGAACAGTCATTGGACGAGACCATGCTGCATTTCGGGCTACGGATGAAGACATACATATGGGTTTCCTAGTTATTGTAGTTGGACACTGTTACTGATCGGGCTACTGATGGGTTTTGGGTCGGTGAATGGAATTCCTCACCGACTCGTGGAGGTTGGGCTGCACAAGGCGAGGGAGTTTCGAAACGGGTAACCAGTAGAGTATGAGGACATGACAAGACCTATTAGTGATTGCTGAGGTTTTGAGATCCGGTAGCAAACGTGATCCTAGCTTAGGTCTGTGAAGTCAACTCAAGCCTTGGTGGCGTAATAAGTGCGGAAAAAGAAAAACAACACGCCAGGGCGCTTTTGTGCCGCCGCCGCCACGAGGTTGGCGTTCGCGCGGTTCTGGGCAATTCGTGTCTTCCTCCCAGCAAGCCAACAGGGAGCCACCAAGGTATCGTAGCCTTCAACGTCGCCGCCTCGCTTTACCATACGTGCTGTTTGCTCTTCTTAGCAGGGGTCTTCGGCTTGTTCCGAATCGCTGTCAATTTCTCCGCGGGTTCTCTTACCGAGACGAGGGTAGCAATCAGCCCAATGAATAGCAAACTTGTACAGGGAGATATCGTTGGGTACTTCATTTCAAAAACATGCCGTTTCGTTACTAAATCGTGAAAAGGGGGGTTGAAAGGGAAAAAAGACTCAAATCTTTCCCTATATTCAAGTGATATATGATAACTCGCCGTCGTAGAACTCCGCTGATGCATGGTAACATTTCCCCAACTTTGTCTGGGTTGAATCCAGAAACTTTTGCCCATCCCTATCCCATCCGGGTGATGCTCGCTCCCATATCTCTCGTGTGATATACATTAAACTGTTGAAGTAGGCCTGCGCTCATGGCCCTTCCTCGAAAACCTTTTTACAAATTCATTACTTCGTGAAGAAAAAGAGAAGACCCCCCTTTTTCTTATATTTAAGGCTCGCCCCAGATCTCGTCGGCAACCTGTCGCACGAGGGCCAGCTTGTTCTTCTGGTCCTCCTCGGAGAGCGGGTAGCCGGACTCGTGGGTGGAGAAGCCGCACTGGGGGCTGACGCAGACGCGCTTGAGGGCCTGCTCGCGGGTCTCGCCGCTGCCCTCGGCGATGGCGTCGGCGGCCTTGAAGATGCGCTGCTTCATGGCCTCCTTGTCCTCGAGTTCGCGCAGCTTGGTGCTGATGACGCCGACGACGACGTTCTTGTTCTTGGGCAGGAACTTGAGGGGCTCGAAGCCGCCGGAGCGCTCCGTGTCGTACTCGAGGTAGAAGGTGTTGACGTTGAGGTTCTCAAACAGCTTCTGGGCGATGATGTCGTAGGCGCCCTCGGCGAAATGGCGGCCGCCGATGAAGTTGCCGCGGCACAGGTGGATGCCCGTGTGCATGTCCGCGGGGCACTTGCTGATGGAGTCGTTGTACAGGGCGATGTAGGCGTCCAGGAGGTCGTCCACGGTGCCCACGTTGTCCTTGTCCTCTTCCCACCCCTGGCGGAACTTCTGCGAGCAGAAGTCTGTAGGTCCCATCGCGTCAATATAGGTTCAAGCTATCGATGAGGGAAGTAGGGTTTCACTTACAAGCCATGCCGGGGTCATCGAACTGCACGTTGCGCAGACCAGCCTTGTAGAGCATGTCAAGCTCGTCCTGGTAGCACTTGGCGACGTCCTTGAAGTACTCGGCGTCGTTGGCGTAGGCCTCCTTGGTGTAGGCGCGTCCCTGCTTGTAGCGCATGTGGAACCAGGCCGGGGTGATCATGGTGATCTTGATGTCCTTCCACTCGCTCTCGGGCAGGGCGGCCTGGACGAGGCGGAGCTCGTGCAGGTTGGAGACGGAGCGCTCCGGGTTGTGCTTGAGCTTGCCGGCGGCGATGACGCTGTCGCCGGGCATGACGTGGCGGTCCTTCTCAATCAGGGAAACAACGTCCGGGTGGTAGAGGCGGAACATGGAACCCTCAGCGTTCTCGAGAGCCTGGCTGCCCTCGAGCTCGTCCCAGAACAGGCCCCAGAAGCGGGTGCGGTTGTACTCGCCCGAGGTGACGGCCTTGATGCCGACGTCGCGCTGCATCTTGACGACGTTGGCGACGGCTTCCTTCTCGATGGCGGGAAGGCCAGCCTCCTCCTCCGACATGCCCTTATCGCGAATGTTGGCGCGCGCCACGAGCAGGTTCTCGGGACGCAGCAGCGAGCCCATCTGCTCGGCCCTGAAGGGTGGAGCACTGTGAAGTTGACTAGCCATGTTTGATGGTGTAAAAGGGGTGGGTGTGGTAAGAATAAAGTTTCACTCGACAGAACTAGATCGTACAGCGTCGGGGAAAAGGGGAAAAAAGAAGCAAGCCTGGTTGGTATATATAGATTTCTCCTGCTCACAACTCCTGGACATAGAAAAAGAGGAAAAGACCAAGAAAATTGCTGACGGCAGCAGTTTCGATCTATCTAGTAGTAAGAGATTTGGTTTGTTTGTGGTGCGGGGAAAGTACGACATAGCGCCTGGGACGTGTCCGAGTAAGACTGACTATCGCCATAGCATGCCAGGTCGGCCCGGCCATTTGTGAGAAAACGTGGGTATTAAAACGCCCGATAGGTGTTGTTTCTCACGCTTCGGTGGAGATTCCCACGACAAATGCTGCCATAAGCACTCTAGCGCTCGCGTGAAGGGTCTCTCTGGCTCTCTGCACGCTCTGGTCGGCGGGTCTGGGTGGTTTAGATAGTGGGAGCAAAAACATCATAGTGCACCGGGACTTGAGACGGTCAATACGACCTACCGAGATTGTGACAGTACTCTTTGACATATCGAATGAACCCTCTAACCTAAGGGTCTCTCGAGTCTCGAGTCATGCAAACCGTCCCTAGTCCAGAACGACTCGACGTTGACCTATTGATGTCCCACTGGTTTGCCACCAACACGTGCCCTGAAAAGCATGTACGCTTTAGCGCGCACCTTTCAACCTTTCAAGGGACCTCCCTCAAGAGCCTCCTGGGGATGACCCCGCCAACTGCTGAATCCAGTACCACTCCTTCGGTACTGGTTGCTGGTTACTGGTTAAAGTATCTGAGTCAGGCAAATCTAGTACCTGTAGGCGTATTGCCAGATTAGTCTGATTGGTAGAGTCTGATAGGACAAATGATAACCTAGAGGTGCGACTGAGACAAGATGCCGCTGTAAACTAAATGCTAAAAAGAACGGTTCGTCACAACACTTGGTCGGTGCTCAATTCATCCCCATTCCCCACAGCATTGAATGTATCGTCGTCATGCATCAATGCGGGAAAGGTGCAGTGCAGTGTGGTGAGCACACTGTCAGTCTCAAGCACCCTCTTCAACGGGCAAGATCAACTGCTAATACTGTTGATTGGACTGTCGAGACGACATAGCCGAGTTTGGTGAGATGCAGAACCCCGCTTTGTGTTCATCATGCCTAGGCAGTCTTGATCCCAAATGCGGAGAGCGTGGGGTTGTAAGACGGGGAACAGCATCGCAGGCGATGCATAAGAGAGGCCGTTGCAGCGGTGCCTCTAGGTGACAGAAGACGTACGATTGGGTGAGTAAGGATACCGTTCTTGATAAATATCACTGCCAGTTGAGACCTAAGATTTACCATGGCGGACACGATCGCAAAAAACCGGCAGGATGAAGCGGCAATTAGCAAGTACACCGCTAACATCACGACGGATCTCTGCCGCTTCATCGTGGACGCCAAGTATGAGATGCTGACCAAGGCGCATATCGAAAAGCTCAAGGATCTGATCGTGGACCACATTGGCATTGCGGCCGGCGCTGCTGCCGGCGCTGACTCCAGCGAGCCATTCCTGAAGGCCGTCCAGGCTCTGAACGGTGGTGGGACGGGTGGTCATTCGACCGTCTACACGAAGGGAAGGACCTTCCTCCCTCAATGGGCCGGATTTCTGAACGCTACATACTCGCACAGCTTCGATTTCGACGATACCCATGCCGCCTCCATCCTGCACCCAGGCGCAACTGCCATACCGGCTGCGCTGGTACAAGCCGAGCTAAACCACAGCGACGGCAAGGCCTTTTTGCTAGCCATCGCTGTTGGATATGAGATCACCACACGACTAGGCCGCGGTAAGTTCTTCTAACTCATCTCCCCATATCGTTTTACCCACCGTATGTGCTGTTATGCTGCTACCGTTGTTATGTCGAACCCAGAGTAAAAGAGGCAAATCACTAACTAAACCATGCCAGGCCTGAATTACGGCGGCTACACCCGCGGCTTCCACAACACGGCGACGGCAGGCGTCTTCGGCGCCACTGCAGCCATCTGCAAGCTCCGTGGGTTCACGGCGGCGCAGGTCGCCGACGCCCTGGGCCTGGCGTTGTCACGCGCCAGCGGCACCATGCAGTACCTGGCCAACGGCGCGTGGAACAAGCGGCTGCACCCGGGCTTCGCGGTGCACGACGGCTTTGTGGCCGCGACCCTGGCCGCGACGGGCGTCGTCGGCGCGGCGGAGCCCGTCGAGGGTGACTACGGCTTGCTGCACGCGTACTCGGCCACGAGCACAGCCGCGGGCATGACGGCGGGGCTGGGCGTGGAATGGATCTTCGCCGCGACGGCGATGAAGCCGTTCCCGTCGTGCCGCATGACGCACTCGGCGATCGAGGTCGTCGCCAATGTTGCGGCGGCGCGTACATCATCGTCAGACGGGAAGAAGCAGGATATTGACAGCCTCACCGTCGAGCTGTCGCCGGGCTGTTTCCCCATCGTTGCGACCGAGATCCCGAACAAGCTGCAGCCCCAGACGGTCGTTGACGCGCAGTTTAGCATCTACTATCAGGTCGCCGTGGCCTGGCTCTACGGGACCGGGGCCGGCTGGGCCATGTACGAGAAGCTGGGCGACGCCGAGGTGTTGGGCTTGTGCCGCAAAGTAAAAGCCATGGCCGCCGACGACGTGCGGGATCTCGAAGCTCGCGTCACGTTCCGGTTCGCGGATGGGACTACGCTGACAGAGGGCATCGTCTACCCCCTGGGCGAGGATGCGCACCCCTTTTCCCGAGAGCAGGTGCACGCGAAGTTTTTGGGCATTACCTCGTCTTGCTACTCGAAAGACACACAGAAGAAGATCCTGGACACAGTAGAGAGGATTGACACGATCAACATTGATGAACTTCTGCAGATTCTGTGATGGACATAGATAGACAGCGGCTGTTTGTAATTTGTCTTTTCTCCATATATTTCTGCACGCGTTTTACCCCTGAGGCTAGCGAGTCATGATCAGAGTCTCCTAGCGACCGAGACTCTGTGTTTTATGCGGCGTGCCTGCTCCAAGAACTCATACCATTTTCGTGACGTTGAGAAGCCAGGTTCGAACCACTTCTTGTATCTCGTCACTGTTGGTTTCCATGAAGAACATGTGTCCATTGCCATGAATTCCTACGTCGCCCAGCTCGACATGCTCAACCTTGCTGCAACCCGCCTGTCGCAGATATCTTACATTGCACTCATCGTACAGGGCGTGAAAGGAGGCCTCGGCCGTCACCGTTAGAATTGGGATATCCGCAAGGTTCGTCAGCTTTCGAGGGGCCGGGGATTCTGCCTGGAGTATGCACTCCGTGTGATTCTCATCTTGAGCGGCAAATGTCTGTTTCATGAGCTCGGCTTCGGGGCGTATGACGGCAGGGCTATAGGACAGCGGCACATCAGCCAGGCCCCAGGCACGCGCTGTCTTGACCGTGGGCAACGCGTCTTGAAATGGCGGGCCGCTCGGCTCCAGGAGCACAAGCGCCTTCGTCAAATCCGGCCTTGCATCGGCAATCAACGGCGGCATGATCCCGCCCTGGCTGTGGCCCACAAGAATCACCGGCTTGCCGATGCGGTCGAGCAGAGCGACCCCAGCCGCTTGTACGGCGGCTTGCTGGTACGTCGCGTTGTTGATGTACTGCACGCCCGAGCTGTAAAACGCGTCAAAGACGGGGTCGCCCATGGTTCCGGTACCAGGCCATTTCGTGTGCAGCGCCGCCTGAGGCCAGAGCGCATAGTCTCTGATGGCGGTAAACCGCTGCTGCACGTACTCGGCCGAGAACGCCGACGGCGCCTCCTGGCCCGCGCCGGCTCTCCAGGGCGAGCGGCCGCGGAAGGTCTGGTCTACGATGTACACCTCGAAGCCCTGCTCTATGAAGCGCGACGCCCAGCCGACGCCCCCGTCGGGCTTGTTCAGGAAGTTCTGGTGCGCGGTGGCTTTAGCGACCCTGAAATGTTGACATATACATGCGCATAACTACGACTCAAGCGGAATCCCTCACCGTGCCTGTTTGGCCCTGGCCATGGATGAAGACGATTGGCGTAGGCTGCGAAGGTCCATCAATAGGACCTAGCTGTTCGACGTACAGTTGGTCCTGGAAGAGATGCCCGCCCGCGCCGTCATCAACATATTTCCCGCCGACATAGAAGTACGAGCGGTGGTAAGGAGTCTCAAGACTCAAGGCGCTGCCGCAGTGCAGCAATAACAACCATACAGCTTGTAGAAGTCTAGATCTCATCGTGCTGAACCGATTCGCCTCTGGGATACCCGCCGTGAAGTGAGATCAACCCAGAACATCCTGTGAAAAGTATCGCCTGAAGATAATCTCGATTTTATGTTCTACCCAAACAGTCACTCATGCAGCCAGAAGGCGGGGTAATCGTGCATCCATCTCCGCTGGCCGACAGCATGCTGACGTGGATCGAATGAAGCTCGAGGCTTTCCAGTGTTAGAACAGTTTGTTCATCGAACCTCATGCCAATTGTGCACAGATGGAGGCAAAGCGAAGACGATTCTACAGATGCATGTAAATAGATGCAGGATACTCACAGGATGGCAGTGTTGCAGTAGCACGTTCCTGGGGCCGCAAGCAGCGATGACGGAGTTCAGAGTGCCGAGAGCTGCTATGGATGCATTTAAAAATGGGCGACCAGCCAACATAAACGTGGTTGACCTCGTAGAAATAACAAATAACTGGCCCAAGGTGTCAGCCTGCCAACTTCAACTCCGATATGCCCCTGGAATCGGATTGAGATGCATTATATCAGACGTCAGCTAAGTAGATCAGACAGGATGCCGATCAGGGGAATTCTTGACCAGAGTTGGACCAGAGTTGAAGCAGGCAGAGATGCTCGTCCCAAATTCATTCCAAGCCTGGTTGTCAATCACTTTGCACTTGTTTTGCACTGCCCTGCCATTCGTCATGGTCAGACGGCAGGCCCCGATTTTCGCGCACTGAGACGGGACGACGTAGTGGCAGCACTCGCTAATGCAAGGGACAAAGCCCGCCCGTTCACCAGTTACGTCATCTGCCGATAGGGCTACCTGAGGCCCAAAGACACATCACTCACCACTTCACTTCAACCTCAAAGCTGTCGCGTGACTACAAAGAACTGCACCTCATACATACGACCAGATCTGAAATTCTCTGCAATTACTCTACATACCCAATACACTCGACTCATCTACCACAAGCATGGCGGAAATAGCAGCTGCAGCACTGGCAACTGAGCAGGTCGTTTCCACGGCCGCTCAAGCCACGGCTGCTTACACTGTAGCACAACCCACAAATGGCCTGAAGGCTGCCTTCTCCCAGATTGCCACGGCCGGTGCTGATGGTACCAGGTCAGTAGCTCTCTGCCATATTGAATCTTTGGTATCTCCAGAATGTTGCTAACCAAGCCCCGACAGAGCATCGCTTGTTCGCTCTCATCACTCTCTCACCGTCGTCGGCAACAGAGCCTACATATTTGGTGGCCGTACGAGCAGCAACAACAAGCTCGCAGACAACGAGATCCACTCCCTCGCCCTGCCGACTCATGACCAGACCGACAAGTCTGACTATCGGCTTATCCCGGCCCTGTCCGTCTTGGAGCGTGACGAGAGCGTGCCCACGGCCCGCAGTGACCACTCAGCCTGCGCCTCCAATGGCCGCGTCGCCATCTTCGCCGGCGCTGACGAGGCCGGCAAGCTCATCCAGGACGCCACCATCTGGCTATTCGACGTCGAGAAGTCCGTCTGGCACGCGCTGCGGGCCGAGCTGTCGTCGACGGTGCCCCCACCGGCGCGGAAGGAGGCAAAGCTGTTCGCCCAGGGCAACGACTTCATCGTATACGGCGGCAAGGACGAGGCTGACGTGCCGCTCGAAGATGTCTGGAAGTTCGACTACGCGTCCAAGACGTGGGTCCGCCTGCCCGACGCACCGGCCGTGACCTCCAACGCCGCCTTCGTGGACGGCACCCTCTACCTTATCGCGGGCAACGACGACCTCAGCAGCAGCCTGCATTTCCTTGACACCACCCACCCCGCTGACGGGCCGGCAGCGACTTGGGAGACCATCGTCTTCCCCACCAACCCGCTGGCTCCCGGCCCACGACCTCGGGAGAACGGCGGCCTGCTGCACGTGTCGACGGGCTTTGGCCGCAACTACCTTCTTTACTTCTTCGGCGAGCGCAGTACCTCCACCCTGGCGAATGATGAGACCTCGAGACCTACGCAGTGGAGCGACATGTGGACGCTGCAGCTCCCCTCGAGCGACGTGGCCAACAAGTCGACGACGCTCTCCGAGGCCGTGAAGCCGGCCAAGATCAAGGACGCAATCCGCTCTGCGTTCGGGGCTTCGGGCAAGCACACGTGGGCCGAGGTCGAGGTGAAGCCTCCGGGCGACATCTCGGGCCACTCGGGCAAGCTGCACCCGGGCCCCCGGGGCTTCTTTGGGTATGACGTCATCGAGAAGGGAAGCAGCGTGGTGATCTGGGGAGGCGTGGATGCCAAGGGCGAGACGGAGGGAGATGGCTGGGTTATCCAGTTAGAGTAAAAAAAAGAAGAAGAATGGCTCGTCGTCTGAGATGGAAAAACAGGACAAACCAGGCGGATGAGATGTCCATGGCAGCATTGGTCTACTAGAAAGGCTGAACGAGCGCACCAAACAGTCGCAGCTCGTCCCAAATGATGAATACGAGATTTTCACTATTATTTGGCAATACAATTAACTTGATAATGCGAGAATTGGACACCTCAATTGGACAATTGAACCTGTAGATGTAGAGATTGTCCATGCGAGTTGACCTAGCTCACCATGAGAAGGTGTAGGGCGTAGGTGGTGTCCCTCCCCCCCCCTTTCTTAGTTCCCATAATCGATTCTCATCCCCAGAAATGGAATGGCCCATCTGTTTTAATTTAGCGATGCACTCTGTACCTGGTATGTACAACTCTGCGGTATACGACAAGTGCAAGTGCCTGCGCGGGTCGATGAACCAACCTGGGTGCCATGTAGTAACAGGATCCTATATCAGAGATGAGGCATGTGTGCGGATACTGAGATGTGACATTTGCTCCTTCTCGGCATAATACCGACGTTCTTTGTGAAGGGCTGCGCTATTTCATTCATCATATTCGCATAGACTGCTCACCCAAATTATACTTGAGATATGCTGCCTGGTCGGCTATCATCGATGGGCCTCCTTATTATAATGACGAGATGGTAGTTGCGTTTTGGTTTCCTCGGGAGTAGCGGCATCGCACTGCAACCAGATTGTTGGAGTACGGCTTGCCATGATCGACAGGCGTCATGCATAACCGAATCTATGACCCGCTGTTGACCCCGAGATCCAAGTTACCTGTCAGAAACTTAAATATTGGGGAACTAGCTCAGAGCATATATGCTCGGTGTGTCCTAGTCAAGGCGCGCATACATATCGCAAATATGCTCTGATGTTCAAGGAGAATGCAGCGAGATCGCATGGGGGCCTGCAGCTTTCTCATGACCTAAACCCACTGGATGGTGGTATTTGGTACGTAATCACAGCTCGGAAATTGCTATATCAAAACGGAAGAGGGAGTACAGTATTTCAAGCGTGTTGAGATCCTTTACTAGGACTTTCATCGTCTATAGTCTATATCGTAGAATCGTTCGCATGCGTGGAGAGATAAAGAGACAAGCAAAATGCTCTACGCGTTGCTCGACTTGTTCTTCTGTTGTCTGGCGGCCTCGTCGTGTTCTTCGATGTCCATGGCCTCCCAGGGGTAGCAAATCCAGATATCGTCTACGGTCCGGGCAGCGACGTATCGCTCCTTGGTGGTAATGTGGGCGGGCAGAGTGCCCTTCTTCGGCTTGTTCTTGTTCTGTTTGGGCGAGGGTATGAGAAAATGCTTGTATATATGCGAGACAAGAGGCGGCCTAGAGGCCCTCTATTAGGGGGGAAATGACAGAGATCACTTACATGTAAAACGAAGATGCCGAACTTGGTCTCCTCGTTCAGGCCCAGTCGCTGGCGGACCTGCTCGACATCTTTCTCCAGCTCCTTGACGGCGTACTCCAGCGTCGTCCGGGTGTCATCAACTTCGTCTACGATAAGGATGCGCTTGCCGACCAGGTTCTCCATGCCGCCCAGACTGCTGAGGTCCAGCCACTGGGTGCGGGTGACCTTGTGGCCGATCTGCTCGACGGCGCCGGGGGTAGTGGTGCCGCTCTTGGGGTCGTTCTCGGGGAGCTGCTCGTAGAGAGACAGGCCGATGGCCTGGATGGGGATGTTGGGGCTGCCAGGCTGCTTCAGGAAAGATCGGAGAATGCGAGCGGGGACGTAACCACCACCACCGATGGCGATCATAAGGTTGGGCTGGAAGGACTCCAGGATCTGGACGGCCGCCTCCTGGCACAGCTTGTGGACCTAGAAAACACCATTCCTCATCAGTAATCAAGTTGCTGCTGGGCAGGAGGGTATTGTGAGACTCGGAGAATACGGGAGGGCAGCGGCGCACAAACGCACGAGGCGCGCGCGACCAATGTAGTTTCACACGACCTCGCTGTGCGATTGGGTGCGGGGCAACAAACAATCAGTGGAAGAGAGAGGCACTCACATCATTGTAGGTTACGTAAACTTTCTCGACCATGATTGCGGTGGCTCTGCTAGGAAGCAGATTCGGATATGCCAGGCGGCTCGGGTACTTCTACGAGAAAGAAAGAGGGGACCAAGATGTTTGGTTTATGTAGAATGCGATTATCACGAAGGGTTTTTTTGTATTTTCAAGGCGCAGACTTGATCAGTCAAATTCGCAACGCATTAATCCCTATTGTCGAGAAAATTTTAGTGGGGTCGAGCTGCAAGTGAAGCGCCCGCCTGCCCGCCGCCATCATTTTTCGACGACCCCGCGATAGATTTTAGTGCCTCGACTTGAAAGTCTTGCGTCGGAATGACCCCACTCTCCCACCCATACATACTGCCTGTCCCTGTCTGCCTGCCTCTTTCCCTCTTTTTCTTGGGACGATGGAGATCGCCGCTTTCCATTCATGTAGATCTCACCTTGCTGCATCTTGCGAAAAGTGAAAAGCCTCACTTGCCGTTTGCCATGCGCTAGACACGTAGCATAAAACAAGACGAGGGGTTGGGGAGAAAAGAAAATTTCTCAGTTGAGTGAGTAAACATGAGCAAGAAAAAGTTGTGCAAATAGATGGGCGCATGTTCATCTTCTGCATTGGGAGCTGCAGGTTGCCTGTGTGGCCTGTGACTGATTGCAGCGAAAAGAAAGTGCCCAGTCGATGTTTTGGTGTGTCTGCCCAATGCACTGACGTTGCTGCTCCTATTACTGTTGTTGCTGCTGCAGAAAGACGCCTCGGGCGTTTGGGCGAGACATGCGGGCAAGGTGGCGCGGACTTTTGGCGGCCTGTAGTGTCGGGGTAAATTTGCGCGAGGCGACTTACATTAAAGTACGCCGTCATTCTAGCACGGGAATGGCCGCAGCTGCCTATCCCTTGCATTCACATGCAGACCGAAGGAAGACTTAAGACCAATGGTTTGAAAACAACTTGACCTAGGACACAGGAAGAACGAAGGAGCATTCTAAGCTAAAGCTAAGGAAGAGAAGACCTCTGCGGGAACGGAGGGAAGGACGGGAAGGACAGGCAAGCACCTGAACAGAGTGCATGAGGTAGCTAATGGCTGGGCCAATGTGGAAGAGAGTAGTTGCCCCTCGTCCAAAGTGCAGCCCCTGACAAATAAGAGCTACCCCTATTTGAATTTTGGCCCCCAAATGAAGGAATAGGGGCAGCTCGTATATTTCAGGGGTAACATCGCCCGTCCACGCATTTGCGACATGCACTGCGACATGGCATCATGAAAAGGCCTCTGAGAAGAAGTTTATCTCTTTTTCATCTGTATCAACACGACACTTCCTTGATTCTCATTTTCTGTAGGGGAGAGCGTTTTGCCCGCAATAACCCAAGAAGGAGAAGAGGGAATCATTTCTCCCTCACAATGGTCTTCATGTCCTTATCGATCCCCAACCACAGCAAGTCAGGTCTGCTGTAATGTCCGCAGAGATCGATAAACGACTTTGACTTGATAATGTCGTCCAAGTTCAGATCCGCGTAAACGATCCCTTCTTCCGTCTTGGGGATTTCCGTCGAGAGCTTGCGACCATCGGGACCGAACACGGCCGAGTAACCGCCTCCAGGCGTCGCCATGAGCATGCTATCCTGCACCTTCATTTTCTCGATCCCGTCCTGGCCCAGCACGGCCGTGGTGTGCAGCACGAAAGACTGGGACTCGATGGCATACGTTCTCGACAGGTTCTCTATCCCTGTTGGAATGCGCCTGTCGCGTTAGCAATTCGAAATGAGACATCACTGCTCGAGAAGCATGCGGGAGGGGTGACGTACCCTCGCGCGACATGGACCATAGCTCTGGGCCCTGGTGGGTATAGCCCGGAGGCCACGCCGACACATGGATCTGTTCCCGCTGCGTGTACGTGTGGTACTTGAGCAGGGGCTGGCAATGCTCCCAGCAAGACAAAGTGCCGATGCGACCGGCCGAAGTCTCGGCCACACTCTGCAGACACTCGGCCGTCGCATCACCAAATACGGTGCGCTCCATGTGGCTGGCCTTGATCTTGGACCGAGCCACCTTGACCTCACCGTCGGCATCGATGATGGCTTGCGAAATGTAGAGCGAGTCGTGCCGGTTCTCGCTGAAGCCCAGGACCACGACCATCTGGTGCTGGGCCGCGCAAGTGCGAATGCGGTCCATCTGGGTCGAGGAGAGGACGAGGGAGTTCCGGGTATAAGCTACGATTAACTCTGGATCGACAGGCCGGTCCCTGAGGTGAGACGGATCACGTTAGCCACTTCACACCGCCGGAGCACGGGGCAGGCCGAACTTTGGCGTCATCCTCACGGAACAGCAAAGGTAAAGAAATGGAATGAGGGTCTCACCATATCCAGGCTGGGTAGCCAGGGATCCAGCACTCGGGGAAGGAGACCAGATGGGCGCCGTTCGCAGCCGCTTCTGCAATGAGTGTACAAGTCTTGTCTACCGTGGCTTCTAAATCGAACCACACAGGCTCGGCCTGCGTGACGGCAACTCGCATCGTAGTCTTCTTTGTATCGGCCATCTTCTCCTAGTTTCGGAGATTTCGCGATGCTGTGCTACCGGGCAGTACGACTGTGTGAGTGTCAGCCCCCTCCATGATTCCACGTAGCGGAGAGAGTAGCGGCCAGGGTTCTTATGGGGGTCTGGGGGAGCGGCTTACCTTCGGGCCTTTTAGCCGCTGTATCCGTATTCGATACGCGGAGATCCTGAGCCTATCCCGAAAATTCAGTCTCTCCCCTATGGTTTGTTCCGGCGGTTGCTCCGGCTCTGGCGCATGCCAACAGAGGTAGCTGACCAAACATACTTTCCCGCATTCGCACTGGATACAGGGTTTCCCAAATTGGATCGCAAACCCAAATCATATGTTCGTCGTCGTCAGCATGAGCAATGGCAACTTTATGCGGGTTCCGCATCCAACTTACCCAGTCGCATATGTACGTTTCGCATACCTCGCGAAGGTGGGAAAGCCATGTATGAAACAGAAACCACCGAATCCAATGATGATTCCCACCGGGTGAGCGTAAGCTTGATCTCGATTTCCGGTGTCGCGCCACGTCATACATAGTTATACGGAATACCCCAAGATCAATGGTTGGTGGTGTGACATGAAATCTCGGCGACAATGTGGGTTGTGAAGCAATTGACCCGCAGCTGCTTCATTGGCAGGCTGTACGACGCTAAGTGCCATCAGCCCCTAGGTTCTCTCTGGTTTGTATTACACGAATGAGAGTTGCAAAGTCATATACCCACGAGGTAAGAAGAGCAGGGTATTCATTTCAGGTCTAGTTATACATGCACGGGATATGAAATGGCTAAACCTCCTTTCATCCACTTCTCGACCATACTGACACGATTGTCTCAACTGATAGTCTTTCACTTACGCAAGCATAAGTACCCATGGAAGTAGCGATCCTCCTCTGTGATTCTTCTCCGGACGGCCTGCCTCATCCGCTTGCATGGGATGGAGTTTTCCTCGGTTTAAACACAAGTTTGAACTCGGGCGGATTGTGAGTGAAATGGTCCTCGAGTCCGCGCTCAAAAGCGTCGATCTGCTGCCCCGGCGCCAGGGCGAAGTCGTATCGATGCAGGATCTGGGAGGCTGCACGGCGAAGCTCCATAAGAGCCAGCTGCTTGCCCGCACACGACGTACGGCCGACCGAGAAGGGCGCATAGACCGAGTCGTCGAGGACGAGGTCTGGTTGGGAGGTCCATCGTTCCGGGATGAACTCGTCAGGGCGCACGAAGCTGCGGGGATCTTGAGGAGGGTCATAGCAATTCAGCACCATGTCCAACAATACCTTCATGCGCTCGCTACCTAAGGAATACCATGCGTAGTGGCGGAATAGGGGTCGAGACCTGTTGCTTACCTCGGCAAAGAATCCACGATGGTGCGATAACACAAGTATTTCCAGGCACCCAGCGGCTTCCGATTTGAGCCCCCTCTGGCGGCGTCATGCGCTGCAGTCTTGTGGGAACTACAGGAAATAAGCGGAGGGACTCGTCGATGCAGGCTTGGAGATATCTGAGCTTGGCAAGCGACGTGTTTTTCGTCAGCGGCTGGTCGCCCTGGGCCGCCAGCTCGTCGATTTCGCTGCGCAGCTTCGCCAGAACCTTTGGGTACTTCACGAGATGGTAGAAGAGTCCAACAAGGGTCATAGCTGTTGTGTCACTTCCTGCTATTACAATGAGTCTGATTTCTGCTAGCAGATTCAACCTGTCCAGCCGCTGTTTGAGGCTCAGTCAGTATCTTGGTACCCCTTTATTGTCGAAACCGCGGGGAAATTTCACGAACCGTGGGTTTGGGGTTATTCCGGTACTCCGAACTGACCCAATGGAATATATCGGGCACTTCCGGTTCGTTCACCATTCTGTTATCGATCTGTTCGCTGGACCACTTTTGCAAGTCTAACCATGTCCAGTTCAGAATGGGCGTCCTCTTCATAGGTTCCAGACACCAAGCATGGAACAAAAGAATACCGCCGGTCATCCGCTGATTTTCATGGGCCACGACTGACATGTAGTGTTCAACGTTGTCCTCTAGCTGCCGGAAGCTGTTACCGAAAGCCAACTCGCCCATCACGTCAAAGGTGTAGAAACTGAACCACCGTCTGATGTCAAAGCTCGACCCTTTATACTCTTCAATCCTGTCTAGGAGTTGGTTGGTGTGCCGGCCAACCTTTTCTTCGTAGTCGTTAAGAGCTTTACATGCTATTGTCAGCAAGGAAGAGGCGTATGTTCCATTGCGGAATATCCCAAGAGAAGCACGGCCTACCTTGGGTTGTAAAAGCGCGATCCCACGGCTTTCTTTTTGGGGCGTGCTGTTTACGCGATCGGGCTTCCAGCACTGTCGTCGAAGGATGTCCGTGGCTGTACACGGGACCTTTCTCGCAAGGCGAACTATTCGCATAGATGTCGCGGAATGCCGCGGGCTCGATGATGGAGATCTCCATGGGACCAACCCTAACGAAATCTCCATAACGTTCGTGTAGACTCGTGATATGGCGGTAGATTTGCATCGTTTGCACGGCATGCTTTGTCATATAAAAGTTTGACAAGCGAGCCGCGAAGGGGCCGGGAAAGGATCGAAGCCTGTGAAGAAAGGCCCGATACACCAGCATGCTGGTGAAGACGCCACCGAGTAAGGCTGCGTCCACTTTGCCAGCATCTTTCAGCGACCGCAGAATGGATTCCTCCGGCCTCAGCCGTGCCAGCACAGCACTCAGGACAGCCAGAAGTATGAAAGGAGCTCTGATCAACCAGGTTGCCAAAAGGTCCCATTCGCCAACTCGGAAAAGGGACATATGAAGCAGTACCCCCGTGGCGAAGGCGACCCCGACTCCAGGTGCGGTATCGATATCCATTGCGCGCAGGTTTGGGTGAGAAGTTCTGTTGAGGCAATTTGAATCATGTCCCCGGATGAGGCAAACTTATATGGGAGGGGGAGGGGAACCTATGCGACGTGCAGTAACGTATAGGAAACGGCATGATGAAAGCGGGCCTTCGGATGACCATAAAGCCCGCTTATGGACTTACGGAAGAAATGCCGCGAGACGGACGTTGCAGATCGCCATGTATGAATACGGCGTGAACTTGGGCCTAACAGTCACACCACAGCTGGGAAGCAAAAGTCTGGACCAATCATGAGGTGTTGCAGGGGCTGGCCCAGATCGGTATTTCTACCGCATCGGGAACAAATTCTCCAAAATCTTCTGACCCCTCGAATTTTAGTGTTTTTTGCAGTTCAGCTCTAGGACTTTGACTCAATAAGACTCTGTACATGTGACAATCAGGGCTTGTCCATATACTGCGCCGGTGTTATAGGTACCGATAATCACAAGTTTCTAGTATAGTGCATATTCCTTTTTCTATATCGCGTGCATATCACCTATACGGATTGGGAATCCCGTCTTACCTACCCAGACTACATGCCCTATTTCCGCGCCGAATGTCCAAGCAGACTTCTCCACGTCATTGCGTACCCTCGCTAATACCACAATTCAAGCAAGTTGTCTCTTTTCTTTCAAATTGGAGTGCTTGGTATTCTTCAACCTCCAATATGGATAGGAACGTAGCTAAAATTGCCTCATCCTTGTAACTTGTAAAGAAAGGTCTCGGTAATAAAAGGGTTACACTAATGGCCTGGAGTGTGATAACAAGACTAGAATTCCCTGATCGGGCTTTTGTAAGGGACTTGTAGCTCGAGAGTAGGTTGATGATTTGATTTAGATACTAATAGCTTAAATTCCTGTACGAAGACGGGGGTAGGGGTAAAGTCACGCTTCCGTAGTGGACATGCCGCACACAGCTGGAAGAGCCTTCAGCAAAAAGGAGTGAAGATTCCACATCGACGGTACGCAGCTCTGGCTAGCTACGTCACTGGCAACATAAGATTGGAAGACCTCGATCAGGGCTGATTTGGTAGACAGTGTAAAAGGGGCTAAATAGTCAGATACGATGCAACTATCATGCTTGCCTAATCTGCGAAACGCGTTATTCATACTAGACAGGCATTGTTATGTCCATAATTTGGTGGCATTCTTGTGCCAGCACAGCAACAATGCATTGGGCTTTTCTTTCGAAAACTTCACGTTCCAAAATCCACGACAGTGAGCTTATACCATACCCTCCTCTGGGCTGACCCGAATCTTTGGGCTAATTGTACCACTATATTGATCTTGGTATAGGCGCAAGATTTTGTACAAATATAGTCTGAGAATTAACTTGCCTGCTATTAGCCTTGCCACATGGTTGGTTGCTAACGCAACCTATCACGAGCTCTAGACGGTGATAAGGAGGAATAGCTTGAAATGAGAATCCAGTGTGGTCAAAACTGTCGATCGTTGTATCACGATGCTGGGGGACCTGTTTCTCGTGAGTATTCTGACCTTGACGGGCTGAAAAACTGAGCAAAAGATAGTGGTGCATTAGGATAAAGATGACTTGATTCTGTGTTTGTTGGGCCATTCTGTTATGAATCCAAGAAAATAAAAAGAATAACGGAGCTATAAGAGACCTACTCTCACAGGAAAAATAAAAAATCTATATCAAGCTTGTGTTATCCTTGGCCATCTAAACTGGCGCATGCGGTAGGCAGGAACCATACGAATTCACTTTGACTTCTATTCATAATGAGAGCTGCTATCGAGTCTCGTTGGTAAAGGAGACAAGCCAAGTATCTCTTATATATCGGGATTCGGACTTAAAGGTGACGAGTTACGGCACAGCACTGAGGAGGACTAGGGGTTGATTGGTCGGTTGGTTCGGGTTTTTCTATCTGCCAAGTCAGACTGTGGCGGCTCAGGCATCCCGTTACCTTACATTTGAGGAGAGAAATGCTAACGCGAGTCGCTCAATCCAACCAATCCTATCTATCGCCAGAAGCTCAATACACGCATTATGAGTGATGGCCAAGGCGCTAAGGAAGCTAGACATCAACTGGCGAAATGGCTCAGGCGCGCACCGCTTGCTTCTGAACAAAGCTGAATCTCTGGCTTCGACGGAACGGGATGACGCGTTCGACTTGGAGGAAGCAAACGAAGCCACCGAGGAGCTCGAGGCGCTACTCTACTTCAGAACTCAGTTTAGTCCATATGCGCGCAAAGGCATGGATGATTTCTTCCAGTTAGCGCCTACCATGGCCTCGGTGATTATCCGACTCAAGGATCGCGTGTTTCGGTATCGGGCTTTGCCTCAGCTCCGTGAACTAGCGAAAGGGGGTCCCAAAATTTGTCAGTACTGTAATTGGGCAATTGAGAGGATTGACCATGGCCGTGACAGCCTCCTATCAGACCCTGGGATCTCAACTCATCCCCGTGGTTGTTTCGCATACAGCCATCTTTGTGCCGTCGAGTCCAGCCAGACTCTCCCCCTCTTGGAACAAAGGGCTCAGGATGGCTGTGTTTTATGCAGCTACCTCCGCGAGCATTTTCTCATCAGCTTGCAAGTAACCGACGCTGGTGCTGATGGTGAGGGTGACGCGCTTGTTGATATCTATAAGCCATTCTACGTATGGCTACTCTTCGACTGGGATGACAAGTCTATGCAGGACACGCAGATTGGCAACATACTCCGGTTCTTTACTCTCTACGTCGTGCGAGAAGGGAGTAGCTCCAGGACAGCACGACAAGTACGCTTTCCTGTGGGCTCAAACGACAGTAAGTGTGTTCCCATCAAGCAGTCCGAAACCACATTTAATACTGACGCTGGTGATCAGGTCAACTATCAACCAGTTTAGGACTACTTTCGCCGCCACGCCTGGCTCCTCTGGATCCGGTAAACCTCAAGCTGATCCATAATTGCCTGAGTGCCGGAGGCCACAACAACACCAACACCCAGTTCATACCTAGGAGACTTCTCTACTTAGGACCTACTGACGAGTTCCTTCCTCGCGTTATTGATACAGTGCCCAGCCATGAACCACACGAAGGCCAGGTAGTGGAATATGTTGCCTTGAGCTATTGTTGGGGCCCGCCCATTGACGCATGCCAACAACTGATTCTGACGGCTGAATCGAAGCAAAGTCTATATAAGGGAATCTCGATAAATGATCTTACGCCAGTGGTTCGGGATGCTGTAACCACCTGTCGAGCCCTTGGGTTTCGGTTCTTATGGGTTGACGCGTTGTGTATTCTCCAGGACGATACGAAGGACTGGGAAGAGAACAGCTACGATATGGAGAAAGTGTTTGCGTGCTCTGCACTCACAGTCTGTGCGATGGCAACTTCGTCTTGTCTTGACAGTTTCCTCGAACGGACCCACGCCCGACTGGATCTTCCTCTGGGTTCTATGGAGACTATCACTCTGTTTCCATGTTGCAGCGACCAAGAAATGCCGTTTCATGGAGGATACCGCCAGAGGAACACAGAATCACCCTTGCAGATAGATCTTATGATATCATCATGGAGTCGTCGTGGTTGGGTTTTTCGTAAGCGTACCTTTTGCCCACCCCCCGTTGCCCCACAATTACCCAATGCTTAAGAAAGCAGGGAGTCAGGTATGGTTTGACGGAAAATAAATACTAATAGCTTTTGGTAACAGAAGAAAGAATGCTGGCACCGAGAAGGGTGTACTTTGGTGCTGATATGATCCATATCCATGTTGACAATACTGTCACAAGTGAGAATGGGTATGTATTCGTCGATGAATTTGACGAACAAAGCATTCGGTGCCAAACCAGGTACTCGATCAAACGAGACTCGATTCTCAGCCACAGCGACGTTTTTCCGGATATGTGGTATTCGATTATTGAAGATTTCGCAATGTTACATTGGAGCAACGATCTTGACAACTTACCAGGCCTTTCTGGTATAGCACGTGTGTTTAAGGATGTCTACCAAGATGAGTACGTCGCAGGACTTTGGACCAAGGATATTGCATGTGGACTTCTATGGGAAACTCGAAATAACACAAACGGATTCAAGAACTTTCACTCATCTCTGCTTTCAAACAAGCATACGATCGGACCGTCTTGGAGCTGGGTTACTCACCAACAGGGCTTCTTGAGATTCCACTTGACTCTATCAACAAACCGGCGCTGTCGAGTTCGAAGCCATCTCAGGCCAGAAATACTCGATGTACGGGCCGAAAGTCATGTTAACGGGGAAAACCCCTTTGGGAGAATTCATAGTGCAGCACTGCACATTTCTGGCATACTCCTAGGTATTCCTGGGGAATGGGAGTTAGCGGAACTGTCAACCTTTTGGTACACTACGCCCGAGGGCCGAACGATCTGTGTACAACCAGACTGGAATGTCGCACCCGTGGAGGAGAACGACGATAGACGCAAACTCCGTCTGTTACTCCTCTCAAGCTGCTGCTCGGAGTCTCCATCGTGGGTAATAGGAGAAGATGGACTTGAGCCGAGAGTAAGCGTGACATACAGACGGGACTATCGTCACACATTCTATCAAGATCGGAATCGTGGGGACGATGGCCCCGGACGCTGTATTCTATGCGGCCCGGGGCACGAACGAGACGCATGGGGGCTTCTTATTTACCCGGCAGCTCAGGCAGGGACATACTACCGCGTTGGAACGTTTTTATGCAGGGCACAGCTTGGGGGCCTGAGCATCTTCGACCACGGGTATACTGCTACAATCACCTTGGTTTAGGTTGCAGTTTGCAATTTGAGTATGGCTTCGCCGAGTTTATTTCATTGAAGGGAGAGAAGTTGACCTGAAGAGTCCGCGAAAGCAGCCGAGGTGATTTCAACAAGGGGAGCCATCCAAATTCATCCGAGAACACAATCTCCGCTCTTACATTCCGGCCAAGCATCAAAATACTGTTAGCGATGCATCGTTATCCATGGCATTCACACACCTGGTGAACGTCTCTTGAGCAGCACCCAGCTCTCAGCAAGAACTGTTGTCGTTTTCCATGTTCTGCCTTTAAGCTGGAGTTGGCTCTGCGAAAGCCCTGGGGCAGCGGACCGAGGTAGACGTAGTGCACTCTACCTGTTCCGCGCGCGGGCAGTTGATGATGGTGCGCGTGGTGCAAGTTTCAGCCATACTAGATGCTGTCAACATGTTATTTGTACAGACCAGGAAGGATTGGCAAGTCGGCTTACCATGGCGCTACCATAAGCAGCAAGGCGAGCAGAGCAGATGCGGCGGACAGTTGCATCGCGACGACTATTGTGCTTGGACTGAATAACGATGGAGAATTGGGCTTACGGCTACGGAATTGAACCTGGCAATTTAATGATCGAGATATTGCAAAAAGTGAGCTTGAGTGGGAGAACAAGCATTCTAATACTGGCGCTGTTCCAATACTACACATTCATGATGGCTCTTGAACACCGAGCAAGCCGTACACTCAACATCGGAAGGATCACGCTAGAGTGGTTTATGACAGACACCATCTGCGGTGAGCAGCCAATTCACTCTGTCATTGGTATAATGACATGTCATGGTCGTTTAAGAAAGTACGCGCCTGCCTTTCTTGGCATTGATACTGGCGATCGCGGGATTGCCTGCCTTCGTAGATGACGCACATTGTCGCAAGTTCCTAGCCTGAATGTTAGACATGATAGGAACCAGGTGGTGAGAAGCCAGTTGTGTACCGTCCATGTAGGTGACCAAAGTCACATAATTCAAAAGGATCGTATATCGCACGTGACTGCTAGAAAGCCGAGGCGATGTCTGCACGAATCAAGGCTATCGAAATTACAGTAATGCATTGTGGATTGATAGCAGTTGTTTCGCAAAACGTACGACAAGCTTCAAAGCGAAGTTACACGTAGTTCCCATTGAAGCTGAAGCGCCAGCCTCCAGGCAGGGGGGGGCTGTACTGCTAAACTTCAGCTTGGCGTGCAAGTGCGCGAGTCAGTCAACATCAAACTCAATGCGTGCTGTTAAATAGGACGCCAACCACTCTGCATCGTCAAGGGCACAATTGTTTGCAACTTTTCAAAATATCTCAGTTCAGATTGTGACTAGTCTTCAGCTCACTTCCGCCAGCCTCATTCTCATTCTTCCCACCAGCAGGAACTCAATTGACAAACTCACCGGGCCCCTCTCTCCCCCATCACCATCACCATCACCATGCCCCTCCTCTCGACCGCCGCAACAGGCCTCCTGGCCGGCCTGCACGGCTACATCATGACGCTGGAGATGTTCCTGTGGACGACGCCGCGCGGGATGAAGGCATTCGGCCTCCAGCCCGACTTCGCCGAGAAGACCAAGACGCTGGCGGCGAACCAGGGCCTCTACAACGGCTTCCTGGCCGCCGGCTTCGTTTGGGCCCTCGCCCACCCCGTGCCCGAGGTCGCCAAGCAGATCCAGCTCTTCTTCATCGGCTGTGTGGGCGTCGCCGGCGTCTACGGCGGCCTGACCGCCAACAAGAAGATCTTCTTCGTCCAGGCTGTCCCCGCGGCGATATCGGGTGCGGTGGTGCTCCTGGGGCTGTAGAAAGCTTAATCCGCCGCCGTGGCCGAAAACTTACTGTTGTGAGGGGCGAGGGCTATCTCTATATCTAATTGCAAAGCCCACGTGGCAGGAAGGCGGATGCGATATTACACATGTATGAAGACGCAGGTTGACAAGTTACTGCCGGGAAAAGGAACATCGCTGGTAATAGAGGAACTGGACTGGATTCACCTGGGGCATCTGCTAGGAACTCTTGGGCTTAGAAGCAAAGCAAAGCTTACGAGACGGCTGCTGTTAACCCATTGAGAGCCCGGTATGAATAAGATTTGAAATATAGTTCATGAAAAGGAACAGGAATACCATGAGATTCACGCAATAAGGCCGCGGACGATGGCGATGGCATGGCGATGAAGTTCTGGGATAGCTTACCGAGGAAGGAATGGAACAGACAAGGAAATAGAAATCAATCACTATTACGTTGGTCGTATTCCAGTGGTAACTATTTGTGGATTGTCAAACCCGTATAACCAGTTGTAAGAGGCATTCAAAACATCAGCGTAAATCAGCTATCCCGGCTAGCTCAATGGCAGAGCGTGGGACTTTTACTTGACCCTGGAGAAATCCGGACTCAATGAGAGCAATCCCAAGGCTGTGGGTTCGACCCCCACGTCGGGAGGAATAACGGTTCAATTCCGTTCCCTTTTTGCATTTCTTCTCTTTGATCCTTCAGTTCAGTGAATTCTCCTTTCCTTTCGTACTGACCGCCGATACTACAATTATGGTTGCATAGTTTGTAGGAATTGATTTTGATGACATGAGTATTTTGCTTTACTGGTATTGTTCGTTGAATCCCGTGCAAGCCACGCCCAGCTTCAGCTGGTTCCTATATACTGACCCAACACAAGAAAGCCGCCTAGTTGAATATTTCCAATGGGAATGCGTCGGCAATTGCCTGGTAACCAGCAGGGCTGAGATGTAGATGGTCACCGCTATCGTACTGGGTTGCCAATGTCGATGGGTTGCCACTGTTAGCAACGAATTTTGCGAAATCGATAGTCGCATTGAAGCTGCCATCACCCCCTCCGAGAATCCACTTGTTCACACGCTGCCTTGTCGCGTCTCGTGTAGGGTTACTGTAGCTCTGCCCGTTCCCGCCGAACGGTGTGATGGTCGCTGCGAAGACCCGCAGACCGGCCTTGTGGGCGTCGGAGGCAATCTGTTTGAATGCCGCGATGAGCTGGTCGCCGATGCGCTGCTGTGTGCCCGAGTCCGGGGAGCCACTGCCGATATCGTTGACGCCTTCGAAGATGAGGCAGTACTTGACGCCCGAAGCTTGGAGCAGATCGCGCTTGTACCTCTGCATCAGTGGCGGCCCAAGGCCTCCGTTGAGGACCGCGTTGCCGCCGGCTGCTTGGTTGTTAACGCCGATATTGGTCAAGTTTGACTTTTGCATCTTTGCGAGCAACAAATCCGGCCACCTAAACGGTAAGGTCAGCACCAACCGTTCCACCGTCTACACTAGAGACACTTGGTGAGTATTACCGGTTGTTCGCATCATCCGTGCTTCCTCGCCCGTCGGTTATGCTGTCACCTAGGATGACCATGGCCGAAGCCGCTGTCGGTACCCATGCATCCACTGCTGACACAAAGTACCAATGCTTCGTGTTGGCTCCCGTGACTGTTGACGCATTTACATGATTACCTTGTTGCATCCAAGACGTAGTTCGACTTCCGGGGTGGCCAGTGATACTACTGCCGGACTGCCCTGCCTGTGAATAGAGACTCAGAGTAATCATAGACTGCGCAGCTGCCTTGATATTGACAGGATCGCTATAGACAACTTGGCCCCTTGGGATGGACACTGATTCGGAGCCATTGAATGTGAGGCCAAGCAATGTCGAAGTTTCGATGCCGTTTACCCCGGCTTTGTTACCGGCTGACAGCGCGACTGAAGCGGCAGTCACCGGGAGATTACTGCCGCCGAACGTATTCGAAATCTGGAAGCGAAACCTGTCCGCTCCGATAGAAAGGTGGAGAGTTTGACGGAGCGTGGCATCTTTGAAGACGGCGCCACCACCTCGCTGCAAATTGATATTAGACAACCATTTTCATGAACCAAATTTATCAAGGCACGTACGAATGATGCCGGCGGGAGATTGTTCTGCTCTACCAATTGTGGCATCGAAGTCCATGAAGCAACCCAGTGCGAATCGTCATCCTGTCTGGCTTGCACATAGTTGGGATCGAGGGCGAGCGTAACTACCAAGGTTGGTAGAGCAAGCAAGGCGAAGACGCAGGCACCGAGACTACCCGGTACGGGAAATACAGGGAAAAGCATCTTGAGGCTGGCTGAGTGAAACAGAGCCCAGGAGAATGCCAAGGCGACAGTGAGAAAGCCATTGGGAATGCGAATGGGCGCTGGCCCTGGAGATATTATGGGATTGTTGCTGGAGACGGACGGAGCACCTCCGCGACCAATATTGCTAGACGACTTCAGCCGGCCGTACAGGGGCCCGTATGGACATGACTAAACGAGCGATCGTCAGACCATCCCCACACGAACCATGGCAGTTCGCATGCGTTGTAAGCATTTGACACCACGGGGAGGGTCCGGCAGAAATGGGTCTGGGGAAATGGAGTGTTCTAATACCAGACTGACGGTGAGGTCGAGATAAGTTGCCGAGAGCCTATACCGAGCCTAAGCGAAAGTGACGATGGTTCCTGGATGAACTCGCCAATGACGAGCCCGGCAAGGGTAAAGTCATTGCCGGGTGGGCTCGAAGTCCCTGGATACTTGGCAGGTCCGTCCTCAGCTGCGGGAGGATGCATAAGACCGAGTGCCTCCCAAATTCAGGGGTCATCATGTTGTTTGTTCTGTTGTTGCTCTTCATTCTCTTGTTGAATCAGTTCTCGGTGTCTACCGTCTCCTTGCGCATTTTCAAGGGCTTGATGTACGCCAGAAACCGCCAGGCCCAGTATGGCGGGTGCCAAGACAATTGCTCAATTGACTTGCTCCCTCTCCGAGCTCGGACTTTTCAGGTCTCGCTATGGGTCATTCCTGCCAATTCTCCGCCAAGTACGGAGAATCAACATACCTGGTTACTGCATGTTTCTTCGTGTTACTCATGCAGGGATAGCATCATGAGCAGAGGAGATGGATCAATGTGCTTTTACAACGTAAACAGCACACAAACATTCAATTGATGCTTCTTTATGACCCGAATGGCCTACAGCACTAAAACTGCTGGCTAGGGACGTAGGTATCGAGTGCTGAGTCGAGTTATTGGCAATGACGGTATTTGAGATCACCATGCGAACAACCCCACTAGTGACGATTCTCGGATTTTGCGACTGCCCCTCACTTCAGAAAAGTTTTGGTGGGATGGGAGGACAAGTGGGATACCACTATATGCGAGACCAGCTCCGACGACTGTGGTGACAACCAGCTATCGAATGGACTTGTGAGAACACTCCGAAGTCTGTTGGACATGTAATGGGTGCATTGCAATTACAAGTAGCACAATTGGTCCCTTACCTTTCCACTCTATCTACCGCAGGGAACGTGTGCTTCTAGGCCCTCTAGTTCGACGTTGAGCTATTGGGCTCAAAATCCAGACTTTATGTATGCACGGGTTTGTTAGACCCCACCACACTTCCTGTAGGGCGCAAGGAATAAAAGTATTTCTGGACCACTAGTACATGCCGCACTTATATCGACTCACTTCCAACTCTTCCTCCTTTCTGAGTCACATATACTGCGTGCTCGGCTGTAGTGAAATACCTTGAACTAGTCTCGATAACATACGACTCCAGTCCTCGTGAACCCTTCTTGATACCACATCTTTACCAGCCCGACTGTCCACCCACACAACAACACCACAAATACCCGGCCCGTATCCGACACTCGCTGCCAATATTGTCGCTTCCCAGTGTTTCACTGGTCACGTCTTCGGGTACACTACATACAGTCGGCTGTCAGAAAAAGCCATCTTCACAATGCCTAGTGCAGCAATGGCGCCCGTCGTCGTAGACGACACTCGAGGTACGTACGGCCATCTCGACCTGCACTTGCTTGCTTGGCCGTAGCTAGTTATTTTACGGTATCATCTTGCGCGACCTTGGTATGGACATGATATTGTACTCCGCGAGCTTCAAATTGGTGTCGAGCGGGAGCTCAAGTCCTTTGTATTCAACCTTTCTCGACGCTGTTGAGTGCCTATGATCGCCATGCTAATCATTGCTGATTCTTCAGTTCTGGGACAGGATCCTTTGATCCCGCCCAACCTGCTCATCGATGAGATCCCCATGACCGAAGGCGCCCTGCAGACAGTCGTCAAGGGCCGTCGCGACGCTGCCGCTATTGTTATGGGCCGTAGCGACAGACTTCTGGTTGTTGTCGGCCCCTGCTCCATCCACGACCCTGCCACGGCCCACGAGTATGCTGCCAAGCTCAAGGCCCTCTCCGAGAAGCTGTCCAACGACCTGTGCATCATTATGCGTGCTTACCTCGAGAAGCCCCGTACAACTGTTGGCTGGAAAGGCCTGATCAACGACCCTGATATCGACCAGAGCTTCAAGATCAACAAGGGTCTGCGTGTTTCCCGACAGATGTTCCGCGACCTCACGTCCAACGGCATGCCCATTGCGAGCGAAATGCTCGACACCATCTCTCCCCAGTTCTTGGCCGACCTGATCTCGGTCGGAGCCATTGGCGCCCGAACAACCGAATCGCAGCTTCACCGTGAGCTGGCTTCCGGCCTGTCTTTCCCCGTTGGTTTCAAGAACGGCACTGACGGTAACCTGGGTGTCGCCATCGACGCCATCGGCGCGGCTGCTTCCAAGCACCACTTCATGGGTGTCACCAAGCAAGGATTGGCGGCTATCACACGCACGAAGGGTAACGAGCATGGATTCGTTATCCTTCGCGGAGGAACCAAGGGCCCCAACTATGACAAGGAGAATGTCCAGGCTGCCAAGGAGACTCTCATCAAGAAGGGCCAGAAGCAGGCTATCATGATTGACTGCTCGCATGGTAAGCTAAGAAGCGACCCGACCCCGGTGGTTTACATGCAATACTGACATACCGCAGGAAACTCCAACAAGGACCACCGCAACCAGCCCAAGGTCGCCAAGGTGATTGGTGATCAGCTCCGGGAGGGCGAGAAGGCTATCATTGGTGTTATGATCGAGTCCAACATCAACGAGGGCACCCAGAAGGTTCCCGCGGAAGGACCCTCAGGACTCAAGAAGGGTGTCAGTATTACCGATGCTTGCATCGACTGGGACTCGACCGTGACCGTGCTGGAAGACCTGGCTGAGGCTGTTCGCGTTCGTAGAGAGAAGAACGGCGTGTCCGACAACAGCGGCGCGTCGCCCAAGGCTACTCCCCTGGAAGAGGACTAAGCAGTTGAGTTGATGCATACGATTTAAACACACTGTAGAACATGAGTGAATGAAAAAAGGCGAAGGTGCGATGCATGAGCGTTGGGGCATTTAAACAGCAAATTGGAACAGACACAGGACTGTGCTCATCTTGACATAGTCCAGGCGATAGATAAACGGCGTTCTGGTCTGCTTTGGGATATATTCAACATACGCTGTTCTCCGCATTTGGGACATGAACTCACTCTGCCGTCATGCAACACTTGTTATAGAACGAATTCGATTCAGGTCATAATCTGCATAGAGCCAGCCTGCAATTAACAAGCCCCTACAAAGTGGTATTGCTCCTGTCCTGATGATGTAGAAAAATACCCCGAAACGCCTTGAACTCCTGCCTCAGCCGTCATGAGAAGAATACCAAACAAAACCCAAAATGCGACTCGACATGATCATCGCACTTCAACTGGAACATAGTTGCCCCTATCTTGGCTGCCCCCGGGAAGTCCTATACCACCGGCTGCGGCCACCTTTTGCTTGTCCTCGCGCATTTCCGAGACCCGCTTGACGCCGGCCCAGCCCAGGAGCCCCAGCGTGCCGAAGATGAAGCCCCAGACGATGATCTGGTCCTTGCGGCTGTCGCGCTGGAAGCACATGGTGACGACGTCCTTTTCCTCGGCCTTCTTGCAAAAGGGAAACCCATAGTCGAGGCAGAACTTGCGCGTGCACTGCGCGCATGACGCCGACGCGGCGCGGGAGGATAGCTGAGGGGCGTCGTCGGTGGTAAAAGGGTTGAGCGAGCGGAGGAACAGGTTTCTGTTACTGGACTCGGGAGGGGGTTTGGCGTGCGAGGGCGTGTTGTCGGAGGCGTCCTTGGGGCCTAGGGGCACGATGGTGCTGTTCTTGAAACAGGTGCATTTGCAGAACGTCGGGGCGGCTGTGTGAGGATGGGCGTCGCATTAGTCAGTTGTTGGGGGTTCAGCAGACAATAAGGCGGATTGGTGGACTCGGTCTTACACTTTGCGATCGCCTGGGAGACCAGGACTCCCAGGAGGAGGAATAGTATCCGAAGATGCTTCATTGTGTATTTATGTACAACTCGGTATTGGTAGGAGGGCGGAACATTGAAGTAGCATTGCTGAATGATACTACGGTCCCTGCCGCTGTCGCTGGACTGGCCCAAGACCATTGGCATTTAGCCACAAAGTGTAGCGTTAATTGTGGCTCAAGCTCTGTTTTCAGCCACACAACTCCGGGCGCCGACCAATGAGTCGGGATCCTAGCCAAAAAAGTTGCTTGATCTAATTCGGGCTTGGAGAGATCCTCATACGTACGACACATTTATCGCGGCTCGAACCCATTGTTGAGCTCAGTCTACCAAAATGCGTCGGATAGCGAGATTACGAAAGCCCTCGGGCGCCCCATTGGCTTCAATTGCCCCCCCGCTCTGCACCCAGCGTGCCGCTACGAGGCCATCGCCATCCCCGGCCGTCAAGACCAACACATTACGGTTCTACTCCTCTCGGCAACCCGCGGTGCTCCCGGCGTCCCTCACCGATCGCAAGTCAGGCCTCCCCGAAGGCGTCGAGGAGGCAGTCGAGGACGCTGAGGTGCAAGAATACGAAGTCGACCCCTCACAGCTGCGAGTGTTCGTGCCTCCCCCGCGACCCTCTGTGGCGGAGCGTGCCGACACCATTACCGATACCCTGTACACACCTGCGACCACGGCCGAGGGCCTTGAGACGATAGGAAACCTGGGGAACTGGTGGGACGACCAGGCGCATTGGCCCGAGACGAGCGACTTTGTTGGTTTCAAGCCCAAGCAAAAGGTGGAGGAGCCGGTGCTGATAGAGGCCGCCGTGCGCCGAGCGCTTACAGAAACCCTGGTGGTCAAGCAGCTGGGCAAAGATGACCAGCTGACTGCGCACTGGGGCCTGCAAGACAAGGCGACGTACGATGCTGTTCTGGCCTTGGACGTCAGGGTCGACAGCGACGGCAATGCTACCGTTACGGGTGATCTGCACTCTGTGGGCGATGGGTTGGCCAAGGATGGCGAGGCAAGCGCGGAACATGGGTTTGCTCTGCCCTCGGCCGCCGAGGCGCTTGCTTGGAAGGGACAGTCTGATCACAGTTGGAAGGGCGCTTCGCTGCAGGATGCGCGGGTGAAGTTCGCTGTAGGTTTACTCGAACTTTCAAGTCTTTCTTTGAAACTCTGCTAATCAGATATCATATAGGTCGTCAAGCGTGTGATGCAGCTCACAGGCCACGCTGTTCCCGATCACAAGCTGGCAGACATAGCTACAGCACGCGGCCTCTTGGCCACGTTGCAAAAGCCCCCGAAGCCCAAGACTCTCTCGCAAGAAATTGAGACCAAGAAGCAGGATCTCGTCGGTCTGCCTAACGTAGCATTCTCGCCCAAGCGAGTCACTCGAGGACACAAGGATCAGGCCTTGGGGCGATTCAAGCTGATCGAGGCGGAATTCAAGAAGAGAGGTCTCCAGGATGGCCCCCTGGCTGTTCCCAAGAGCAGAGAGATGAAGCACTGGAAGGGTGAGGCTTAAGCCGTTATCTATTAACGGTTCTACTACTTGTATATCTGTATAAGGGGCCAAAATGGCCATTGCCTAAAAGAACCCAAGTAGGAGATGTGATGTACCATAGGGAAATGTCTCCAGATGACAATCATGGAGATGCTGTAAAATACACACAAATCAAGCAAACATCCAAGAACAATGTTCCATTTGAATCATTCTTGGCGGGATGTGATCGTATGAGCCCGCGTGTATCTTCGGCTGAAACCTACGTCAACTTGCAGTGCAACGGTCGATGTTTCAACAAATTAACGCAGCGCCCGAGGTTAGGGTTGACCGAACAAGGATCAGACCATAAAAACGCAATGAGCTGCTGCGATAAGCAGTAGGTAAAGTAGACTGGCCACCAAGACGAACGAACAACAGCAGCAGCAGCGACTATACACACATAAACACTATGCAGTACCTCTCGTGCGAAGCCAACGATGGCTGCACCCTGGCCTTCCAGTCCTCGCTGCCCCTCCCGGCGGCCAATGGCCCCACCTCACCGGAGGCAGACCCCCGCTACTGCAAAATCCTGCTCCTGCTACACGGCTTCAGCGGCTCTTCGGCCTACTTCCAGCGCAACTACGAGGGCCTGTCGCGCGACTTCTGGGTCGTGGCTCCGGACCTGCGCGGTCACGGCAACTCGGGCAAGCCCCGGGGCGGGTACCACGTCGCGCGGCTCGCGGCCGACGTGCGCGACCTGGTCGCCCACCTCCACCGCGCCATCAACGCGACCACGAACCCCTCGGAGCGCGGCGTCGAGCCCCTCGTCGTCCCGGTAGGCTGCTCCATCGGCGCCGCCGTGCTCTGGACCTACGTTGAGCTCTTCGGCCAGCACGGCCTCGGCGGCTTCGTCTTCGTCGACCAGGCCCCGCTCCAAGACCGCGTGCCGGCGTGGGTGGGCGCCAGCGGCTGGGGGCCCGAGAAGGCTCACCTGGGCTGCTACGACGAGGTGACCATGCTCGCGGCGCAGAAGGCGTGGATCGAGACGCCCGACGCGGCGCACCGGGGACTCGTGGAGGGGTGTCTGGGGTACCGGGTCCGACCCCTGAACGAGGAGGAGAAAAGGGACGCGGACAGCGACGAGCGCTTCTTCGTGGGCGAGAGCCGCAAGTGCGACGGCGTCTGGCTCGCGCGCCTGCTCGCCGACCACACGCGCTACGACCACCGCGAGGCCATCGAGGCCATCCGCGTCCCCACGCTCGTCCTGGCCGGGCGGCGCACGGGCTGCTTCCCGCTCGAGGGCATGGAGGAGACGGCGCGGCGTGTGCGCGCGGGCAATGGCGGTAGGGAGGAGGCCGCCGAGTGGATGGTGTTTGAGAGCGGGCACTGGATGTTCTGGGAGGAGAGCGAGAAGTTCAACCAGGTCGTCGGGGCTTTCGCGGGGAAATGCATGTCATGAGACTACGAAGAGGCAAGAGAGGAAGGGAGAGAGAGATAGCGATGGACGTCTCCCGCGAAACAGCTTCACGGAGTGGGTCAAAGGTAGTAGAGGCTGACGATTTTGTCCGATAATTCAAGGTTTCACGCATAGTCGCAGTACGAACTGGGTTCTTTCAGTCGTTGATTTCCTTTTGTTTGCTAATGTACATATCGCTTATTTCATCAAGTCGTTTCCTGCTCCTCGTTCCTTTCCAGTCATCACTGCAATACGCATGAAGCCCTATTACTTCAGCATGGAACGGCTTCCGTCAATGTTCTCTGCGGCCGACTTGGTGCGCGGCTGGTCCTGGTCGCCGTAATGAGCCGCATCGCCTCCGAGCGAGTCGATCACCTTCTGGCTGTTCTCCTTGGACTTCTCGCTGGTGTCTACATGCGCATCACGTTAGAAATTGGGCTTCGTAGAGGGAGGCACATTGCTCAACTGTGTCACATGGCTGACGTACTGGGGTTGGCAAGGTTGGCCTTGTGGCCCTGCACGCTGTGGGAGATGTCTTCCTTTCCTTGCGTGAGCTCCTCCATGTCGCGAGAGACGGTAGACTTGGCGCCGGCGGAATCCATGTTGATGATGTCGATGTTGCTGATGTTGTTGGTTTGGCTGTGACTCTGTGATGAAGGTGAGGATTGGGTTTGGCTTGTTCGTTCGACTGGGAGAAAGAAGTTGAGAATGTCTAGGATTGAGATTTTCTGTTCGAGGGAATGCGAACGATTTGTCCTCCTTCTTATGCCCGCAGTTTCCTATATGCTCTGTGTCACTCTATATCATGACGTCGCTGCCGGCTGTTTCCTCATCATTGTTACCACTGTTTGCCTGGGAAGGGATACCTGCTCCGTGCGACCACACTACCACACTTGCATGAATTCCATGGCCTGGGATCTATGGGATCTCGATCTCCAAACAACTGCCAGCCAACCAGTCAAGTACGGAATTATGTTTACTTCAAACGGTCGCGTGGGGTGCCGCGTGCAAGTGCTGGGTTGGCAAGGCTTGGTTGGGTGGTGCGTGTGTACCAAACCCCGGATTGCGGATACGTCATTCCTTAGGCTTGGCGGATCGGTTGGCGGTTTCCAACATCCGGGTTCTTTTTGCAGATCTCCTGAAGACCAACACTTCTACCCACTTGCGAACCAGTTGCAGTATTCGATCATATCATGAACGCTTGCTTGACGGCCCGTATCTTCGACATATGTATGACGGCCTTGGCCTCGAATAGATTGACCCTACCTAGTACTCTCCACCTTAAATCCTCGATTGAATCCATGTATCACGACGTTTTGGCTGTGTGAATGCATCAACAGTGGAGGGGAGGTTCTGGTCGGTTCCCGCGTCAATACCCTTTCATTGACAGCAACGAGAAGTATAAGTTGTAATGCAGGCTGGTAGTAAATAGACAAGCAAATATTCTCAATTCCAATGATATGAACCGTCAGTCAATTTGCTAGCGATCCGTCACAGGGCAAACGCCCAGCCCTGCTCTGGCCTAGTCACAGGTATCAAGTGAGCCCGTCTTCGAGCAATAGCAGGCTGGTAGCGAGCCTTCACATAATCTCCATGAAAGAACTGCTGATATTCCACCTGAATCATGATGACTTGTATCAGGGCCTTAAATTCAAGTTACAAAGATAATGCTTGGATCAGGGGGTTCGTTCCATTAACGTTAACGATAGAATTATGCGGTGGTATGTGCGCCGCTACGCACGTGCCACCCGATAGACTATGCATCCAATCAGGTATTACAGATTGGATTCTTCCATATTGCATGTTTAGCTTTCCACATGATAATATATTTATGCATACTGACTGGCTGCTTGTAAAAGGGTGTGCTGGGAGCTCATACAGCCTTAGTCAAGCTCCCCTTTGTTCAGGTTCCTGGGTGGCAGGTGCAGCAGATCCCTCCAGGCAGCAGACCAATGCAGAACTAACCAATGATATACCTCCGAATTACGTGCACTGTTAGCTGCCTGCCGCCCCAAAACACACTAGAACATCCTTACCAAAGTATTAGGCAGAGGTTTTGAAAGCTTTCTGCGAGTAAATTGGATGCGTTGATTGGCCCGGAACTACTTGACTCATTGTCGTATTGCTGCCTTTCAGTGTTTTCAGTAGTCTTGGCCCCCCGGGCATACCACACAACAAGCCTCACAAATCAGAGCAAGAATTCTTGGTGACTATTCCTACAACACTTTCAAAAGTTAAGGTCCCAATCGCCATTTGTATCACTTCACACACTTGGCCTCCCTACGTGTTCCTTATCCTATCCATCAAATCTACTTCACAACCGCAAGTTGCGGACCACAACTCGCACCAGCATCTCATATCCACCATCTGCTACACAGTCCCTACCTTGGGAAATACCCACAGCCTCAGCAAGCATTCTACAAGCATTGCCGCAATGGCTACACCGAGACCCGATGAGACAGCCTTTGATGTTGGTCTTGAACAACTTCCCAAATGCGCATGTGGCAGACCCTCCACCAACTTCCCTCTCTTCAATGATGTCAGTGAGTCCACAGAAGGCACCGAGCATAAGATGCAGACGAGTGTCAAGTACTTGGAAAAGAGGTATGACGACCTTGGTCGAAAATACTACTCCGAGCCCACGGCTGCTGAAGAAGAAAAGAAGCAATCTCGCGACTGGTGGCAGCGATACGCCTTGTGCGAGACAAGACACTTCTACGAAGAAGGCGATCTCAAGTGTACTCGTCTTCATGTCAACCCTCAGCCTTTGAAACAACTCCTTGAAGACATCATTGGCAATTACCCCAACGAGCCCATCGACGCCCAGGATGACGTCGAGATCACTCTTCCCGCCAAATGTCTCTTTCACCACCGATTTGAACTCGAGATTGAAGGTATTAAACGCTTCGAGGAAGATAAAGAATCTCTCGGCCACCTGCGGCTTCTCCTGGAGTGGATTGATCGGTCACTCGAAGACGAGTGGAAGTCTTACCATCGCGTGATGAGGGGCGACTCCAAGCACATCACCTACGAGCACCTCTGGACAGTCTTCAAGCCTGGCAAGCTCATGTACACGGAGACCCTCGGCCAACCACGTGCATACAAAATCACTAACGCTTCGTACAATGACAACTCTGAGCAGCCCTGTATGATACTGAGCGGTGAGTATGTTGACTACAACGGCGAAAGGTTTGGCCTCCGTGAGACACGGCTTCAAATCCCCAAGTTTGAGGGCAAAAGCAGACTGCAGGACTTGAATGTGATGCCGTGGGACCTTCATCCCGAAGAAGACCGGATCAGTCAATTATTGTTGGCTCGAGGCTTCGACTTCGAGAAAATGGCAGGCCAAAAGCACGTACAATATAACGGTATGGCCGTGCAAAAGACGAAGCTTGGCTACGAGCGATTCCATATCAGGGAGCGTATCATGGTTGACGGAAAAGCATATAGCCGATTTAATCCCATGGACAGCTTTGATATGGCGCCTTTGCACCCTCACGAGACGAGAGAGAGGCCCGATCAACTAATGACTGAGGAAATGCTCATCGCCAATGCCACGGTTCGCGGCTACGCATTCGCACATCAGTTGTTTCTGGAGTTCTTTATCGACAACATCTCGCAGATCGACTGGAACCCGTCGTGTTTTGACAAGCTGGTTTTGGAGGAAACCTCCAAGGAAAGTATACAAGCCCTGGTGTCAAACCATGCTAAAGAACACGAGCAGGGCCAAGTCGTCTTCGACGATATCGTGAAGGGAAAAGGACAAGGACTGGTCTTTGTGCTGTCTGGCCCCCCTGGAGTAGGTAAGTAACTATCTCACGGGACAAAGTTGGGAAGACAACCACCTCGCAGTATCATCATGACCATGTTTATGTGCTAACTAACTTTGGTTTACAGGAAAAACCTTGACGGCAGAATGTGTCGCAGAATGCGTTAAGCGCCCCTTGTACAACGTGTCGTCGGGTGATCTGGGCACTGACAGCACAGTACTCGACACCAAGCTTGCCACCATCATGGACATGGCCAGCACCTGGAATGCGGTGCTCCTGATCGACGAGGCTGACGTGTTCCTCGAGCGCCGCAGCCTGCACGACCTGCCGCGCAACGCCCTCGTCGCCGTCTTCCTGCGCCGCCTCGAGTACTACACGGGCATCCTGTTCCTCACTACCAATCGCGTGACCAGCTTCGACGACGCCTTCAAGAGCCGCATCCACGTGCCCCTGCAGTTCCCCCCGCTCTCGGAGGAGTCGCGTCGGGCCATCTGGCTGCAGTTCTGCGGGCAAGCGGACGCCACGCTGCAGAGCGGTGACTTGAGCCGTCTGGCTCGGCTCGAGCTGAACGGCCGCCAGATCAAGAACATTGTCAAGACTGCTCAGAGTCTTGCTTCTTTCAAGGCTCAGACGCTCAGAGTCTCCCACTTGGACCAAGTCGCCAAGATTCACGCCAACTTCGCGGAAGCATTCAATGACTCAGAGGACTCAAAGTAAGAACACGCTGGAAGTATTGTTGGACTATAGAAGCTGCATGACAAGAAGCATGGATCTGGATCAACTCCTTCAACAATGGGAGTCCTATAGGAAATTAGCTAGATAGGCACAATTCGTCAATGAGAAATGACACAACTTAGATAGACACGCCTGTGCCTCATGATATGTTTGCTTTCAACTATGATGAGTGATGGGCCGACATGATTAGAGCCTGTCAACAGTAGACAGCAGTGACGGTGAGCAACTATTAACCGGAGAAGAGGCCTCGATATACGACCAACTCAAGGGCGATCATTAAGGATCAGAAAAAGTGTAGATTGCGGGTGAAGCAACGTTCTATTGGTATCATATCTAAGATTCTATGTGTGATTCCTTTTTGGTGTTATCCCTGTGGTCCCATACTTCGTCATCCCGGGTGTCTTAAATCAAAACGCCGTTGAAATGCTGGTCATAGTTTTATAGTGGTGATGGTGGTGACAGTGGTGATGACAGTTCATCATGAGGGTGGCAAATTAAAAATTAGGCAGACTCATTGACGAGGACGTATCGGTATCGGGGCTTGCCAGCCTCAAGGTCCTGGATGGCCTGGTTGGCCTCGGTCATGGGCCGCAGCTGGATCATGCCCTTGAGGTTCTTCTTGGAGACGAGCTCGAGCATCTCGCGCAGGTCGTTGGGGGAGCCGATCATGGAGCCCGTGAAGCTCTGGCGGCCGAAGACGACCGAGGGCGCGGCCAGCTTGAAGGGGCCGTCCTCGGGGATGCCGACCTGGACGAACTTGCCGTCGCGCTTCAGCAGGGTGAAGTAGTCGTCAATAGGAACCTTAATTGGTCAAGTTAATAGTGAACGAAATAAAACAGATCCAGAACGCATGGCAGTAGAAACTTACATCAGCCGAAGCAACAGTCGAGATGATCAGATCCAGGCTGCGGGCGTTCTTGGCGGGCCAGTTGGCGTCATCTGCGGTGGCGATGTACTCATCGGCGCCCAGGCTGAGGACCTCCTTGCGCTTGTTCTCGCGGCGGGAAATACCGACGACGCGGTCGGCACCCATGGCCTTGGCGAAGATGATACCGTAGTGGCCGAGACCACCGACACCGACGATACCGACGCTCATGCCGGGCTTGGTGTCGTGGAACTTGAGGGGGGCGAAGACTGTGACGCCGCCGCACAACATGGGGGCAGCCTCGGCCGAGTCGACGTTGTCGGGTATCTTGACGACGAAGTGCGAGGGGGCGCGGTGGTAGGTGGCATAGCCGCCCTGGGCCTTGCCGCCGTTGAAGTGGAGCGCGGGCGCGGAGTAGGTGAAGACCATCTTGGGGCAGTAGTTCTCCTCGCTGGCGTCGCAGTCGCCGCAGCGGGCGCCGTTGCCGAAGCGGCTCAGGCACGAGTCGCCCTGGGCGCCGACGCCGACGCGGTCGCCCACCTTGAGGCCGTTCGTGACCTGGTTGCCGGCGCGCACCACGACGCCGACGATCTCGTGGCCCACGGTCAGCGGGTAGGGGGTCGCGCCCCAGCCGCTGCGCAGGACGTGCAGGTCGCTGCCGCACATGCCGCAGTGCGTCACGCGGATGTCGACGTCGCTCTCCTCCCACGGCTTGGGCTCGAACTCCTCCCAGCGCATGTTACCGTCGGCGGCGGAGGCATCGTGGGCTTGCCAGCCCTCGAACTTGTAGTCTTGCTCAGTAGCCATTTTGTGGGTGTTGTTGTTGTTGAAGGGAAGAAGTGGATTTCGAGTGATTAGTTATCTGTTGAAAGAAGCAAGATCGGTTATCACTTTAAGGCGGCCTCATAATCAAGCGAGGAGACACAACCTATATAGTCAGTCGTGAGGCTCGCTACCTGACCGTCATCCCCACTAGTATAGGGAGAATCTATCAAGTCTACAGATAGAGAGGGTCATGATATGGGACGGACCCAAGGTCCGGCACGGGTCTACCCTATGAGACGGTTGGATTCTTGGAAGAACGCGAGTGCCGAAACGGATATTACCCATCCTATTGGAGGTTGTGGAAGAGTGATGCAGAAATTTAGCTGCATGTATACTCTTGTAATCCACCCGTTGCTCCCGGTCGAGCCGTTTGCTCCTGGCATCTTGGCCTACAGAAGGCGAGCGTGCGACGGGTTGGGCTGGGCTGGGAACCGTTTCCGCTGGCACACTGGCACGCGCGGTCTGCGTAGACCCTGCGTTCTTTGTTTCTCCGTCCCCATTGAGTGATGTTTCTCCGCCGTGGCCCCCGTGCCCCCAAGATTTTTCCTCAAGCCGGGCCGATGTCTCTATCAGATCCGTAGCTGCTTGTTACACCATCAGCGGGTCGGACAACAGAAAAGAGAAAAGGCGGATCCATGCGGGTACCTGGCATTTAGTGCTTTCGGCTTCTGGGCGCGGCAGACCCCGGTTTTCAAGCATCGTCGGAGCTAAGACCTTATCGCCTTCGGATGAAAAGATTTCAAACGAGCGTTGTTGGCAGGGCAGACTGGCAAGGGCCTCGCAGAGGATTCACCACAAGCGAGCCAGCTTGTAGAGCTCGGCATTTGAAGGGCCCGGGACTCGAAGCTGTCGACTTAGTCATGTCCCTCCAGACCCTCAACATCTCCGAAATATTTCCTGCTTTATAACTAAACCGATCCACCATCTTCGGGCAATATATGACGCAATGTTTGGTTGCGGACTTGTGCTCTCGTGCCCTAGATCCGTGCCGTTCCTTGGTGTCTCGATGCTCCGATGTTTCTGGCCCATCCTCGTCATTCTTTAGCACATGGCTAATCGACGAAGACCTGAAAACCACATTAGTAGGCACGGCAAGTCGAAATACCACTGTCGAGTAACACATTACGGCAACTTATGTCGTTCATGTGTCTTCCATTGAGCCCAAACGTAGATACTCACCGTTTCAAGCCTCACTCATGGGAAGCCCGTCAACCCGAAAGACGCTCGCCTCGTTGCCGCCGTCGTGGCATAACGGGTTGGCAGTTGGCAGACCCTCCCGGAAGACAGCGACCCCACTAGCTAACGAAATCTTCTCCGAGATCGTAGTAGTGGTACAACTTTATCTGGAGAAGTTAGAACCATGACAATAGAGCAAGTGGAACTCACTGGCGTACATAAGTCCGGCGAACAAAACAAATGTGAGAGGGCTGCCATCTTAGTGTGTCCTACGAGACTCTGTCTGAGGAAAGAAAATATCAGAGTCTTGAGAATGCAGGTCCATGAGATCGATATCTCATCCTCACCGGATTTGGATTTGCCTGCATCACAAGGATAGCCCCCACGACGACCCACCGCACACAACGGTGTTATGCAAAGATCAGCGAAGATTATGTACCTAGTTCTATTATTAGCAGGTCGCGGAACTGATCCGCGAACTATCCTGAACCATACCTAATACACTTTCACTCTTCTAGTGTTGCGCAGCATTCATCTCCTCCCCTTCTCGATCCTCAAAGAGTATGTATTTTTGGAAATATTTGTAGCTCGCAAAGGTGTGAGGAGTGTTTGGTGTATTGAAAAGACTCATCAATGTTCATGACGATTGCGGGCGTGATGTAGATAGGGTCGGTGGTTCCCTTGATACTGAGTCACGTTGACGACAAACAGACTCAGAACATCGATGAGCTCCGACTCCATTATGGCACTGCTCTTATCGAAGATCGGAATTGTGTCGACTTGGGGTTTGTTACGCTCATATCTATTCCTGTCGGTCGTGGCGGAGCGGCCGATGTGGAAGTAGAGGACGCCGCTGTGGAGGTAGTTGGTCTCGGGCTTGAAAAGCATAAGGTAGCAAAACGCTCAGGTCGTCTGAAAGCAAGTCTTTCTGGATCTATATCAGCATTCGCAGTCGAGTACAGGGCTATGGGATGATGCCTTGTTGTTCTTTCGTATGGAACCGCAAAAACAGGGTCAAGATAGCTCGGCCGTATTTGGTGAGATTGAGGGACGTACAATTGATGTTTTGAGGCAGCTGGCAGAAGATTACCCATTGCCAAGCGCGAGATTTACTAGAGACAAAATCAGATGGTAGGGCACAAACAATGAATGATGTCGTTGCCTGTGGTATCCGCTTCAAGTTCATGGTAAACAGGCAGGTACGGCCTGCAGTGATTTGCGTGTACCACTGCCCATGACCACTGTCTGTATTTTCAGCGACCCCTGAGATTAGATGGCTATCCCTAGATCTAAATATCCCGCTGACCACACACCTCAGCTATATACTAGTTTCTAGCAACTAATACTTTCATTTATAAATCTCGTATAAGTAAGAAAAGAAAACGAGCTACACGTAAGTACTCTATTCAGTATATTGACTAAGTTTATTAAACAAGTTTTTGAGGTTGAGCCTGTAACAAAGGGTTTTACAGAGCATTGAGGAGATTGTTGCTGACATTAATCCAGCACAAGGCTTGGAAACATTGTTAAGCAAGTCACATGTATAGTGATAATACCGGTCCGAAGCTATAGTGGAAAGGAGAGAAGCTATCTGCAATACGCTCCATGGAAGTTCTGGTGTAATCCAATATAGTCAAGCAGTATCATAGAAAGCTATCTAAGAACATTCGTAGGACACGAGGCCGAGGTGGACGTGCTTGACTACTTGAACAAAGCGTTAGTTGATTCACCCTTTTACAAGAATCAGTCTTGACAGAGACCCTCCAGTGAACCATTTCTTGCAACCTGAACAGCAAAGGACTGCTTTGAGCCTCGTATTTGGCCACAGAAAACACCATTATTATACAAATACCCGTTTCTCATGCTCCTAGTCAAGGGTTTCCTTCATCACCTGTAATAACAGGGTATGGGTGTGGAACAAATTGGTTATATCAGCCCCTGAACAGACAAGATTTCCCTCTAGTTGTTCACTTTTGTGTACTTGATAGTAATCGGTAAATAATTTTGGTTGACAGTACTCTTGCCTGTTTTACTGTTAGCACATTCTTCGCCAGTCTGCTTGTCAGGGACTTACCGTCGAACCACTTCACATTCCAGCCCTCGTCCGGGTCAGGGAATGCCACCCACTGCCCGCCGATATCAAGCTTCAAGCGGTCCTCGGCCATCTGGAAGGAGTCCCAGTTGGTGGTACTATTGCTGGTGCCCAGGCCTGCCGGCATAGTGACGTCGATGAAGTCGCGGAAGGGTCCCTGTCCCGACAAGGCGATGGCGTGGTCCACGATGCCGATGGGGTAAGTGTGAAGGGTGCTGCAGCCGGATTTCTGGCTGGACGCTGGATAAACCTGTACGGTCATGTAGTTATCGCCGCCGCCGTAGACACCGATCTTGTTGGCCTTCATGCGCAGGGTTTGGCCGTTCAGTTCTCGGTTTCCACTGTTGCCGCCACACACACACATCGACTGATCAGTATGGGTGTCACGTGCACGGGAGAAGAAGGTTTAGTTAGATAGTGGCCCGGGAGCAAACACTTACCCTGAGACGGTGAGCTTGTACACCTCAATGCCTCTTGAGCGGTCCATGACGATAGGAACAATGGGGGATGCCAGGAGAGTCTTTGCCGTGAAGGCTAGGGATACGATAGTGCTGATCCACTTCATGTTTGCTTCTGGGTCGGATGGTGCAAAGAGTCGAGTATTGATGAAATGGAGAATAGTCAAGGAATGATGTCGCAAGAGGGTCAGATTTCTAGGTTTGCAAGCTTATGCCAAAGATAGAACGTGTTCATAATTATTACGTGTAACCAACCAGAGACACAGGCGGGCTGGGGTTTGAGGGATGCGTAAGTACTTATCAGAGCATTCTCCCTCAGTTGGGGCCTGGGAAACCGGGGGCCCGGATCAGGAAATCAGGAATGTGCATTCCCATCTGCCACCCCGGTAGCACCATGTGGCATCACAATAGGGTGCAAGGGGGCCTCTTTGTTGGATGCTGTTTGTGTCTTGGCAAATAGGTTTGATTCCATTGCCACACTTGTTGGCTGACATCACAATGAGTGATTGGTGCCAATACTCGGAGGTCGCAACGATCAACGGGACCCCAACTCTGCCCACTAAATTTAGGCCGTGGGGAGCCTGCCTGCCCACTCCGTCCCCCGTACGTACCGTATCGGCAAGTTGAAGCAGAATTAATTGCCAGGCTGCCTGCCTGCCCTGCCCTCACTAAAGTACCCCAGACCATCCAATCCATAGGCTAAAATCAACGACAATATATTTATTTAGTATGCCAAGAACACCCGGGCTGTGCAAAAAGACAACTTGGAACTTTGTTCCTCATGGCCATGACACCCAACTTGTTTATCTCGCGTGGTAAACAGACTGTTAAAGCTTAGTGGAGGCCTGCTTCTTCTTTCTCCCGCAGCCGAGGCGTTGTTGGGTTGTGTTATGTTCAATATTGGGTCGCTGGTTCGCTCTAGACCATCCTGTCCACTGTCACGGCGCAATACCACCTGAGCTACTACTAGAAGCAAGCAAGCGTCTGGTCTGTCCGTCGCAACAAGGACCAAAAAGAAAACACCATATCTACTTGCCTGCATGATGCACTGCGACGGTAACTACCAGGTACTACGACTCAATAAGAGAGCACCGATATAGTAGTAGGTCGACTGGAATATCCTAGCCTACTTGCGTTTAACCCCAAGGTTGGCTCTTGGTCCTACTGCTTGGTCATAACGACAGGGCAAGAGGTCCGTCCATGCTGACCTTGGCTGTTGTTACTTCGGCAAACCAGCCAGGGCCTCAAGGCCTGTATCGCACCTGTATCGCACCACCACACCACCTCACCTTACGCATCTGCCGTTGCTGTTATTTGCTTACCGTCACGTCGCAATAGAACCTGTCCATGGCAGCTTGTGATAAATCTTGCTTGGTCTCGGGACTCTTCTCATTTTTCAGCCTCCTCTTTTTGCCGCTGATATCCGACTTCAATTGAGCGCATCAAGGGGACTCCCGGCTGTATGGGTAGTTCTCTACATACAACGAACTAGAGGCTCAGAAACCAGGGCATTTCTAGCTTCAACCACGAATGACATCTTCCAATCAAGGAATACATCACTGGATCTACCCGTTCGCCAAGACTCACTGCAAACAATATACATACATTGTTGGCGCCCTCTAATTGGCATCTGTGATCACAACAACTTGTACGAATCTATCGGGACCGTCGGGGACATGTTTCGGGAACGTGCTGTCTAACAGGCGCCGCAAAGACTGGCCAAGATAAAAAGCCGCTGCCCATCGCATGTACCCGACGAATCCAGCAAGTTCGGTTTATACTTCGCACTTACATGGTGGCCGCAACTCATTGTGCATGCTCAACGTCAGAAAAGTGAGTTTCGCGTGGTATTCAGAAGGTAATGGGCCATCCGTCTTCGATCAAATGCGACTCTCGGAGAGCGAGTCCCAGCGAATTGTGGCTTGGAGGCTCGTGTCTTTTCATCCTTGAGACCATGGGCTTGGCCGTCTGCCGGGCAACAATATAACGAAAGGGGTTACAACCGTTTCTCGGGCGGTCCTGCACTACTGAGCGCCTATGTAGATCAACAAAAAGCAGTGATGCCTTCATGAGACAGAATAGGCCATTTATTGAGTCGAAGCAGACAGTGAACCCTTGCCGGATGTGATGCAGCAAATGGTCTGGGTTGCCAGTAAGCAGTCTGCCCAATCACGTCAACATATGCTGTTAAAAGCCCACCTACGAAAATGTGATGACTCGGCTTATCAGTTGCAAGATTGCCTCCCGCAAGTCGCTAGCCGGATGGCGCCCGAGGTGTTGTTGCGTTTCTTCGTGAAACTGCTGCGGCTATCTTCAGATGGACAATAGAGTTTCAACGGTGCAGCCGTTTTGACCAGCAACAGGCGCCTCTCAATTTCGCTTTATCTGTTTATGTTTACCCCCCAAGTTTTGATGGGGGGCTATTTCAAGGAGGAATGCCGGCGTGCGATTCACTTCTCATGCTGGTTCCGGAACATTGATGCTCTGGAATGTCGCTCGATACCCTGCCGTCTACTGTAACGCTTCGTCCCAGACATCTGGGGAAGGAAACCCACTCACGTCATTCATCTCCATCGCCTAACAGATCTTCTGCGCAGTTTCAACCGCTCCTCGGAATGACCGCTATGCCGTGGCTTGTGCGGTCGACGACGTCGTCCTCAATGGGCTCGCCGAGATCCTCCCTGGGGCCATTTTCCCCTACGCGGGATCAGTCGCCCATGAGCATCAGCTACATTTTGCCCCTGATGGACGGGGCTACCGGGACGGTCCCTCTAACACACGAACATTCCATCTGGCCGCTGCTGAGAACTGATGCGATGCACTGCATGCGCGCACTATCCAAGATCTTTGCCGCTTTCGCGACGTCACTCAACCGAAGAAAGGGGCAAATGAGCTGGAAAGAGTGCAGGGAGATATTCCTTTACTCGGCCCTCTCGTTGCTCGAATTGCAGTTTCTACTGACGGCTATCCCCATGTGGCTCTTGATTCCTGGCTTCATTGTGTTGCCTCTCCTTCTACTAGAGTGCAGCGTGATCTGGTCTTTGATCCAGCTCGTCAACAGCGAGGAACGGACTTTCGTCTGCCGTTGGAACGGTTCTGACGAGGAAAAGGAAGAAGGATGGGAGCATTATACCTGGGCAGTGATTGGCGGTATGGAATGGAGCGAAGATCACCTCCGCAAGAAAACGTTACCCAAACTGACGGAACTGTTCAACCACGATATGCACACCTTTTTACCATACCGACTTGGTTTCCCGCTGGACTTGCTCACCAGATTTCTCCAGCGGACACTGCAAGTCCCTACGCCGACATCGACAGCCGTGTACAATTACGTTCGTGCCAACTGCGTCAAGTTGCGATCCAAGCAGATGAACATCATCGTCCATAATACCGGAGCGCTTGACATGGCATGGGTCATGTCGCGTCTTTGTGCTGACCTCCCGCCAGGACAGCAACTAGGGAAATTCAACGTCTACACATTCGGCTCCGCCATGCCGGAGATGACGCTGCCTTTGGGAAGCCACAACGGCCACGAGGGGCACAACTGCAATTGCGAAGACTTCCCGGAGTATCCTATCGTCAACCACTACGCGTTCGAAGACGACCCTTTTGCAAAGATCGGCGTTTTCATGGGAGCGCGGCAGCGCATGGAAGGTCGCGTGGTGGGCGCAGTTTACGGCTTGCAATCTCACCGCACTCGCAGCCGACGACCCAAGTCGTGGCTCTCCAGCGGGGGCCGCTTTACGCTGGACGACTACTTCGACGCCCTCTTCCCGGATGGTAACCCCCGGGCGGGCGTTCTCGGCGAGGTGGTCCGAATCGAGCGCGACATTAGCGAGATGCGCGAGCTCTCGGCGCTGGCTAAGGCGGTGCGGGAGGTGTCACGCAAAGGCAAGAGGCTCAGCTGGACGGCGCTCGGCGCGCTCGCGGGCAACCCCTCCAACTGTCGCAACGACCGGAACGAGATGGCGGGCGTGGTATCGCTCGAAGAGGCCCGGAGAATCGGCAAGTCGATGGAGGGCATTTTGGGTTACGAGAATAACCTCCTAGCCGCCTTCGTCCGAGGAGACTACCGGCTGCACCTGGACGAGCAGAAAGGATTCCAGGAAGGATGCGACGAGTGCGATTGAGTTAAGGGAATGAGGATGGGTATGGTTTTGAGAGGAAGATGAGCGAGAGAGATAAGGATAATGCCCGACGACGACGACCGAACTGACTGGTGAACAAGGTGGAAAGGAATGACGCTAACGCTTTGACGAACTTACGCTTTCTTCCTTCTTTTTCTTCTTCTCTGTCTGTATTTCGAGCATATGGTCTGTTCTACGGGTGGCCGCAACTTAAGGGAAACAGGCGCACATATCACCGATTTTTATTATTATTCAACAAATACCTACTTACTTTTACTATCTAGAAACGGAAACCAAGAAGACGCCAAGCTTGAACTACACTGACTCAAACAATGCAATGACTAGGGATGACTGATGAAGATGTGCAAGTGGTCAATTGAGTTACGTCTTGTGCAGGGGTCATGTCGATCTCCCATGGCTGGTGACGTTGAATCAGCTCAGCTTTACAACAATGGCCGTCTAGAGTCTAGCAATCTAGACCCCAAGCGGGCCGCTGGCTCTTTCGGCTAAAGATGTCAGGGCTAGCTCTCTCTGCTACAGCAATAAGGGTCGTGTTTCTCTTTCAGCTTGCATGCGTTCTCGAGAGATCATGGGGTCAGCAAGAATACAAGTATAACGTGACGAAAGGGGTCAATCGGTCAATCGAGGGGCATCCCCTGGACTGCTGAAAGAGAGATCTGCCAAGGAGCGCCCACTTAGTCGGTTTAGGTGACACCAAACTACGTCGCCATCAGCGTTGCGCTAAAATGCAGCGTGTGCAGCGCGGGCAGCGTGTGCAAGCGTGGGCAGCATGGATAAACATGGGCCTCGAAACAGCATTCGTAAGGGTGTTTCAGCCCACACTCCACCAAAAGCTACACTTGGATCCTCGAGTCGACGGCACTCCGTGGTGCTTGTGTCGACTTTTGTCTTGCCTTACCTGCTTTTTCGTTTGGTTTGGTTTGGTTTTGGCAATAAATATATTCGTAATGCCTGCCGGCCGGGAATTGAATTGATCGCCAACATTGTCTTCCCACACTAATCACACCGTCTTCCTTCCTTTTTTTCTTCTATCGAGATTCTTCCTTTTTCCCGCTTGTTCTTTCTTTTCTTCTATTCCCGTACTCTTCTGCGTGTCGTCAGGTTTTGCTCAATCGGGGTCAGGAACCACATCAGCAGTAACTGGGCGGAAACGGGAAGTAACAAACTTTGAACAATACCCAAGCAGCAGCAGCATCCACGGCATCTATCTTCGAAACAAACAAACACACACACACACACACACACACATATCATCATATCATCTCGAAGCTATATATCATACATCATACATACACCAACGCGCGCACGCGACACCTCCTTACTTACTTAGTTACTCGAATACATACCTATATACCGGCCTGAAGACAAGCCACAGCCAACCCCCCTTTTGGTAGTAGCTGGTCAAAATGACGCTCCTCGACGACATCTTTTACTATAGCTGCTGCTTCGTCGTGGTCCTGCACTCGCTGTCCGCCCTCCTCGTCATCACCCATGGCCGTTGCACCGTATACGCGGCCGCGTTCCTGATCGCCAGCGCCATGTGGGTCAGCCTGAGCGTGCTGAACATGTGGTTCTTCCTGCCTACCGTTGTCCAGGACGCGGCGGAGCTCATCCACAGCTACCACCTGGACTCGCCCAATCCCGCCGATAGCAGCAGCAGTAGCGCCAGCAACTGCATATGGCAAGCTCTGGTGCTGCTGCGCACCGTCGCCTTCAGCAGCGCCGCCTCCTATTTCTACATGATGCTGTTCGGCTGGTTCGTCGGCGCCATGTCCCTCTCCAACGCCCTTACCATGTGGCAGCGCGAGGGCTGCGACGCCATGGAGCCCCACACCCACTCGCACCCGCTGGCCGTCTGGCTCCTGCGCGCCGCCCACCGCGCCGAGCGCTGGGTCGCCATCTCCGACTCGCAACCGGTCACCACACAGTATCACCTGCCGCAGTGGGAGGAGAGCGCCAACAACGAGAAGACGGACGCCATCACCATCAGCACGATGATGATGACGACGAAGGACAGAGAGGAGGAGGCGCGCGAGCTGCGCCGGGGCGGCTGCTTCATCTTCGCCGTGCCCCGGCGGTTACACTCGTGTTACATGCTCCTGCTTGCGCCGCAGGTCAAGATGCTCGGATCCGGGCGGACGTCGGAGAAGGAGCAGGTGTTGTACCCTGCCATATAGGTGTTGGAATTACTGGAAATCGCCCCCAGGGCATCATATAACAGAGATGTATGGCATATAATCCATAATTGAAATATACAACCTCTTGAATGGAAGGAGATCTACAAACAGCATCTTGTTCATTTTCATTTCATCGTTCTGGGCTTGCCTGTGCATTGATTGGTTGGTTGGTTGGTTCGCTTTTGTCGCGATCTTGTTTGGTTGAGCTTGCCGTCTAACTTTCCTATCTCTCCTGGCTAATGCGGATCTGTCGACCACTCAGAATCAGTCATCTCAACCTAGATCTATACTCAATTATTCATCCATTCGCGAACCGTCGGCAATAGAACTTCTTTTCGGCCCTGCAGAACAACTACATACACCTTTATTTACTGAAACAAACCGGCCCAAGATACACGTATCGCAAAAGCCGAATGCGCGCATTCATTTCCAAGGCGGGAAAATCGGGTAATGGCAGACCCCCGCGTGCGATCTATTTGGGCGATCGGCGGCATTGCGACATATGCAAGTGCCGAACCAATCCCGGCGGCACAGCTACCTTCCTCCCTCGGCAACGCACATATCAGCGATGGTCGTCTATTCTTGGCTGTACATGAACGAAAGGATATTAGATAGGTGGTATAAAGAGGTAACATGCCTGGGGCGATTGAACAAATGACTCTTCTCGGTGTCTCTTCTCGTTTTTCCCAATTGTCCTATCTGCCTGCCTCAGCGCCAGTCGTTTAAGCGATTCGGCATCTACTATTATCTTTATATAAGTACATACATACATACAGCCACACATACGCGCAATGGTCAGTGTCCGCATCGTCGCGCTCCTCACGGGGCTCCTGGGCGCCATGGAGCTGGTGTCGGCGGCGCCAACCAGGAGCACCCCCGACTCCGAGGTCCCAAGTAGAGTGGACGTCGGGCCCGCTGCGGTCGTGACACCACCGCCCTGCGTGGCCATGACGCCTGCGCCGAGCGCCGAGGAGACCAAGGCCCGGTTCGACAAGTTCGCCCATGCCTTCCTGGTGACCAAGAACCTCACCGAAGCCTTCGAGTACATCTCCGCCTCGTACAGGGTATGTAGATAGATAGATCGACTCTTAAGGGTGTCCTGTTTCACATTGAAAGAAGAACACATGAAAAAGTAGATGTGGGCTAATATGAGAGACTATGCGCGCCGTACAGAATCATAACCCCTTCGCAAGTGGCGACGGGCCAGGACCAGCCTTGGACGTCCTCGGCCCTATCTGGCCGAGCTTGCAGATCACGGTGCTAGGCACTACGTTCAACAGCCCCATGAGCTGGCTGCATTACAGGAACAGCATGAGTGGTGAGATCGTGGACCGGTACCGATGGGATGCCGGGTGCATCGTGGAACATGTAAGCAAATGCCTGCCCTCCTGTCCTCTCTATTCGTTCGGTTCAATGCGACTCTCCCCTTAAGCCAAGATGAGTCAAGATGTTGATGCTGATGAAATATTACTATTATAGTGGGATCAAGGGGAGAAGTATCCTGAGACTTGATGAGTCTATCTGGGGAAGGCGATGACTTGCCATGGTCCATGGTCCAATCAGCAATTGTCTTCAAATGCTGTTAGTTCGTCCTGTGGATCCTGTCTGTCAACAACACTGTCGTCGAAATGCACCGGTCGCTTCAAGTTGCTATTTCCATGGTCAATCGGCTGTCAAACGAGTAGGCAGGTAATAAGTAGTAAGCTGTACATATCAATTATTTTTACCTGTTTAGCCTGGACACAGCCCGCGCGTCAACTGCGGAGCCATGCTTTGTTCGTGTACCTGTTAGGTTAGTGACTCACGCATGACTGTGGCCCTGACTGTGCCCCTGCACCATCATCAACCTCAGGTGTATCTCTCAAGTATTTAATAAGACAGACAATTGCCCCTCCCGTACTAGATAGCCATGATCTGGTCAAGGTATGGCGGATATGACCGTCTATCCTATGCCAACTATTTCTATCAAATCGTCCCATGATCACCCCAATCAACTATTAGCCGCTTCCACAGCATGTACACAGCCCAAGCCCACTGCCGAACTAGCAGCTGAAGTCGAAGCTAATGGCCCCTTAATTACACGCCAGCCAGATGGCAGCGCGCCGGGCCCCTGTCATCTCCTCGCGAAGCTCCCGCTGGAGCTTCGGAACGCCATCTACGCCCTACTCCTGCCCCCCACGCCGCCGCAGTACCCCTCCTCCTTTCGCCGCTACCGCATGCCCCCCTCGGCGCGGCCGCGCTTCTGGACCCCCGCCGTCGCCCAGACCTGCCGCCAGCTGCGCCACGAGGTCTACACCCTGTACCTGGGCGGCGTCGCCAACGAGAAGCGCGACGACGTCCTGCGCGTCGGGCTCTGGGTCCAGGAGCCCTTGGATGCGGTCTACTTGGAGCGCTGGCTGCATGACCTCGGCAAGGACGCGCGCCTCGTCCGCCGCCTCGCTGTCAACCACGAGGTCGACTTCTTCCACCCGTTCATCGGTAACAGGACCGTGTGGGCCGACACCTTGTTCACCGTCGTCTCCCAGGACGAAGAAAGAGGGGGAGATTTCGTCCGGGTCGAGTGCGACTTTGGCGCCCCTACCAACGCGGTAAGCGACCAGATCCCCGCGGGCACCGTGTGTCTCTGTCCCATCACGGCGCGCATGCGTCCGGCGAGCAGCGTCGAGCTGCCGCCAACCGGGATGGCGGACTGCGCGCTCACGCGCGCCGTCTACGCGTTCCTGGCGCTGATGGACCAAGAAGGGCGGGGCGCCATCGCGGTGCCGCGTTTCAAGTCCGGGGACGAGTGGGCGTCGCGCACCAAGGGGCTGTGCCGGTGCTGCGGCTTGCGGCGGTGGTATCTCCAGGGGCCCAAGACGGCGGCCTACCGGAGGCGGATGAAACTCGGGTTCGACGGCGTTCTCGTCCATGAGATTGGCGTTGACGGGCAGCGGTGGAAGGTCTGGTCAGAGAAGTGGGCGCACAAGGTGACGGGGAGCGGGGGGTGCGATACTATGTGATCGTGGTGGTGGTCAGTGATGTGGCTAGGATGAGTGCTGTGTTCCTCCTCTTACAAGGGGTAGCCATAGATCATAGTCGCGAACACATGAATATTTACGGCTGATTGAATCAAAATGGGTTCTTTCCAGCTGGTAGCAGCAGCTCAGCTCGTGTATGCTGAACTCGTTCACATCTCTGACCAGGTACTTCTAGGCGTATCCGATTTGAAGCAAACAACGACTAAACAAGTCCATCATTCATGTCTTACTTGCAGCTTCTGGCCCAGCTAACTCAATGAAGAAATTACTTGTTATGATAATCCATTGCCTACCCGTGGGGCAAGGGGCAAGGGTTGCCTACGAGTGAATGGAGAGTCAAAGCCAATGGCGAGTAGTTACCACAGAAGATACAGGACCACAGACGTAAGATTAAACAATACCATCATCATCGCATTAACTGTCTTCATGATGGGAAGAAACAGAATCAAATCCTGGAGGGGTACGACATGCAAAGCTTCATCACTCCAGCCAGCGAATACCGCGTCCCCCCCTCTGGAGATGAAACTGACAGAGCTTGCGCATCTGTGAAGAACCTTTTCGGCTGTGAGCAAGCACAATGCCTGGTATGGAAAGCAAAAGCCCCTAAAACAAGAACTCCCTGTTACCACAGAACACCCAGTTTTTCCCCGACCCATTGTTTTTTTCCCTGAGCCCCCTCCCTCAAAGGAGAGAAACCATCACCATAAACCCCCGGCACCAATCTTTTCCAAGCAACTCCAGAACAAATCAAATAGTGGTGCCATACGGAAGGCATCTATCATGCAGAGCCTGCTATACCTTGACCGAGTCCATAATTTAGTTCTCAGTAGCCGCAAAGTCGCGGACGTGGGCGCGCTTGTAAGGGCCGGTCTTGCCGTCGCCTCCAGCGCTGGCCGAGCCGCCGACACCGACGTTGGCACCGACACCGACACCGGGGAGACCGACATTGGCACCCACGCCAACATTGCCGTTGCCGCCGGCACCGACATTAGCACCCACACCGTTGAGGCCGACGTTGGCGCCCACACCACCGAAAGGGGTGTCGACCTTGGCGCCGACACCGTTCCAGCCAGCGTTGGCACCGACACCGAAACCAGGGATCTTGGCCCCCGCACCGACACCGTCCCAACCGACCTTGGCGCCAGCACCGACGCCGAAGCCGGGCAGGCCAGCACCGACGCTGAGACCGGGCGCACCGTTGGCATTGACACCAACGCCAGCACCGATGCCGGGGAGGCCGACGTTGAGGCCAACGCCGCCGTTTCCGGAGTAGCCGCCGTTGCCGTTGACGCCGATGTTGGCGCCCACGTTGCCGAGGACGCCGCTGGCGACCTTGAGGGCACCACCGACGGCGGGGGCGACGATGCCGTCCACGGCACCCTTGACAACACCGCCGACGATGGGCAGGGCACCTTTGACGATACCGCCGACAATGTTTGGGATCTGGACGCCGACCTGGCCGCCCTGGCCGTACGAGGCAGGAGCGGGAGGGCTGTAACCAGTGACGGGAGACGCGGCCGAGGTGGCGGCGGCAGGCGCGGGGGCGGCGCCGCCGTAAGAGGGGACGGCGGCCTGGGTCACGGGTGCAGGGCTAGGGCTGCCGTAAGCGGGAGCGGCGGCCTGGGTGACGGCAGGGGCGGGGCTGCCGTAGTTGTCCTGCTGCTGGGCCTGGGGAGCGCCGTACGAGTCACCGTGGGCGGCCACGTAGGGGGCGGCTCCGAGGAGGATGGCAGCGACGACGGCGTTGGTCTTCATCTTGGCGGTGAGGAGATAGAAAGGAGCGCGTGGGTGATGGTTGTCTGAGCAGAGAGAGTGGATCAGGTAGAACTGGGTGAGCTGGCTAATGACAAACGTGCCAAAAGAGTGTGTTGGTGAAACGAGTGACTGGTGATGATGATGGTAGTTTGTGATGGTGATAGAAGATTCTTTCCGACTATGAGGGACGGGGAAGGTATATCCTTTATACAGGATTGCGCGCAGAGTGTGCGAGGCTCGCCGCCAGCTAGCTGTTGGGTAGTCCCCTTTTTTGCGTTGTAGTCCAATGCGCCACTGGAACCGGCCCTCTCACATCTCGGTCCTCTGCATTATGCCATTCCACCAAGCAGCACGTAAGTCATGGCGAAGCCAACCATCCCGCACTTTAGCACCGAGCCAAAGTTCAGGGAAGCCGAGAACACCGGACGAATTATCATTACCCGAAATTCATGGGGAGATGAAACGCTACTGCCCATCTTCAATACCCTTCTCCCGGAAGTACGATTTGGCGTGATCGGGCACATGAGCACTTGCCATGGTGTTATTAGATTGACAGTGATTATCTCATAGAGCTGTCATTACAGCCGAGCGTCTTTTGGTGTAAGCTGATATAATAAGCTGGCATGAGCTCAGTTCTAATCTACTCATCTAAAATCATGGCGAAGGCAAGCTTCATACTGATAATCGGCTACTTGGGAACGTATTGGGTAACTTCCCATGTCAGAACATCATTTCCCTTGCAATGATGGCTGGAGTCTCGCGTTCTAATGCTGTTGTTACCAAGCTGAACAAATTGCTCATAAGTCGAGGATTCGTCTGGAACCGGCATCACGAATCACCATGAACATTCGATGACAAATAGACAATTTCGAGAGCACCAAAATATATTTCGAGGACGAAGACCGGCCTCTTCTATGCAGAAAGTATAAAAGTAGTTACAATATGTGGCTAATTTGACGCTTTTTTACTTGGACTAGGCAATAGCCGAGTGCGGCCGCATTCAGGGGCTGCCGGATGCCGGCAAATAATGGACAAGTAACCAATGGGATCACTTTGTATATCCTAAACTAAAAGTGGTTTGTATGACAGATGCCCGCATTGTTTTGTTAAGCCTGCATATGTAAGGGTAAATGACTTTTGCTAAGCCGATGTGGCGTAGACTCGTCAGCATCAAGCCATGATCAGGCTTGGAACTAGGGGCCATAGGGCGTATGACCAAAGACGACAGTGAGAGTCCAGGCCGGTGGGTTGACAAATTTGGCGCCTTTGACTTTCCAACCCCTTTGGCAAGCGTTCATAGATTCACCTAGCCAAGGCATTCTCCTCCATACCACGTTGGCTGTCTGCCTAAGGATCTCCGGTTCTAGGTGAAGAATCAACCACGAAGAGCCTAGAATCTGGCGTCATCCGAACCCTCATCTCGGTGTAATTAGCGCTTAGAGGCAGGTGATGGTTTCCAAAGACAGGGATAAGCTGCGGTATTCATATTGCTTCACCTGACATAGACCAAGCCATGGTGCTTTTGAATTGGTTGTATTCAAGGAGTGTTTCTGTCTCTGTTCTCGGTAGTGTGCCGAGACCCTTGACAGGCTGATTCGATTCCTGGATCGATCATGAATGCCCATGTCTAGCTATAAAATAATAAGGGGTATAGACATTACTCGCTTCCCATGCATGATATACCGCCCGGGGACCATCCTGTCCCATCCCACCCTATCCTGTCCCATGCCCCAATGAACTCCTGAAGATGTTGTGTAGTTCCGGCTACACGCCCTATTTTTATGCTCCCCGCTCTTCGATTCTCTGGAAATAGCCAGAGGCAATGCCGCTCTCATCACGGCCTACCTATTGTAGCTGGTAGGCTGGAGTGTTTTGTTCCGGTGCGAACCAGCCCCCTGAAGGCTGGGTGTGCCCAGAGCGACGGCTGTCTGAGAAGTGCTGTCGGTGGCCGCGTGGGGGGTTCATCCGAGCTATTCCTTAGTAAGGGCCTCCTTCCATCGTCTGTCAACGGGTGCCTCTTGCCGGTAAGAATCTGCCAGGTCTGTTCCAAGGAGGCCTCGATATCTCTCCACTCTTGGACAAACCCGTCCCGGTGCTCCTCCGACATCTCAAGGTAATTTGGCGTCTCGCCCTGGTAGGTATCGGGATGCCATGACTGTGACCGCATCCGCCTGGGCTGGCGCGTGGCGGACGACGACGGCGGCGTCGTTGGTTTTGTGTGGGTGGTGGTAAACGACGTCCGGCTCTGCAGCGTCTTGCGCAGTATGATGTCCCGCTGGATCTCCTCTTCCCATATTAATATCGAGCGGCTCAGCTTCCGCCGCCGCTCGTAGTCGTCCCACGTCAGGTTCGGGTCGCGCAGGCACGCCTCCCGGTAGCCGGCCAGCTTCCGTTGCCGCTTCCGGCTCCAGAGAAGCGCGACGGTCAATATTATGGCGAGTATTAAGGCGCTGCCGAGGACGGTGGAGATGATGATGAGATTTTGGCGGCTGTCCGTGATGGAGGATCTGCGAACGACTGTGGGGATAATCATGGCGAAATGATTGTGTCTTTTTCGAATTGGGTATATATATATATATATAGATATATATAAAAGTAAGTAGATTAGAGTAAACGAGAGGTCATGATAAGGTTGTTGTTATTGTTGTTCATCTCCCGTCTCTGTGGTGAAAGCGACCGACTTTGAGTCAACCTAATCTCGGCTACACAGGCATTACTTGCGAGCTAGGAAAGGAGGGAGAATAAGGCAGAGCGGCCTGGTCAATAGATAATAAGTAAAGTGAGAGAGTCTGAGTAAGTAAGTACAGTAAATACGCAGGCTGCGAAACCCGCGACCGACGGGACAGTGAGTCCAGTGCCAGCTCATTAATACCCAAACTACAGCCTCCACATTGATGGACTGACTGACACCCAGCCCTCTTGGCCGAACTCCAGGACGACCCTGACCCCCTCATCCTCGTCCTTCTCCTGCTCCTCCATCGGTTCACCGCATAGAGTGTGGTGGGTCGCTGTCTCCCTCCCGCATTATCATCTATTTTTGACCACCCGGAGCTATCAACCACCTCAAACACCCGTCTCTTCTCCCCCCCTCCCTCCGGAGCCCTTACGGGGCCTCAGCCACTATGACACATCAGATTGTTTGCCCTCCGTCAGCGAATAGACGCAGAGCAAACAGGAGGCAGTTGCACAAAAAGTCGGATAGGACCCCCCATGATCAACTGCAAGGAATGAATTGGAGAGAACAAAAACCGGGTTTCATGTTATCGTGTATGCACATTGGCATAAGAGAAGCACGGTGGCAGGTGGCAGGGCCCTGAGAAAAGGAACCTTTGACAGCTCATTGGCCCGCCACTAGCCACGTCAGTGGACAACACGAGCATTGGCCTGCAGCTGCAACCTTCTCTGCACCTTTTCTGCACCCTCTCTTTAGTCCGTCCGCCGCCCTGGGCCCTTCCGGCACTACCGTTTTCGGGTCTTCCATATTCCCTGCAGATGATTCTTAATTACTACTACCAAGGACTTCAGACGAATTAGATAGAGCTGGGAAAGAAACTGCATTAAGAGACGGATCTGCCTTATGGTCTGGCCTATGCTTGCTTACTATGGACTCCGTGTTTGGGAGTTCGCCGAAAGATCCAAGGGGTCGTCGACTCTCGACCGTCCTCCTTGATCAACCAAACCCGCCACCCCGAGGCTGTGTGTCCCGCCGTCAATTGTCTTGTCGCGCGATGGGAAAGGTTGGAGACCAGAGACAAGTTTGACTCACCACCCCCTGAACCCCAGCTTGCGATACCGCGCGGTAACATGGCGGAAAGAAGAATCCGTGAACCCGGCCTGATCGGCGGATGACGATGGCATTACATTGGCTTTACGCTGCGATTCCTTCAACGCCCAGTCTTATCTGGCTGTCAAATGACTTCGAAATGGAACGGTAGGAGAGGGTGAAGCCAATGGGAAGGGCGTCCGATGCGTCCTGGTGTGATCGGCAACCCACAGACTTCGCGGCCTCGTCTGCATTCAGAGACATCGTACGCCCTGACGCAAACTTTGCCGGATAAAAGCAGAATCTGCAGCCTGGAGCATTGGTAGCCTGCAACTGGTAGCCTCCCCCCACAGGCTCCTGGATACCTATATAAAAGTAATATGTAGTAAGCCTGGACAGAGAAAAGTGATGATGCGCAGTAATGGAAATAAAAAGGAAGGGTCCTGGGGCTGCGTAGGTGGCTAGTCGGCTTCTAGAAAATCGTGGGGTCGATTCTCTAACAAGCTAGGGTTGCACGCCGTACCAACTATCTAGATAGACCGGTGGTTACCATAGGAGATGGGTTCTGGCCGCTGAAGAATTCTATTGCTGGCAAGGATAATTGAGGCAAAAGGAACTATAGCTGAGCCAGCTGGCCGGCACCCTTGAGATCAAATGTAACAGGTCGGATGCCCTTAGGAGGTCAATTGAAGGTCAACAGAATCCCGAGCCTCGAGTACCCCCTGTCGACCGACAGAAGAGTGGTTAATTGGGCAGTAGGGCCAATTGGATTTCCAATCCCGAAGGCAATTTCCTATTGCTAACGGCGGCACCGCCAGGAATTCACGATCGCAAGAGTGCAACTCTGGGTAGCATCGATAACATCAAGGAAAGCGTCATATAAGCAGAGCCTGCAGATTCGAGATCTGCAGTCAGTTCAGATGAGTAGCATCGGGTGGAGTAAGGTTAAATCCCACCTGAGATGACATCTGATGTCAAGTCAGCAAAGTCAGCATGCACTGGAACGGCCCGGCGGTTGTGGTTTCTCTCAATTCTCGATCCTGTAACTGTGACCCCGAGTCTGTGCAAAAGCAGACTTTCACTTGACGTTTGTGACCAGCTGTCATATTAATCTTCGATAATTGTCCCTATTATTGGAATACTCAATTCTAAAGCTATATGTGCGCCTCACATATATTTGCCCATATCCGGGGAATGGGATTTGCAGCATGGTATTTGGTGCTGTCGCGCTACAGCCACACGCACACGTGGATGGTAACAACTGGAGAAACGATGACCGTACGGCGTACATAGTCCATGTGGTTCAAGCCGTAACCAATAGCGCCGAAAGGAATCGAGCCTATCCTCCAACCAGCGAGCCGCCAGACTGCTCCAAATCTGACATCGACTCAGTGAGCGCGCGCAGTGCCGATCGTCCACTCCCCTCCGTCCATCCTGATTACCCACCAGCACACTTTGACTGATAGGCTCAAGAAGGCTGGCAGAATGCTGAGAGGCCCTCTGCCGCCCCCTCTCTGGAGAAAGGATCATTTGGCTTCCGCGAACCGCAGCCCAGCGACAAGCAGCGATATTGGGCCGACTCCATACCTTCCCCAACCACGCAGACGACGACGAACACCTATTGCATAGCGTTGCCACCAAGCTTGAGGAGAACCAGCTATTTACAGCACAGGACAGAGAACGGCGGTCCAATCGTGCCAACTTAACATGCACTGAAGTCAGCGGGCAGGCTGGGCAGCTAAATAGAGAGCAGATGCCTTGCGCTAAGATCAGATCGCGCTCCAAATAGCACGCGAACTCTGTCAGCAAATCGGGGAAGATTCCTCCTCCGCTAGTCATCTGACTCCCGCCCTAATCCATCACCCAAGTCCTCCAGGTCCTCCAAGTCCTCCAAGACAAGCATGGCTGCCAAGAGGTATTGATCACACGACGCCTACTACTACTACCTCACACTACTCGTTACTGCTGTGGCAGGCAGCACAAGCAACGGCAACATAATCCAGCAGCACAGGCACAAAGCAGCAGCCCCCCGATAGCATGTGGCAAATCGGGCATATGTAACCCTTCTGTGCGAATTCCTCGGCAGGGCTAAGGCACATTGCGTGACAATGCAACCCCATATGGGAATAACGTTCTGACATCCAGTTTCACAACGACAACGCGACAGGCAACCATTGGAGCGGCGGGCTGGCAGCCAGCCAGACCAGCCAGTCTGGACGCCTCCTCCGAACAGCACGTTGTACAATCCTGTCCAGATGATGCGCTAGCGTGGCCCTGGTGGGTGAGGAGGCGCGAGGGGGGTGGGCAGATCTCAGGACGACCACCAACCGCCTGCCAACCAGCGCGACACCAAAAGGAATCTGACTGTCTGGGCGTGTCTTGGTCGTCGGCGCGCGCAAGCATGTGAAAACGAGAACTTGCGACGCCGGAGAGCCCTGGCATTCATTCGTGCCTCGTTTGGATCTTCAGCTGGAAGCCCAAGTCGTGTCTACCCGAAACGCAACCTCGTCCCCTAAATGCAGCAGATGACAATGCACCCAATATCAAGTCGTCGGCAGCATATGCCCACCTGGGTCCTGTGGTTCCTACTATGTACTATCTCCTTCTCCTGTCCGATGGATATGATGCCGCCCACTTAAACCTCTTGAACCTCTCCATCTGCTCATTTTGCTTTTGAGGAGTTCTTGCTTTTTTTTTGACCCTATTTCTCCTGAACCGCATCCCCCTCTTCTCTTGATTTGGTCTCCAATTCTCTCAATAGTCAGTCGTTGCCAAGCGGATTTGTCGCTATTTCTATCTGTGCGCCGCTGCCACTCGCCTGCACAGCGACATCGGGCGTGGACTTTAGTGGTTAGGCTCGCCCTTTCTACTCCACCACACTGTAACCAGTGACAGCATCCCGTCAGTGCCTCGTGCGTCTTCATGCAAGGGCATCGAGGAGGAATTGGATGCTGTATCCCTCCAAGGTCCGGGCCTCGCCATCTCCTGCACGAGATCTACACGCGATTGCCGTTTATATTGTGTTTGGTTCTCACCTGCAACCATATCTTCGACAACATCTTTAGGAGCGCTCACTCGTTCTCCCTCGTCATCTTTGCCAATCCCGATATAAGTACACAAAAGAAACCAGAGACCCAGCGGTTATCTAGCGCCCGTCCCCACAGCAGCGGCCCCTCCCTATCCTATTCAGAGCACCGGCGCCAGTGCAACGTGGGGAGAGATTTGCTCAAGTTCAAGCGGGGTCACGATTCTTTCAGTTCCTAGGCCTCATTTGGGTCAAGCGACAACAGACCGCCTTTCACTCAACAAATTTTGGGGAGAGCAAACTCCCGGATTTGTGGTCCATTTCAAGCCCGGAGGTCATTCACGGTCGGCTAGCACCCTGCCTAGGGTTAGAAAAACTCAGTTCACCGACTATACTTCCTCTTTTCGGGGCAAGAAGACGAGCCTGCAAGCCTGCGAGTCTGCGATTTCATCATTGATCAGCAGATCGTGACAAGTGCAGTCGCGTCTATCGGTCCGGCTCCGAGCATTAAACTTTGCCGGTACCCCTCGCCGGCCTTTTGCTCAGCAGACGGAGGAAAACCAAAGAGAAGAGAGGGAGTTTCCGCTGCTTGGTCCCTGCCCGCATCCAATAGTAGTATCAGGATCCCTTCAAATCGTTCCATACGGAACCATCCTGGTTGAAGACCTGGTTGAAGAGGGGAAGACGGCTCCGGTCTAGCAGCAGCACCACCACCACTTACACTACATACACTACTCCTGCATGCCAACCTCCAAACCACATTATCATCTTGCATTCGCTACCAGCCCTAACGCGCCTGTGTGCCAATGGCAACTGCATCCCTTTCCTGCAATTCATCGTCCGAACCCTTTCCACTCTATCGATCGCGCCCGGCACTGCATATGTCAATATTCTCGTGTAGTCTCCACTTTGCTCCCAGCGTACCGCTTTCTGGAAATTAAGATCGAACCCGTCGGTGCGTCTCGTGAACCTGGCGCAAGAGACACAGACCGCAACTCTCCATAACGACCCTCTCTGCTCGCCTTGGACCAATAGTTTTTCACCACCGGCACCCAGCGACCGCAACCGCCTTTGTCCCTGACTTCCCTTTATATGGTAGCTGGTCGAACCACAACCCGGGAATTGTCTTGAGCAGAGTCAATTGGGCTTTTCGTCTTTTCCTTTTCTTTGTCGTGACTTCTGGAGGGTTCGAGAAAACCGTTTGTAAAGGCCGTACTTAGCAAACAAACGAGCCAGTGCCCGCGCGAGTGAGACAGCCCGTTTCTTCCTATGCATCAAAGGAGGGAGTAGACACACCACAAACCTCCAGCAAAATGGTACATCCTCGCGATACCGGCCGCCTACGCCGGTCGGTGTCCAGGCCCAGAAGTGTCGCGCGCTCCGACACCACCTATCACAGCTTTCACGAGGTCGAGCTGTTTGAGCCGGCCAGCCCTAGAAACACCAAGACAGTTCAGACCAAGCCTCCCCAAACATGGCGGAATGAGCCCTTTACTCCCGGCCCCATGCGACGCCAGGATTCCGGTTATGAATCGATCCCGTCGGGGTCCAAGTCGGAGGGGTCCCACGGATCCGGTCGCCGCACGTCCACAGGGACGTCTTCTTCTACCTCTTCATCCCACCAAACGAGGCCGCGGACTAGACCTTCGATTCACCGGGCAACTCGTTCAACCCCTACCTCCTACACTGCGCTCTCAAGTCGACCTGCCTCGCAGCAGCAACACCAGCAGCAGCACTCCTTCAGTTATTTCCATTTCCCCAACCCCGATGCCTCCTATGCTGCTGTGGGCCAGGTGGATCCTGACCAGGAGGAGGACGAGGAAGACGATGAGCTGACCGGGACCGCCTACCCCCCGCCGCCGCAGACGACGCACTACTGGACCAGCGACCATACGCGACGGCTCGAGTACGCGGCCATCGATGCCGCGAGCCAAGGCGTCAAAGGCTGGGTGCTCAAACATATGGTCCCGGACTGCTTCATCCCCAAGGAGAACCGGCGTCTGCGCTTCGACGACGACACGGGCAGCGTTCGCCGGTACCGCCTGGAGCTCGACGACGACTGCTTCGAGAAGAAGGAGAGCAGCGGCCGCAAGCTAGGTTGGCGCATGTTTGGCCGATCACACAGCACCTTCTAAGTCAAATTGATCATGACGACCACGACCACGACAGCATATAGCGACAAGCGATACACTACTTACTTACTGCATTTTACTGCATTGCATGGAGAGAAGGACGAACGACAATTGCATTGCATATATTGCCCTTTTGCGATTTCTATTTTTTTTTTCGACATTTTCTAAGTTTTCTTTGCGTTTCCCGCATGGACCTGAGGCGTTGTTATACCCAATTCCGTTTGTTTATAATGCATTTGAGAAATTCAACGAATTTGCTTGGACAGCAAAGAGAGAAAGAAACGAACGATGAGGTTTTTTTTAGGGAATCATTTTGGGGGCATAGCGGCAAGGACTGGACACAGGGCATTTATAAAACCTTTTAGGAGGTTCGGAAGGTGAACGGACGGACACATAGCAAGGGTTCATATTATCGTTTTTGTAATCATTGCGAAGTTGTCGTCGTCGGGACACCGAGATGAAGCAGACTGATTCGTGGCAATACCATTAGAGAGGTGGAAGTCGGAAGTTGCTGTTAGCCAGTTTAATTGATATTTTTGACAATTACAGGAATGAACGCATTGCCGATGAAGTCATAGTTCGATTCCGTCCGCCTGGGTAGAGTGATGGTAGGTGCCCGTGGCCCCTTTAGCGTCTTCGCGACACCGAGATTGGAGACAGACCCCTGTATAGAAAAGTGCACGTAGCTTAGCTGCAACTCCCACCCACACGTTCTAGACGACTACACGAACAAACTGAAAGTTGGAAAAAGAAGAAAAAAAACTCGCATCGTCCGATTTGCCATGAAATGTAAAGACGTTACTCAGTATAGCCGCGGCAATAAAAGAAGACACTTTGGGAAGAACAAAAAATGAATTTGCTTAGCTCGTGCCCTGGATCGAACAGGGGTTGCCAGAATGGTGATGGTAGATCAGAATCTGGAGTGATAGCCACTACACTACACAAGCTTCAGGTGCGTTTGCTGACGAGTTGTTGGAAATTTAACTATAGTTACCTATATTTGACTAGTATTGCTATCATGCTACACACTTCATCATTCTCCAAATTCAAACTGCCATAATACTTCTTTACTTACTATAATCATAAATCGACACCGTCGGAAAGCAAAGAACGTCAAATGGGCACAGTTCTTACGGCAGCGAAGTTGGCGGGACGAAACTGCCTCACATAATCGTTGCACTCTACACCACTTATTACCTTGTGATTGTTATATATTGTGCACGTTACTACTTACCTACCTTTCCTACGGGCAAAGATCACAGATTTGGACATTCAACATGCAGTGTAAGTAAATCAGGCAATGTACTCACCGCATGCCCTCTCACCCTCACCCACCTACCAATCGCCGAGGAAAGCGACGCGGCGCGCCGGCATGTCCGGGTTGGTCGGGTGCCACCCCTCGGGCCAGATCTGCTCGTCGGCCGCCGCGACGATCCACGCGTTGCCCCGGTGCAGGACCATGGCCCGCTCGAGGGCGGCCGCGGGGAAGCCGTGGTCCGCCTTGTAGACCTCGACGTACCGCCGCAGCTGCCGCGCCCGCATCGCGGCCCGCAAGGCGCGCCGGTCGCGCCAGGATGGGAGCGCCGCCGCGTCCTGGGGTTGTTGTTGCCCGCCCCGCGCCGCGGCCGCGAACTCGCGCGCCAGCTCCTGCGCCCGGTCCCAAGTCAGCTTGGCCGCGTCGACGAAGACGTGCTGCGGCTTCGTGGCGTCGAGGTCCGGGTCGCTGGGGGCGGCGCGCGCTCGCTCCACGATGGCCCGCAGGCCGTACACGCCGTTGGATCCTGGGTTGGGCCCGGCGGCGGGACCGAGGTGGTACCGTTGGTCGCGGAGGCGGAACAGGTCGGGCTGGAAACGGTACGGCCGCATCTGGCAGTTGCGCCAGTCCACGGACGCCTCGCCCTTGTCGTCGCCGATCATCCAGCGCAGGAAGTGGTAGTGGGACACGACGACGATGATCTGGTCGTCGGCCAGGGAGTCGGCCACGCGACAGATCCGCTCCAGCGCTCGCTTCGCACGTCTATGGTACACGGCGAAGTTATCGCTGTACGTGCTGCCCGGCGAACGGTCCCGGTACTCGTCCGTTACAAGTCTGTCGGCGTTTATGGAGTTGTTGCTGCCGCTGAACTCTTCGAGGATATCCTCCTTGGTCCGCGGGATGTTGCACAGGTCGTTGGACCCCTCCATCAGGTCCGGGTCCAGTACAATCTGCTTTAGATCGTCTTCGATGGGGCCCTTGAGGCAAAGTCGGGCAGTCTGTATGCAGCGTATTGACGGCGAGGCAAAGATGAGGGCGACATTCTTGGCGTAGTGTTGCCCCGTTTGGGCCCAGAAGGCCTGGCCCTGCTTGATACCTTGATCGGTCAGCTTCGGGTCGACAAGGTCATAGTTGTGGGTGGCATTGTGAAGACCTTGAGCATGACGGATGAGCCAGATTGTAGCAGGCATGCTGTCGGTGGTGTCTGAAGAGGGAACGGTTTTTCAGTTTTTGTAAGTCGTAGGAAAAGGTTGTTCTCTAGCGGATGAGTGTGTATGCGTGGGTGTGCTTGATTTGCAACTGTCCTTTTCCTGTCGAGCTGGTTCTATCTTTGTCCCTTATGTACCTTAGAAGCCCAAGTGAACAAGATAGCTGTGCCATCGTACTCTGAAGCGTCTGTTTGTTACCTCGCCCACACAATCCTTTTGTGTAGATGTGACACAAAGCATGTGGGGGTCTTAGAGATCCATGCTGCCTGTTCTCTTTGTTTAAAGTTGGGTATTGTTCGTTTTCAAAGATGCCTCTGCTTGGGTGTCCTTAAGGCTTATGAAAGAGTGATGTCCCCTCACCTAAAAGGTTGCTATCGCACATGAGTCCATCCAGGTTGCGTCCTGTGGCTGCACAAAGCCAATTTCTCGGAGGGGGTGGCCGTCTACCACACCTGCCAGAAAGGTGGTAAAGCCCCAAGAAAGACGGGCCTACCCAATCTTCCATCACCTTCAACCCAGGGGTGATACCTTTAAAGCATATCCATGAAGGATCATCTCCTTTGAGAGTCACTGGTAGGGCTGATCAACAGTGGGAACTGTGTGTCTTCTTTTGTTCCCGATACCCACTGCGACAACTCATTGGATCTTTATTCTCGCAAAACGAGAAGCAAAATAGTGCCTCGTATCGTAAGAAGAATAATCCTGCTTCCCCATTAACAGTTTCGTGCCCTCATAGCGACGGGGCCAGTTCGATTGGCAGCCACTTGACTCTCGGTTGGGGTTGAGAACACGCATAGCATCCTCGAAACAAGCTAGGCAAATGATAGAGAGAGAGTTGGCAAAAGGCCAGTCATTAATCACAGTCGGAAAACCATTCAAATGGATAGGTTGAGCCTTGGCGTTTGGGAAGCGATGACATGACTTGCGTAGCAGAGTGACAGGTCGCGGATTGATTGAGTGTGCATGCTGGCGATCGCCTCAGGCTTGGCAGTATGCGATAGGCAGGCACTTGGCCGATTCGTGAAAGCCAACTGGGATGTAGTCTCGTTTCGAGTAAATGGCTGGAGGTCTTGGTATTTCTCTCTATATTTGGGATGTTTCCTGAAGTTTCCTTGCCTGGTCGCAAGGTTGGTCTGAAACAGACAGAGCACCTGATCTCCATACCCGTAAGCAAGAGACCCGCGGCGACCGGACCCGGGAACAGATGAAAGGTTCTCCGCTAAATGTGCCAATGTCATGAATCGGCGCATGACGCCGTTAATAATAGCCTGTCTGCCAAGCGATTGTGTCACTCTGTCATGCGGAGGTCAGGTAGGGATGAACCGGTGGCAGTGGTCATCCAGGGGTGGCCGGCCGGCACAACACCTTACACGGTATTGGACCGGCCCCTTTTTTGCAATACCGTGGTCATTATTCTGATGCCGGGAAATACGATGCTTGCCTTGACCGACCGGCATAACCTCCCAGCGGCGCTGCCCGGACGATTCATACTTTTACCTATATATTTGGTCGACCACGCACTCGATGTTGAACTTTGATCCTCCCTATCCTCAGCAAAGGAGATCAAGACCAGCCATTCGTTTTAACCAAACTGCAGCAACCTACTTACTTATACACTCTTTCAAGACTGATAACGAGACCAGTCCAGCCCAGTTTACCCTTCATCTCCAGCCAACCTCCTCCTCCTCTTCCATCCATCACAACCACGATGAAGACCTCCACCCTCCTCGCCACCGTGCTCCTCGCCGCCACCCCATCGGCCGCCCACTACCTCTTTCCCCACTTCATCATCAACGACACCGTGACCCGCGAGTACCAGCACGTCCGCGAGCACGACAACGGCTTCCAGCCCTCGTGGGACGGCGGCGCCATCCTCACCAGCAACAACCTCCGCTGCAACAAGGGCTCCGAGAACCACATGCGCGCCCCCACGCCGGCCCAGGTCGTGGCCGGCCGCGACATTGTCGGCTTCCAGACCAACCTCGCGACAAAGATCTACCACCCGGGTCCCGTCACCGTAAGTTTCTCTGTCTGTCTGTTTGCCACTCCTTGACCGCGTCTCTCATGCTCCATTCTGCTGTCCTGGTCTGGTTTTGGTCTAGTCTTGGATTTCTTCTTTCACAGCTCACTGACTCTTCTTTTTCTTCTGCCTCTCAGATCCACATGTCCCGAGCCCCCTCGGGCAAAGTTGCCGAGTACGACGGCTCCGGCGACTGGTTCAAGGTGTACCAGCTCGGCACCACGGACCCCTGGAACGGCACGGACCAGGGCTGGCTCACGCGTGACCGGAGCCAGTTCACCTTCCGGCTGCCCGCCGAGATCCCCAAGGGCCAGTACCTGATGCGCATCGAGCAGATGGCGGTCCACCAGCCCTACAAGGCCAAGGAGTTCTTCATGCAGGTAAGTCTTACTGGCCTGTAACGGGCTTGGTCCCTAAAACGACCGCCTGTGGATAGTCGTTGTTCGAGCCCATGATATGCTATGACTGACCGTCTGTTCTTTTCCCGCTTTCTAGTGTGCCCACGTCGAAGTAGACAGCCAGTACAACGGATCTCCTCCGGGCCCGACCATCAAGCTTCCCGGGGGCTACTCCAAGAACGACCCGGCGATCCAGTTGGATAGCTGGGCCAAACCGACCTTTGCTCCCATGCCCAAGCCTGACAAGATGTGGCCCAATGAGGACAATTTCAACAAGATCCTATAAGTCATAAGCGAGGCAAAACCAACCCGAAGCATTCGAGTGGTCATGACAAGATTGATTCGAGGAACAATTGGAATGAACGATTCTTGTACATATTAGGGATTAGCAACGATTACATGGCAACCACGAGACTTCACTTTATCAATGGCAGGTCCTTTTGTTTGTTTTTAAGTGTTTTTGGTGGTATTCATTATCACCTCAATCTAGGTATCTACTTCAACGCCATAAACCAGAACCCTTTTTTTTCCATACATTAATCATGAAAGCCACCGATTTAGATCTGGTTGGCAGTGTTGAAGTCCTTCAGGGCCTCAGCGACACGCTTGGACATGGTCTTCTCACCCTCACGGACCCAGACACGGGGGTCGAAGTACTTCTTGTTGGGCTTGTCGGCACCGTCGGGGTTGCCAACCATGGTCATGACGTAGTCCTTCTTGTTCAGGACGTAGTCACGGATACCGGCGAGGTAAGCGTACTGCATGTCGGTGTCCATGTTGACCTTGACGACACCGTGGTTGATGGCGGTGAGGTAGTCGGACTTCTCGGAGCCGGAGCCACCGTGGAAGACGAAGAAGACGGGCTTGTCCGAGTCGGCCTTGGCGGCCAGCTTCTCCTTGACGTAAGCCTGGTGCTTGCCGAGGAGCTCGGGCTGCAGCTTGACGTTGCCGGGCTTGTAGACACCGTGGACGTTACCAAAACCAGCGGCGATGGAGAAGTAGGGGGAGATGGGCTCGAGGGCCTGGTAGATGTTCCAGATGTCCTCGGGCTGGGTGTAGAGTGAGTTGTTGTCGACATCCTCGTTGTTGACACCATCCTCCTCACCACCGGTGATACCGATCTCCATCTCGAGCCACTGCTTCATGGGGGCAGCGCGCTTGAGGTACTTGGCGGTGGTCTCGACGTTCCAGTCGACGGCCTCCTCGGAGAGATCGATCATGTGGGAAGAGAAGAGGGGCTCGCCGGTCTGCTTGAAGAAAGCCTCATCGGCCTCGAGCATGCCGTCCAACCAGGGCAGCAGCTTCTTGGCGCAGTGGTCGGTGTGGAGAACGACCTGTTGTTCGTTGCTTGTTAGTTAGGCGTTCCCAATTTCTAATGTTGACCAGATTAAGTATCAAGTAAGTGGTAACGTACGGGAATGCCGTATGAGGGAGCAATGGCTCGGATGTAGTGGGCAGCGGCAATGGAGCCCTGGATGGAGGCGAACTGGTCCTTGTTGTCGACACCCTTACCGGCGAAGTAAGCGGCACCACCGTTGGAGACCTGGAGGACGATGGGGGACTTGGCATCGCGGGCAGCCTCGAGGGAAGCTACGACGGTCGAGGAGGATGTGCAGTTGATGGCGGGGATGGCGAACTTGTGCTCGCGGGCGTACTTGAACAGAGCCAGGACATCATCGCCGTAGATGACACCGGTCTTGCGGGAGAGAACGTCTTGGACACCCATATTGAAGATTGTTGGTGGTGGTAGTGTGTAGGTATTGGATAGGATGAGGTGAGGATGGAGATGGAAGAGAGGAAGAGGAAAGTCGAGGGAGGTGACAGACGAGGTAGTGAGTGCACTTTATGATTTTAGGTTTTTGGGTAAGGAGGGGTCGATTTGGTTGCGTTGCTTGGGTTCAATGCTTTTTGCTTGCTTGCTTTAGTCTTTTCACTCAGGTTCGTTCAGGTAGGCACAACAGGTACAGCAGCAGGTACAGCAGAGTTGTCAATGAAACGAGGCCGAAAACCAAACAGAGAGTCGAATGGAAGCTAAACTGGGAAAGGAGGGGCTCGTCGTCATATTCGCTTTGCCTATTGACACCTATTGACCTCAGCTCCCTCTCTGTAGTAGTAGTACTGCATGTACCTGCTCTCCAAGAGTCCCCTGCACTCGCTGTACATCCCGCCAACTCTTACTCGGGGAACCCACCAAACCACCCCACCATATTCGGGCCTCCTTGTCGCCAATGGCTACTGGGCGGTCCGTCCTGACATCGAACAAGTCGCAAGTTTAGACTGATACCGATCGAGTGCAAAGGACAGCTGCCAAAAAGTCCACCGCTTCCATACGCAATACATCATCGTCGATGCTCGGTACCAAAACTCCGTCTTCGTATACAAGTCGTGCATGCTTCTTGGCCGAGGACTTAGGTTAGACAGCAAAAAATATCCGAATTAGACAAAGTTGAATATACTCGGTAATTCGTGACCAAAGCTATACCATCTACAGTGGTGGTGGTGTTTCCCATTGGTACAGCCGTCAAGGCAGGCAGACCGACGGCCGGTTTATTCTCGCAGGGGGGTGTGCATCGTACCGGCATCGATGGAGGGGTCCCTAGGTGGGAGCCACTCTGACGCTACTGGCTGTGATGCTGGCTGGCCGTATGTATCAAACGTATGTACATGCGGCATTCAATGGCCGGTAACAGGTCCCTGAGAGGTACAGTTGAGTTGTTTGTGCAGGCACAGGTTACATCAGAGCTATCTTGAGGTTTCCATTTGTCGCTGGCCAGGGGCCCAGGACTCCAGGACCCCTCCTGAACCTTGTGAATGTGCATGGTTGGTACAGTAAGAGGGAGATGGCGGTCTTCTCCAGCGAATCGTCAAGCCTCGTGAGGTGGCTTACTTGGCAACCAACTATGCCACCTTTTTTACTGGGCGATTGATTGCTGTTCACGTTCACAGTGTGTGTGTGTCTCTGGTCAAGTGTTGAGCTCCGGTGAGGGAATTGAGAGACACACGGCTAACCTAGCAGCTAGAAAGAGAAAGAGAGAGAGCATTGGAAGCATTGAACAACGTGCTTCACTATGTGCTGTTGTGGTGGTGTCCCACCAAAGTCGAAGAAGGCCCGGACTTTGTCTGGCCTGGCTCCTTTTCTCAGTGTTGTCTTGGGTGACAGGATGGCGGGGTACGTGGTACGTCAATGCAAAATTGCCAGCCAAATGGCAAATGGCATGCCATGGAAGCTGAGAGAGTAAGTATAGGAGGTACTTACTTACACCACCTCACAACGTGGAAAAAATGCGCGACTTTACATGCGTTCAACGACTCGAGTCTGCCGATGACGGCGGAACCGGTGAGGCAATTTCTTTTCCTCCGTGGTTGCACGAGAAAGCATCACGAACCTCATGTCCGAGGTGAAAATTTGACACAATACCGACCGAAGGGCCAGTTCGGGATTATTTTGGTGATTTTGGCCAGGTAAAAGGACCTATTCTCGTCGCTCTCGTTGCTCTCGTACGGTTCTGGGTAGTTTTTGGGCGGCTTGGAGGGGTAAAAGAGGAAATGCCATCAGCTCGACGTGGGGTCCATCAGTCGTCATAGGCACATAGCGGCCCTTCTTTTTTTTTTTTTCTGAAGCTGTCGTTTTTGGAACACTGGAGGAAGCAGACTGGCAGGCATGGTAGTAGAGAGAAAGCTATGCCCCTAGCAGCTTCTTAGTCTTAGTCTTCCACATAGTCTAGCCTACTGTAGCCAAGAAGCGCCTCCAGTCGGACCAGTCCTCCTCTCCCCTGCCACCTGCGCCTCTCACCTTCGGACTATTAGTATTATCAGCACTGTTATGAGCATAGCAATCCAACGCACGCTGGCAGCAGCCAATTCTAGACAGCTCCATCTTCCCGTGGACCCGCGAACCCGCCGAGATTTTCTGCCTCTCGTTCGGCAATGCCCTGAGCCCACGGGAAACACGCGCGAGCTGCCCTTGTCCACCGAACCACCATGACATGATCAACTGGCTATGACAAGCAATTGAACCCATCGTCGATCCAGATCCAGCCTCCCAGTCCCCATCCCTCAGCTAGCAGCCTTATCGGCCACAGGCCAGGCGCCTGCATACATACTCCGTACCGCTGCATACAGATACAGTTCACCGTGCAGATAGATACCGTAGTCCTTTCTGCATTTCCGTGTGAGTAGGTAATCAGTGCAAGATTTCAGTGGGCTGGGCTCCAGTCTATTTGCAGTTCGCGCTCCAGTCCGACATTGGCGATAGCGTCACTGATGGGCCAGCTACACGCTGCTACGGCAACCCGATTTGCTGCGTCTCCAACCTGCCTACTTTCGCAACAAACACGAATTCGGAAGGGATAAGAAGAAAAAAATGAACACTTTCCGTCGTGGCCAACGTAATAGCCGTCCAAACCCGCATGCTAAACGTAATGACTCCAACGAGGACCTCCCTCATGATAGCCGGTGTCCCGACATAACCTCGGACAATACTCCGGCTGGCGGGGTAAAACCGCCATGTGTCCCGAATTCAATCAACTACGGCTATTTCGTTTTCGTGCTGGGTTGGTTCTCTCGGCAACCGAGACGGAAAGACTAAGTATATCGCGATGTGGCATGGCAGGGAGCAAGGAGGTAAGCAAGTGTGTACAGTTCGGTCATTTTGGCTTCTGTCTAATGCCACTTGGCGTTCCAGAGCCGGGTTGGTCTGCTATGTACGTGTAGATGCTCTAAATCTAAAACGCCAACCGCTCGGGGTAGTAATGATGCACAGTATCCTAACAACGCTCTCGAAGAGCCACGGTTCCCTAGCCCCCTGACAGAAAATGCTCATCCTCTTGCCAACGCCAGATGTGTACCATGATGAAAGTGTATCCTCCAAAATGAATTTCTACAGTAGATGCCGCCGGGGGTACAAGAAGTTGATGGGCGGCATGCGTCTTCCCAATGTAGTTTGCTGCCTCAGCACTCTTGTGCAAAGAATCCACTACTCCTGTTGCAGTGCTGCTGCCGCCTACCAGTGTCACCTTCGTGGCCTATTTGTAAGTCCCTAGCTTCTTGTAAGCTCCCGACGTGCCGTAAGACTGTCTCGGCATCAAAGGGAGCACCGGGTATGTATATGAATCCCTCATCCAAGAAGTTGCGCGCCCGCCACTTCATCCAGTTCCACGCACCTGAGCAGCTTTTCCGTATACTCCCCGACCAGTCTCCCAACTTCTTTCCCGTCCGTTGTAGGCAGGGCAACGCATCAATGTCGTTGACCTTGCCGTCCAGGTGATTCCGCAAGCGCCTCTTGAGTCTATGCACTCCGGAATCATCCTAGGACTCCGCAGTCGTCGGGCTCTCGCGCTCCAGCTCGTAGAACAAGAGGTAGACCTCGCGCTGCATGCCTAGCACGTCGCTCGTCTTGGCCTCCTTGATCTTCTCGTCGCTGATGCGCCACCAGCGCTCCGCCTGTCTGCGACGTCTCGGTATCACGCTCTTGGTCACACTGGGCTCGCTAGTCGACGGTGCCACAGACATGCTACCCGATATGACTGTACTAGAACCTGACTCGTTCGTCGCTCGCTTTCCGGCCGGGCTCCCTGTGCGGCTGTTGCGCGCCGACTGCGAGATCTTGGAGAGCGTCGATTTCGCCGATGCAGCAACCGACTTGAGGCTGATGTTGTCAGAGTCCCGTCGACGTTTGCCCGACATGGAGCTACGATGTACAGACTTTCGACTGCTAGAGGTGGGCGATGAGCGCGGGGCCGCCTCGGCCGCCTCGCGAGGTAACGCTTCCACGGACGGGTTGGAAGAGCTTGTCCCTGATGTGGGGGTCAGCAGATCTGGAGTTGACACGGCAGGACTCGTCTCGGACTTTTGAAGAGCGCGAATCTGCGGTGTTGCTGCCTGCGGTGTAGTGATCGGACTCGGCTGAGCCGATTTGGTGAAGGCATGGGAAGGTTGGAAAGTATGAGGCGTCGAGAAGGGCAAGGCAACATTTTGTCTCCGGAATGATTCGTAGTGGCCACTGTGGTGGCTGCCCTTGTGAGAGACTATGCCGAGGAGCTTATATTTCCTTTGGTTGAGAATACCGCCCAGGCATAGCTGTTCGGGAAATGCGACCTTGGCCGAGTTCTTGGTTGACATGCTCGCATCGTAGATTGACCGCGATAGGTGAATGGCCATAATCTTGGGGAAGCTAGTGAGGCGCGTGTGCCTCGCAATCTTGCGTTTCGGGGAGTACCGCGTGTCTGGTAATACAACATCTGGCGGTGGTGTTTCGGGGTCTGTGTCAATCGCGTGCTGCAACTTCTGGATCGCCGCCCGCGTCTCTGTCTTGAAGCTCTCCGAGGTGGACTTGGCCAGCTCTGCTTCCATGAACTCCTTGGCATGGACCAGGCGACACTTTTCACACTTGAAGTCATCCACGTGCTCTGTTTTAAACATTCCATCCAGGCACGCGTTGAGCGTCGTGGAGCTCGTTTGCGGTACACTGAGAGTCAGCGAGCAAAACGTGCTCGCCGTTGGCCTCGGCTTGAAATGACATGTCTCGCATTCAATTTGACTCTCAAACTTGCCCTCTAGGGGGAAACCCTCCTCGTCATCGTCTTCGTCGACGGCAGTCTCGCGGCTTGCGGTTTCGGGCTGTTTTTGGGAAGACGTAGGGTCTGACGGTTGTTCCGAGTTCTCGCTCTGGCCATCATCACCGCCGACCGCGAGTCCTGCCAGCCGCTCTTCTACAGCTGAGCCATCTACAGGCACCGAGCTGTTGCTAGTGACCGAACGCTCGAGTCCTCCGTCCTGGCGCGCATTCCGTCTTGCGATTCTTCCGGCATGATATTCGTCGCATAACCTTTCGGCCACGACCTGTAGGAACTCTTGGGCATCTTGCTGCTGTCTGCTTATGCGCTGCTTGAATGCGAGCTCCAACACCTTGACAAAGCCGGTGGCGGAGATGGTCTTTTTGTAGATCGGTCGTTCGTTGAGCGCGTCGAGGATTTCCTTCAGCCCCTTGGTGACCAAGCCGGTTTGTAGTCCCTCTGTCTTCCAATCGGGGGTGGGCGTCTGCGTGGGGTCTTTTACGATCTGTCGGTACACCCAGGGCTCGTCGATGTTCCTCCGGTGCGTCTCGCGAATCAGGTAGACACGGAGGTCGGTTAGACCCGCCAGGGCCTGGAGGACTGAGTTGATGAAGCAGTCGTTGGCTGGATTCGTCAAGCCAACGACGCCCTTCTTCTTGGTGGTATTGGGTTCGTTGTCGATCAGGTAGGTGGGAGCAAACACATAGACCAGGGTGATGGCGGCGAGAGAGGCGCCGGCAGCATAGGTCGCTACCGTGAGTGGCTTTTCCGGCATGGTGCCGGTGCTGTGGGAGCTAGCTCTCCGAGGTTGCTACAATTGTCGCCGTAGTTGTCGGTGGAAAGGTGGTAAGAGGGACGGGACAGTGAGGAGGAGAGGCGCAATACTTTGTTCCCGAGCTCATCGCAACATTGCTTTCTCGCAGGTGAAATTTTGCTAAGGGTGCCGGCCCAGGAATTTGGTGAGATGACGGTGGAGGAAACGGACCTCGGCGTTAGGATATTGGAGGACAAGCAGGGGTTGCTGTTTACAAACAGAGATAGTTCTTGGTTGGTGGTAGACACAGGGTATGGTTTGCCATACAATGCAAACAGAACCTGCAGGTCGAGGTGGATTCAGGAATCGAATTGGCCGAGAGAAAGGTCTCGGCACAACGGCAGCATTATACAAGTGGCAGAAAGGAGAAGAAAAACTCAGTAAATATGGGATGTTCGTTGATACATGCAGGCGAGTCGTGAACCGAGACACCGAGAGCGGGAGAAAGAGAAGATTGCTGAAATAGGGCGGTCCCCCTAGGCTCTTAGCACGCCTAGCACGCCTAGTATGCCTAGCATGCCTAGCATGCCTAGCAGAAAGATCGGGTTGCTGGAAGCGCAAAGCGCAATCACCGCAATCAACGAGGCAACGCTAATAAGATTGCCTACCACCTAATATGACTGACCCTGATGGCCTGCCTGTATGCTTATTTGTTTGAATACCTACTCCGTATTCTTCCAGTACTGGCTGGCCATGACAGTGCAAACTGGCAGCTCTAGACTATACTGTACTACGTTTGCGCTACACAGAGTCGTTTGATTCATGTCGACTTTCCTCCCATTGGGCCGCGCACGTGGAATACTTCCTAGCCCCACGAATGCCTTCCCTCTTTTTTTGCTTTCTTCTTCTCTTGCCTCTGACCGGACCAGGGTATCGATGGTCAACACGAACGTTTCCAGAAATCGTGGGATGAACACCTGACATCCACCCACCTGCACCCAGCGATCTTGGTCGCCTTTTGCTAGGTTGCATTGCATCCTTGCCCTGACCACCCACAACCCCTGGAAAGCTATGTACGTAGCTTTTCATTCGCGGGTGAGTCGCATTGGGTCTCTCAACCACCACCTCCGACCTTCTGCTCCGACCTTTGTCGGGTTTTCTTATCCCTCGCCCGACGTACGGGGGAGTAACAGAAACGAACGCATCTTGGCTCAGTCACTGCCCATACTAGGTAATTGTTCATCTATTGAATTGTACATACATGTACTCAGCATACTCCAATATATCTACCAGAGGAGAGTCTTGGGTGGCTCCATCGTTTTCTCACCACCCAAGCTCCAGGCATCTCTTCTGCTGCAGTACCAACCAGATCTTTGATGATCTGGAGTCCATCTTCGCTGGTCGTTCTATTGCATACACACGCCTTCTTGTGCGCGTGCGTGCGTGTGGAGAATGCGAGTGCAGTTTCCAGCTTCCAACAGCACCTGGTCGTCCCCGCAAATCCAATCTTACACACTCAATCCCTGGCAGCTCCGGATTCAGCAGCTGCCAGCGGGGGGTTGTGGGGCTCTGCATGGCCGTTACCACAGCATCGGCTCTTCGCCGTGAAGTCTTCCAGCTCAACGGCTTCTTTTTTTTCCGTCGTCTTCTTTATCGCCCCTGAAACGGGTGCTGAATATTTTCAACCCGACCTCGCCAGAGTATGAAGGTCTTTTCCTGAATACCCTTCATTATCTTTGCAGGGGCCAGCCATTGGTAACTCTCTGGTGAACTGCCTATCTTAGATCGAGGTCCTGAGAGGCTCAGGGGTCAACAAGTAAGTGTGCTGCAATATAGCAGAATGAATCATCATTTCCAAACCATTTAGAATACTCGTCAAACAGGCTTCTCAATAGTACAACTCCATAAATGCCCGGTGTTGCTGTTCAAATATATCCTGGTTAGAAGGGAGAATATTACTGCATTCCAGGCTATGACCAAGACCGAGGCAATGCCTTAGGCTCATTGAACTGCCAGAAATTGTCAATCCATGGGACTTGTATATTATGAGGCCTTTTTCATAGTCTCGGAAGTACGAAGTGGGCAGAATATATTCTTCTTGGCTCTAGATACGTATGTACAGGGACGACCTGTTCTCAGTACGAATCTTGTTGTTCCTATCAGGCTAATATGGTACATATCTCTCCTCGTTGCAATCTTCAAATCAAGCCTGTTCTGCTTTACCTTTGGAACTTCTTGATTTGCAGATAAGTTCTGTTTCTTTGTGAAAAATAACAAATGTTGGACGCAGGTACTTTATATCAAGACTATGTTCAAGCCTACCAATACAATCAACAGACGATGCCTTACAATTTGGAATACCAGGTGAAGCTCGTCTCCAGTACGGGTCAGTATTAATGCATCAAATTTCTCACGTGTACAATATCAGGCTTGTATGATTAAGCAGTCAATATCCTGTTTTCACCACCCATGGTCACTGGACAAGCAACACAGAATATCGCCGATGCCTCGCCTGTGCCTGCGGTTCTCATCTCTATGGCTGCCAAAACCCTTGCAATCGACAAGACGCAGCTGCCCCTTTCGACACAGACCCGGAGCGAGCTTTACTTTTCAGTTCAGAAACTCACCATACCAAAAGCACCCTGTCGAGGTTTTTGATGGAAAACAAAGAGTTCGGGCTTTTCGGACTGCCTTTGAATAAACCCCAACAGGCGACCGGCCAGTACACTCGCCCTTTTCGATTCAAGTGACACGAGCCGCAACCTCGAGAAGGGAAATATCACACTCCGGCAACGACATCAAGCCGCAATTTGCTCATACGGCTTTGCCACAATGATGATGGTATTATTATCCTTGCCCTTTCCAGCCAATTTCCCTGCAGGCAGTCCTTTTACTAATTTGTTTTCCTGGATATTTATAGCAGAACTGAAGGATATTTCGCCCCTTTCGACTGCAATTGCAGCAATTTCCACCCCTTTCGGCAACTATCCTCCGCCAGTCAACCTTTCAACTTCAGTCTAGACTTTACCTGAAGTCGGTTCGATGTCTGGAGCATGCCAAACAAAGGAAACGAAACACCCCGGCCGAAAACTCCCTCCTACGATGATCGTGAGCTGAATGATTCTTTATGGGTCTCACTCACTCCTTACAAACAAATACCCAAATACCGATTCTCTTCACAACCTATACAAAAGCTACGCCCGCCCCTTGCCAGTCCGTCATCGCCAAAACATGACCAGACTCCCAGGTGGTTCCCAACTGTGATGGGCCATCACTCCTTCATCGAGAAACTACCAAGGTGGGAGGTTATCACATCTTCTTTTGCAATACTATCTCCATGCCTTTGAATCTTCATGCTCTGCATTATATGAGTGAAAGTGATGAAGTGAAGGGTCCTGTTCTTTCATCCTGTTGTTACAAATCTAACTAATTTCCTTTTCCTTTCTAGGACCCCTTTGATCAGCCGCAGACCGCTGCCCTTTGCCGATCTTACCAATGCCGACACCGTCCATATACCGAGCCTGTCTACCTCCTTTTCGAAATGGTCTACAACTGTTTCAGCATGTTCCAACCAACAGCGACATCGACATGAACTCACTCAAATCTCAATTCCCACTTCAACCTGAGGTTTGAGATAGAGCTCACCCTCGTCCCATCCTTGTTGGATTGGTCAGTCGCGTCAACGACACCCAAGAAAACCTGGCCGCCATCGTCCGCAGCCAGCTCAATGTTAGTCAGCCCATGCCCTCAAGTCCCAACTGCTTTGCGAATGCCAGCCTAAAGCAATGCCTCTACAACACCAGTGTCTAGCAAGGCAAATACGCGCCCTGGTGCCTCTTCTACCTCTCGCTTGGTACATCACGCGATTTATCACAGTCACCGAGCCACTCCCACTTCCTCTTTACTAGTGGGTGTGACGGCATTATCCCCGTTGTCTCTGCTTCAGGCGGCCTCTTGGTTTGATCAAGCGCCCAGTTCCCCCTCGCATATTCTCAGGGTTTAGCTGCTTGCCTGTACACACATAGAGCTCAGTTCCTTCTCCATAGCGTCCAGACTTTTTTACGTATATGCAAAGCATTTACTTCTTTTCCCATGTAGTTAGGGGTCCAGTTCCTTGCCTGTATATGGTAGTATCCAGAGTCGTCTCTATATGAATGTAGCGTCCAGTTCTTCCCCTGTGTATGTACACCAAGCGGCCAGTTCTACAGCGTACAGTTCCACAACGTTCGTTTCTTTCCCCTTGTTGGTAGCGTTCATTTTCTTCCCCATGCCAATCACGTTGGAGCTCTCTTCTCCACATGCCGATAGCCCTCAGTTGAATCTCTGTATTCATGTAGCGTCCTGTGTCATATCGTCCAGTTCCGTAGTATCCAGCTCCATAGTGTCCAGTTCTTTCCCGTTAAACGATGTTCCAGTTACTTCTCCATATGCATTGATCGTTCAGTTCCGTCCCCATATTGATAGCAACCAGCTTCGTAGTACCCAGTCCCTTCCCCGTAGCCTTCAGTGTCATAGCTTTCAATTCCTTCCCCGTTTCGGGGCATCCAGCTCATGATGTCCAGCCCCTCCCCCGTAGCGTTCAGCCTTTTCAACGCCTACACAGGATACTTGGTTAACGAATATTGTGATCAGCCTCTTGAAGCTGCTCACCACACGTGAAGCATCAAGCTGAATAAATACTCGGTGGGGTTGACCCGTCTTTATTGTCGTTGACCCCATACTCTTGTTTACTCCACACATAGCATTCAGTTTGTCCAAGACATGTTTGGTAAACTTGACCCGCGTCCCTTGACCAAACCTGTATTCCTCTTCAGCAATATTTCTTTTCATTCAGAACACTACCTTGGTCTTTGATCACAAGCTGCTCCATCATCATATCGTTGTCCAAACAATCAGTCCTTTGCAACGCTACTTCACCATCATACTCTTGGCAGACTAAACCCAAGTCAAGTCCCTCGATCGACACCGTGTCTCTGGCCACCAAGTATTTGTATCCAGAACATCATCTTTGTACTTGATCATACGCAAAACACCATTACTGCCATCAAGCCGCCTGGTCGTTCACACGATAGAACGTGAAGTCTTGCGATAATATATCTAGTAAGTTCAAACTCCATTCCTTGCTCGTCCTCCATTGCCACCATCACAACCTTGATCCCGCCAAATCCAGACCGTGTGTCACCCGCAAATCACCAACGGCCGAGCCCCGGCGTATATCCTATTACCCCCCTCCCCAGCCCTGTTTTTCCTTCTCCTGAAGTCACCCCGGTGCGTGTTCTGTCCAGTACCCGAAATCTTCCCCGTATTATTTCTCCTGGAGTACCCAGGTGCGTGTTCCATCCAGTACCCTCCATCTTCAAAACACTATCTTTCATCATCCATAAATATTCAACCCCGGAGTCCAGCCATTGTCTTTCATCTTCCTGCTCACAAATCACTAACCTTCACAGACACACCTCCGTTTCGACTTCCCGCGACAACCCCGGTTTCTGGCCACTACCTGACATCTTTCAACCCGCAAATCACCGGCGTTCGCAAGTCACAGCTTCGTATCGGCATCTCACAGCAGTTCCGTTTCAGTATTCCACGACCGTTTCCGTGTTCCGTTTTCGACGCTCATAAGTTCTCATACTACCAGTAAGTGGCTCATTGCAATATAATTTTTCCTGCCATATACGTTATCCTCACTGTGTCAAACGTTTTGCCTCCGTTTCTAACGTTAGTCTACCAGATCATGTCGGCAGCTGTAAGTATCCAGAGCCCATTATACCTGCGCACGGGCCATGCTATACTCGTCTATCCGAAAGTAGCCTATATAGTCGGGCACAGACCTTGCTATACTCGTCACCTACCTTCCTCCATATCTCGTCACCCACCATCCACCACATCTCGTCACCCACCCTCCAGTATCCCCGGGGCGGATTGCTAATATCTCTTGACTTCTAGAAGTACTTCGCCAACGACGACGGCCCTGCCCGGGTCGTCCCGACCAAGTCCTCTGTACAGCCTGAACCTGAGCCGGTCTTGGTCACCGATCAGTTCTACGCCATCAACCCCGATGTCTTCACCGGCTTCAGAATCTGCGATAACATGATGCTGTCAAGAAAGTAAGTTTTGGGGGAAGGGGCGGGGGAGCAAGTATTGGGGAGGTATCGCCGAGCCGTGTTGAAGAAAGAGATTCGATGTTTGGACATGGCGTCTCGCCGAGGCAGAGAACGGACTTCAATCTCTCACTTTTCTTGCGCCGTTTCCATGAGGCTTTTGAGCTAACGCTCTTTTATCTTCAGGGAAACGGTCATCATTACTATCGGCGACAGACATCTGAATATCCACCGCGAGGTCCTTAAGGGCCTTAAGGCAATGGACATGGCCTTCACTTTGCCCATGCGAGAGAACAAGGAAAAGACTGTCCGCGTCGAGTATGAGCTCGACAGCGAGTCCACTACCGAGTTCGAGTTCCAGGCTCACTTGGTCCTGTTCATGGCGCTGTACGGAGAGAACCGCCTCCCTGAGCGTGAGTACCGCTTTGCCGATTCCGCTGGTCCCGTCCTGGTGCGTGCCCTGGGCCTGGCCGAGTACCGAGTTGCAGAGGGCTTCGTCAACGACCGTCTGTACTGCATGATCACGGCCTACTTCAACCGGATGGTCGACTGGAAAGGCATCGGCAGCTGCACCCAGTCGCTCGTGATGGAGCTCCACCGCAAATACCTCCTGGAGATCAACGACACCTACCTCGCGTACAAGACCTCCAACATCCGGGACCGCCGCATCCCGGAGCGCTCGTTCGGCAACCTGATCGCCCTCTACTGCCCCTACCCGGCCTGGGAGGTTTTCGGCAACCTGGTCGACGAGCGCCTCGCGCGCCTGGTTGCCAACGCCCTCATGTACATCCACGCCCATATGCATGCCGGCGGCGAAGCCTTTGACCGTGCCGTCTTTGGCAACTTCGACCTGCTCCTCTTCCGATTCCCGCGATACTAGATGATGGTTGTGCCTGTGTGTGCTGGAAAGGGAACAGGGGAATATTTGCAACAGGGTCCCAAGGGTAATATTTGCTTTCAATGGCGTTTTCAAGGCAGTATCCAGCCTCAAATAGGACCAAATCAATGAACACATAATATGGCATTCTGACGTTTAACAGTTTTCTTATTCCGGGTAGTAACATATATCGCCGAGCCCCTAGGTAATTATGACTCGCCGAGGCACCCTTCCTAGGAGAACGGAATTCGATCCCCCGGGCTTCTCTTTATGACGGAGTAAGAGGTCACCGGCGATGAGGTTTGTTTTATTCGGCGGTTAGAAACCTTGCTCGGCGATACTCGGCGAGGCTCGGCGATCAGAGAATTAGCTATTTGGCTTATTAAGGTGTTGGATAAGCCAGGATACCACTTGTACAGAAAGCGACGGTTCCTCGCTCGAAACACTTAAGTCAATTGCTGTCATGTAGCCAAAGTGCAGCAACCACGCGCGGGGCCAAACAGAAGTGGTATCTGCTGAACATAGCTCCCCGAGGCTGCATCGCTGAGTTGGACCGCTGATACAAGGAAGATCTTGGCAGATTGCTCTCAGAAGCAACAGGCAACGCAGGAACACACGGAATGGAATGGCTCAGCAAAGATTGGACGGGATCTTGACTACACGATGCGTACGAACTCCTGTACAACGACAGTAAACCCATGATCTATAGCTAAGCCAGAGGAATCCAGGACCAACCAGTATTGCCTAAGGGCAAGCGCAAGAGATTCCGAGGAAAGAGTCCCATCACCGAGGCTCTGACTACTCGGAGTTTCACTGGCCAAATACCGCTGCCCACCGAGACCACCGAGTTCCGTTGACGAAGACATTTTGAACACAATTCGCGAGCAGTTGGAAGATGGTATCAGAGAAGGGGTCCGCTCTGCTGGCCAATTCTGTTGGCCAGCAGAAACATCCTAGGAAGGCTCCCGGTGTGGCTTGGGGCGGAGAATGAGTTCCTTCAGAAACGGAACTGCTCACAACAATGGCTTCCAACACGAGTTTTGTACAGCACTTGGCGCGTATGGGCACATGGATGCGAAAATGCAGACATATAGGGCAGAGACATGGCCATGATACAAATAGTATCAGTTTTGCATCTGTTCTCCCCCGAACCCCTAGGTCAGCTATTCTCGCTGCTCCCCTCTCGTTGGGTCGCTGGCATGGAGAAGGAGAACACCCAGATATTATGAATCACTCGTTCTACCAAGAGAGGGGAACTCGCAAGCGCATGTCGACGATCTGTCCCCAAACCTGTTGTCGCATGGGCCTCCACGGAGAGGAATATGAATGCCCTTCGAATCGGCTGAATATTAGCTTCAAAAAGGGCACATTCTGGGCTACTTATCTTTGCAGTGCAGACGCCTTCGGATAGGGGTCGGTACAGCCAGCTTGGCCATACCGTGATCTACGTGTGGAGATATGTTCAAGTCACGCAATGGTTTGTAAAAGTACAACTACACCTTGGGGCGGGGATATTTAGCTTCACGTTGCATGAAGATATCTGTTACTGGCGCCCGAATGACTATTAACTTTCAAGCTATCTAGGACTCGAATCTCTCCGAAGGGTTTCCATGGGCGGGCGTCGATAGCCGTGGACACAGCCATGACTGAGTATGTATCATTAAACACACCGTACAGCATGTCTATGTATCAAGTGGTAGGTCATTGCACAAAATGAATTTGAGTTCACGCAGAAGAAAACTTAAGAGAATTTGAAATTTCAGGAAAGTATTCAACAGTCGCTTTTGATTCATCATGATGGTAGCTGCCAAAACGATCTGATCTGACTGTTTCTCGACGTGAGGCCCTAGTGCCATGATTCACCTTGACTATGCCCCGGAGAGATGGCTTTATGAATCCCTTTGCACAGCGACCCTCGGTATGGTCAAGCTGATGATATATCCTGACCGTGTCGCGCTGCCAAGATCGATTGACCTTTCTCAACCCCCCAGGAGCAACATGTATCCCATCCCGGCGAAAGGATCATATAATTGCCACCCTAACCCCATATCATATCTCAGTCGTAGGGTAGCAGCGAAATCTTTGTCGCAGTAGTGTTGCCTCCTTAATCCGTACCCAGCTTCCACAGACCGTCACCCAGACAGTGCGCCTCCTCAATGACGGGGCCCTTACCCTTTTCCTTGACGATCTTGGTGCTCTCGACCAAGATACCGACAGCGCAGGCCTCGAGCTTGCCCTCAGCCGTAACGACGACAGGCTCCCCCTTCTCGAGCTCGCGGGTCCAGTGGCCCTCCTCGTCTAGGCCCTCAGGCTCGCCGCCCTTGCCGCTGGGCAGGCGGCCGCCGGGGCTGGTCAGGCCGGGGGCCATTAGGGTAGCGCCGCTGAGGACGAAGCGGATGGCGCCGCGGTCGATGCGTATGCTGGGGAAGGCGGCGGGGAAACGGTGGACAAGCTTGAGATGGGGCAGCAGGACGTCGGACTTGTCGTGCTGGAAGAAGAGCGGTTCGCCATCGAGCACGTACAGGGTGCAGCGGTCGGGCAGCTTCATGGCCTCGAGGGAGCCCTTCTTGGGCAGCAGCTCGTCGATGACATTGTTCAGGAGCGGGTACGTCGTCAGGAGGGAGCCGCGGAGGGCGCGTTGCACGCTGGATTTTAATTTGGATTTCGGCGCTGTGGGGAGTCTGCGCAGAGAAGAAGAAGAGAAAGTTCAAACGTTAGCTTGGCGGTCTCGTCCTCCGGTCGCTGGGAGGCAGATTTGGGCTGGGGGATCTTGAGATAGAGGGGGCGAGATTCAGGCTTACTCTTTCTTGAACATTTTGGCGGCAATTGACGAGATCTGCTCGGTCGCGTCGCGTGGATGGTTGGGTATAGTATGCACAATGAAGTTGTGTGTAGGCTCAGGATAGCAGCTCCCAAAGTTCAATGGAGGGGCACCTGGAACGATTGACGTGCCCCGCAATCTTGATTTGGGGAGGGGCACCAAATCAGCGGCATCATTCCGCGCCCACTAGAAATAGAGATGGCCATCGTCTCCTTTGTATTAACAAATCACAGGTTCTGAATAAATAGATGCTCGAATCAAGGGAAACATTGCGCAGTTTGATCAAATACGTCGTGTACTCATTGCTCGTCTCAGTCGACTAAAATACTAAACTCAAGCTGGCCCAGCCACTGTCCGAATGTTATGACCCCATCTACCATCCTCTCTGTAGGAAAGGGGAGAGTGACGCAGTCTCTAATCAGCGTCTTGCTTTCGATGTCTTCCGCCATATACGCATATCGTGTCGTTCAACCGTGCTGGACGTGGCTGACGGTACCGTCCTCCTTCACATGGACATTGAGACGCTCCGGCTTGAAATCCTTAGTGACCATCATGCCCGGCTCAATGACGCGGCATTCCTGAGGGAGATCCTTCTTGCAGAAGTTCTGTAGTGCCGAAAGTTAGGCCTGCGCAGTGTCCTGTAGGATGGGAAAAGGAGGGAAGTTGGAAAAGCGACAGAGAGGGTGTAAACTTACTACTTCGCTGTGGGCATCGTCAGATACCTTCTTGCCGACCAGCTTGTTGGTCCATTCCTCGGTCTTGTCACCGGAGTTGGAGGTGATTCCTGGGACGACGAGAGGCATATTGAGAGTTATTTGGGTTGGTTTTGGTGAGAGATAGTCTGATTTCTTTTATTTGGTAGGTAGTATAGATACTTGATGAAGGATTAGATATTTGAGGAAGGATTGTAGAAGACGAGTGGTCTTCTTTAAACAAGAGTTAGAAACTGGGACATTGGAAGGTTGCCGCCTCACAGATGACGTATGTTGTTTCCCGAGCTTGCGCAGCAACCGTCAACTTGAATCTAGGCCTCCGACACTATCACGTGTGTGCCTGCTTAGGTAACATAGCGACTGCCAAACTCCACGAACATCGAAGCTTCGAATCCGACTTCCTGCAATATTCACCTGCTGTTACAACATTGATTGCCCCCTCTTTGACATGATCGTAACTCCCTGTTGTCGAATCTCGACCGAGTCGATCAAGCACCGGCATCCATCTACATTGCCGATGATACGGGATTATCCATGCCCCCCTATCAGGTTCAGGTTGGTACGTGCATCCAGATTGATCTCGACCAGCCTCTCATATACCCTGCGTTTCTATACCGGGTCAAACATGAAACAGCTTGGACTGCACACCGAACAAAGGGAGCGCGGATGAACGTTATCATGCTGTGCCGGTCCTGTGCAGACCTGCTGCAGATTCCATTAGGTAGGCAGCAGGGACAGCCACCTCCTTCCGGCAGCTATCAACTGCCAACCGCCGGAAAGCACACCTGGCAATTTGATACCACGATCCTATGTAATACACACCAATTCATCCTGATGGCGAAATAGCCATAGAAACGAGGCTGTGTGCAATGTAACCTGCATGCCATCCATCCAATATCTTGGGAGCGGCATGCCTCCATCGTGAAAGCTTACCGCTTACGGAGTACTGCTTACCGACTCAGCCACAGCATTTTCAGCACTCCACCCTGCAACGATGGGTGCGCGCCTTGCTAGTACCTAGTATGGTTATTTGCTGCAAGCCTGCAACTGCAACCCCCTTTCTGATTTTGGTGTTGCTTTCTAGGCCCGATGCGGCTAGAGTCAAAACATGGCTGAAAGATGGCCTTCCCGGCGCCATGCTGCCATGGAAGGTTAATTGGAGATTCTCCAGTGCTTCAAATACACCCCTATTCGGCAACTGACAACTGACTGAATGACTGGCTGACTGTCAATTGTTGACAGCGATAATCATTTGTTATCAACGGCTCTTAGCTCTCAGCTCTCAGCCCAGCACATCATCCTAATGCAACGTGATTTATGATGGATAATTAAACATACGAAGCGAGACCATTGGGAATGATAACTACTTGGGGCGACTCGCCAGCTTGTTGTTCGGTTCATCCCATGGAAATTCCCCATCGCAATCTTGCCTGCAGGTTGGTTTGGATTGGCTTTGGCTGGTTCTCATAATGAACAGCGATGAGCACTGCCTGCATTGTCGAGGGCCCTCCTAGGGTCTCCACATCATCTGCTGGAGTCTACTGGAGTCCGCTGGAGCCGGCGGAACCAGCAGGCGAGATAGGCCCAATTAGCAGCGTCCGCACGAGCCTTGGAGGCGTGTTAGCCCCAATATGGGATGGGGTTGAGATGGAGCAAGGTAGTTGGTAGTTGGGTAGTTGTCAAAGGACGGGAGCCAACTGGGTTCGCCAGCCAGTCGATCAGCACCAAAGAAAAAAGTCCTTCTCCTGACCTAAGTAAAGCCATTGGCGATACTGCCACCTGGTGCTGGTGCTGGGTATCTTACCGTACAGTAATGCGCAGCCTGGTACTCTGTACGGAGTACATACAGAGGTTGGCAGTGAAGTCTCCCCGAAAAATCCAAGACCTGCATACTAAGTACATTAGGTGTGTAACATCGGGGGGTCGCCTGGACTGCCAGACTGTTCACACCAAGCACCTATGTAGCACCAAGCATACTCACTGCAACCTGTAGGGACGTGAGGGACGTGAGCCTTGAGGGACTGACAGACAGACTGGGACCAACCGGGTCAGGGACAGCTCACTGGTGTTCGACCTTAGACCCAAAAACCCATCCCATCAGCGCTTGGTTTGCTTGCCAACAAGCATTCATTTCAATTCATCAGCTCAGCTCCAGCGTTGTCTTCCACTTCCATCCTCCTTCTATTCTTCCTCTCCACAAATAAACTTGACCTTTTGCAACCTCTCTTCTTGCAACACCATCCCTGGCTCTGCCTCGTCGACATTATCCAGTTTGTACAAGTGCTCATCGGGGGCATCGTAGTGGTTAATCTCAATTCCGACGTCGCACTCTCCCCTTCGATCGTCCCTGGCCGACTCGTCGAGGAGCCTTCGTGACCCCTTGTGTGTGTTTCACCGCACGACTACCTAAACAGAAAAAACCAGACCAAACCACGAAAACGCGAAATTGATAGAGAACGGAAAACCAATAGTTCCTGCAGCATTTCTTTCGGATCCCGACATCATCAACCACAGCAACAACACAACCCGACAAAACCCCGGAACACTTTTCACCATGCGTTCCTCTTTGTCGGCCACCATCCTCTCCCTCTTGCCGTCGCTCGTCTCGGCCACCATCGCCCAATCGGGCTGCCTTCACATCAAGAGCGTTGACCTGGCACAAAAAGCGAAATGTGGTGATCAGTCCCTCCTCCGCGGCTGCTTCGAGAGCGTGCCCACGCTCGACACTGCTACCATCGTCGAGCAATGTCTCCTCGATGCCGGCTGCACAGCTGACGAGTCTAAGCGCGAGACGCACTCTCTCATCGCGTGGTGCGACTCGCACTTCGGTTCCGACCAGGACCTGAAGCGTCGTGGCATTGACCCCCTTCCCCGTAAGTAGACGGACACAGCTGTCACCAGAAACTTAATCCAAGCCACCACCCTGCTAGAGAGGGAAAGATGAGAACAAAAGTGCTAACCGACTTGAATGCAGAACCCACTCCCCTGACCCAAGCTCCCGACCTGTACCTCCGCCAGGCCACCACGACCAGTACAGCCGCCGAGTCCTCGCCCTCGCCGTGCTCGACCGAGACCGAGGTGGAGATCAGCTCGTGCAAGACGGACCACATCAACGATTGCGTCAAGACCATGACCAAGTCGATGGTGTGCGCCCAGGGCAACATGTGCATGACGGACAACTCGGGCAACAACATCTGCATGTACCGCAAGGATAGCATGACGACCTCGGGCGCCGTCGTCGGCATCTTCCTGGCCGTCGTCCTCGCCGTCACCATCGCCTCGCTCTTCTTCCTCTGCTGCAAGGACAAGCGCGACCAGAAGCGTGCCCGTGCCAAGTCCGAGGCCGCCGCCATCGCCAAGGCCAACGCAGTCTCCTCAGCCCCCCGCCCCGAGGTGCGCGAGGCCACGCGCAGCGCCAGCCAGCGCTCCGGCCCCAACGGCGGCCCCAACCCCTTTGACGGATAGAAAACGCAAAGTTGGACCAAGCTACCCGAATAATCGGTAGTAGCAGCAATAGCAGCAACCGTCACAGAGGCGAGTCTTCCCTCGGAGCAGAAGTAAGGGGAAATAGGGCGCGCCTTGAAGCAAGATAGAGGAGAAGGAGGACGAAGAAGAAGAAGAACAGCAACAACAACAACACGAATACGGGTTTCGCTTGCCATGTGTCACTCAGCCCGGGCATGTAATGTCCAGGTGCCCGGGTGTGGTGTTTACTTGGAACGAAAACGCTACAGGGAAAGCCACACACGTTGGTAGTGGTTGGGACGGAAATGGGGATCGGGAAAACCAAATAATCATAGAATCGGAAAGGTTACTATACTTGAATACCATTGTACGCGATGTTTGTTTATTAGGCAATTGCAGTTGGCTCTGACAATACCATACATACCAATCAATGTCTGATTGAGTCCATAAGTCGGCTTTTGGCTCTTTGGTTCAACTATTGCATAGAACTCACAAGGACCCAGACACATTCTTTGATCCTACAACTTTTGGTTCTGCCGTCATGCTATGTGTAAGAACCGTCCCATGTTATTCCAGTAAAGCCGTGTGAAGATATGCCTGCCTGCCTGTATCCGCCTGCGCTACCAATAGCTCAAGCAAACTATAGGCATAGCTGTTCTACATTTCAGAGCCTCTTGAGGTTTGATGTTGACTTTGAATTAGCACATACCAGCCGTTAAAAGGAGGGAAGTCCCTGGTAGAACGATCCAAAGTCTTGGCTAGCAAGGCGCGCATCGACGCCCTTTCTCCACCTCTCTCCGCAACCCACCCCGGAAGCCGGCGTGTACGATTAATTAATTAAGGCAGATTCGAAGATAAAAAGAGAGCGAGTAAAAAAACCGGGGACCTGGGATTTTGGATCTCACATGCAGCATCATATCATCGTAAGTTAACGTTCGTTATTCCTAGCTAGAAATGCTGAATACATAGCGGATATATCACTCTGCAGCGAACTCAGTCCAAGAGCGATGTACATCCTCCAGCTCTTCCAACTACGTACGCACGTAGACATTAACAGTATGATGTGTGGTTGGGTATTACTTATTCATTCACGTCCAGTCACATTCATCGTAGCACCCTGATTGTACGCAGTGAGCGCTTCGACATCAAATCTCTCATCTTCTCTATTGATGATTTCTCGCTGTCGGCCATTAGAAACAAGCAGCGGCCGGAACTATGACCTATTTGCTTAAATGGCGAGGGGTGAAGCGAAATTTGTCTGAGGAAGGCTACCTCCAGTGAGGCAGTGGTTTACCTTCGGGTTCCCCAGACACTAGTTCAACCACAGAGAGAAGTCTGCTAAACAATTCCATACGTAGGGTAAAATGCAGGCAGGGGGGTGATGAAATCTCAATAAGAGCTCGACACACATGGAACTTGAGAAACAACGCAACTGCTTCACCCAGTGCGGCTTCTCAAAGCTCAAGTATGCGAATGTAAAAAAAGAAGTGGTATGGGTAAGCCATACAGAGCCATTCGAAAGCGTGACCATCTCTGGCCTACAGGATGCAGAGTCGCTGATCTGATGACCAAGCGCCGCTCAAAAAAACCGAGTCCAAGTTCATTTCTTACTAGCGGCCACCAAACAGGCCCCCAGAGATTGGGCTACCAATCTCACCAGGGGCGCCCACGTTGCGAGCACCAGGAGAGCTGGGATCAAACCGGACAGACACTTTGCCAGTAGCGTCGTCTTGCCGAATATCAAAACTACCGCCTCCGTTTTGAGGATTGCCTTCCGTCTCGCACATGTCCAGCAGCTCAGATTCGGAAATCGTCTCTCCAGTGTTGATCGAGTCCACATGACCCATAAGGGCGGACAAGTCGATGTAGCCCCGGCTATCGGCGGCGTTGCTCTCGAGCTCTCTGCATGCGCGACACAGCATGAGTCGGACAGCTACCGAGTGAGGCTGGGCAGGCCTCATCCCAGGCGGAGGTCCCCCAAATGCGGGATTCGGCGGCCATGCTGTGCTACCAAAGCCAGGAGGTGGCGAGAAGAGATGAGGGCCACCCCAACCCGGATTCAGCGGTGACGAACCGAAGATGGCATCCGGGAACGGAGCTGCAGTGAAAGGTCTGACGCCCGGAGCCGCTGTATTGCTGCGTCGCTGAGGAATCGGTTCACCCAACGGCTCGTCCGAGTCATCCAATAATGCGCTACTGCCCAGGTGGTTGTTGATTTCTTCGTCGAAACCGAACCGATCATTGGCACGCTGGCCATGCACTATACTGGCGGGTCTGCCAATCGGCGTAGGTCGGCTGATGGGTTGGACCTGGGGCGAGTTCCTCATCTCCAGAGAACCAGGTTCAAAGCTTGCCGAGGGTTGTCGAGAATGAGGCGAGGGCTGCCCAAGGGGGATATCCGTAGGCAATGAATAACCATGGCTCATACCGGGCATAGACTCGCTATGCTGGAATCCTGGGGGTGCGTGAGGCATGGGAAAGCTGCGGCCTATAGGTGAACCGAAACCTGGAGGCGGCAACGGCATACTGTTCGGCGGGGGCCGGAAATTACCGCCCATGAGCGGAAATCCAGGGTTATGCAACGGGCTAAAACCTGGACCCATTGGTGGCAAACCAGGCGGGTGGTGCATCCCCATGGGTGGCATACCAGCAAGATATGGCCCCTGACCTAGACCCGGTGGACTCTTGATGCCCGAGTGTAGTGGTGACGTCGGAGTCCCATGAGGGCCGAGACCTGGAGGTCCGGTGGTTGGCGTTTTGTTGAGGGAACCATTCTGACCGGGACTGTCATGGAGGGGCGTTTGGTTGTGCGGCGAAACGCTCTGGCTAGGACCAGATCCGGAGATAGACGCTTGCGACATCGACCTCGTCGCCTCTTGGGAGACTGAACGTGGCTTCATCGGCGTCGGGGCTTTCGGTAAAACAGGCGTAGCAACCGAAATATGAGGCGATGGGTGGTTTGCCGGGGGGTGCTGAGGGAGTGCTGGCACCGCAGAGACAGCGTGATGCTTCTTGGCTGGCGCTGTAGGGACGGGTACCGCAAGAGCAGCCGCTTTCTGCGCGGCCTTTTCCTCCTGCTTTTGCTTCTCCTTAGCATCACGATCTGCTTTCGCCTGAGCCGCCCGTTGCTCTTTCTCGCGCTTGTCCTTCTCATGCTTCTCGCGTCGCTCCCGGGTTTCACGCTCCTTAAGCTCACGAGCCTCCTTCTCCTTCACGCTCTGTTCGTGCTTCAGCTTCTTTTCGCGCTCCTTGGCTTCGCGGGCTTTTCGCTCCTGTTCGGCTTGCCGTTCTTTCACTTCGTGGGCTCGTCGTTGGCGCTCGGCTTCCTTGCGCAGTCGTTCCTCCTCCTCGGCCTTCTTCTGCAGCTCTTTCTTCCTGCGCTTCTCTTCGGCCTTCGCTTTGGCCTCGTCTTGTCTGCGCTGAGCATCTGCCAGGCGTTGGGCTTCCTCTGCTGCCTTTTCGGCCTCTTTGCGAGCTTTTTCCTCGGCCAGAGCTTGCTTCTTCTGTGCGGCCTTGTCCTTGCGCTTCTGGGCTTCCTTGGCTTTCTTCGCCTTCCGCTGGCTCTCGGCTCGGCTTTCGTCTTCGAGTTCCTCCAGAAGCTTTTGTTGGCGCTCCTTGGCGACCTTCTCCTTGTAGGCAGTCAAAACCCTTTGCTCGAACATTCGGGCGGCAAAGATCTGGAACATGCGGCGACCTTCTTCCATGCGCTGCTCCTCGGTCATGGTGTCCTGCCAATAAAATTTAGCTTAGTAGACCTAAAGCCAACAAGATCAGATTAGTCGTCTACCTCTTCTTCGTCGTACTCCTCTTCCCCCGACTCATAGTCATCCTCCTCCTCATCCTCTTCGTCGTACTCTTCGTCGTCGGGCGGGGGATGATTATGGGAGTTGGGAATCGGAGCACCGTTGACCGAGTGTCCGTATGCGCCCGCGTAGTGATCTCGCGCATCTTCTTCTCTCGCCATGCGTCGCTCAGCAAGTTGTTCCATCATTTCGATAAACTTCCGGCCGTCGTTCTTTAAGAGGTCGTCCGCAACAGTTAAAATGCCACCTAGAATTGTTACTTCTAAATACTTCGCTTTGGAGCTGCAGCACAGGAAGGATGTCATACCCTGAACCGTCAGAGATTGGCCGAAATTGAAGAAGCTGAGAGCGTCCTGCGCATCGTGGGAAGTGTCCTGGGGAAGGTCTTCGGGCTCGGGCTCGTCGTCTTCGTCGTCTTCGAGATCATCTTCATCACTATACTCGTCGATGTCGTCGTCGTCCTCATCCTCGTCATGATCCACATGCTCGACTATTCGTCCCCGTGATGGATGGTGATTGGAGTAGCTGGACGGTAAGCCGCGCGGGGGCACTAATCCTGCCATCTGGTCGATCCGCCTGGTCGGATTTCCAAGCATCGGCGGGCCATCCGGGTGGTGATGGGGTTGGTTGGCGAAGGACTCGAGCTCCTCATAGTAAGCATCATACAAGCCCTCCAACTCTTCCTCTATCGCAGTTCGTTTGCGCCCGCACACCGTACAGCTACAGGTATGTTTCTGCTGTTCCTTCATTTTCTTGAGCACGGCGTCTTTCTCGACCTTAACTAGCGACTTGCGCTCATCCTCGCCCAGGCCTAACCAGAACTGCTTAATGCGCTCGCGCTCTTCCTGGGACGACGTATTCCAGATCTTCTCACGCGATATGCCAGAGGAGCGGCGTTCCAACTCGTTAGCCATGACATTGACAGGGGAGGTGATCTTCTGCTTCTTTTTCTTTTTGGACTTCTTTGACTTGACCTCGGAGCCGTTGGCGTGGAGCCGCCCGGAAACGCTGCCCCCATTGTAAGAATGCAGGTGATGTTCCTCGTCACTCTCTGTTTCATCATCCCAGTATTCGGGGTTGTTACTCTCGCCGGAAAGCTCGTGGTTGGTGGGTGCCGCTTGCTGTTGATGGTGCCGTGACTTGGTCTGGGGAGAGCCCGTCGCCGGAGCGCGGGGAGGCGGCGCGCTGTTTGTGGAAGCTGGACTAGGCAGACCGTTGGGAGCATGTACATCCTCGGCCTCAGCAGCCTCCGCCGCAGCGGCGGCTTTGGCGGCGAGTTTCGCGCGGCGCTTTTGCTTCTTCTTGTTGACGGCTGGGGCCGAGTCAGCCTGGCCCGGTGCTGGCGAAGCGCTCATATTTGTCGGGGCGCCGCCCTTGGATGACGAAGTCGTTGTCGGAGATGGCTGAGCCGGGGGCGTCGGGGACGAGGACTTGGGCACAGTGATGGTCTTGGTACCGTCCTTATTTGTGTACTTTGATTTTGCCGTTGGTGCCTTCGGGGCTGGGGTTGCAGCCTGCACGACCGGCTGGCGGTTACTGGCAGGCATCACGTCAAGCCGGGACGGCTTTAGGGACGGCGACAGACGAAGGAGTGTCAGGCAGAGTAGAAGAAATGGAGGCGAAGGTGTGCAAATGGCGTGCCTTCTGAGTTATGACGCAACAGTATTCGAAGTCATGAGAGCGTTGACATATGGGCAAACAGAGTGACTGGGGGGTCGGGCAGTGGTTGACTGGGTCCGAAGGATCGTACTTTTGATTGGCAGGTTGAGGTCAGCGACGCGATCGATAATCCTTGTTCGACGTGGGAGAAAGGAAAGAAATGCACGGCTACGGTGGCGGGCAATCGTCAGTCGGTACGCTGGTTCTCGTGGTAAGTCAGTCAGAGGGAGTGTGAGAGTGTGTTCTGATCGTTGGTGGTGTTCTTGGTCGTGCCGTGCTTTAGCCCCTCCCCGGAACTCTAGTGTTGTAACCAGCAAGTCGTAGTGCAGCCCGGGTCTTGGATTCAATTTCTTGGGGGGCAGCATCCGCTCTGCGCTCTGCGCTCTGCGAGGATTGGGAGGCAAGTTGCTAAGCTAAGAGAAGAGGGTACCTACGTGGATGGGCGACGACAAAACGTTGGTCCGATCCGGAAGGGAACAAACGAAACAGAGCGAGAGAGCGCAACAGCGGCAAGTTGCAGGCTTGTGACGACAGCAATGATAATAAGCAATAAATGCATCCAATATTGGATCTGTTGTCTGGTGTTCGTTGTTGTTGTTGGCAGATAGGGTAATATGCGTGGGCAATATGTCCCCTACGTGGACCCCAGCTGAATGACTGAATGAACCAATTCAAATCAATGGACAGGCAGTTTGTCTGTTGGCGGCGAAGGGATTCTGGCCACCCTCAGGCAGGTCGTTCGGATTTGGAAACCAACGGTCAATCAATATGGCCGTGTACAAGTTTGGCCGAGATTGAAATATAGGCAGTAGGTTAGGTAGGTCATCCATCTACTTTGCTTATACAACGCAATGCCACTATTGTTTTGCGGCCATTATTCGAGGTATCCGTGGTTCTATTACATCGTAGGCATATCAGAGGCTTGATACGACGGGGACCCCCCTCCCCAATTGACAGGACAAGACAGGACAGCCGACACAGGCTTACGGTTGCACAAATACTCTGACTTTGCCCTGCAATGTAAGGCAGAGTTTGTGGTTGCGCCATGTCGCAATGGGCTTCTACTGTTTCCTGTGTGGTGGCTCTTGCTATCCAGCCAATTTTATTCACATTCACCAACTGCTCGAAGTATGTGCCAGCTCGCTGGTATGGGCTTTTATTATCCGCCGATCAACTGGCGTGCCGGCAGACCGACGATATATGTATTCGATTGAAAATCCCATGACATTCGAGAGACCTAGGTAGGCTATGTTTGTAGGTATGGGGGTTTTTTGTTTTATTCTTTTGAAACGATGCTTCAATGCTATGATGATATTCGTCATACTGAATTCAAACACTCGGGCCGACGATCGCATACATCTAAATGCCCTTTCGATCCTCCACTAGAAACTCAAAGCCAAGCCCCAACCTCGCCTGTACAGGATCTAGCATTATTTGTGTGCAGATTTCTGTGCGCCTGTCATCCATCGATTTGACAATAAAGCAGCCGCCTAGTCTGGTAGGTGACATTCTTGCCTTAATTAGTTTATGTAATCCACCAACAATACCCATGATTTGTAGTGGTTGCACGTGACTCTCGCTCTCTCGCTCTCTTTCGCTGCTTCTCCCAGATGTTGGCTGGTTGGGGAGGAGGGGGATAACCGGCCCCCATAATAAAAAGGCTCACCCGCATTGTACCTGGCTGGGGCCCCCAGCGCCCCCGAAATTCCTCCTCGCCTCGACTGCCGCCCTACTAAAACGGGCAAGCAACCATTGAACTTCCTCTACTGGCTGTTTTGGTAGCATCGTGATTCTTTGCCGGTTCTCCCGTGGCATACCAACAGTATTGCATCCCACACACTAGTCCTGCCACAACAGATCGTTCAGTTATGGCCAAGGGCTGCTACTATCTCATTGCTTGCTACCAGCTACACATGGCCCAACTGGTCTGCCCAAAACCATACGGCCACGGTGAACAGGGCCGATGAGACACCGCCATGGGAGACTAATATCGCTTGAATACCCATCGTGATAACGGATGCGGATTCGGGCAGATCGTGGTCGCGCTTCCTGAACTTGTTAGGCGTAATCTGTCTAATCCTTCCATCCCTTGGATTGGCGCTCGGCGACGCCAATATCCAGAGGCCAGGCCGTTCACTCGCTCAATCAACCAGAGCCCTAATATCATGGCTGTTTCTGGTGTAGGTTATTCACACTCCCAGAGCGATCGGGGAGGCAAGGGGTAAGTATCTATGCCGAACTCTGGGAGAAGAGTCCATCATCTACCGAAATAAGGGTTGGTATATAGGAGCGCCAACTCTCCCGCTTTGTTTCTATGATCAATTCATGAAACAAAAAACACAAACACTCAACATTATACACAATTACACTGACGTGTTTATCTACACACGTATCCATCTGCTTATTGAGAACGAAACCGTTGCATGTTCCCACTTGCCGTAATGGTTGGGATACACGTACCGGATTTGTATTGACAGAATGTTCTCTTCGCATCACTGGAATGCAAGACCCCCACCGAGGCTCCTTAGCTTAACTCTGGCCCCCTATTCAAGTTATTGACAAGTCATTGGAGGACTGCGGCAAACAGAATCATTAGATTGGCAGGTTGTTATCTGAGCATAGGCAAGGTAGCCTTCTTTATCGTTTGTAGACATATAGCAGTTGACGTCGACTCCGAACTGTTTGCATATCGTGCTTCCAATAAATCCACTTGGACAAGTCACAGTTGAAGCTCATGCGCTGCGCTAGTGGTCCGAGTCATGACCAGTTGTTGAACGCGAGGCCTGGGCCTCGGCCGAGGTCTACAGTGGGCACGTCATGTAAGAAGCAACGAATTTAAGGGTTATGGTAATGAAAGGGAGCGATGTAGCCCCGTAAACCCCATCCGTCGTACTGTCGTTGGCTGTTATTCTGTCTTGAACAGATTCGGCCTAGATTAGCAATCAATCGGGGGTTAAAGAAGGTTTTCTTTGCCACCATAAATAGTATCTACCGGAAATGAGGTTGGGCATACAGTATAAGATACTACTATGTAGTAGTCGGTCTATTCGGAACCTGAGCGTTCAGGTACGATGCCTTTAATACGTCATATTGAGCGTGTCAACCGCTAATAGCCCCCAGGAGATAAAGTGCTTCCTCGGAGAAACAAACTCGATCCGTGATGAGGACGCCTCCAGGCTTGAGGAACAAAAACACACGCATCTCGCATCCTATGCTGTCCCGCCGTCCCTACAGAATCCAGGTCAAAAAGGTCCAGATCGCGATAATTCAGGGGTGGCCAACCCACGGCAGTTGGTGGTTGAAGATCTGATGGGATGGAGCCGCGCCGGCGGAGCCCTGAGATGCATGGATAGGCCGTCGGCCTGACCGGGGTCTTTGTTGACAGCAGGTGGGGCTCGCCAGCTTAGTGCTTCACAGCCTCAAATGCTGCATCATTCGCGTGCAAGTAATTATTGAACGCCGTATTCCCCCGTCGCATTGCGTCTGGTTCAGCTGGTCTCGATCATGTCGGGATCAAATGATATGTAGAATAGGGAAGAGGAATTCCAAGCCTATGCGAAACAACGTGTTCCTTGTTTGCCCGCTTTCCAAGTACGAGGGACTTGGCGAGGATGAGGGAGAGAAGGAGCCCTCATAATCCAGCCCGTACTGAAACTTCAAGGAGCTGAAACGATTTGGGGGGAGAGATACGTCAGCAAAATCGACGATCTGTGGTCCACGTTTATCACGAAATCCAGGACCGAGGAAAGTTGGACGCGTTATCACAAGTAGATGCCTGCATATCTAGAGTATGTTTATTGAATGAGCATGTAAACATCTGGGCCTTTAAACAACCCACCATTGCAACCAACCCATCAAGGTAAGGCAGAGCCGTAGATGCGGCAAGCTTCGGGCGATGGATGCGCTCGTTGGCGGGATTGGTCGGAGGAGTCATCAGCGTATGTAAGCCCGCCAACGCATCGCACTGCGGTAAATGATGGCTTAGTTTTACAAGCTGTCATTCTCTCTCTCGCACTGAAGTATCATGCTTCATAAATGACAACATTGAACTTCAAGGTCTGGCGAGGTCAAGAAACGAAGCCCGCAGGAATTACCTAAGGACGGGAAGGAAAGGTGGATGTCATGTCTCTAACCTAGCTACAAACGTACCTAATTATACGAACGAACGACCCGCGGACAAGTCTGCATTCAAGTGCTTTTTTTGCTGCGCTGTCTTTCTGCCCATATCGTATTGAGGATCAATGTATTAAACACTTCCTCGTCCTCGCCATTCCGTCGCTCAAAGGCGGCACTGCGGCTGCGGCGCAGCGCATAACATTGAACAACAGCACAGACAAGATAGAGACCGTATTCTTGATACTGGCAGACTGGGGGTTCGGCTCGGTTCTGGAAGGGGGTTCGATGTCCAATTGATCGCCAGACCGAACATGCCTAGGCTGGTTCCATCTGGCAGGACAGGACTCGTATTCCACCTCTGGCAGTCAGGGTCAAGGATAACCCAAAAAAGGTCCCTCACCCAATTTTACCCCCTTCTTCCCAGGAGGTAATCATAATAATAATCAAAAAGATATGAGAGAGCGAGAGAGAAGGAATAAAAAAAAAGCTATTACCAAACCTCGTCCCAATCTTCCTCAAATCCTTCCCACCTCGCCGACGCCATAGTATTACCTTTTCTCTCTTCTTCCCACCCCGTACCACCAAACAAGGACCGACAAGTCCTTGGATCTTCGATTACGACAAGTTCCCCCTTCCGAGCCTTTTACATCCATCCCTCCACGAACCACCAGCTGGGCCTCTTGGACCAATTACGCAATAAGTCGCTGCAGCTACTGAAAACTATCGGGTCCTTCCAAATCTTAGCATTCCCGCCGTGGAGGCCTCGAGCCCGCTGAAGAGCTTCATCGTGCGCCTTTTCGTTCGTCCGCGCCTTGTTCCTGTCGCTTTCCTAGTCCCCAGGTAGCCCGGTGGCCCAGAGAGCCCAGAACAGCCAGCCAGCCAGCGTCCAGCAGTCAGCAAAAGCCGTGGTCCCATAAAGCGTTCCCGTCGCTTTTTTCTCCATCCGAGCTGCAACTCGAGCAGACTACTACCTGCTACCACTACTGCTCCGTACACGTAAATACGAACTACTTACGACGACTTGTTCTCGCAACCAAACCAAACAAAGCGGATCCTCCCTCCCCTGGGGACAGCCCGACTACGAGAGACCTATCTCTTGGAATTTCCAAACTGCTGCTTGTTTGACGGATTCTTTCGTCTTCTTACTCTCCCGTATCCCGCGCATTCCTAGTGTCCATAGCCATGGCAAATGCAAATCCGGGCAATGTTATCCGCAGGTAAGACGTTTTTTTTGTTGATGCGCTCGAGTGAATGAGGTCGTCCGTTGGTTCCGTCCGCCCGCCCGCCCGTTCGTTGAAGAAATAAGCCTTGTTTCTCTCTTATCTCCCAATCTCCATCCATCCCAGTAGCGGCTATCCCAGGTTGCGCGCGCGTTGTTATTATTATTGTTGTTGTCGTTGTCGTTTGCTGCCCGCATCACGGTTGCACGCCTTCGTTTTCCATCCCGCATCAATCGACGTTTCGTCGGAGACCATCACGAAAGAAAAAGAAAAGGGAGCTATGTCGTTCGTTTCGATGCAGCCGGAATTCCGCTTCCCAATTCCCAACCGATGAGATCTCTCTCTCACCCACCCTCTCTTCCCTAACCTATCTTGTCATGTGTCTTGGGTCCCTGCCGATCATTTTCGTCTCTCGGCTCACGCGGTCCTGGTGACCTACCTTCTCATGCCGCCGCTTAATTGGAGGAGCTGCCGAGCTGACTGGTTATATTCTTCGCCCTCTATAGAAAGCTGGTCATCATAGGCGATGGCGCCTGCGGAAAGACATCTCTGCTGAGTGTTTTCACTCTTGGATATTTCCCTACAGTAAGTTGCCCCCTCCGCCATCGCGTGCTCCATTTAACATTGTCGCTAACAAGTCACGCAGCACTATGTAAGTCCCATCTTAAATGTTTCTCGTCACCCAACGCAGTCGTCCGAGCAACCCGCAACCATATTCCGAGCTCTACCCATCAGGGCCTGATCCGATCGAACACGATTCTAACCGCGCATCGTCCCCCGAACAGATTCCTACGGTCTTCGAGAACTATGTAACAGATTGCCGAGTAGACGGCAAGTCGGTACAATTAGCATTATGGGATACGGCAGGACAGGAGGATTACGAAAGGCTGCGGCCACTGGCATATTCGAAAGCACACGTCATCCTGATAGGCTTCTCGGTGGATTCACCGGATTCCCTGGACAATGTGAAGCATAAGGTGAGTTACATCCACATCCATCCACGTGGGAGTTTGTTTCGAGTCACGTTACAAGCAAGCCAGCCCCAGCCGGCTTGGTGCAACAAACAATAAATGTGCGTGGAGTGAGGTCTGACAAGATATTAATTCCCTTGGTGCAGTGGATAGAAGAAGCGACCGAGCGCTGCCCCGACGTGCCCATCATCCTGGTGGGTCTGAAGAAGGACTTGCGCGACGACCCCGTGGCCATCGAGGAGATGCGCAAAAAGAGCCTGAAGTTCGTTGCGGAGCGCCAAGGCGAGGCCGTGGCCCAGGAGGTGGGCGCGCGCAAGTACCTCGAGTGCTCCAGCCTGAGCGGCGAGGGAGTTGACGACGTCTTCGAGGCCGCCACGCGCGCGGCGCTGCTCACGTTCGAGAAGGGCGAGGGCGGAGGCTGCTGCGTTGTGTTATGAGAAGGCTTACCTAGCAGCCACGTGGAAAGAGAATCGACGCCATGGGGATGGGAAGAGAAGGCACTGTACATAATTCGGAAAAGAGAGGGAAAGGAGGAAGGGTGGCTCCAAGACGCCCTCTGTTACGCATCACCGCATTACCGACGAACGACGAAACCTAGGTCCACGAACATTTCCAACAACTACTTCGAGCGAGCGACATACCCCCCGACTTTGTGGTGTAGATGCCATAATGCGCAGGCAACGGACATCGCACCATGGCACTTGAGAATGAGCAAGTCTCTCTTCTCCCAACCCATTGCGACCTTGAGGAGGTAGAGCTCTATTGTAATAATACCATCCTACATGAATCTATATCCTCATGCGCAATGGGTTTTATGCCGGTTCTCCTTGGACACATGGTGGTATGAGAAAAAAAAACATCAGTTGGGATCAGGAGGGGGGCGCATATTCCGGCGTATACTTAGGGGGCAAAGAGAAAAACATCTATTCGGGACAAATTGCCATGGCACATCCATCTCTATTTTTCTTTTTCTTTTTTTGCATGGAAGGGGGTGTGGGCAGAGGAACACAACACGGAACGTGGTTGGGGATAATCAACATCATCGTACGATAGGGGAGACAGAGCTGCAGTCGTTGCATCAGAAAGCAGAAAGCGAAACGATCGATATTATATATCTGGATCAATCAGCGTAATCAACAAGACAGACACTTATCTTCCACACTATTCATTCCTGCCTGGAGCTGGTCTCGTGCTATCGCCAATTATTGCAAACCTATCCGCAGAGACCGGGTATTCCGTAGTTTGACTGCTGCGGCTGTTCTCATCCATCACGTAGTAATCACCAACTACCACCAACCAGCAGCCCATCGCCAATCACCCCGGAGCCCATCAGTCCGTTTCAGGATATACGAGGATAGCTGCATCAGCTATCTGGTCACAAGGTCTGCTCATATTCTGCAATTACCGTCGAAAGTTCAGAATGCGCGGTGTATTGACAAGATTATATACAGTTCACTGGAATATGAATCTAGCGCTTTTGTTGTACAAATACAAGTTGAGTCAAGTGCAGTGAATTCAGTGTGCAAGTAATCCCACACGCCTATTTAACGTGTCCATCCATGGTTCCAGGCCTCGCGGGCAGGAGTTTCGACCTGCGGACGGGCGTACTCGATAGGGAAGTTGTGGTGCTTGAAGACGCCCTTCTTCTCCATTGCCACACGGTACAGGTAGCCTTCGTTCTGGTTGCCAGGGCCCGAGGTCAGGCGCAGCTCTTCGCAGGCGGAGTGCATGGACTTGTATAGTCTAGAGAGGAAAGTAGTCAGCATTGGTCATCGGTCGTATGCCGCTTGTTGTCGTGTGTGTGTGTAGATGGGTCATACCGTGCAAGCTCCTTCTCTTCCCGTTCTCGTTCCTTCCGTTGGAACAATTGCCAGGCTCGGTGGATGGTCCAGTGCCGCAGTGCGCGATTACGAGCAAAACGAAGAGGCGCGGGGACTTTGCGAGGATTGGAGACCTTCAGGTTCTGGATACGAGGATCAGGCTCATCGCCCTTTCCCTTCTTCCTCTTCTTCTTGGAGGACTTGTCCGCTTTCGCAGGTGCTGGGGACGTGAACGAGAATGACCGTTGCTGATGGGTGACTGTAGTCGCTGTGGATTTTCTGATGCAACAAGAAACGAAAGAATTGCCGGGAATGCGCTGGGAAGCAGTCGTGGGAGTGTTGAGCGAGAGTCTCGAGAAGAGACTGCGCACCGAGGCCGCCATGGTGACACAGTATGAGTATCTTTTGACTGTATCAAGGTCGGGGATCTATTCTTTTCGCAGCAGAGGACTGGAATGTGGCGGCGTCGAATACTTCCCAGCGGATGTGGGATTCGTTGGATGTTCTGCTTTCCGCCTCTTAGTGTAAGGTCCCTTAGGATCGCCCTCTTTCTTCTTCGGACGCCCACGCTTAGGGGGTTGTACAGGTTCCGGGGCTGGTTCTAGTTCTGGTTCCGGGGCTGGTTCTGATTCTGGTTCCGGGGCTGGTTCTGATTCTCGTTCTGATTCGGGAGCCGATATTGGTGAGGAATCCCCGACTTCAACAGTTGTCGCGTTGATGTCGTGGTTTTCGTCGAGTCTGGCAAGAAACTCGTCGAGGAGGTCTCGGTCAGGAAACTTCTCAGAAACCTCAGACACTATTTCATTAGCACGTTCTGTGTCACCAATGATACGCAATGCCGAATCTCGATATTCCTCGTATTCTTGGGCGTTGAGAGCTGCAGGTTGTAGGTGTCCTCTATCCTCTTTGTAACGATGGTGGATATCCTGCAACAAGACGAATTATTAGCTCGACGCTCTCAGCAAGACATCAAAATTCAATAGGCTAAGGCTATGATTGAACAGAGCTTGGGGTTGGGATCAACAGAAGCTCCGGGCCCGATTTAGTTACTTGGTTCGGTAAGGCTCTACCCCACTTGGGCGAGGGGCCCAAAGCAGGCCCCGCCATTGGCTGTATCACATATCAATGATATCTAGCTCAGACAGAATATTCTCGGGGTCTACCCTCTCACACTACAACAAGTGAAATAATAAAACATGATACGACTCGCCATGGCCTTTGAAGAGAAGAGAGAGGAGTGAGAGGAAGAAAAATGAAAAAGAAAAAGAAAAAAGGAGTGAAAGAAAGAAAAGAAGAAAACAAAACGAATAAAAGACTCCCAAGTCAGGAACGGAAGACTCACCCGAAATACGTTTTTGTCAAATGCACCGTCCATATATATGAGCACTCTGTCCGGGTTGCCATCGCATATACAGTCCCTTGCCTCCTGGCCAAGGTGCTTGAGATGTTGATCCGCAAGCTTATCTAACGTGGTTTCCGTCATACGGCAGAGAAGCTTTTCCATGGACTTCAACTGGTTGTCTCTCTGCGGCAAGTCCTCCATCAGCGTCCTTTCGGCCCTGAGTCTCCGGATGATCCAAGCAGCCTCGCCCAGCTTGGTGCGAGCCTCTGCCACCGAAAACCGGATGCATGCGGGTATCTGAGAGGCCTGCTTGAATTTGAAGTCCCACATCTCCACGACCTTCTCCCACTGTTTATGCGACAATTCCGGGTTCTCAAGGACAGCACGCAGTGTATCAGGAACAAGTCTGGTAGCGCCGGGCTTGAAACCAAGGATTGCGATGGCTATCTTCAATATCGTGGGGCGAATCTCGTCGATCCGCTCCAAATCTTCGTGTGGCTGGAAAGGGACTATCCCGTCTGGCACGAGGATATCGTCCGAAAGATGAAACCGAGCACTATCGCTCGGCTGCGATAAGACGCCCACGGCTCGTTGTTTGTCCGTGGCCTTGTTCTCCTCAACCACTTGCAGAAGATAATCGCCTGGCTCGTATCTCATGTACGGCTGGTTGGGTAAAAGGTATGTCACAGCCTTGGCTGTCACGCCTTGTTCGATCCGAACTGTGGCATAACGGGTTTCCAATTCATCTTTTCGCGGAACGTAAGGCCGATATAATTCATCCCACGTCTTGAACCCGTTGAACGCCCATTTTAAGTTCTTTGCGTCTTGCTTGCGGGGACAGTCTGGGGAGATACGATCGGGGCTGGGACAGATGTCGCAGGTCGTCATATGGTCGGTGCGAGCGGCGCGGGTCAGCGCCCGTGTCTGCTCATTGTATAGCGCTCTGACTCGCTCTTGTTTTTCAGCCCTGTCCATGATTGTACTGTATCGATCCAAAGCAGTACCGCGTAGGGCTCCAAATGCTTCTTTGCACCCGAAGCCAAGGGACGACAAGTACTTGTGCCAATCAGGTTTGCCCATGGCTTCGGAAACCCTGGCTGGTACTTGATATACGTCTTCAGTGTCAAATTGGAAGAGGGTTGAGGGCCCCCCGACGCCGATGGGAGCCATTCGTGAGGGAGCATGCGAAGAAGCTGGCGTCGGAGGTAGGAGGAACGACGACGGGATGGGATCAACGACAAGGCGAAGAAAAGAGAGCAACTAGTCGGAGATACTTGAGCCGGACAATGCCAGCTGCAGAAAGAGGACGATGGGACGTAGTAGGGGTAGAATGGTGTTGGGTCGGCAATAGCGCGACCAATTGTAACAGATTCCTAGGTGACGATAATGGTAATGGCGATGTCGATAATGTCTATGATCGAATGCAATGGGATGCAAGAATGATAAAGGATCTGAGTCGATGGGCAGGCAAGCAAGTAGTGGTGAAGTTCGGAGCCAGTGGAGGGAAGGTGCGGCGGTAGTGAGTGTGTAAAGGGGAGAAAGTGCACCAAGCTGCAGTGGCACGAGGCTGAAGACTGGCAGTAGCAATGCTTCTCGTGCTTGTACGGAAGGCAAGCCCAGCAAAGGTAACGGAGAAACATCCGGCGGAAGACTGGAGCGAGGGACTGGATCCAAACTGGTCATACAACCTTTATACTCGACGTGGCGCCTGTTGAAGCAGTCTTGTTCGACACACCCATCCTGGCCCCATGGACGGGCCGGGCCTACTGGGGATCGAAAAGGCAGGTACAGTGGTTTTCCACGATACCTATAAAATTAGACCACACAGCTAGACTCGGAGCTGCATCCAATGTTCCGTCAATACGCGCTGCGGTATCTTGGTACATTTGATGATTCCACTTAGAATATCTATCTCTAGGTACTTTAAGGTGACGGGAGAGCTGACGCTAGGAAACCACTACAACGAATGAAGCCGTACACTTAGCCACCGCGGGGGTGATCATATCTTCCGAGCATGCGTGGCTCATCAACTTGGTTGCATGAAGCTATCCAGGACGGTCAAGTATACTAATGATATCCGCTGTACCAAGCGCCCAGCTTCGAGACCAACGCGTGGGGAAGTGAATACTTACGACCCACAGTCTTGCATTGCCGGAACACTTACACTACGAGAACAGACTTGGGAAGGACCGTAAGTCTCGCGCGGAATGTGAGCACGTTGGTTCAACTTACCTGACCCATTCGCCTACCACCAACAAAGTGAGGTCTTTTAGTTCGAACAGAACCACTTCCACTGACATCTGTTTCTTTAACCTTAAGAAGGTAAGTATGGGCGTGATCAACAACGATACCAGTGTACTGAAAAAGCTTGTTCCTGGATCTAATGCCGTGACGGCGCCATGAGGGATTTGCCCACTTTGTCGCCTTCGTCACTGTACAAACACTCTCCCCTTAGCACCTGTGACTCCCATGTACACTTACTTCAAGACTTCTGGGTTTGAGTAAAGTATACCTACCTAATGTTCTGGACCCAGGCGTTTCTCTCTTTTCTGTGTGTCATGGACCGATGCGGTTGACAGCCAGGCAGTAGTATATGCGACCTTTTCAACCTGGTCTCGCGCCAAAAGTTCTCCATCCTCAACAAAATTTGGTAGACCCATGTTTGGAGGTTCTGAGGTCTGTCAATTAGGCACGCAAGAGAAGCATGTCGAAATTCTAGGTCGAAAGAATTTGCAACTACGGTAGAGAAACCAGGCCCATCACACCCTGACACTAAGCTCTTGACTTGTCACTTCTGCCCCTACGGCGCGCATGTTTTCTTGACTGTTGTTCCCTCCTACGGTTTGTTGTTTCCTTTTAAGTGAAATCGACTCTTGTGAAGGATAGAGCCAGACGGGGAGCATCTCACTACTAATTTCAAGCAAATCATCGGTATACTAACAGCTTCTTTGCATCTTTCCATATTAATGAGCTTTAAATCCGTTTCACAGCCGTTGGAAAGTCTTGGATAGTGTATACTAGAGTCTGAGCTGATGTCCATTTTCGATGTGTTCATTTTTAGGAGAGTTTGAAGACGTTATACCCGCCACGGTGGCACGGTGGCACGGTGGTGTCGGTTCGCTTACCGACTTACCTCTCAACCACTACGTCCTACGGTTTGGCGAGACCCAGCTATGTGGGTAAGAGAGTCAGTTCCGATAACCTTTCATAACTTCACGTAAAATTGACTAAGAAGCTATGCCAGACACTCGTAGAAAAAATACATTCAAGGGAGAATGGACCAATGGCTGTTACTTCAGGAGGGGTTCATTATCCCCCTATTCGATCCTCGCTGAAACCAGCGTCCTGCATTCGCATTCCACCAGATTTGTTTCAGTTGTTCCGTACCCAGCCAATTTGATTCGGGCCTCGATGATATATAGAGGGGCCTGCTGTCTGACAATGGAGTACATCCTAGAATCATCTTGGATTACTCATTTGGCACTTCCGGGATAGGGAAGTTCGGATTGGTGATCGGCCCATCGTCCCCCTCGACATCAGGCAAGCCGCACCGGTTGAACCACGTCTCGGCCTGGTTGGTCCAGGTACCCAGGATCGCGTGCTTGTCGGCACGCCCGTCCCCGTCCAGGTCCGGGTAGTACATGCAGGTGCCCGCGACCTTGTTCTCGAACAGGCGGTCGGTCCGCTTGTCCCAGCTGAACGAGGAGCCCGACGTCTGGTCTGGGTTGCTGACCCCGCGGTTGTACCAGACGAATGTGTCGCCGCTGAACTTGTCGGTCCAGAGCATGTCGGCGCGGCCGTCGCCGTTAACGTCGGCCCAGCGGAAGTCGGCCCGGTCCCGCAGGTCGGGGTCCGCGAACTTGATCTGGCCGGCGTTGCGCCAGGACCCGTCGCTCTCGTGAACGAAGCCGGTCGTTCGACCATCCTTCTCGATGCAGAGGTAGTCGCCCCGCTTGTTTCCGGTCAGGTCAGCAAAACGCACGGCGAGGTCGTGGATGCCCAGGCCGCGCCGCTGCGAACACTGGAGCGCGGATGCTGGGTTGGCATCGTGCTGCCAGTTCCAGCCGCCCGTAGAGGGGTACCTGTTCAACCAGACCTGCACACGGTTGTTGTTGTCCGGATCAGTCCATACAATGTCGCAAGCGCCGTCGCCGTCCCAGTCTGTCAAGTGGAGATCCCGGCGATCGAGAGGTCGGCCCACGAGCCTGACAGGGTCCCATATAACTTCGCTGGGACCCCAGAGAGATTCGTCGCCAACGATCTGGGAGCGGCCTATATTGGGATAGAGCGTCATCTCTCCCTTTGACAGAGTCCAAACATAGTCCATACGGCCATCTTTGTATCCTTTCATGTTGCAATATTTGTTGCCGTCGGCTGTGATGGAGGTTAGATGATTTACCCGGGGATTGGTTAGGGGCACTAAGGGGGTTACTAACCTTCGAGCTTGGTGCTACCCGACCCAATGTTCTTCCATACCCGCATATCGAATCGATGCTGTCCGTTCCCGAGTGTATTGTGTTGCATGAAGACATAATCCCGGCGGGGTCGTAGCCCGAAGTCCTGAGGCTCTCCGTAGATTCTGGCAAAGTGCACTCGATCACGCAGATATGTCTCGGTTGGGGTGACGAAGCCGCCCATGCCGCCATGGGTGGTACCAGAGTTCGCGCCTTTCAAGAATCCCTGGCGCCAACCGACGTTGAGCCCGTCTCCGAGCCGACCCTTTGCGCAACTTCTAGCGTTAGTCCACGTCGTCGTTTCGCCTACGTTGCCAACCCAAAGCCAATCGTCTCGGCCCTGAAATCCGTTAGGTTAATATCACAACACAGACTAGCTGAGAATAGTAGTGGCGTGGAAGCGAAACTTACATCTCCGTTCAAGTCGTGGAACCGGACTCCTCGACCGTCGCCCATGCCCTTCGCGGGAAATCGCATACCGAGTTCCTCCCAGTACCTTGGGGAGTCGTCTTAATGAAAGTAGGTTGAATCAGCACATCAAGAGCTGAGTAAGTAGGACGCCCGTAGCTTACCGATCCAACCGTTTCGCCACGCTAGGATGTTACCTCCATCATCCATGACCAAGTAGTCGGAGCGGCCATCGCCATCGATGTCACCCATTCGTACTCGATCACCTCGGAATCCCACGTTCTGCTTGAGCAAACCAATGGGCCTGAATGTTGGCGGGTTGGACTCTGTTCCATCTCGGTTGTTGATGGTCGCAAACGCGTTGCCATCCGGCGCAATGCAGACGAAGTCGTCGTATCCATCAGCTAGCCCAATGTCCAGTTAGTGGCCGCTAGGTAGGTAGAGATGTAGCAGGTAGAAACTTCGACACCAGGGACTCACCGTTCAAATCCACAAAATAAACACCACTAGCTGGGCAGTTGTCGGCCACGTTCATATCTCCAATCTTGACGAATGAGGCGTCGTTGTAGTTGCCCCTATTTCTCCAAACTCCGTATGCAACTGACCCATCTGGGCGGTCAAACCAACCCACCAGATCGTCTTTTCCGTTGCCGTACAGGCTAAAGTGAGAACTTAGTTAGCAACGTGATTGGCTGGGAAACAAGAGCAACAAGAAAGGTAACGTCTGGTTGCCAATGTGACTTACCTGGCAAAAAACCATTGATCTCTGTCGAACCCACTGTCGACCGTGAGAACAATGCCTTTCTCTTGGGACGTATGCTGGTAGATGCCGTCACCAGTACCAGACCCCCGCTGCGTGAGCCCGCCAGCGTAGACACCGGAGACAAAACCCTCGCATTTGCTGTCCCCGCCATTTAGCGGAGCGGCTTCGCGAATAAGGCCTTGCGTAGCAGCCCGCTCGATTGCAATCCTGGAAATAGGGGGTTTATATCAGCCTCGTCCGGGAACGCCACGCCACCCATATTCACAAAGAACGGAAAAGTGACTTACCACCAAACATTGGCCATCTTGACGAAACCAAAATCATTCGGATGCACGCCGTCCATGAGATCGCCCGTGTTCAAGTAGTCCATGTCGGCCAGGATGATGGGGCGGCCGTTGCCGCGGAGTCTGGTGACCAAGGCCTTGTACTGGTTGTTGATCACCACGCGCGAGTCGCGGCCGGCTGCCGTAGTGGGAAGGACCGTGGAGAGCACAATGAGGGTATCGCGCATGTCCGGCGCGGACCAGAGTCCGTTGATGAGTGACTCCATTCGCACCCCGGCGTTGTCGAGGTCGAGTCCAGCGCCGTTGTTGGCGTTGGCATCGTTGGTGCCGGCGTTGATGAGCACCACGTTCGGTTTATAGCCATACGAGTTCCTCGATTTATCGTGGACCTGGCTGATAACGTCGCCAGGGTTCGCTTCGACATTCTAGGGGTTGTTAGGATAAGTTGGCCACAGTGTACTTTGCTGCACGCACGTTATCAACCATGTTGCCGTTTCTCTTGCTGCCAACCATGTTCACCTCCCAGCCACGGTACCTTAGTTGGTCTCTGAGCGGCTTACGGAATCTTGGTGCGTTAGCTATGATCTCATTGAAGGGAGGTTTTCCACATACCCATTGCCGGAGGTCGATCCTTGTCCCCATACAATAGAAGCACCCAGGGGAAGGATACGCAGTTTAGGCGACCTTCCTTGTCGTCTCATCAGAGTATCGGAGACATTGAAACGGGCAAGTTCCTCCTCGAATAGCTCGATAGAGAAAGGGGCGGCGTGGACGTCGCTGAACCAAGTGGCCAGCGTGCAGAGAACTGCCATAAGGCAGAGCCTGTTGAGCAAGTACATCTTAAAAATGGGTTTCAGGGGCTCTGGTAAAAGGAGAACCAGTTGACTGAATGACTCCTAGTTGCCTGTCTCTGGGTCAAGCAGAGTCAACCACGGGCCGCCATAAGAATATATAGAGAAATCTCTACAAGGGTAGATCCATCAACATCCAACATCCCTCATGGCATGTCCGGTTATGCGGCATCACTGACATTTAGGTAAAAGTCTTGGGCTGGTCTTGTCTCCCTTTGGAACCGTCGGCTCGCCGTCCCTATCTATCTAGGTCCCCCCTAAATAAGTGGTTTTTGGGTTTTCGTTCATCTAACCGATTGTGGATCACCGCTGACTTCGGGAACATGCAGGTAACGTGCCAATCGTAAGAGTCTACGGAGGCCTAGACGGTCACGATTGCGCTTGTAAGACGACCTAGGCACCACCCACGCCGCACGCACTTGCCCATTCCAGCACGCGCTTCCGAAATTAATTGACACATTGCATGTGGGATATATGGATTTTTTGACGAGAATAGATTCAATATGCAGCTGAACTGGGTGCTAACCCTTGCTGTCTGTAGACGACTATACAGAAAACTCTTCCCTTGCCTTGCATATACGGTCCCGAAGAGAAATACCTCAAGTCTTGGAAACACAAAGCACTCTGATCACCGGTTCAGACTCGGAGCTCCATGGCTGTTAGATTGAAATCATGAGAGTGTCATGTGGTGATACACACCTTGTCTTGTCGGCCATCAACACGATATGATACTATATATAGCACATCTATACACGTGCGTCTATACCACTTGCACTATACCGCAAGGCTGGGCTCAATTTTGATTGGATGATAACAGTTCCCGCTAAGCAATCAAGTAGGGGACCCTGCAAGGTCTGCGAGTCTGCCTTGTGCTACACCGTCAATGATGATAGCGCTTACGTAATAAGAGTATATGCATCCTCGGATACAGCTGACGTGAGACCGGCATGCCTGGTAGGCAGATCATGGCAACAATTGCCAAGTGGTAGAGACAAGGGACCTCCCCACCCGAACGTACTGGATTTAAAACAGTTTGAGGGATGCATTGATTTAGAGTATCCTTTTTTTCAACTTGCCATCTTGAGTAAGTAGCCCACCTGGAGTTAACCCTGGCTCAATGATTGGGCGAACTATGTGTATCCATAAGAATGATGGACCAATAAAGGCTAACAGCCAATCAGATGTACTATCACATTTATAGTCAACCGCTATTGGACAATTGCCGGCCTGAGCTGACCAAAGCAGACAAATTCTGCATGTTACACCAATCTTACCAACCAAATCAAGGCCGTGCATGGAATGTGGGATGTCAGCATGTCGCCACATATCGCCGTATATCCCACCAGTAAGCGATCCCGCTCACAGTCGTCGGCTCACTGTCAGGCAACAGCCCCCAACGTGCCGGTCCGTATTATCCGTATCTTGCGCCGACTCCACTTTCAAGGCTACTCACATCCGTAACCTCCTCCGTTGTCATGATCATGGACAACCCGAGCGTTATCTGCCCTCACCCTCAGTCCTATGTAGGCAGGCGGCTTGGCTACGTCAGACACATACTGCGATATGGAAGCGCGCGAGCAGGACTCGAAAGATGATGTACAAGCCCATCTATCCACTTGACCCTGGGATGGCACACAGGTCTTGGTGGGAAGCCCTCTGCGTATTCTTCCATGTATCTTGTTGTTTGTAATGTACGAGGCAGGCGAGAGACACAATGGAGAACCGAGCTTGCTTGGCAGGATAATCGCTCGGATATATCGTGTTAGACAGTCTCGTGACGGTTACGGAAGACTGCGTCTGGCATTGGATTCGCATATGGTATTGGTCGATGGTGTGTGAAGTGTGTTGGTTGAAGGACATCAGGTCAAGAGGGATGAAACGGTCAACTTGATACGCCAATTTCGAGTCACCGCTGAGGGGGTTTGCGCATTTTCCGGCTGCTGCCAACAAGGTCTTCGTTATCCATTGGAATCATACTTATGGCCTGTTCTTTGGGTTTGAAAGGTATCGGGTACGAGGTGTTCTTTTTCGAGTCAAAAATTGTGTAGTATGAGTTTGGAGCGATTCGGTTCGCTGGGCCAGCCTGGTTGATCCGATGATTATATATATCGTGTTAGACAGAAATGTCTCATGTGACTGGTGAGAATGGATTGGTCCAATGTATCGTCCATATCAAGGGATATCTGAAGGCCAGGGGATACAACGTATGACGTCTATTTCACGTACGCCAGGAATCATATTCATCGAAATGAAAGTATTTGGCCATATCGTCGTCGGCAATGAAAGTGTGACAGGTTGGGTCATCGGCGTTTCCAAACTCGGCCTGAAAAGTATCCAGGAAGTGGCCCAAAGCGTCTCCGCTGTCTGGTTCGCCGCCACTACCATCAGAATGGTCATTGCTCTTGGCCCCATCCTCGCGTTCAAACCGGACTTTCTCAAACAGACTGCTGATAGGACGTCGCAGGTTGGTGGCAGTGGAGTTGACGAGCCAGCCCTCATATACGACACGGGCGTACTGCCACGCCCGTTCGCATTCGGGACTAGGCGGCCGGTGACGCAGCTCGTGGAGCACGAAGGCCAAGGCGTGCCACTGACTGTATGTCTGCGCGTGCCACGCCCACGGCGAAAGGGTAGGATTTCCTAGTATGTCGGCCGCAGCCTCGAGGAGATCGACGGCAGCAGCGAATAGCTGGTCACGCGTAGCACCAGTCCCTTTATCTGATGTCGTCGTCATACCCTGGGCGGCTTGATGGCGACTACTGCCCTTTTCGCGCGACGGCCAGTGCGCCATAAACCAGAGGCGCTTGGCGATCATGCGACCCGCGAGCAGCATTCTGAGCTGGAAGGGGATGTCTGGACTGCAGTGTCTCAGGTACCGGTCCTGGAGTCGATACTCCAGGTTGCGTATTACCACCTGCTTCTCGGTCAGAGGCATGCCGTCGTCATTTACAAGCCAGACTGCCTCGAGGGTTTCATAGCGGATTAACAAGAACGTCATGTCTGTAATTCCATGGTTGCATTCGGGTGGGAACGCCGGCATCTCCGGGGATAGGTCGGCGTCGTTGACGTGCAGCGGCAGCCGAGTATCGAAAGAACGTGGGCGTACGACAGGCTCAGCGCCGCAGACCTCAGCGGTGCGATGGTCCAGTATACAGATATACCACCACAAGCGACGGCGCATCTCGGCCTCAAAAGGAGGCAGGCCATAAGCATCGCCGTCGCGGTGTAAGCCCATGGCCCGGGCTAGATGGTGTACAAGAACCACGAGCGACCGGACTGCTGCCGTTTGTCCGGCTTTTTTCTCGCTCTTCTGCAGCGCCTCAATGTAGTATACGGCTGCTTGGAGGAGAGTCGGACTGCGTGTGCTGAGAAAATGCGCTCGGGCCAGAGCCTGTTCCACGGCGGCGCGGTATTGGTCCAGGGCCTGGTGGCGTGTCTGTCCCAACTCAGTAGAGCATCGCACGTCGCTCAAAGTGGCGACGGAAATGTAGTTGACTGCGAATACGAGCGCTTGTGTGTCGTGGCCGATCTTGTCTTGCGCAGCCGATGTGTTCCAGTACCGCCGTGTGAGTGTCGGCAGATGTACCAAGCGCATCACTGGCGCCACATTTGCACAGAAGGCTGCAAAAAGGACCGCGGCCTCCACTAATGATGGTTGCGGCTCACGTGACGTGGATGATGAAGTACCGAGTCCAAAGAGGATGGTGCTGGGACTGGTGGCTGGCGTTGTTGCCGTGTTCCCATCAGAGCGTGTGGTTGTCATCGGTCCCTCGCTGTCATCTTCATCGTCGGAAGATGGCTCCAATAGGAGATTGCGAAGCTCCTCGACCTGGATTGTGCATAAGTCTTCGTAGCTTTGATGGGGATTGCTGGCCCGGGGCCAAAGAAGCATCAACTTACCTCATCCATTAGACCTCCCCACATGGCATCGTTGAGGTAGTGGCTGTTGGTCTCTGTCACCTTGAGTCGGCCGAGGCTTCCCTCGTGCGTGCTGTCGGGAGTGGCAACGACATTCCTCGCATTAGATCGAGGAGTGCTGGTTGTCAGCGTCGAACTAGCCGCAGCTGTAGGACTGCCATGTTCGATTTGGGTTTGATCGTGCTGCCCGGCATGCCGTATCATTGCTTCGAGACGGGTCAAGCGCTCCGCTACTAGCTGCTCGTTTACTGCAGGTTCGCCAGGGTTTCGTCGCCGCTTGGGAGCCCGGCCCCGGCCGGTCGGATAGACGCAGTCTTGGCCCAGACCGCCGTGAGCGCGGGTGCAGTTGCCACAAACGGGTTGTCGCCGGTCACAGCGGACTCGACGGGTTTTGCATGAGGTACAGCTGCGGATGGGATAGTGCATCACGGGCGCCGCCGCCGTTTCGTTGGGAGTAACAGAGGCCGGGGAGACAGGCAACTTCCAGCTGACCAAGGGCTCTGAAGGGGATGATGCCATCACTGGGACTGAATTTCCGATATTCTCTTTACAATAGCCAGGTTACATGATCATGTTACGGGGCCAAATAGAGGTTCCGATCGTCCCCAATAATACCGCACTGATACCGTCATTGCGATTGACCCGTTAGTTGCGGCCTAGCTCGGGGGGGGGGGGGGGGGGGTGGGGGGGAGGTGTGGGGNCCCCCCCCCCCCCCCCCCCCCCCCCCCCCCCCCCCCCCCCCCCCCCCCCCCCCCCCCCCCCCCCCCCCCCCCCCCCCCCCCCCCCCCCCCCCTGCGGCCCAATTGGGGTCAAGGGACGGCTGAAGAGAGGGCTGACGGGCAAGTGAAAACCGCTAACCTAGCTGCCGCATTTCAGGGGTGTTTTGGCACCTGCATGCCGACCGGACTTGCATCGATAGAGCTTACGCGGGTTTTGTAACTGCACACACTAATTTGCTGCACAAGTACATTCCGCTTCACTCGAGCAGGAAACAGAAAAAAATCCGATTAATTATTTGTGTGCTATAAGGTATGGACATGACTCTCGTCCGATCATAGGTTTGCTATTACAATTCCACGTTTATATCAAGAGCCTCCTGAACCATATTCTGTTGCCTCTTGCTCACGTTCACCGAGACAACTCTACGCCCCTACCTTGACAAACTAGTGTTAGAGGCGACTATCTCATATCTGCCGATTAAAGGAAGACATAAAACCCATTGTCTCCCTTCGAAGTACATGATTGCTATACAGTATATTAAGCATGAAAGAAGACGACAAAGCCATTCGAAACCTCTTTCGATCCTCTCTGCCAGTCATCAGAGCTGCCCAAGACAATGTATTATAATCTGATGGGCCGTGGCATGCGGCAATACCATGCGTATAGATACTCGTGGCAGGACTTGAGCAGTATTGGGAGCCTGATTCTGCCATATAGTTATACCTGCATATTCCCAAGCACCAAACACACATATACACACACACATACTGCTACCCAGACTCTCATCACACCATTGCTACACCATGTCGGGCTCCAGAAATACTTTGCGCACTTGGGAGGAGTTCAGCAAGAAAGAAGAGCGTCCCCTGACTTCGAGGTATCTCTTTACCTTGGCACGTCCAGACTTACAGCCCGATGAAAGCACTCATTCCGGTACTGTATGAGACAAGGATTTCATTCAGATTGATCGTAATGACATCGAAGAATGGTCGGATTTCATTGAAGGTAATATGAACAGTGCCTTCTGCAAAGTCTTGGACAACCCCATTTCTCTTGGAAACCATTTTGTCGAACCACTAAAAGCCATCGAAAAAGGGACGGTCATTGAATTGAAGGAAACTCCTGACGATTACTTCCTAAAGGTGATGGGACCAATCATCAGTCACTCTGTTGAGTGCACTAGGTCCCTCTTAAGTGACGCCTCGGGCAATTAAATGGCCTTGAAACTCAGAGTTCCATTCTCAAAAGAGGCCGTCAAGGTAAGTCTTCTACGGCAGGAGGGTGAGGCTGGGACTCTGAAGCGACCGAACTTCCCCATCTACCTGCTAGCTAAGTCTATGCCAGGCATGAAGCCATCCAAAGATGTTGTCTCCGTTGTTGGCGAGACAGCCAGGGCAGTAGTATGGGACCCAGATTGTTTCAAAACCGTGAAAGGCTATAAAAACAACGGACGCATCCATCTAGGTAAGGTTGCAATGTACTGCAGGGCTGCTGACACATGCTTTGCTTTCACCATGACAACAGCTGGCGCTACAGTTTTCAGGTTCTTCACCATTGACAACGGTGATGGTACAGAGCGATGGGGAGTACAACTGGTGACGTTTCCCTGGAGTCCAAAGTGGTTGCCTCTGCCGGAGGAGAATCTTATGTCTGGAACCAAGGCTATCTGGGCTTCCATTATGATGAGCCTTGATCCAGAAAATCGAAGAATTCAAAAAAGAGACGCCCTCCGTCCATTGGCTTCTTGACCCAGTTTCTAAACAAAGAAACGCAGCAACGAATGCATGTAAGACAAAGGGACAGCTGATCAGTGGATCTGACATGAACACATAAGGTAGGTAGGAATTATTTGTACATAGATCAGTTACAGAAATAGCACATATGGCATGGTCTTTCAATGTAGCAATTTCATTTCCTTGAGCACTTGGATACACCACCGGAACGAAGATTGCCAAGTATGGAAGCTCTTCCTCCTGTCCCTGCCCTAAGCTGGCCCCGTTTAAGAGCAAAAACAGCACATTGAAGATCGATTTCATCAAGTACTTGGGAAGCGGAGTGCATGCACACGTGTGGAAAGTACGAATAGACGGTGACGTGTATGCTTTGAAAATGGTAACTGTTCTCTAACCTATCAAAGAAATCCTTGACTTTATTAGTGACTTGGTTATTGAAACCTGCAGTGTGTAGTTCAAGTTCGGTAACTATTTCACCCCAGCATCCTACTCCGGCGTGAAGCTGAGCAGGGAGGACGAAATGATCTACATGCGTCCGTTCAACTGCGAAGCCAGAGTATACGCACGACTGGAAGAGATCAACCAAGAGCGCATTGTTATCCCATGCCATGGATATATCTTGCTTGACCAGGAGCACCAGGCTGTATTAAAAGCCAGGGACACTCAACATGATTGGATTGAAGACTGGTGCTATGATGAAGTGTACGCTGGCTAACCCATTCAAGCTTTGGTCAAAGAATTGATCGCCTTTGAGCCTCCAGACATGAATAGGCATCTCAATCTACGGCTACCTATCCCCGCTATCGACAGTCACAATACAGCACGCATTCTGTTCAACAACATGGTGGTCCTTCATCGCTATGGTATAATGCATAGGGACATAACCGCTTCCAATGTGGTCAAGGGACGTTTTCTGGATTTCAGCACCTCCTGGACCAAACCGCACCCTTGTCTGGAAACCAAACAGATTGAGCTGGCCAAAAGCCCTTACGACCAGCTGAGCATCTCGGATGCGGATAGCCTGGATGATATGATTGAGATTTGGAACAAATATCATCCGCCTAAGCTACGTATGTGGTTGAGGGCCGCAGCCAACCACAAATTCGTCAAGCGGCTCCGATCATATGCAGCAAAGTACGAAGTTCGAGATCCTTATTTGTGGGAAATGGTTCAAAATTACAGTGGGAGGCCGGACCTGTACAAGTGGGAGCCCGAGGATCTGGAGACTAAACAGCGCAAGCGCGATTCGAAAAGATACTACCACAGACGCAAGAGACAAGCAAAGCAGATCAAGCCGCACGAAGGAGCGGAAACATATTAGCCGTGCATGACGGAGGCACCCGATTGGGACGCCACCACATCGTCACGCGTGTGGGCTCCGAGACGATGCCAACCCCGACAAACTCGGCCGCTTTCCAATCAGCTTGGCCGACCGTTTCACCCGCGCCAATCGCCTGCGGAAAATGCCAATGGCTGTTTTCTTGAATCAAGTTGTCGAAACACGGACCGCAAGCCAAATACACAGAATTTCCAAGCAGGGCTGACGCAGACGGGGTTGCCCCTCTGACGATGCGAGACGCCAGGCTGGCACCAACCATCTCAGCCACCAAACCGGCAGAACCTTCGCTTTTTGTGATTGAATGTTTCCTTGAGCCGCATGAGCTGGATGATGACTTGCCCAAGAGAGCGTGCCTCGGGCATAGTGCACACTTTCTGCCGTCCGTCTCAAGTCAGTTTGACAAGACCGATCAATTGGCCGGATCCCTGCCGCAGATCCTTTGTGACAGCATGGCGCCGGCCAATCGCAAGAGTCCTTGGTGGATTTGGCAGTCAATGGCATAACACTATCCACACCCTTCAGATCCGGAGATCTTCAAGTCTGGCATGAGATGCATAATTGCTGCGAAACATCCTGACTACCCACCGGCCCATCTCCGATCAGGGCGGATACGCGCAGACACTCGCAGATACGGCACGGCCTTAATAACGTTGCTTCGTCCCAACCTTCTGTCGTCTGTTGTCGCAGTGTCGCTGGATCGAAACCTAATTTACTCAATATATTTATTAATTACCTGGTCGTCATATACCTTATCATACATGTCTTATACGGCGACAGAGACTCTGGAGTAGCTTACTGAGCGGCCCGCGCAATCTAATACTACAGTAGCATACCGACAATTCCGAGTGAAACCTCCGTCCAATGAATTCTACTTTGCAGCACTCGACTCCCAGTACTCGCTCGTCAATGCCCCTCCCTGGGCTTCTGCAGAACAGACAGTCCGGCTCGCCATGCCCCGGCGCTAATGGGGGCCAGATCGGCACTCTGCGCGTTTACAACGTACTGTGCGGCTCGAGGCTCGTGGGGAAGGAGATAGGAGGCCAGCAGGCGGCGTCCCTGGGTGACTGCGTCGATCTCTGCAACGACCATGCGGGCCCGCGCTGCGATGGCGTCGTGTACCAGCCCAACGGGCAATGCGTCCTCCAGGCTTTCATAAACAAGGGCGCTACGACGCTGGACGCCAACGCCGACTCCGCCATTGCCGCGGGAACCGTCCAGAAGCCAAGCTCGAGCTGCGACAGCCTCGGGTCGGGCACCATGCAGTCGGCCAACGGCATGATGTTCCAGATCACCTGCAAGAAGGTCATGAGCGGAAACGACTTCGATGTGCAATTTCAGATGTCCTTCGAGGATTGCATGCGGGCCTGCGCGAAGGATACGCGATGCGGCGGGGCCTCCTTCGAGGCCAGCCAGAGTTTTGGCTTCAAGAACTGCTACTTGAAGACCCCCTTTTCGCGGAACAGCGCCCAGATCCTGGACCAACCCAGCGTTGATACAGCGAGGCTGGTGCAAAAGGGTAATGCCGGGAAGACCAACAACAATGGTCAGGCGAACCCGCCACCGGGAGCAGCGCCGCCGCCAGCAGCGCCTCCCCAGACGACCCTAGTGGAGATAACCAAAACCATCATAACCTCATCACCCAATACCATTGCCATCACGACTACCGCGGCAGATCTATCCACTGGTGCGGGGATCGCTACTGTCCCCCTTCCCCAGACCAAAACCTTGACGACCCTGGTAGCCACAACTATCTTCGCCAAGGAGAGCGGTGGCGTGGTCAGCGGCGGGAAGACCCAGGGCTCGCTGGCTCCCGGCAGCGCCGAGTCGATCGACATGTCGACGGGCGAGGTCAAAGACAGCTCGCCATCGACCCTGCAGATTGCATTGCCCGTAGCCGGGGCAGTGGTATTCTTGGGGCTTGTGGGATTTGCCGTGTTCTTCTTCTGCCGTCGCCGCCGAAGACGCAGGCAGCGGTTGGGGGAACAGACCGAGAAGGGCTGGTTGGACTTGGGCGATGGCGGAGATGGGGCACAAACGAGCAGGCCTGTGACGGCTGGCAGTGGCTTGATACGGCGCGACACCACTATCACTACGTCGGAGGTACATCCCAGCCAGAATGGGCTGAAGCAGAACCGGGTGTCATCGCGTTCGTACGGCGACCCGGGTATCCCGCCGGAGTTTGAGGGGCCGCACGCTGTCACGAAGTGATAGGTATGGAAGAGGAATGGGTAGGAGAAGGGGGTTGTATAAGATATCATGTTGCTGTTGCTACTTACGCAACAGCGGCACACGCTCGTTGAAACCGATACAGCAATGGCTGGCTATATATGCCTTTAAGGGTCAAGACGCTTGTCTCCAAATGAATTCTGCCCGACGGGTTCGGCTTATCTCAACGAGGCAAGCTGTACACATAACACTCAATGTAATGATAGATGCATGCAAATAAGAAATCAATTACCATGCGGAATATCTAAGCCGACGCAAAAAGCACTGCTGACTGTGTAAAGCTCTATCAGGCCCCTCTTGTGGGTGGTATTGCCATGCACTTTTAACAAAAGGATAGTCAGTCAATCTAAACGATGCTGATCTTCAAGTTCAGACAAATGAGATGAAAGGCTCTTTGTGGCCATTGTAATCAGGCATCAAAACTTATTATGTGACCGCTGCTGACTCAAAGGCAATAATAATGTGAAAGACACAAACTGAGGCCAATAAATACCAAGTAGAGAGATCGCTAGCCAAGTGCGGGCGATAGAGAAAGAAGAAAAAAAGGGGGTCTCGAAGTACTTGGTTATATGTAGAGACCAAAACGATACATCACCCTCGACATGTGCTACACTCAAATCGTCCATCACTGCTTTCACGCAGAGCAGATCAGCTTCCATGCCGACGAGAGAGAAAACCACGTTTGCGACCTCGAGTGCTGGCCATACGATGAGGGATACAAGTGCCTGGCGCACTCGTGTTGTTGGATCGTGCTCGAGAATGACGTTTTCTCGTGCGACGAGGGGCGGAGCGACGGCACGTGCATCAAAATGATGGAAGATGAGGTGTTCGTGCAAGAACAAGATGAGGAGGAAGGGGAGGAAGGGGAGGAAGAGAAGATGAATGAGCAGCAAAACCACCCGGATGAAACGACTCAGATTGAAGTAGAAGATGAGGCGTGCATGGAGTTCTGGCCGGAAGATTAGGAAGGAATGGCGGTTTTGGTGTTTCTGGAGGATGGCACCTAGTAATCGCGTTGGTTTAGGCGGGTTGGTCGCTAATGGCCCGCTGCGTCGGATGTTACTTTAGCGAGGTTGCATTTTACCGACGATTGTCCGGGGGACCTCAAGCTTAAGCAGACGTCACCTGTCCTTTCCTTTCCCCTTACTTTAGCTTGAACATCAATTGAATATCCGAAGCCGCAATGGATCAGCAACAGCAGAGAGCAAGCTCGAAAGGGCACGCGAGGACGAATTCCGGCGCAAAAAGTAAGTCAGCCTCATATGATGTGATGAAATCCCGTTTCAGACCGCATGTCTTGTGATGGCATGGGATGCGAGATTACCCAATTCTTGGCTGGACACTATTAGGAAGTGGCATAGCAGCGTTTGCCAGAGCACTTTCCTTGCCTGCAATGGCTTCTAGATCTATCGGCAGAAATGACCTCGCTTTTATTGAGATTACACATATGCACACCTCTTAGCTATTGCTGGCATCGTCATCGCGCCCATACTCGTTGAGTGTACTGCTGACACGTTTGGATGGTTAGCGGCACGCCCTCGGTCATCTACCAAAGGTCCACTAGATGCCGACGAGTAGGTTGAGTTGTTTTTGATCATTGAGCCGCACTAGGATCCATGGGCTGAGTACTCATCTAGCGCACCTTTGAAGTCGCCTGTCGTGGCTCAGGTATCGCGGGCACTATCGCCACAGGTCCGAGGCTCACGGACAAGCTCTCCGTTTGCGCGCTCGCCCGCAAGGTCGGCAACGCCAGCGCCACTCGGGACCAGGGACTTCTCCCACCTCCTGAGACCCGAGATATTTCACCAGATTAGCCCTCTGTCTATTCCACCGCCATTCCGCAACCCCGCCAAGCAGCCCACACCAGAGACGCCCATCTCGGAGCTCCTTGCCCACGGCCAGTTCCGCGCCGCCGCCATAGCCAGCGTACAGGCACTGACTAGTAGTCCTGTATCGGCGACTATCGCGGCTGCTCATCCACCTGTAGACCCGGCTGACCATGCTCGCGTCTTCTCGCTGCTCTACATCAGGCTAGCATGCTTATGTCTCATCGACTCCGTGCCATTGGCGGCGCAAGAGGCGAAGGCGCTAGAGGACCTGAATCAAGTGTATTACCTGGACCCTATCACTGGTGCTCACTTGATGCCATGGGAGTTGCGCCTGCTCGCTATTCGTCTTCAGACCTTGGGCTTTGGTGATCCGCGACGGTCGATCATGAGTTACTACGACATGGCGAGGGAAGCCCATCTTCAAATTGCGAAGGCGGCCAAGGCTCATGACAATTCCGACTTGGAGTTGTGGAAACGACGGCTTGCAGAGCTCGGCGTCAAGGTCGGAGGTGCTTTGGTAGAGATGGAAGATCTGGCCGGTGCCGCTGCCCACCTGGCGACATTACGAGACCACGGGCAGGACGGGAAGCTGGCGACAGCGAAGGCGCTCCTATGGCTTCACTTGGGAGATGTCGACGCTGCATGCCGGTGCGTGAGAGACGGGAAGGGGGGCGATATGGGCGAAAAGGTGGTGTTGGCACTTGTCGACATGGCCAATGGCGAATTCGAAGATGGCCTAGAGAAGTGGACAAGGCTGAAGGCAGAACTCGAGGAGAAAGGCATCCAAGACGAAATGGTCGGTGTCAATCTGGCTGTGTGCTTGTTGTATCTCGGTCGGATGCAGGAGGTGAGTCTACAGTGTCGATTTCCTGAATTTACGCCATGGCTAACAGTTTCAAGGGGCGGCAAATCCTTGAAGGCCTAGTGGACGATGGCCAGTCGTCTCGCACACTTCTCTTTAACCTCAGCACAATGTACGAGCTATGCACGGATCGGGCGAAAGCCCTCAAAGCGCGGCTGGCTGACCGGGTATCCAACTTTGAGCCCACATCTCACGGTTGGGAGAAGACCACCGCCGACTTTAAGCTCTAGAGCCGTGGTTGCTCGTGGTATTATGATCCTGCTGAACATCAATGCTATACGTGGACACGCTTGTAACGAATTATTACTGGTCGAACCCTTATGGGGGAAGCTCCGAACTCAAGTCGCAACTCGCAATCAAATTGATCTTGTGACCATACTCATTCAACCCGGTTTCGCTTTTCGCTCGCTAATTGACCAGATCTGAACTTTCCCGTGGTACCGTCCCTGTTTCCTCATTGGACTTGACCTTTTCATCGTCAACTTTTGCTTCTTTAACGTCCTCCCTTTTCGCCAGCAACCGCTCGTGGTTCCTCTGAAAGACAATATCGCCGACCTCCTTCCAATGCGCTCCACTAAATCGACGAACCGCATCCTCATCAAATAGACCATCCTCGTCTTTCAGCGACTCGCCTGATAGAAAACCAAAGCTCTCGTCACCCTGCAGGATGATCTTCTTAAGCCCGTTTGTGGCACATCCACGAAACATGGGGTTGATGCCCTCACTCGGTACGGCAGGCTTGATGACCTCTTTCCAAATCGTCTCGGCCTGGCGCTTCTTCCGGAACTCCAAGACGCGCGTGTCGTAGGTTTCGCGCACACCAAATTGCTCAAAAGCTGCCTCCAGAGTACCTTCTCGGTCGGTTGGACGTTCGGTGAAGCGGTGTTGTTTGCGGCACTTGGGGATGAACTCGTTGATCCACTTGCTGAACATGGGCCGCTTGTCCATGCGTTGGCGATCATTGGACTTCAGGTTCTTCCTAGTGAACTCACCTCCAATACGTTCCTCGTCGCTAACGTCGGACCCGTCCTCAGATTCGGGCTTGACCCAGAAGAAACGACAGGTCGCTGTGTACTCATAGGTGTCCTCCAAAGTGGTGAACGGCTGCTTCCACCGCTCGGGGTCGAGACCGAGGAACTTGAGGACCGTTTCCGGATCCGACGACAGGAAGACCTTGGCTTGCTTCTTGTCGAGCTTCTCAATCTCGGCGATGCGCACGTAGAGGGCCTTGTGGTCGATGGTCAGACCGAAGGGACGGATGGTGCTGCCCAGCAGGTTCCACAGGTCTCCATGGTCGTGCTTGAAGACCGACCAGTTGAATGCGTCCAGACTCTCGCAGACGTGAACATCGACCTGGATGTAACGGGCCCTATCAGAGGGCTCTGTTTCTTCCAGGTCCTCGACACCCTCTGGGAGAGACTCGGGCCAGGGGATGGCGAATGATGCAGCAGGTGCCTGTTGCGAAACGCGGTCGGCGGCACTCAAAGCAGTGAAGGTCTCGTTCTGCCAGGATTTGTCTTGGGGGTCGACAGATGGGCTGTAGACGAGGAAGTCGATGTCGCCAAAGTCTGCCTTCTCTGGTCCCTCGATGGGTGTTGCGACATGCTCGAAGTTGTACCCGAGCTTTTTGTGGCACGCTGCCTTGACATGCTGGTATACACCAGGGGGCATGCGCGGTGTGTAGAGAGGGTTGGGACGGCCCGCGAATATTTGACCTCCCATTTCGTCTGTGGCCTACCGTATGATGCGAGTAGAGAGAGAGTATGGTGGAGCTTATTGGCCGTATCAGATGTCGCCGATGAGTGGTAAAATGTATCCCGGAATGTTAAGCGCCTGCGAGGTCAACGCCTGAAGATTGAAACAGCGAGTTGCGACAAAGTTACGTGAAGATTTCTGGCTTTGTGATTAAGTGATTTCTTGGTAGATGGCTTGGAAAGAGAAGATGGTAGAGTCATAAGGTGAGAGAATGTGTGCCTCAGAAATGAGTAACAACGCTTGCCAATAATGCGATTGTTGCATGTGGCAAATCTAAGGGAAGGAGCGCAACATACTCTTTATCTAGTCACCTAATCGCATCCCATGTAAATCGAGTATTGGATAGGAATGTTGCCTGTCGCAATTGAAAGTATGCACATGCAATTGTTCTTCCACGTCGTGGTGCCGTCATGGGAGATCTGATCCTGGGTAGTAGGAAAAGAGATAGTTGAGTCACGCCGCTACAGGCTCGCTAGGGAGAAGTACTTGCTTCCACTCGTCCACGAGTTTAGCCCCGGCCCATCGGCGCTACGGTGACCCAAATCAGTGTGGTTTTGTATGCAAGTAAACCTTTGCGACCAGCGATATCAGGTCACAACTGAAATCAGAGCCGGAAATGGTGATACCCGAAGAATGCAATAGGATGGTCGGTCGGAGGCAGTGGACCCGGTTGCGCTGTCGGAGCTTCCCCGCAATTACAGACCAAGACAACATCGCATTGCTTAAGCAATCCAACGATATATCGAAGCAAATTGTTATACTTTAAATATTCAAATAGAAAACACAGCAATTACTTGAGTCTGTATACTAAGCCTTGTGACCGAAAATAACCTTCGCGGCAGGACCGACACAGAAGCAAGCGTTGCGCCTGGTACGTTACGTATAGGGACGCCTTCAGCCAACTCTGGTCTTCTTACAACTCATCCTTCGCCACCCGATCGATACTCTTCCCCTTGAACTTTTCCCCAGCCTTTGCGATCCTCCGCAACCGGAAGACCCGCGCCGCGTGGCTCTTGACGGACGCCCGGAGCACACCTCCAGCCTCCACAACACCAATCTTCTCTCCAAAAAGCCGGGGATCCTCGTTTCGTAGACCTTCGGCATACGACGTTTCCGTCGCATTGAACCAGTTCGCCTTCTTTAGGAGTGCAGAGCGCTCCTCGGACGTCTTGGCCGCAAGGATGGTCGCGGCCGTGGTCTCGGACATGCGGTGCGCCCACAGGTCGTGGACGGCCCAGTCGAACTTCACGTGGGGCGCCGAGCCGCCGGGCCCGAACGCCGTGAAGATCTCGGCGAGCGAACAAGACATGTCCTCGAGGTCGGCGGCGCCAGCGTTGAGAAAAACGACGGCCTCGTCGCCGTTGTCGAGGTAGCCGCTCCAGACGTGCGTCTCGCCGACGCCCCATTCGTCCTTGGCGACGTCCGGTCCCGCGTCGCGGCGCACGCGGGTGAGGGAGCGGCCGTGCGGGTCCTGGCTCAGCGCGAGGATGGCTGGGTTGTTGACGATGGACAGCGAAGACGCTGACATGGCGCGAACGTCGTTACCGAGGAACAGGGGCGACTTCAGCGCGGCCCACAGGGCGAAGTGCGCCTTGTACTCCTCGTCCGTCATGCCGCCCTGGCCGATCTCCAGCATGTCCATGTCGGCGAAGCTGCCTGGGATGCTGCGGTCGGCGATGGGCGCGATCTTGTTGAGAATGAAAAGGACTGAGCAGTGCGTTCCCGGGGCGATGCAGAACGGGTCCGAGATGACGGTAGGATCGCAGCCGCAGAGATCGTCTGGGCGCGTAAAGGAGTCGTAGATATCGCCCGACATCCTCCAGGAGTTCGCGATACTCATGCCCCAGGTATGGACAAAGTCCTCTCCCCAGTTGCACAGGTTGAGAAGGACGTTTCGCCCGGTTTTCCTGAGTGCGTCGGACATGGTCTTGAAACGGTTGAATGAGATGAGCGGGGTCCCTATCCGGCCCATGTGGTAGCAACTATCATACTTCAACATGTCGACACCCCAAGACGCGAAGCTCTCCGCATCATCGATTTCGTGATCGAGCGACCCAGCTAGCTTTGGTAAGCAAAGGGTCAGTAACGGTAGGTAAAATAACTTACCATATCTAGCACAGGTCATCTCGCCGGCACTCGAGTACATGCCAAATTTGAGCCTTTGCTCATGCAGGTGGTCCGATATCGCCTTCATCCCATTGGGGAACTTGCTGAGTTCGGGCTGCAGCTTGCCGTTCTCGTCTCGGCCACTCTCTTGCTGCCAGCAATCGTCCAAGACGACATACTGGTAACCCAGGTCGCGGAGCCCCAAGCTCACGATTTGCTCCGATGTGCTGAGGAGCAAGTGCTCGGACACGTCACAACCGAAGGCGTTCCAATTATTCTGAAGAGTCCCAAAGTATAGGTCAGAGCGATGCCATATTTGGGTATGTATTGGGGGGTCTTACCCAGCCCATAGGGGGCGTTATTGCTAGCCCATTATTGATAGCTGCAACCCCGCCGACAAGAGCAGCAGCTAGCGCAGCCATTCTTTTCGTTGAACAACCCATAGTCTTGTCGAATAGCAAAGACTCAGCCGGATGGTGTTAACCGGTTTTGACATTTCAAGAGCCGCAAGAGCAAGCTTATAAATATCGAGGCCTGAATGCATGGTGGAGTCGTTTTTGCGGTTCAAATAATATGGAGAGCATGTGCATGAGGGTTGATTCCGAGATGCAGCTCAATTGCAGCGTAGGTCGCATGCCAATCATGGTTCTGGTGCGTTGTTTAGGGGACGGGTCAGCGAAACCCGCCGCCAGGCCGCTATTTCCCGCCGCTAAACTGGTGGAGACTGCCCTGCATGAGCACTGAGGGGTCGTCCCCAGAAACCCCCAAGATCTTTCAGTGAAACCCTGCCGAAAACATCAAGTTCTCCCCTTGCTTGACCAACTTCATCTGTCATTCTTTGGACAGGGACAACAGAGCCTCATAATCTGTGTCACTAACTCTGGGTTCGGACTCCATATGCGCAGCAAACTCTACCAGGAAGCGAAGCAACCAGCGATCCAGGACGAAACTTGTTTCTCGGCTTCTTAGACAGGTCTGGTGGAAAGCCTGCAATCGGTTCAGAGCGCTATCCACACTAGACCAGTATGTTCTGAGTTGGAGCAGGATCTCGAAGTTCCGTTCCAGGCGAGACTTTGCTAGGCGTATCTGGGTCTCGTCGCTCGAGAACAGCAGCGTATGGATCTGGACCGTAGAGCTGATGACCAGGATGTGCGACACTGCCGAATACTTGACGTCGCTCCCGGGTGTGGCAAACGACCGGTAGACCAGCTCGCAGAGACGGGCGGCATGGTCCTTGCACCGCTCGGCATACTGGTGGAATGGCTCGGATGCGTCCGCGGTTTTTGCACCGAGGAACTGGTAGTTTAGCAGTTGTCCGTAGTGATAGTAGCCCAGATGCACAGCAGCGAACATCCGGCCAAGCCCCAGCTCCGAAAAGGCGTGGAAGTTCTGGGATGTGTCCATCATGTGCGGGGGTAGACTCGCAAGCCACCCGTCCAACTCAAAGGACAGTGCGCGGACTCCCATTTCTAACGTGACGCCATCGAGGCTCTCCGAGACGCAGCGGCTGTTGAATTCGATGACTTTGGCGAGCACAAGGTTGAGCTTCACCATCTCCGCGAGTAAAGGGGCTCCAACGCTTGTGGGAGAGATATTATGAACGAAATTATGGTCGTCGGGACTCATTGAAAGAAACGAAACCTCATCCATCGGTAACGGGTGCCTTTGGTTCGAAGGCATGATCTTCGGTAGCTTTACGGCTGTAGACGACCAGACGTCGACCATACACAAAGTCCACCACACTGATAACGGTTGTTAGCCCACAACACTAGATTCTCGACAAAGCCGCACGACTTACTTCGAAGGTTGAGTTCCCGCTCCAGCAGCGTCATAGCGGGCATCTCGGGAAGTTTAAGTGTGAGGGCCATGCGACCAGCCAGGCCGTAGTACAGGTTTTCGACATCTGTGTCTCCATTGGCTGCAGCGTATGCTGCAAGCAGAATCAAAGTCTGAATATTGGCGACTCCTATATCTCGGATGTTCAGAAGTCTTTCGCAGGCGAGACGGAAGTGTTCGCCTCTTTCCCTAGGATCACTTCCTGTGAAAATTTCATTGGCGGAGAACCTAGAAGAAAGGGCAAAGATGGCGAAAAGAACAATGCTCGGGACTCTGTCGTTTACAACATCATCGATAAAAGATGGCCTGTGGTAGAGCGAGTGGAACTGATCATGAATGAAGTCGAAATACAGCTTCACCAGCTCCAGCCTCATCGGCATAGGAGGTAGCTCTGCAGCACGCGACACATTGGCACTCCAGCCACTCTGCTCGTTCTGCGCAGATACAGGTGGCGAATGCACCACCCCTGACATCTGGATTTTCGTTTGACGTTGAGCGTAGTACCCTCCCTCGGGCGGTGCTTGTGTGCAAAGCATGCCACGGGACAGACAATACTCGCAGGCCGTGGTATCGGCTCCATTGCCAAAGTTACACTTCCGCCGGCGAGCCCTCGATGTTCCGTTAGCCTCGCATCTCTGGCAACCTGCCCGACTCTATAGACCTAGGGACTCACCGACAAGCAACACATGCAGATGGCCTGCGCATATTGAGATCCCCCAGACTTCCCAAGAGACAGGACTGGCCCACCTCCACAATCACTTGAGGGTTGTTGGCGACAGGAGCGAGCGAACAGGGCACGGGTAACGCGGGGCTGTGGAGTAATACGACTGTACAACGTGTTAGCCACCGAAGAATTCGAGAACGCAAGCCAATCTCGGGTCTCAAACAGCTCACCGTTGTCAAATGCCCAGACGATCCGGGGTAGGAGAGAATGGAAATATGCATGCCATAGCGACAAGCGGCGGAAAACTCTCCCGAGGCTTTGGGCATGGCATGGGACGGGGAGTTATGACTCGCGTGGTGATGGACCCGGGGCGAATCGTGGTCAGAACGCTGACCCAATAAGGCAGGCACCCCCGTCCCCACGACTTGCCCAGCACCGGCGCTAGTCCTTCTAGACGAATAGCGGCGGGCTACTGGCGGAAAACTTGTCCAAGCGGAATTGCTCGTCGGATTGCAAATCGATTGCCCAGCAGAGAATGCATCGCGCAACATCACATGCCCGCTCTCAAAGGTCCGTGTTCTGGCCTGACATTTCCCCAAAGCTCAATCCTTCCCGTTTACGGGGTGTCACCAATCGCGGAATCTCAATATCGGAGACAACCGTTGATTGGCTGGCCTCTGCTCCGTTTACGACCATTTCTCCATGGGGTAACGGCAAGCACCGGTATGAGCTAGCGCCTCCCCGCATACCTCATGGCTTGCTGAATTTTGCATCTAGCGAAAGGTTAGACGTTGATGCTCGAGACCAGGCCCTGGCCCCCCATGATTTATCGCCAAGGCCTTGCGGAGTGGATTTCAGCTCAGCTCAGGGGCCAGGATAAGAGAACATGCAAATACATGTCATATATATATATATACGACTACTCTGCCACCACTGTTTTGCGACTCATCCAGCATTTGAGGATATGATGGTACATTGTTTGTTTACATCATTGCAGCGGTGCTACATTTGACATCCACCATGGCTACCGTCGATACTCAAGCGAAAGGCCAATGGGCCGAGAAGGTCGACACCACCACCAGCGAGCACAATGCCGTAAGGGACACCAATGTCGCCATCGACAATGAGCACAAAATGACCATCCGCCAGAGCTTCCGGTTCTGGTGGAAGGCAATCGTTTTCAGCTTCATCATCTCCCTGTGCGTCATTATGGAGGGTTACGATACCTCGCTGATGAACAACTTCTTTCCCTTTCCTGCCTTCAAGAACAAGTTCGGCGACGAGGTTGACCCTGATGGCGGCATGCTTGTATCGTCGCGATGGCAGACGATCATCTTGAATGGTACTCAAGTAAGCCAACTAGATATATTCCATACTTCACCGTAGTGGTATTGACTTGGCATGACACAGGTTGGTTGCATCATCGGCCTCATTATCAATGGATACGTTTCCGAGTGGCTTGGCTACAAGAAGACCATGATCGCTACCATGGTCTTCATGATTGGAGCCATCTTCATCCCTTTCTTCTCAACGGGCTTGGAGATGTTCCTCGCGGGTGGTATCATACAAGGCTTGCCATGGGGCATCTTCCAAACTCTTAGCATATCTTACGCTGCGTAGGTTGTCCCCTTTGATGGCCTATTTCCGGTCCTACCTGGCTAACTATTACAAGTGATCTTTGCCCCACACATCTTCGAGGTAAGCTATCGAAGCTCAATTTGCTATTTGATTTCGTCTACTGACTAGCTCTATCAGCATACATGACGTCTTGGGTGAACATGTGCTGGGTGATAGGAGGCCTACTTTCCACCGGCATCTTACGAGGACTTTTCAACATTCAGAGTGAATGGGGTTACAAGATCCCCTTTGCCTTGCAATGGATCTGGCCTATTCCCATCATCGTCGCCACTCTACTCTGTCCTGAATCACCGTATGTAAACTTATCAAATGCTTGCTACTCCAGAGATGCTAACATCTGGTTAGATGGTGGTTGGTTCGACAAGGCCGCATTGCCGAAGCCAAGGAGGCCGTTCGGAAGCTGACCTCTCCCAAGCCAGACATCGAGTTCGACCTCGATGCCCATGTTGAGATGATGGTCATTACCAACAAGTTTGAGGAGGAGATGAGCTCGGGAACCAACTACTGGCATCTTTTCCAGGGCAGTGATTTGCGACGTACGGAGGTGTCCGCCATGGCCTTTATCACGCAAGCCTTTTGCGGTGTTCCCTTCATGGGCTACGGGATTCAGTTCATGGTCAACGCCGGCCTGGACCCTGCCGACTCCTTTAACCTCGGAGTGATTCAAAACTCCATTGGTCTCATTGGATGCATCATCGCCTGGTATACCATGGCACGCTTTGGTCGCCGAACCGTATACCTAACGGGTCTTTCCGTCATTGTAGTTGTTCTGACTATCGTTGGGTGTCTCGGAATTGCCCCTGAAAGCAACCGAGACGCAAGTTGGGCTGTAGGCGCATTGATCGTCATCATGCTCTTCGCCTTCCAGGTAAGCCCCTCACACGATTCAATTCACACTGGCATCCAACTGATCAACGCCCTTTAGTTAACCCTCGGACCCATCTGCTATTGCATCGCGGCCGAGATTCCCAGCACCCGTCTCCGCATCAAGACCGTCGCCCTATCGCGGGCCAGCTACAACACGGCCGTGTTCGTCAACAACGCCATCATGCCCAAGATGGTCGGCAAGAACGACTGGAACTGGGGCGCCAAGGGCGGCTTCCTGTGGGCCGGCGTGGCCCTCGTCTTCTTGGTCTGGACATGGTTCCGTCTGCCCGAGTGCTGGGGCCTCACCTACTCGGAGCTCGACCTGCTGTTCGAGCACGGGGCCGGAGCGCGCGAGTTCTCACGCGAAAAGGCCGAGATGCTCAAGCCCGCGCTGACGGATGTTGCGCTTCAGCATCAAAAGCAGGCTGGCTTACAGCACGTCGAGGCGAAGATCTAGTTTCTAGATACCTACCTTTAATAACTGTATACCTAGTATGCTGCCTACTTGGGGTTTAATTAATACCTTCGCTTTAAGGCATGACAAAAAAGATTTATTGGAGAATTTCATTTATCGTTTACAATATTGAATCATGTTCCTATGAGTTCGTCCTTGCCAGCAAACAACATCTGAAAGTCTTAGGCATTAGTCAAGGCGCAAAGAGATATTGAGGTCCCTAGGAATACATTTCAGGCACCAAGACATCAACTGACGTAGTACAGGGTTGCAACTTTACCTTTCGCAAACAAAAGCATTTGTCGGGCCAGCATTTCTTCCAAATAACTCCGAAGCCGGAACTTTTCACTCTCTTGGGTCGTGGCTGTTTCATCTACTTGCTCTCCTGCAAACCTTTCTCATCCGTTCTCTAGTCAAACAATGCTTGGGACGCATGTTGACGACAACAGAAGCAACGCTAATAGACACATTGAGCCATGGCTAGTCCCACAACGCCCGACACCGACAGTGCTAACTTTCTGGATACCGAATCTTCGAACGACGAGCAGATGCTATCGTGTAATGACGAATCACCCGACAACAAGATATCGCTAGTATAAGCTTTTCGAGTTCTGACTATCAAAAATACTAACCAATATGATCCGAGAGAGTCGTTCCTGTCGGTCTTCGGGGCCGCATCACTCCTGAATCAAGGTGAAAATGCCACTCCCTATCTCACAGCGGACGATCAGCTTTCTCACGCGCACCATGAGCACTCTAAGAGGCTGGCGAGCACCTACAGTGATGTTCGGCATATTCCAGTCAATAAGAGCCAGCATAACCTGGCGAAGCAAGAATGGTTCCATTTGTACACGTGAGCCAACACCCGTTTTCAGAAGAAGAGTATCTGGCTGTTGTCAAGCAGGCAGCCACACGCGTCCGGCAGATCTGGCCAGAACCGTTGTCGGGAGGCACAGTACCATCCATAAAGCTTCAGATGCGCGGTCCCCTGTTCGACAGTACTGCCGATCTGGGCTTCGATTTGTTCAGCTGGCTGGCCTGCCAAGACTTGAACGATGAAGAGGTTGAGCTGACTCTGGTTTCGTCACATCAGGATTACAAGATTGAACAGAAGGTAGGTCGACTACTCCTGTTTAGTATATGAACCGCGTGGCCAACTCCTATATAGCCTCGACTGTTGGTTTCGAAGTCATCCGGGATTCAACAAGATACTGCGAGCCTAGTAGCCAAAGATTCGTCGTCGTCCCGTCGTCCCCGTCGCCGCCGTCCTCGCCACTGCCTCGAGCCAAGTTTGGTTATTAGCCCTTCTCCCCTTCACCCAAAGACAGATTCGTACTGATATTTAATCGCATAGTGGGAACAACTTGGGGACCATGGCACGCTCCAAGATATGATGACGTGCCCTTTTCGATGCAAGAAAACCTTCATTGCGTTACAGCTTCTGAAAGTCTTTCGAAAGCAAATGGCCATGACGCCGCAGGCGCTTAGACGTATGTACGAGGAGTGGAAGGAAACATACAACGGACGTTCCCCGACCAAGATCGACCGGTTCGACACAGATACCAAGAAGCATCTTATTTAAAACTGGATGTGGCTACTCAGCCACTTGGACGAAGCTCACATCAAGCTCCAGGACCAGGTCGAGGACATGGAAGCAGAGCTTCGATGTATCCGGGCTGATGTAAGTCAAGATACGCATAGCAGTGGAGATGAAACTAACAATGGTATAGATTGCTCACAGTAAAGATTGTATTTCATAGAAGTTTGGCTGCCAGGGCTTACATAGCTGTTGTATTTGATCAATTCGGTATGCTGATGGATAGGAAATGATGGGACATGACCAAAACAGACACGCGATGTGCAGTATTGCAATATAATTATTGGTAGTACATATGTATCAATGTATATTATCCGATGCAAGATCCTAATAGAGCCGATGCTTTGATACAAGTATAAGACCGTGTAATGAACCGCCGAAAAGGGGGTTGTGGCCGTAATAGCAATACGCCGTATGCTATTCCAACGTCAGCATACGACGGCAAACTCGGCACAGGGGACATGGCCAGCAAATGGTACCTCAACCGGCAATCATGATTCATTCTTGTTCTGCTTGCTTCTTGGTAAACACCTTGGGTGCAAAGTTCAGCCACGTCAGGCTCTCCATCGTTGCCAGGACCGCCACAGCGCTGTAAAATATGATGCGGCCACGTCTTGTTGACACGATGTCGCTGATCTTGAAGGCAGGAATTTCGGGCTCTTCTTCTTGAGGGTTGTGGTTCGTCTTGTTGGACTTGTTTCCAGATGAAGAGTATGTCCTAAGTTGCTGGTGGTTGCTGCGATAAAGGAGTAGCCTGCGTGGCAGGAGCGTGGCTGGCCTACAGAAAGAAGACAGCATCTTGGAGAGATAGTGTGTGTGTGTTTGAGGAATTGAAATGGATCTGTAACTCTGGAAGAGGACGTTGTTTATGAAAGGTTGAGGCTGTCCAATTATGGTAGTAGGTACCCGTGGCTCGGGTCATCAATCACGCCGAGTCTAGTGCGTGAGGGAACCCCTTTCCTTAGCTTGGCTATCAATTCTCTTGTACTTGCATCTATAGATGGTTGTAAGTACAGGCAAGAAAAGACAAATGTCATTGAACTATGCTGTTCTTATTACGTACGCGCCGCTGATATGAAGAATGCATGAAGCAAAAGGGGTAAGAGTGGGCTTCACTAGAGGAGAGATTCAATACAGTCTTTCGTCAAGCGAGCAGGCTACGATACCAGTATAATATTAAGAATCAGAAAGAGGAGATCGTTTATGAAGGTGAATACTTAAATTGACGGTTTCTGGTCGAATTGGTGGGCAAATTCTTGCCAAACACATGGCGGAAACCAACAGTTTTTCGAGATTGCAGATGTAACACACATGACAATAACCGCGCGCATACTTGCAAACGCACCGTCACCCAACTCAGAAATGAGTGTTGAGCTACGGTACCATTGCAATAGTTTGGTTGATGGCCATCCTAAACACGTATCGGACAAAGAAAGCTCAAACTGTCATATTTCATCTCCACTGGCAGCTGCCTCTTTGGCGTTCGATCCCATCATCCGCAATTGAGAAACCAAACACGTACATCCTGGGTCGGTCAACACAGTACTTGCCTTCAAACATCATTTCCTTCTTAGTCTTCCATCGCCAGATATCCAACCACAATGGAGTCCGAAGCTGAACCTGGCTCGCCCGAGCTACCTTACCCTGTAGAAGGGGGGATACCCGAGCTCACCCAGCAGCACGTCAGTAATAACAAAGACCCCTTCGCCTTCCTCGAAGTCTTCGACACCGTCTTCCTGATTGACGACTCGGAGTCGATGAAGCAACACTGGCACGAAGTTATCGCCCTGATCTGCGCCGTGGTGCCCATCTGCTGCGAGCGCGACCACAACGGCATTGATCTCTACTTCCTCAACCACCGACCCCGAGGCCACTCGTTTTTCTCCTCCGTCGAGAAGAGCGGCTACCGCAACATTGGCATCGCAGTCGGCTCGCCCTTGCAAAGCGACAATGTGGCCGGCATCTTCCATCAGGTCAAGCCCCAGGGGCGCTGCAAGGTACGGGCCTTGATCCAAACGGCCAAATCCGGCCTCTCGAAAGTATTACACTGACGAAGGAAAATAACAAACAGCTGGGCGCCCGCTTGAAGGAGATACTGCTGAATAAGTACATCAAAGAGTACAGCTTCTTGACGAGGTACTACAACAACCGACACTGCAAGCGACCGATGAACCTCATCGTGGTCACGGCCGGCCACAGAGAAGACTCCATCTACGACACGCTGGCCGCCGCCGCCCGCGAGCTCGACCGACTTAACGCGCCATCTCACCAAGCCGGGGTGCAGCTGTTCCAAATCGGCAACGACCCAAGAGTGGCCGCAGGCCTCAAAGCTGATGACGATATGTACAAGGAAGAAGGCACCCGCGACATGGTGGACACGGTAACTTGGAACGGCAAGCCAGGCGTCCTGTCAGCTGACGGAGTGCTCAAGGTCGTGCTGGGCGCGGTATCGAGATCACTGGACAGATCAACGGTTACGCCAATGGGCTTATTGGCCGCGGAGGTTCAGCGAAAGGAGATCAAGCGGAAAGCGGTTCAGCGAGCGTAAGCACAGAAAGCTGACTATGAACTTGGGGTCATGGTATACCGCCGTTACTGCTCAACTAGTGGTTTGCATCCCCTAGGGTACAGATGCAGAAAGTTGGTACAACGCGGATAACCTGGCGTTTACCGCGAGAAGGATGTTACATAGTATTCCAAACCACAATTAGGCACTTGCGTTTCCTACACAAAAACCGCTAATGGGGCGATGGGATGAACAAGTCGATGTCGTGACTCGCGAGTGAGGAGCTGACATGCCTTACCCGGGGCTATTAATAGGATTAAGGTCCCGGGGGGACGGTTTCTCTTCGTTTTAGCGCGCGCGATGCCGACCGATGCCACCCACCACTACACCATCTACGAAAAGAATGGCACTTTTCTTGTGTGACACGCTGTCGGGGTTTTTCTTGTTCTTTGCAAGCAGTGAGATTCCAAACTGCGACCTTAGTCTGACGGACAAGCTGACCTTTGCACCTTTGCGCGACATCCGGATAATAACCACCCTATAATCTACTTCGTACATGCGTGCGTTTCCCACCCCCCGCCAATGAGAGTAGTGTGTAAGACTTGGCAACGTGGTCGAGCGCACCCTCGTTCCGGACTGTCTTACCTCTTAGCGGAGTGGCAAGTGATGCAGCAACAGGAACCCACGTTGCTAGGCGTTGCAATCAAACGTCAAACGTTCGTTTGATGAAGATCTTTTCGGGATGATGCCGCAAGACGCTGACTGGCGCCAATTGATTGACGGACTGCCAACTTAAACTCTTGCCCAACGATGCACAGCCAAAGCCTAATCCCAAGCCTAAGCATGCTAGAGGTAGACGAAGGTATTTGCTTTTTCAAGTTCAGGCAGTACCGCTGCTACGGACACTAAGGAAAAGGCTGGCAGGCTGGCCTGGCCTGGGCTGGCTGGAAAGGAGGGATGGGATGGACGTTTGCATGAAAGGAGTGGCTCTGAGCCTGTCTGATTTAATCTCAGGGCCAAGGGCCACTTTAGCCACGGGGACCGGCCTAACTTTAGCCTCGCCGCTTGCCCTCTCTGGTGCTGACGCTGATTTACGCACACACGTCACCTTGACTGCAGCTCCCCCCAAAGCCCCTCCCCAAATCACAAGCAATCAACGGCAATGTCTCAACCCGGGGGGCTTGGGGGCTGGGCAACCCAAAGCCTGGCTGACTGACGGACGGGTCGTTGGGATCGCCTAGACCATCAAGCTGTCTGTCCGTTTGCTTGCCTGTAATGAATGATTGATCTTTCGTTTTTCTCCAAATTTAATCCAGCTTACCTTCTCGAACGAATTCCCTACGTGTATCCTTACCGAACCGGTCGCCCTCGAGTTTGTACGCCCACATCCGACACAATGGTGCTCAAGAAGAAAGAGGTCTTCACCATCATAACGCCGATACCAGGGTATGCAATTTCCAGGGTCTCTGCGGAGCTGCCCACCAATCTTCCTTTCCGTATGGGTCCAATTTTCTAACTGATGCTCGCGACAGATTCATCCCGCGCGTACGTAGGATAGCTTCGTCGATCAAATTATCGCGACTCTAACTTGACTAGGCTCTCGCAATTGATATCCTCCATGCCCATAAAGATAAGTCCAGCATCTTCTGTCATTACTGATCACCAATGCCACCACACCGAACAGGAATGGCATGGTCACATGGCATGGACCACACAGCTAACATAGGAGTTCACAGGTCATTGAATTGAACCCACTCGTTACTGGCTTCAAGCCCATCAAAGCTCCCCGGGATGCGCCTTCCGACGAATACTACTCGACCTGGTACGAGATCACCGAGCGCATCCAATACATCCCCGGCCTTGGAAGGCTAGGCTCCGGCACCATCAGCTTCAATGGCTGCTTCCACGATATGCCGTGGGGCCTTCAATCGCACATCTACGTCGGCAGTCCGGCCAATGTAGACCTGCGCAACAAGTACCGGATTGCAGGCAACCAGCCCGGCGTCGAACCGCCCGAGCAGCAGGAGATGGGGTTGGCATCATTAGGCGCGCCAAAAGACGGACTATACCTGCACGAGGATATCGAAATACGATGCAACTTCGCCATGGTCAGCTTCGTCAAAGCACAGCTCAAGGCGGCGAGTAAGGAGATGGTCAATCGCATTATCAAGAAGGCCGAGCTGCTAGACGCCGGTGTTTTGTCGGCCATGATCGAGGATGGCAAATTGCGCACAGTCAACCCCAACGACAGGACGACGACCTCGCAATACACTAATGCAGGTTCGGGATCTGCTCCGAACTCGCCTCCGCTAGGATCGCTTGGCATCCCTTACCAAGTCCCGCGCCCAATGTCCATACAGCCGCAACCATATGGTAGCAGACCGGGCACTTCCGGCTCGCAGGGCCCTGCACACCGCGCGGGTCAGAATCCCAACAACCAGCGCTGCTCGGAACTTCCGTACTCGAACGCGCCGCCAGCTGTCATCATGGAGCTACCGGGTGACTTTCCGCAACCATCCTCCGTTGTGAAGCCAGGTCAACCCCCTCCGGGTCTTGCGCAAAGTTCCGCTAAATCCGACCAGTCCCACCAATCGTCGCCCGACCCTAACAACAATTGGCGCTGGTCTCAGAGCCAGCCTAGCCCCGGCCTGCAACAGTCGCGACCTACTTCGTTATCTTCCGAGGGCGGAGGCAGCGTCGGCTTCACGTCGCCAGGGCTTGATCATAAGGGGTTCACTAACGAACTTTCCACACATTCCGAGACGCGCGAGGAGTACACGCCTGAGCCGCTGCGCGTGAAGCATCCCAGCCACTATCCGTACAACCCTGCCGATTACGCCGATTATGCAAGGGCAGGGTATGGGGACAAGTGAGAAGCGGGTTGGAACGATTGATCTGTAGGATCTTGCACTAAACGTCGGTACTGATGGATGATTGGCATTACGAATCCTTTGACGCAATGATGTTGCACTACATAGTCCGCTTGTTTTTTTCTACGGAGGCTACTACTTATACCACGGTTCGGCGTTACTGGGGGTTTCACGGTGATCAGGATTCAAGGAGCTAGGAATCAGGGGATATACCAAGGCAAAATTGGAGACTGTTTCTTCTTTTCCTCACCACAAATTGTACTTGCTCATATGGTGACGCTTGCGGGTGATCAAACGCTTATTGGATTGCGATATGATTTACGGTGTCTGGCTTACTTCGTCTAGAATCTGTACAAGATCTGCCGATCTGTAGATAGTGTCTTTCGGCTCCATGACTCATCCGGCAATGCGAGTCTCACCTGCCCGATCGAGCACCCCGCATCATCTTACCTCCCACGGTCACCGTATCTACTATTGGTCAGCCTTTTGACGGTAATTCCATGTCAGTTGCGCCATTGAACTGTCTTCCGAAACATGGTCCACAAGCCTCTCGCTCAGCTTCATTTCAACATCATATGATCTAGCACGATAATGTCTACATCACTTTGTATCATATCCCGGGCCACGCCGGCCGACATCCCCGGGCTGGCGGCCATCTCGGCTCGCGCCTTCGCGCGCGATGCAAACACGCAGATGAAGGCGCAGGGACAGAAGCCCGGCGCATTTGAGGAGGGCATGGCAGCGGGCTTGCGCACGTGGATCGACCTTCCGCCATCCCGCTGTGTCGTTCTCAAGGCCGTCGAGCGCCTTGAAGGTGGTGTTGGCGGCCACATTGTCGGATGGGTGTGTTGGGGTACTCGCGGCGTGGAACTAACACTACCTGCTTCTTCCGATTATGACGATGCGACGCTACTGCAGGAGCCGACAACTCCCACGAGTAGCTCTGAACATGAGGAGGAAGAAAAAGAAGAAGTAAACCGAACGTTGAGAAAGCAGGGACATGGGGAGCCGGTAGTCACGGCGCCCGACGAAGAGGCAGCATCCCGCATCAAGCAGTTCGAGGACATGACGAGCGAGCACCTGGCCGCGTTCCAGAAGAGGATCATGCACGAGGGCACGCGCTGCATGTACATCATCTCCGCGGCGGTGGATCCCCCCGCTCAGGGGCGCGGGTTCGGGTCGCGGCTGGTTCGATGGGGTACGGAGCAGGCGGACCGCGACGGGGTGATCTGCTGGGTCCACGCTTCGGAGGCCGGGTGGAAGATGTTTGAGGGGCAAGGGTTCGCGGAGGTGGAGAGGTTGACGGTTGATCTGGATGCGTGGGCGGTGGGTAGGAATACGATGAAGGAGAAGAGGCTGCCGCTGGCGCCATCTGGAGAAGAGAAAGGCAAAGGGGAGGACTGGGGCGAGTATACGTTTCGATATATGGTGCGCAAGCCTGGTGCTATCTGAGTATATGGGCCCATGCTGTTGCTGGTGTGTTTGGATCAGTGTAGATGAGCAGCAATACAGTATGGAAGAAGCTCTGCTAGAATTTGACTGCCCTTCAGATGAAGGGCATCTTGTAATGATATCATCAACCACCAAGTTCTTAGTCGACGCATGGATGAGGCTATCTATCGCAGAATAAGAAAGTTCGCCCTCGCACCCGAAGCTGAGGTATATGTAGAAAAGAAAAGAAAATATACGAGTGCTTCGGTTATTCAAGGGGACGTTGCATTCCGACTCATCCACTAAATTGTCGCTGGCTCTCCAAATCCCTGCCACAGGCGACGCCCCACCCCCGCCAGCGCGGACCGACGAGCGTTTGCAGAGCCTTTTCTCAACTTGGGACGAACGTATATACAACTACCACGATGTCAATGCTCATGACACAGATGCCTCTACCATATACATTCCTGTTTTGTCAATGAGTGTAGTTGGAAGGCCGCTTTTCCGCGCCCGCAGCTCTGCGCTGCGTATTTGGAACAACGCCGTGCGAGAGCGCGTCGTGGTGTCCAATCGCAGATGTATTAGCACCGAGGTGATCACGGCAGTAGCGGCGATAATCGGAGCGCCTCTTTTCGTCACTCTGCTGTCCAAGTTTACGCCCTCTACCAGGTATCCCAGCGCAGTATTATCGCCAATGAGTTTACCAAGGGGGGCGGCTCCAACCATCAAGACCTTCTTCGTCGACACCCCGGCTGGGGTTGCCGAAGCCGCCGATCGTCTGTGGGACGAACAGGGGTCCCACCGGTGCATCTACGTCGATCTCGAGGGCGTCGAGCTCTCGCGGGACGGGACCTTGTCGCTCATCATTCTCTACGCCCCCACCAGCCGCGAGGCGTTCGTCGTTGACGTCTTCACGCTCGACTCCGCCGCCTTCACCACCAAGGGCCCGCGTCATGGCCTCAGCATCAAAGGCATCCTCGAGTCTGCCCACCATTCCAAGGCCTTTTTCGACGTGCGGAACGACTCGGACGCCCTGTTCTACCACTTTGGCGTCGCGCTGCGCAACGTCGAGGACCTCCAGCTCACGGAGAACGCCAACCGGCCGGACGGCACGCGCGACCAGCTCAACGGGCTGTACGGGTGCATGGTCGCGCCCGAGGTGCTCTCGCGCTCGGAGCGGGGCAGCTGGATGCTCGCGAAGAAGGCCGGGAAGGCGTTGTTCAGCCCACGGTTCGGGGGCTCGTTCGAGGTCTTCAACGAGCGCCCGCTGAGCCCCGAGATCATCGCCTACTGCGTCGGCGACGTCTACTACCTTCCGCGGCTGCGGGAGCGGCATTGGCATGGACTCTCGGAGGAGTGGAAGAAGAAGGTACAGGACGCGTCGGCAGCCCGTGTCCTCGAGTCGCAGCAGCACAACTACAAGCCCTGGTCTATTGATAAAGCCAAAAGCCCGTGGGCAAATGAATGGGATTGGATTCCCTTGGCCGAGTTCAAATCCCCCGTCAGCGGCTCTCCATTTCAGTCTTTCTAGCCGACCTAAGTGAGGGTTGAATCCAGTCGACTTGAGGGATGATTGGACGGTCAGAAGAAGGCAACTTGCTTGTAAAAGACAGGCTTGGGTCAATTGGGGAGATGTCTAGCCGAAGAGAAGTCAAGAATCAGGGATGGAGTATCCCATCTCGCGCACTCAAGTTGGAGTTTTGCTTCCCAAGATCGTCAGCGTTGATCTTGGGCCCCTGAGGTCACTACAGTTTTGCCGCATTCTGCAATGATTGGGATTGAACCACCTCTGTGATACAATGCAGCCTGAAAACGTCGGTGTCGTTGTTTGAGATCCCGCACCCTTATGGATGAACAAAGGACTCTTGTAGTCGACATTGCATGGATGCATTGGCAATGGCAAAGACCGAGTTCAAGTCCCGGAACTCCAGTAGGTATTGTGCAGCTTTTCTGATTGACAATAGCTGTATATATAATGTCTACTTTTCATTTTAACGAAGTCCTCTCTATTCTCTGCTATCTGTTTCTCTTCTCTCAGGTTTATTTCGTATCATCTATAGTTCTCTTTGACCACCTTCTAGAAGCATACACCCTCGCCAAGTACTCCAATGCCTCTCTGTCCCATCCAAAACCAAAACGCCGCGAAGATCGCCGAATGAAATGAAAGAAATCGCTGAAAAGTCAGTCCGAGGAGGACCTTCATTACGAAGCCTCACGGACGCAGGCATCGCATTGGCATCCAAAGCCCCAGGCGTCTTGAAGTCGTTTCCGCCTCTCGGTCACAGTCAGCTCCTTCTCGTCCCCGCCGAGGTAGCTAATGCAGAGCTCCTCCCCGACCCTGACGCCGGCCCCTCCGTTGGCATTCGAGTCGACGACGAAGACCCAGCGATCGCGCACTCGGGCCTTGGCGATGTTGGGCGCGCACGAGTGATTCCAGATGCTGCCCGTGGTCCAGAGGCCCCAGCCCAGGTACTCGGCGTTGTAGGCACCGCTGTTAAGAGCTGGGCGGATGCTGAAGCTGTTGTGGGCGGCGGCGTTCTGCAGCGTTTGGATCACCTCAGGGACGAGCGACGGGATAAGAGCTACGGGGAGCTGGGCAAGGAGCTGAATGATCGCGCGTTAGAGAGGTAAACTTTGGGGAAGAGGATGATTATGGACTTACACATAGGTATGCGCTGATATAATCCTGCAGTTCCTCGTGCGACGAGAACGGGGTATGGTGGTGCTTCAGGCGCAAGATTTCGGTCCACTCATCATTTTCCGCGGGTATCTCGCTCTTCTCGTCGAGGACCGCGACCGATGTGTTGTGCGTCCAGTAATGGGTCAGGATACCGGACACGACCGCCCAGAGGGTTTCGATAGTCGGAGGTTTGGTGTCCTTGGCACGCTGCAACAGCTTCCTTTCCGACTTGGTCAATTGCCCACCTTCAATTGACTCCCGCACCCTCAGTTCCCGCACTCTCCTGCCCAAGGTCTCCTCAGCTTCTGTCCATGCTCTATCGATTTCCTCAAAACTCGGCCGACGATCGGCGACGTGGTTTGTGCCATCGTCCAACGACTCTACCGAGTTGTCACTACTCGAGCGCTTGCCCTGCTGGCGACTTCCGATCTCCCAAGCTGTCTTCCAAGCCTGCAGACCGATAGCTCCCTGCCGGTACACCCATTCGTCGCGGCACACCTCGGTGCAGAACACTAGTCCCAAAGTGGGGTTCTGCTTCTGCTTGCCCTCGGCCGGGAGCTCGACCCGGACCTTCCACTCGACGCCGCGGTCGTAGGCAAAGCAGCGCGCGCACACCTCGCGGCGGAACTCGCGCTGGACGGTGTAGACGGAGCAGGGCCGCGTGGTCAGAAGTGGGGACGCCGGCGGCAGGTCTCGGGTCGCCGTGACGGCGCGGCCCTTTAGGGGGTGCGGGTGGACGACGAAAGGTGGGGAAGAAGACGCCGCCATGGTGGTAGGTGAGGTGCCGAGAGATTGCGATGGAACCGGATCGTCCGGAAAAGGAACTTTTAGGTCAAGGAAATGCCGGGGAAACTGGGGACTGAGGGAAGACGGAGCGGGTTTTGGGTTAAGCTTCGGGGCGAGTGTGTACCACCGGAAGTTTGAGTGAGCGTTTGTGTAGGTAGGTTGCGGCTTGGCAGGGGTTGAGTTGGTAATGATGGTGGTGGTGGTGGATGGTGTTGAGAGTTCGTGACACAAAGTGGTCACCGCAAATGGGCGGGCATGATGGCGGTCACCGCCAGCGAATGGGCGAAGCACGTGGTACTATCACTGCCAAAATCCCCCGAGTGAGAAAAAATTTGAGCCAGGAACAAGCAACTTCTGACCCTTTTGACGTTATCATTAGAAAGGTGGGATCTGAGTCTAGGCCTAGGCCCGCCGAGAGAGGCCCAGCCCGGCACCTGAGGATCCCAGGACCCTCTCCTGTGGAGCCGCTGTCAGATAAGCTTAGATGGCACTTAACCTTATAAACCTGGCTCAGCCATCTCACTGCCATCTGATGGTCATGGTTCCTGTCTATCTCCCGTTTACGGCATCAGATCCGATCTATGGTTCGGACGAATTTAACGGCGAGATGTGATTGGTCTCCTTACCACATTCATGATATAGAATACATTCTTCCGTGTTGCTAACTGCTCTGCCTGATGTCCTAGGTGGCTACTGCCAATTGGACAATAGAACAATGATGACATGCTAGAGAGTCTAGTGCAATCCAAACTTTGGCTGGCATGTGTGGCTTGGCGTAGTGTAGTGTAGCAGAGCGGTGATACATGACTTCACCACAGATTGGCGGACATGACGAAGGTGGCACGGAGCAGCCACAGGTAGATCAAGTCGAAGCCGAAGAAGCCGCTAGTTCAGAACAGAGCCGATCTGTATTTCGCTCAGTATCATGGACTGCTATCCTATTGTAACAAAGTACCCGAGATATTCAAGAGCTAATCCGGCAGAATAATGTGTGCTTTCTGGATCCTAGTATGGAAGCATGAATTACTCACGGGTCTGAATGATACCTTAGTTACTTATTAGTACATCAGACTACAACATGACCTCTCAAGAGGCCGAGCACCGCCGAAGCTCTCCGTGATCTTTGGATTTAAGCTTGGGCAATGCTTCGAAATCAACGATTTCCTTCTTAGCTTGGAAGGTATAGTGGACCTGTCAAATTATCCGTCAATGAGCAAAGCACCTCGACTAGGGGGCCTGGGCTCTGGGGTCTGATCTGGGCCCATCCGAACTTAGGCTGCCAAGGATCACTTACATGGTCTTGCCGAATCGGCAGAGACTCCAACCCGTACGGGGCGCAACCACTATATCCCCTACTCGTACCGAGCTTTGGCCACGGGTTTCCAGTCTCAGAAGATCAAGGTATGTAGCTTACACGCTCTAGTGTTACTATGCAGAAGCACTATATTACACATACTCCGTAAGTAGGGTGCATTGGAGAATGTCGAATACGTGATCGATGTCGCTTGTCGCGGTTGTCGCTGGGCCTACTACTGCAGTGAAGGCGATACAGAAACAACTTGAAGGAGCGGATGAAGAATGGAATATGACTATTCTCTTCAGCAAATTCGCTGGAGCAACCATAGGTGTCTACGTGGGCGAGAGCTTCAACAACCCCAGTGTGGCCGAGTCTCTGTTCGTACCGTTCATGGATAAGATAAGAACGGCTGGCATTGCGGCAGGCAAGTCCGCTCTTCTTCAAGTTTGCGGCAATAACGGTGCGACAGCGCGTACTTTCGGCGTCATCGCAACGGTAAGCACCGAGTTCAGCATCGTTCAGTCTGCCGTGAGTTGTGCCTGAGCAAAGGTGATCCTCCGATGCCAGCTCCACTCGCCAACGCCGTGTGCGGGCCCCAGAAACCTAACACACCGACGCCTCCGCGCGGTACCAACATCTCGGAGCTGAGTCCATGTCCTCTCAATGTTTGCTGCAACATCTGGGGACAGTGCGGCATGACTGACGAGTTCTGCGTCGACACTCGCGGCGACGGAGCACCTGGTACCTCCAAGAAGGGGACTTATGGGTGCATCTCAAACTGCGGCATGGAAATCGTCAAGAGCAGTGCCCCAGCCCAGTTCATCAAGTTGGGCTACTTTGAAGCCTTCAACCTGAACGGAGAATGTCTGAATATGGACGTCAGTCAGATCGAGCCGTCCTACTCTCACGTTCATTTCGCCTTTGGGATGCTCACAGATAACTTTGAAGTCTTCTTTGAGGATAACTACGCCAAGTATCAGTTCGAGAAACTCAAGGGACCCAAACGGATCTTGTCCTTTGGAGGCTGGACCTTCTCTGCGGAGCGGCCTTATTACACCATCTTCTGCAACGGAGTAAAAGCGGCCAACCGGGACAAGTTTGCTTCCAACATCGCCAAATTTGTTAATGATGCAGGCATTGATGGTGTAGATATTGATTGGGAATATCCCGGCGTGGGTGTTTCTCCATCAATCTTGTCTATATCCATTGATCCAAGTATCTAACAATAGTTTGCTTCGCAAAACAGGCACCCGACATTCCGGGCATACCTGCCTCAGATGATCCAAACGAAGGCACATTATATGCCGCGTTTCTTCGACTACTTCGTTCCAAGCTCAGCAAAGACAAGTCTCCATCCATCGCGGCACCAGCTTCCTTCTGGTATCTCAAGCAATTCCCCATAGCCGGAATTGCAAAGATAGTAGACTCTATCGTATTTATGACGTAAATTCAATATTTCTTTGGCGCCTCGCTTACTTACATGGTGGTATGGTAGGCCGTAGGCCATCCGGAACCCCCTAGCGCTTTTCACCTCCGGCCAGAAGGATGCCGGAAATCGTGACCGTTACTGACATTTTTAGGTATGACTTACATGGCCAATGGGACGCTAGTAATAAATGGGCAAACCCAGGTTGCCCATTGGGTAGCTGCCTAAGGAGTCAGGTCAACCTCACGGAAACAATGAGCGCCCTCGTATGTACTACTTTTCCATCCCCCTTTCCTTCGTTTCGCTCAAAGCAGCATATGCTAATACATCGAGGAAGGCCATGATCACTAAAGCAGGTGTCCCCTCGAACAAAGTCATTGTGGGTGTCACCAGTTATGGTCGATCTTTCCAGATGGTAGACCCTTCTTGAACAGGACCCAACTGTCTATTCACGGGTGGACCTGGGGAAGGCGGCTCCGGAGCCCAGAAGGGAAGAGGTACAGCAACACCGGGCTACATCTCGAACGCCGAGATCGCCGAAATCGCAACCGCAGGCCTCCACACTCGCGATTCAGGGGTACAAACCTGGTACGACAAAGACAGCGACAGCAACATGATGACCTGGGGAGGGGATAGTTGGGTTCCCTACATGAACGAAGCCGTCCGCACTAGTCGGACCAACAAGTACAAGGGTCTGAACATGGGCGGCACGACCAATTGGGCCGTCGACCTCGATAAATTCCACGAGCCCCCTAAATTGATTAAGGGGTCCGATATCACACTGGGATGGGATGGATGTTATGAAGCGCAACATCAAGAAACAGGGCAATGAATTAGCCTGCGACTACGAGTTCCGCACTGGAACCTAGGTCAGCAAGGAGTGTACCGACAACCTCGCCGCGAACCCCACGAGAAACCTCGCAAGTGTGAGATGGGAGGACTTGGACTGTGATTCAGCGTGGAAAGATGCTCAAACTCGTTGGTTGACCTGTGATCAGCCTAGTGACAACACGACCTTTGGAAAATCTGTCTCAGTTTCTCAAGATGAATAAGGCTTCAGTGTGTGAAGACCTGGGGAGTGTGGACAACTGCAACCCAGATCGTTCGTGCGAAGCCCATCACACGGCCCTGGACGCCAAACAGGACTGGACGGGAGCTTGCTCATACTTAGTTTGGAACGCACTTGCTCAGGTCCATGCGGTACGTTCAGGAACACTGATCGGACTATCACGCTTACCTCCTATTTCCCTACTCCCAACGGTGGCTTCCGTCTTCCCTTCCTCGAAGTTCCCTTCTCACTCGATTTCGGGATCCGTTATTCTTGAACGATTGCTAATTCCAATGGAGTAGTTGATCAAGAACTACCAAACTAGCCTCGAAAAGGCAGCCCAAGCTGTACAACAAAGGAAAAATGAGTTCCTCGACGTCTTTACACCCACAGGTAAGCGCCTTCCTTTTACATGTGAGAAAGTTGCTGACGCCCGACACCTGACGCCTGGTGAAAGGAAATTCCCCGGATTATGCTCTTGGGATTGGGATTCTGCTCACAATCCTACAAATTCCCAGGGCCGCACTCGGGACACTATTCTGGAAAGGCGCGATGAAAAATCTGCCTTTCTTCGTGGCTCAAGGAAGTCTACCTAAGCTAGACTTGATACAGGATTCATCTCAGGCCCTTGTTATGGCAGGTCATTCGATTAGTCAGCGCTTTATTAAGTACGTATTGGTTCATTCCTCACTCCGCATGATCGGCATTGCTAATGGAGACCACCCCAACGCAGGAGTGACATGGCGAAAAAGGTGAACTTCAACCTACTCTATGACAACCTCATAAAGCTATGGACAGACCAGCTGGACACCTTGATGGTCGAGCTGTTCGACGGCAACCCGGAGCCTCTCAAGCAGCTCAGCACTCTCATAAGCGGGGGTCAGATGATCGATGGCAGTCTCAACGGCCACTCCAAAGGCCCTCAGAGCCACACCAACTCGTTCCTGCAAGAGGGAGCAGCCGAGCGTGCTTTCTACGCTGCGGCCATCCCGTCGGTCTGGGAGATGCGGAAGCCGTATTCCATGTACCCCGTGATTCTCGACTTCGGACCCAACTGCGACCGCGACATTGGCTCGGATGACTACTTCCACTCAGGCAAGGACTTCAACAAGGGCTGGATTTGCGTGGACGGCCACAACTACATCCTTGCTGGCACCTACGATCGCAACAATGATGGACCCAACTGCAGCCCGGGGTATTACGCTTGGTGCCTCAATCCTCAACCGGGCTGGACACCTCTATTCACACTACCCGGATTGGGGGAAATCCAAAAAAGTTATTTGAAATTTGGTGAGCAGCCACCATCATTTGCTATCAAGATGCCCATTCCTTGAAGGTCTACTAACGTGGAGAGTCGATAGGCAATGTGACGGTGGAAGATCTCGTCCGCGGCGCCGTGAATACCTGGAAGCGAGCCGGGAAACTGAACATCATGGACGGTGGCGTCGGCGGGATCAATCCTTTCAATCGCGAAGATTTTAATGAATTATGGTAGGTTCTGTGGCGGGGTACTGTCTAGCAGATCGAGGTACTGACGCTGAGATTCAACAGGGACAACGACATCCGGGCTCCGGGAACCATTCGCATCCCCGTATGCAGCCCCGATGAGGCCACCTTCCTTGGGTCGGATGGCCTCGGCCACGGGATTCCGAACGAGAATATCCCCTCGTTCCCTTGCCTTCGTGACCCGAGCGTCCGATACCACAGTGACTTCGAGACGTGGCCAAGTAATTAGGAGGGAGGACATATTTCTGCTTTGTTACCCAAATGCTTGTACATAATACAAATACCTGAGGCATCTCCCAGGCCAATCTTTTTGAGATCAAATTTAGTTCACAGGCGCGTCGGGCGGCATGAATGAGCCGATAACTATGAGTAGTAGTTGCAAGGGGTAAAAACACGAACACTGGACGCAAACACTGACGATTTGTTTCAGGCAGGTAGAAACAGACATTGGGGCACAAATGCGCTGGAGACTTGTGTTTTGGCCAATGGGATTGCAAGCAGACTATCCCGGCTTAACTTTGTCAGTGGAATTTGGCGGCAAACTTCAAATCCCGCAATACCCGCTGCCTTGTCCTCCCCGCATCCGCTTTCCTTCTAACACCATCAATCGCCTGCCGCCAATCCCTCAAAGATGGAAACCCCTAAGCGGAAGCGTGCCCGCCTGGCGTGTCAGCCCTGCCGAGCGCGGAAGCGGAAATGCGACGGCCGCGACCCATGCAAGATGTGCTCCGATTTTGGCTACGCCTGCCGCTACCCAGTCCGACAAACGTCGTTGTTACAATCACCTACGATACCTGCATCAGCACCACCGCATCTCACAACCAGACCACCGTCTCTGTCTCATCCCATAGCTCCCCCCGCGCAAGGCCCAAGTGCAGGCGTATCTCCGTCTGCCCATGATGGCCTCCGACGCCGCGTCGAAGCCAATTCGGGGGCCACCACGGTGAGAAGGCTGGGACTCAAGATGGACCCTACCCGGGCGCCTAGACTCAACCTTTTTGGTTGGAACATTGGCTCGAGGAATCTTTCCTCCACCATTCCGTCCACAACAACGATTCCTATTACCGAAATCACTTCGCTTGATCATATGAAGGTAGGCAACCGGCATTCGATGTCCTGTTTCGTGTATGATTCACAGCTAACAGTTCTCTATTAGGTCTTGGCCCAAGTCTACTTCGACAAGTTGGACCCATGTTACGGCTTCATCGATAAGCAACAGTACTCTCTACGTTTACAGTCACGCTGGGAGTCTGGGTCGGAATCGAGTGTATACGATGGTGTATTGGGAGGTGTCGCCGCGCTCGGATGCCTCTTCTCCCAGCGCAATGCTACTGTCACAGAGCTGCACTTGGTGCAATCGGCGCACTCCATCCTCGATAGTCATATCTTCTCTGGGTCTGTTTCCATCGACCTTTTGACGGGCTGGCTATTGCGAACTGTTCGTCTGCGCCTAACGGATTCGCCCCATGCTACTTGGATCGCCAGCAGTACTATGATGCATCTTATCGAAGCCCTGGGACTTCATTTCAATGAAGAACCGGACTCTTCATCGAGATTCCCCCCTAGTGCACAATGCGATCCGGATTTGAAGAGGAGGATTGTAGGAGTCGCTCATCATCTGAATGCTTGGACATCGTTTGATCTTGGACTCTCCCGCGTACTGTTCCAGACCAATGACTTGCCCCTACCGCCGATGCCGAGGCCAGGCGATTACACAGCCGAGCTCATCGGACTCCTCCCGACGTCTTTTAGTCTCGACCCCAGCATAGCTGCAGAAGAGACAGACCTTGTACTGACTCTTTCAACCATACTGAATGGGTCGCACACGCAACCACCTTCCGTCATGGCCCAAACCAATCTCGTACTGTGCATAGTCCGGCGCATCCTGTCGCAGAACCTGGACATGTCAAGCCTAGCAGACCAGGTCCTTGCCTTATTGCGGAAGGCTCTTGGCTGTGCACGAAGCATGGTCCAGGACTGTACCCCCTGGCACCAAGTAGCCAACGTGCCTTTCCACATCATCTGTGTACTCCTTATTATGGATACCCGCTCGTCCCTCAGCCTCCTCCCTGACGCAATCCAGACCCTTGGATTTGTTGCCTCCACATATGACACCGAAACCATGCGAGAGGCAAAGAGCACGGCCTATCTACTGGTGCTGCTTCACCAACAGCGCCGCAAGGACGACCTCGCCGTCTTCAGCAAGGCACTCTTTGACAACCAACCAGAGACCCGGATGGAGTTGCCATCTCAGGCCCCAACTGATGTCAACAACTCAGAAGACCACGCGTGGTTGGAAGCGTTGGTTGCTGACTTGCCCTCGCTCAGAGATATCGACTTGGACGAGTTTCTCAATACCGACATGATGGGCGGGTCTCCCTTCTTTCTAGGCGCCTGAAGATCTACGGACATAGTTGGGCGATTAATGTATCCCAGAACATTAAACCCCAACCGAGTTGCCTCTATCACGATTTGAACAGTAGTGTTTGGCGAAGCCGAAGCGGGTCCCCTAGTACCGGGTATTGCGGCTATAATCCCGCAAGATCCCGCTCCAAGTTTAGTGAGATCCCGCAGGTTCCGCTCGGAAGCCGAAAAGAGCAAGATTTATATGACAAACCATTCTATCATGACAAGCCATCATATATACCCAATGGAATAAGTACTCCTTTAACGCTTCAACATCAAGCCATTGGTATCCAACCATCGCCAAGAGACCTACCTCCATTTGGAAACACAAGCTCCGGCCAAGCATCTTCTCATGAATTACGGCTTTCTGTTCAACTTGAGCCATGACGGATGAAGAAAAGTATATTGCTGGAAATTGGGACTCACCTACCCCCACCCTGTCCGAAACGTCCAACTACACAGTGGTGTTTGAGGAAGATGACCCTACGCATCCGTATAACTTGAGTCTCTTTACAAAGTAAGTCAATGTTTCCCCGATCATCGCGCATGTAAGGACACTGCTTGCTCACCAAAACACCTCGCTACATAGACTCTTAATATCTATAACCGTCTGCATTGGGACACTTATCGTGTCGTTCACCAGTGCCGTCTTTGCACCGGCCCTCGAGAGCGCCATCCGCGAGCTTGGCGTCAGTGCCGAGGTTGGACGACTCGGTACGACCTTGTACGTGCTTGGCTTCGCCTTCGGCCCTGTCTTCTGGGCACCCGCATCCGAACTGTGGGGTCGAAAGCCCCCTTTGACTGCAGCCATCTTAGCAGGCGGTGCGTTCATCATCGGTACTGCCGTTGCTCGGAACGTACAGACACTACTGATCTGCCGCTTCCTCGGCGGCGTGTGTGGAGCCTCTCAGCTCACTGTCGTGCCTGGTGTGCTCTCCGATCTGTACGACAACCGTGCACGCGGCGTAGCCATCACCCTGTATGCGCTATGCGTCTTCTGTGGACCCTTCGGGGCCCCCTCCCTCGGCGGCTTCATCGTCGAGAACTCGGCTCTTGGCTGGCGCTGGACCCTCTACATACCAGCGATCCTTTCCTTTGCCAATGGCGTCCTGACCCTCTTCTGCGTGCGCGAGACCTACGCCCCCTGTATTCTCGTCGCCAAGGCGGTGGCTTTGCGGCGCGAGACGAAGAATGAGGGCATCCATGCGCCCCAAGAGCTCGTCGAATTTGATCTTCGGCGGCTGGTAGAGAAGTACTTCACGCGCCCACTGCGCATGCTGGTCACCGAACCTATTCTCCTCCTGGTCTCGCTCTACATGTCCTTCGTCTACGGCCTGACGTACTGCCTCCTAGCCGGCTTCCCCTACGTCTTTGAAAATATCCACGGCATGCGTCCCGGCGTGGGAGGGCTCCCTTTCTTGGCTCTTGCCCTCGGCCAAGTTTTGGGGGTCGGGTTCGTCCTCTCACAGCAGCGGGAATATCGGAGGAAGTTGGAGGAAAACGACAATGTGCCGGTGCCCGAGTGGCGCCTCACATCCACCTTGGTAGGCGCACCAGTGTTTGCTGGCGGGATCTTCTGGTTCGGCTGGACTGGGTTTACTCCTGACATCCACTGGGCGGTCCCGACGGTGGCGGGGATATTTATCGGCTTCGGGATCTTCTGCGTATTCATGCCTTGCTTCAATTACATCGTTGATGCCTATCTTCCACTGTAAGTCGCAAGGTCCTTCTTCTCTTGAAACTTAGATCTTGTACTAACTGCAACTGTTTCCAGGGCTGCCTCGGCCGTCGCCGCCAATATCATACTTCGCTCGTCCATCGCCGCGGGGTTCCCTCTGTTCTCTACGCAGATGTTCAAGGACTTGGGCGTGCAGTGGGCTTGTACCATCCTTGGGTGCTTGGCAGCTCTCATGATTCCTATCCCTATCGCTTTCCGCGTGTATGGTCCTCGATTGAGACAGAAAAGCGCGATGCTGGTGCAGTGTACCTCAAGCTAAACGTGATAATTATTAATGGTTTTAACTATATTTCCTTAAGCTTGGTCTGATCCTCCACCTCAATATCCGATGCGGGCCTACCATCAAACACCTCCGCAATGGCTTCGAGACTGGGACCTTTAGTCTCGACGAAGTACTTCCACACAACCAAGACCTCAATGGCGAGCCAGGCGACGTAGACAAAGTAAAATTTCCAAGCAAGGGCCTGGAGTCCGATAGGGTTGACAAGGGTGTTGATGAAATTGCTTGCCTTGCCAAAGAACATGAGGAGGGAGAAGCCTTTTGCACGGATCGGATAAGGGAGGATCTCAACGGGGTAGGAGTAGAGGAGGGCATTAAAGGCAAGGTTGTAGAAGAAGTAGAAGAGGAAAAGCATTGCGATGACGGCCTTGCCGGCGGCAGCGTTTTTGTCCTCATTGAAAAGACCGGCACACAGAGTCTGAGCGGCGAAAACCCCGAGCATGCCTGTGACGGAGACGAGGAACTGGACGCGGCGCTTCATCTTGGCGGTGAAGAAGGCCGACATGACCGAAGTGAGCCAGTTGAAGATCATAAGACAGCCATTCAGAATGTTGCGCTCGCGGGCGTTGCTGACACCAACAGTCTCCAGGACGCGGACGAGATAATACGACACCAGACCATTGCCAGACCATTGACTGAAGCAGCCGAGGCAGGCCAGGATGAAAACTCTTTGGCGATTGCCTGGTGTTTTAAGGAGGACCATCCAGCCCGTTTCATTGCTGACCTCGGCTTCAATGACATCGCGCATTTGTTCGAACTCAAGCTTGACTAGCTCGTCGTCCGCGTTGCCGTTGGCGTGCCATTTGATAAGCACAGCCTTGGCATCTTCGACACGTCCGTTTGCAATGAGCCAGCGTGGAGACTCAGGGAGGAGGAAGACGGCGCAGATGGGCACCAGGGCTGGGGCCGATTGGAGCAGCGATGGAATCCTCCAGGACCATTCGCTGGGGATGCTGAAGGTACCGAAGGTGACCCAGGCGGCCAGGATGGCACCGATGTACCACGATGTTTGATAGAGGGAGGTGATTACTTGGCGATCCTTGGGGTGGGCGAGCTCGCCGATGAGCATTGGGGCATAGGCGTTGGCGAAGACGAGACCGACGCCCAGAATAAAGCGGGACACCAGGAACATAGCAACTGCGCCCGAGTCAATACTAGCCAGGTATGATTTTCATGGTCAAAGGGATCTCACTATGAACCGAGGCACCCTGGATGACGCCGCCGACGGCCATAATTGCACAACCAACAAAAATGCCCATACGCCGTCCCCAGCGGTCGCCGACAACGCTCACAAACGGGCTTGCCACGACACATCCCAGGGGAAGGATAGCTGACAGGATGCCGAGAAGCGCACCGCGAGGGTTTCCAAAGTCTTGTAGGGCCAGGTTAGCTGGACGGAAGTTGAAGAAATCACAAGATAAGCGCACTTACAATCGTCCCACGCAGGGACAGCCTGCAGCCCTGACATCATGGAGGCATCGAAGCCGAGAGTTATGGCAGCGGCCAAGCAACCCGGCAACATGAGCATGTACAGTTTGCGCAGGTTCGCGTTCTGATAAAATGGAGGCGCGGCGGCAGTGAGTTCCTGGATGCGTTGATCAAGGCTGGAAAGCTGAGCACCATCTCGCGTGGTGTTCTCGACCTGGACGACATCGCTCTTCTCGTGCTTGCTCATGTTGAAGATAACAAAGGGGAAACTGCGTGACTGATGAGAAACAAGCAATCTGGAAGAAAACAGTCAACGCGCTTGAAGCAGACCATACGGTCTAATATACGTTGGACGGGCAGGTTATTAATTAGAATCCATGCATGACCCGAAGGCCCCAACTTGCCCAGACCCCATGGGGCTGGTAGACCCCTTTTGTTATGGGGTTAAACCAAGGGGTGGGGAGCTGAAAACGGGTGCTTCCCGAGGTCTTCCCGAAGGTCTCCCGAACCCGAGCTGAATGCCTTCCGTGCATTGACTTGACACTACATAACCCTTCAGGCGAGAACAGGCAATAGGAGGCACCCTGGAAGAGACTACCATAAAAAAAAGAAAACGAATGAGGCCGGCCAAGAATGACAGAATCACCGAACAAGACACAAGCCATGGTTCCCCCCACGGGTAACCCAGACCTCGTATCCCTGCTCACGCTGGAGGAAAAGGTCAGCTTGCTAAGCGCCGTGGATTGGTGGCGAACACCGACTATTCAGCGAGGGCCAGTATTTGTCCCTCACATCAAGATGTCCGACGGCCCCAACGGCGCTCGGGGCGAGAGCTACGTGAGCGGCATCACTGCAGCCTGCTTCCCTTGTTCCACAGCCGTCGGGGCCACCTTCGACCCAGAAAGCGCCTACCGTCTGGGCAAGGAGATTGCGTGTGAGACGCGAACAAAGTCGGCCAATGTCCTCCTTGCGCCCACCATGAACATCATCCGGTCCCCCCTTGGCGGTCGTAATTATGAGACCTACTCGGAGGATCCCTACCTTATCGGCACTCTGGCCTCGGCCTTTGTTCGCGGCTGCCAATCCGAGGGCATTGCTGCTACTCCAAAGCACTTTGTTGCCAACGAGTCGGAGAAGGACAGGACCAAGATGTCGTCGCAGGTGGATGCGCAGACCCTGCGGGAGATTTATATGCTTCCTTTCCAGCTCGTGATGCGTGACGCGGACCCTTGGTGCTTCATGACTTCGTACAACCGCGTCAATGGAGAGTACTGCGCAGACAGCCAATGGCTGCTCGAGGATGTACTCCGCAGCGAATGGGGCTTCTCGGGCGTCGTCGTGTCGGACTGGCTTGGCACCTACTCAACCGCCAAGGCCCTCAACGCCGGCCTGGATCTCGAGATGCCTGGCCCGACAAGATGGCGCGGCCGGAAGCTTCTAGAGGAGATAGCGGCGGGAAATACAACAAACAAGGCCGTGGACCAGAGTGTCGGCAGGATTATTGACCTTGCGCGAAAGACCGGTCGTTTCGAGGCTCCCGTGGAGGAACCCGAGTGCTCCGTCGAGAACCCCGATCGAATCGAGTTCATCACTACCCTCGCTGCCAACGGCATGGTCTTGCTGAAGAACGATGGGGACGTGCTTCCGCTATCTCCAAAGGCCTCAGTGGCCGTCATCGGCCACCATGCTACCAACCCGAGCATTGGCGGTGGTGGCAGCGCCAAGGTTCTCGCCCAACACATCGTCTCTCCCCTCGAGGGTCTGAAAGCCCAAAAAATCGAATGCCGCCATGCTCCTGGTGTCCCCGTATTTGGTGCTCTGCCGCATGCAGAGGCCAGTTCGATTTTGCCGGTGCGCATCTGCTGGTTCAACGGCCCTGTAGTGGGCGAGGGCCTGGTTCACGAACAGTCCATCCCGTTGCCCGAGTATATGATCAAGGAAGCCTGGCCTGCTTTTCTCGACGTCGACTACTGCACGAGCATGTCTTTCATCCTAACCCCAAAGACCACTGGGAATCACACCTTTTCCGTCATCACCACCGGCAAGGCTGACGTCTTCGTCGACGGGAACCAAGTTTTCCACCGCCCGCAGGAACCAACTCTCCTACCTGAATCCTTTTACTTCTACAAGGCCAAAATTGAACGCCGATTTAGGGTCCCTATGACGGCGGGCCAGAAATACCAAATTGAGCTGCGTTCCTGGGCCACGGACGAAGCCGTTCTCTCTCGCGTCAGCGGAACCATGTTCCAAGGCTCCTCCCTTCGATTCATGGAGCACGTCGATATTCCCGGTGCCATCCGCGACGCGGCCGAAACCGCCGCATCGTCGGATGTTGCCATAGTATTCGTTGGTACCACAAACGAACTCGAATCCGAGGGCTACGACCGCGACACTATGGACCTGACCCCTGACCAATACAAAATGATCGCCGCTGTCGTCGCCCGCAACCCCCATACCGCCGTTGTCAACCTCTCTGGATCCCCCGTCACCGTCGGTCCGTTCATCGACCAAGTTCCCGCCTTCCTACAAATGTGGTTCGCCGGGCAAGAGTGTGGCCACGCCATTGCCCGCGTTCTCCTCGGCGATGTCAACCCATCCGGCCGGCTGCCCATGTCCTGGCCGCAAAGGAACGAGGACAACCCGGCTTACCCTAATTTCCCCTGTGGCGAAGACCTGATGCTTAATTACGAGGAACGCCTCAAGGTCGGATACCGCTTCTACGACGACGAAGACGCACCCACGCCGCAATTTCCTTTTGGGGCCGGACTGTCCTACACGAATTTTGAGTTGGTAGATCAACCCAACGTCGATTCCTCTTTCGGCGCCCCAGAGCATATGAGGCTTTTGGTCGTGTGCAACGTGAAGAACACGGGGAAAAGGGATGGCCATCAGGTGGTCCAGCTGTACGTCGGCCTGCCTACCTGTCCAGGCTCGAATCCCCGCCCTATCAAGGAGCTCAAGGCCTACCACAAAGTCCTCGTCCATGCTGGGCAGACAGAGAGAGTCATCTTGGAGCTGGACAAGTATGCCTTCAGCTCGTTCGATGTCAAGGCTGGAAAGTGGAAAATCGCGCAAGGCGAGTATTTCTTGCATTTAGGTTTCAATTCTGCCGAGATCCTCTGGTCATCTAGCGTTACCATTGCTGAGACTCATTATTGGAGTGGCACATAGACGGGCCATTTAGTGTCCTGTTTGATTTCTCCTGTATTGTATTCACCAAGTTTGCCCTGTTGGAAACGGGTAGATGAACTCGTCTACAAAACCAAGCCCGCCGTGCATGGCCGCTGCGCTGTCCCAGACCCAGTCCCAATTATCTTGCAGGGGTGATGAAACCTGGCTCTGTTCTACCGGATCATTTGCCACCGCTGACATCTCTCCATCGGGACCCATGCCAGCAGCATCCTCAGAGCTAGCAGATGGCCTACGTAAGGAAAGACGCGATGCGTCCGTGGAGTTGCTCGTCGCTATGCATGCAGGTCAGCAGCGGCTCAAGAGTAGTAGGAATAAAAAAGAAAAACGGAAAGCGATAGCGTAAAGATACATACAGAAATATGCAGAACGTGCTCGTTTCTTCAGCATATGCAAATGCTCCAGGTAGGCTCGGGCTCGGGCATTCTCTTGACCGATGAGATGCAGAAGCTTCGTCGAGGTCTCCCATGTTTCATCGAGGTGCGTTTGTTCAAAAATCCTGTTGCCGCAACCCTGGGCGCATTCGGCTAGGATAGTGATGCCGCCACACGTAATGAGATCTAAGTCACGGGTCAGCATCTGAGGGCCCTGGGGGGGGGAGGTCTATCTAATTATCATACAGAATAGCGTAAACCACCATGCGCCGGTTGCATCGTCCTGCCTCGCGGCCAGGAGGGATCCTGACAGCTCGTGAGCGGCTTGGACGCACGTCGTGGCGCATTGTGCTTGAAAGCCTTCGCGCAGTGTGCGGTACTCGAAGGCCGACTCGCTTGAACCAATGCCCGACCTCCCCGTCGTGCTGTGCCGCTGACGTATTGGTCTTATGGCCGAACAGAATGCGCTGAAGCTTGGCCTGTAAAGAAGAATCCGAAGATGGAGGAATCTGGCGCGGAGCACGTTGCGCTGACGCCTCAGGACGAGACTTCGACTCGTCATCGTTCCAACCTCTTGGTCCTTTTCTCCATCCCACCACTTGAGTGCACCCACAAGTGACATTCTGAAGTCTTCCAGGAGGTCATCCAGAAGAGTTAGAGCGCTGAAGTCGGGTGATGAGTTAGGCCCATAGATGGAAGACAAGATCTTCCCGAGGATCTTCGCCAACCGAATATTCTCTACCATGAAGAGGTTATACGATAAAACTCCCTCCGGTTGACAGCAGGCGTCGTCTTGGACTTGGATGAACTCGTCATCTACCGCAGCCGGCACAGGAACATCATCGGTTATCTGCAGGAGCGGCGGTCTTCCCAAAGTCATGCAGATCGTCCTGGAATGAGAATCAGTAATGAAGGACCATGGAAACAGGCCCGGCTAGCTGGAAAGGCACTTACATCTCCAACTGCAAGCAGCCATACCACACCCTGCGACGAACTTGATGCTCTACGGCCAAACGTCGCCCGGCATTTCTTTCGGTGTGTAGGCCAAGCCCGACCGCACCCCGACAGGCTAGACTGATGACGTTGTAGCACTCTGTGGCGTGCTCGGTCGTCAGTAGGTACTGGCCCGCGAGAAGCAAGGCTTGTACGTGAGACAGGCCACCCTGGCCTAGAATATTTATCTGCAGCAGACATTTCATCCGCGACCGAAATGTCGCTGACGCGGACTCCTTCTGCGACAGATCCGAAAACTCGCATCCGAGGGCAAAGATGGCGTTGAGGGCGCAGAAGAAGGAGGCGGCGGAGCAACGATCCCCCCCAATGCCGATGTCCCCGGAAGCGCCAGTCGGGGACCCCGGGTAGCCGTCGGATGCCCACAGCGACTCGTACCGTTTTCGGAAGCTGGTGGAGTGCGTCCACGGATAGAATATGTGGACATTGTCAAAGTAGAGACTGAGAAGGTGGTCGGCTACCTGCCGTGGCGGCAAGGCAAACTCGGCCGACAACAGTGCCAATCCCGGGGACGCGGAGGATCCTGGATGCGGAACGGCCGCCGGACCCGTCCTCTGCCCACTTCCAGGGCGATTAGAGACCTCTCGGAGTAGGGAGTGAACCGAGGACTGCCCAAAAAAGTCATCCTCCGGGGGGTTGAGTGTGCAGCTGTGACCTAAGGTGGTAGCCCCCATGGCGCTGACGGGGCTAGGCCCACTCGCTTCGGCTTCTCCCCACGCAGGTGATGCACAGTGCATGCCCGCCCCGGCTGGGGGCTGATCCCCCGGGGTTTCCCTGTCCCTGTTGGCATGGTCTGTACCCGCCTTCCCCCTAAGTTGATTGATGGCCTGGTGCAGCTCCTGCGCCTGTTTCTGCAAGGACGAGATGTACCTGGGATATCGTCAGCCAGGCCTTGCCGGCAAATGGTAACGTTGGACATGGCCCTCACTCTTGCTCGCTGAGTCCTTTGGCGGTCCCCCCGATGACGGTGTAGGTGCACCGGCTGCTAATAAGTCCCCCTCGTTTTGTGCAGGCGGCACATCTCGGCTTCGAGCCGTCGCACTTGATCTTACGCTCGCGGCAAACGTCACATGCTAGTGGAACTCTCCTGCGTTTGGCAGGTGGCGCGACCGGGTCCTGTTCTGGCGGGCTAGGATTCGTCATCGCATCCGTTTCTGGGCCACACTGGGCTGTGGTGCGGGTGGTAATGTGGTGGCCGGAGTCCGCGCAAGTCTCGTCCCTATATTAAAGAGAAGGCGAGTGAGTGGCGGTCTTTTCACGGCTTGCTCCCGGCCAATTTGGCTGGAGCTTGGGCGTTGCCGCCTGTCTAACCCGGGAACTACCCGAGCCCCTTGGCAGAGGGCAGGCATACAGTAGTGCGGGGTTCCCGGCATCCGCTTGCTGGATCCCCTACTAGCTGAACTTTTCAGCCGAAATTCAGCTAGTATTCAGCGAGTCAGCTGGTCGAGATCCGACTGACTGGCTGACTTCAAATGGTACAATCTGACTGGCTGGCCGATAAAAAGACGGCTTTCTCTTTTTCAGCTAAGTTATGCCCGATTCAACCGATCCGGGAAATGAAACGGTTTGCTGAAGTTCGCGCATATACATATATGCCTATAAGCCGAAAACTTTAGCCAGCTATTGATTGGAAACGTGCCCTTAATATGATCTCGGTACATATTCTAGGCCACCTCTCAAATCATCTACTTCACCAGGTAGTCTATGCGTCAGCGTGGCTGGACTCCATTACGCGCAATCTTGAACAACGCGCTGCCCTCATCGTATCGGACGTTTTGCTCGTACAACAGGTCGCGGTAAACACCGAAAAGCAATCTGCAAGTTCTTAACAAGGGGCATCTCTCTAGCTCTTCGGTCGTTCATAATTTCAAGCAACCCCACGGCCTAATCCGAATCAATATATTGGCGTCGTCCACTGTTTTGTATTCTATTTGCGCGTGTGATTGTTCAAATGATAACTGTTTCTATCCTAAACGTAGTTTCCTGTAGCGTAATTATCTACACACGTGGTTCAAACCCTACACTAACGATCTTAAAGAGACAACAAGCCTAACCTTTTGGCCACAATGTATCCGAAATACAGGGCCTTAGCATCACCGCTTGGTATGCCAGCCATGTTGCCAGTGATGAGCCCCAGCGCCCAGTCCATCCATGGCAGCGCCAGTATCGTCACTGCCAAGACCACGTAGACGAGGGTGCCCATGATGAACTTCGCACTTGCCTCCAGGACGCAGCACGACCATATCATGAGAATCAGTGGCAGCATCAGCAGCCCGGAGAACACGGAGGTCAGAATGAACAGGGGCCCGTAACGATGGTCGATCATCTCGGCCACGTAGTGGGGTAGCGAGATCGCGATAGTCCCGGCGACACCTGCGAACGACCCTAGGATCCAGAGGAGGGCGGGCCACATTAGGATGCGCCTGGTATTACTCAGCATGGATAACTGAAGGTATCGGAATTTGGGGTTAGATAAGGCTCTTTGTCACGATTAGGTGGGGGGGATGGATGACTCACTTTCATCTTCACTTCCACCTTTTCCCTGACAGTATCGGTGCGCTCGACGTCGACAGCTTGGTGGTGTAGGGAAGACATGATCATGGGTAGGACCGAGACGCATATGGACGTGGTGAGCATCCAGACGCCTAATGTGGCGAAAGGCCACGACTTCCAGCAGCGACTAATGGAAATAGACGTCAAGATAATGCTAGCGACGAGCTGAATAGAGCCAAGGATAAAGTCGAAGCGCCGATGTTTAAGTTGCTTCCATGGTCTCAGGGGTTGGCGGCCGAAGACGAGCATCACCATTGCGTAGTAGGTGAGCATGTGCGAGGCAAACCCGATGCCGCCAAAAGGCAGGGCATAGCAGGCTGCTTCATTGGCAGTGATTGCCTGGATGTCGCCTACAGCCTCTGTGTAGTTGAATGGGGTCGTACCGTTGGCCATTTTGGATCATGGGCATATGGCGATAACAAAGGACATTGACAACACGAAAGCACAACTTGCTAGAAATTAAAGCTTGAGTTTGTTTATGGACATTCAGATGACAATTTATCTATATAGCGAAACATCTGTCGGGCGAGGGGGCGCCTACAGGGAAAGAGTCATATACGGCAAGTTCCGTGATATCTCCAAGTAGGGCTCAATCTAGGGGCATGCCACCATGCTTGGCGAGCGCCCCATTTGTTATGTATGATATCCCCTGCAGGTTTCTCATTGGCTATATGTTCCATGATACGAGTGCCGACCTGAAAGCTATGGCGCCCCAGCTGGGCTTGGCTCACAAGGTGATTGGTGGTGGCTGACCAGATCACGGTCGAGACCAGCCAACTCGGTCCAGCAATTGATGTGTCCATTCCCTCTGACCACAAGTCTCTTCCATACGGGACTAGTTAGCATCTACTGAGACACTGTACTCCAATACTCCCCTAGAGCAGACCGATGGCATGTGGAAAAACCAGACAACGCTTCTCATTCTCAATGCTACCCGCTCATAAATAATTACAGATTACTAAGATGCTTCACCCAATACAATGTCCAAGGGCACCAGGGCATCTTAGCCCATGCCACTCATGCGTTTATCAGCCTCTACCATCTGTTCGGCATGCCACACTCGATGGCGTTTCATGCTGTCTTCTGCCATGTTTATCCGTTGCTCAGCCTCCTCCATCTGCTCCTTGTGCCAGATTCGATGTTTCTCCATGCTGTTGTCTGCCGCATTCAGACGGTCGTCTGCTTCTTTCATCTGTTCTGCGTGCCAGATTCGGTGCTTCACGATGGCGTCGTCCGCTGCGTTGAGCCGCTCATCGGCTTCCTTCATCTGCTCATCGTGCCAGATCCGATGGTTTTTGATGCTGTCGTCTGCAGCAGCTAATCGCTCGTCCGCCTCTTTGATCGCTCGGGCGTGAAACTCGCGGTGTTTGATCATGCTGTCGTCGCTCATGGCCAACCTCTCATCCGCTTCCTTCATAGCTTGGGCATGGAATCTTCTGTGTTCTTGGATGCTCTCCTCGGCCGCTGCCAGCCGCTCGTCGGCTTCCCTGATGGCCCGTGTGTGGAACTCTCTGTGCTTGATCATACTGTCGTCGGACATGGCTAGTCGCTCGTCGGCTTCCTCCATGGCCTTAACGTGGAACTTGCGGTGCTCCTGAATACTATCTTCGGCCGCGGCAAGTCGCTCATCCGCCTCCTTGATGGCGCGGGCGTGGAACTCGCGGTGCTTGATCATGCTATCATCCGCCATGGCAAGACGCTCGTCGGCCTCCCTCATGGCTTCTGCGTGGAAGACACGATGGGCCTCGATGGAGGACTGGGCGTCGGCCAGGCGCATGTCGGCCTCCTTCATGGCCTTCATGTGGAAGAGGCGGTGCTTCTCCATGCTCTTATCGGCCTCCGACATCTTCTTGTCATGGTCGACGGCGCGCAGCCGCTCTTCGCACTCCTTCATGGCGCGCTCGTGCTCCTTGTGCAGCCACCTGAGGCGGGTGTCGTTCTCCGTTTGCCCGATGTCCCAGCCTTCGGGCTCCACAAAGCCCTTGGCCTGGAGCCGCTTCGCCATGTCGGGCGGCGGGGGGAAGGTGCTAGGGGCATTCATGGTGTTCGTGCGGCCGCAACGCAACGCGGTGGGGTACGGGGGCGCCGAACTAAATAAGCGCCCGATATGTCGGAAGGTGGTTGTCTTGGGAAAGAGGTTTCAAATTGAAGAAGGGCCAAGTAGACGGTTGTTGAGGTTTACGCGTGGTGAGCGTGAGCGTGGCAGGTTCGGTGGTCGTTGGTCATGATGGGGCGACATGACGTCACGGGTCGCGTCGGAAATACTTGTTTCTTGACCAAAGTAAAAAAACACGCAAGCTTAAAGTTGCATGCATATGCGAGCAACCGAGTCAATCGAATCACACATGGGATGGTTACAGTGCCAAGAAAAACCCAATTTGAACAACCATCGGCCAGAAAAGATAGATATCGAGAGATTCAAGCATCTGGCAACCGAATTTCAATAGCCTGCCAAAGATGCATGCAATTGTGGGGCTCCGATGTCCTATGTTCTGTTAGTGGTGGTGCTTCTATATGCTCAGCAGCTATCTGTTGCAGCCCTATCCCTGTCTATTATCGTGGGTGCCATTACTAAAGAGACATGAACGGTTGATTAGTAATTTGATTCGCATTTCATCGGTCCAGGGATCTCAGGTTGTTCAAGATCTGAGCAACTACATGCCCCTTTGGCGCTAAAGGGCTGCCAACCTCGCTTCAGTAATAGGGGATGGGATAAGCCCAAACCACCACCCAAGACGGTGGCATCATACTTGGCGGAGGTCATCCAGTATGGGGGTGCAGTAAGATAGCGTGGTCGTCTGGCAATGCGGAACAGCTTCTTGCGAAAGATACAGCCACAAACAGGTTTCAACAGGCATATCTTCAGATGCGGCAACATGACTTCAAAACACAATCAAATGATACGGGCATAAGTTGAAGCACAATACATTGAAATGGGTGCAGGCAACTCACTAATTCTCTTATCGAATAACTACGGTGCCAGTATACAGAAAGGAAAACCCATTCATATTATGGTTGGGGCCTGGTCAGCCATCTAAGACGACTAGAAAGCGTGAATGACATTTCGTAGTTCGGGGGTTTGAGACTTTAGCTTGGCCGCAGACACTAGTTATGGCAGCAAGCCTTCTTTGAAGGTCAAGTATATATATTGCCATATCATGAGTATAAATCTTGCCTTACAGGAAACCATTAGTGTTCAGTCCTGCCTTGCAGGAATGCATCTGGGTGCCATGTTCAGTCAGGCGAACCGGTCTCCGGCGGCCCAGGAAGCGGAAAGGTCACGTATCTCCTCACCCACAAATATTGTGTCCGTGAAGGAGCCACCAGGTTTCCCAGATGCGATAATGTCTGCTGCAATATCGATATTGGATGCTGTGCTTTCATCCGTCGATGGCCCAGCTACCGAGCTTTGGTCTCCGAGTGAATTATGGCCCTGTTCGTCCTCGTGCGATCTGGCTGCCCTGCCACCCTCGCGGAGCTTCGGATGTAGTAGTATGAACTGAGTTCTTTCAATAAAATAGCCTTGTTCCTTCAATTGAGCTCGCATCTCGTGGATGATGACTTCGCGTTCTGCGGACCTCCCGAACACCGAAGGTATTGTATGCTTGTCCAGTAGGTCTTTGTTGTTGAATATGCCGCCATGGCGACTCCCCTCGAAGTTCTTCACATGCCTTTGGCAAGACATGTAACGGGGCGTCACGCCGTCAATGCTCGTAATCGGATCAAGAGCTTCAGCGATAACCTTGAGGTGCATAAGAGCCAGGGGCCGCGGTTGCCAAATGTCTGTCATTCTCGAGTGGTCGGGGCGGGGCTCGGCTGGACAGCAGTTGGCTGAACAGCAGCGGGGGGAGCGGTGGCCACTGATGATCCCATGACCAAAGGCAGCCATGTGTCGAAAGGATAAGCCACCTTATCCGGCTCGGGGAATCTAGCCTTAAAGTCCTCCTTGCACTGAACAGGCCACAAGTCCGTCTGGCGGTAAATTGTGTCCCACATGGCCAAATCTACGAGCCAGGCGACATAGTCCTGTGACAAGGAGCCACGAGGTCCAAGATGGCGATCCGGGTTCGTTTCCGAGAGGCCACGAAATACGTCCACTACATGGCGAGAGGACGGTTCCAACAGTCTTGGAATGACTGCTTTGATCTCGTTGCGAGTCTTGCCCCATGCTGCAGGCTTGTCTGCCATTACCATGTCCAAAACGATCTGGCGGCGAGCGATCGCGGATTCCGCTGTGAGATTCATCGCTGGATAACACATGCTGGCGATGTTAGCCTGGGTAAATGGATGGTTGTTAGCGCAAATGTTTCTGGTGATCGTCAATGACAGCTGACAGAATGTGAACAGCCATGGCATGGTGCTTGTCTGGGCCAGAACAGAATTGAGGATGGAACCAGAGAACGACACAGATGTTGTTTCAGGCTGTATGATAGATAAGAACATTCGTCTGAAAAGAGACAAAGCATGAATTGTCTAAGACCTTCTCGTGTACCCCATTTGCGGCAGAATACGAGCCTTGTTTTGGCGTCCTTAATAGAGAGGAAGATACGCTTCGCAGCGCGCCAATGCTTAATATTCTTGTGGCGTAGAATGCGGCGTGCGGTCGAGGCTGAGATAGAGCGTGGTCTGTTGGCTAAGGCGACCTCCATGTGGTGGCAGACCTCCCTCCATGTTATCCAGGGGTTCTGGCGCACTAGGAGCTTTACATACCGACGTTGTCGATCGTCTGATCGACGAGGCCGGCCAGGTCGTAGCTTCGTTTTTGATGATTTTCGTTGTTGAAAACGCTTGACCAGCTCGTTGACGGTCTGACGGCGTCTTATACCAAAGGCCGATGCAATGCGCTTCTGTTTGACGCCAGCAATTGAGAGGGCGGTAATGGCCGTGACGGCCTCGGAGGAAAACTGGCCTCCAGGCTTGCGATCTGCCGTCAAAATGCTACCGAATTCGTCTAAATCCATGTAGAATTGATGAAGTTATTGTTGTTGTAGGTGTGAAGGTTTCTGAAGGTTTGTTGTGTTAAGAGATCTGTTGAGGTGGTATATGCGCAGACTTTTGAAACCCGACTGTAGCTGATTGTTTATATCCACCCATAAACTTATTAGATAATTATTTCTCTATAATTCCATCATTTTCCGTACGCGCAATGCATCATCCTAAATTGTTTGCAAACCAGATTACTTTCCCACTCCATTCCTCAACCTAACCTATCAGCGTCCGAAAAAGACCTGAGATTGCCTACTTGAAGTCCATTAAATCGAGAAAGCAAGATAACATAGAGCCACAAGTTGACATCCGGAAGCATTCGGATCTCGCCTTGTTCGTATATTTGCATTGCGATCGGCCCGAGCCACCTCGCCCCGACATTCTAGGAAGCGTTGAAGACGATACCCGATACAGCTTTCTATGGGTGGCCCTGGTCCTGCTCCGGTACACTCTACACATGGTCCCCGAAGAGTATAGAAATGACCTCCCTGGCGACACTCCTATGCTGAAACTGGCTTGGATTTCAGAGGTCACCCATCAAGATATGGTGAATCTGGCTAGGACGGGCCCAAAAGCATTGTGAAGGAGATCTAGCTCATTGTCGTCATAATAACGACAACTTTAATTATATCGACGTTAAAGTAACATTAAGTATACACTATAAGTTATAAGTGGGTAATGACGATAATGTTTACAATATTAGATTGAAAAAGCTATTAAGTGGGCTGCTGCTACATGGTTAATCAAACCGTAGGATTTGTAATCTTCAAAGCACTACACGAAGCAACTAGAATATTCTAGAGATTATCCTGCTGAGGCATATCTACAATTATTGCCCACCTGTAACACTTGATCGATCCGGTATATATAGATATATACGCAGGACGAAACCAACCAAATAAGAGCCACTGCAACAATAACCAAACCATGTCCGAATCCAAGAACACTGCCTCCGCTGGCAGCAGCAGCAGCGACGCCCAGCCAAAGACCATGCGTGGCTGGACCTATACCTCGACGTCGCCCAACTTGGAGTCCTGTCTCCACCTACGCACCGACGCTCCGCACCCGAGGCCCTCGGGGACGTCGTCGGTCGCTCACCCCAAGAAAGACGAGATCCTGGTGCGCATCACCGCCGCTGCCATTAACCCCGTCGACTATAAGCTTCCCGAGGCTCTCGGCGCCCTGTTTGGCCACCCGGCCATTCCGGGCCTGGACTACGCGGGCGTCGTCGTTACCGCCGCTGGCGGTAATGGCGGTGAAGGTGATAGTCTCGCCAAGGGTACGCGCGTCTTCGGCCGCCTGGGCTTCAGCCGGTTCGGCGCCCTGGGCGAGTTCGCTGTGGCGACGCGTGCGGGCTGTGCGCCGCTCCCTCCCGGCGTGGATCCCGTCGACGCGGCCTGCGTCGGGACCGCCGGTCTGACGGCCTACCAGAGCCTGGCACCGTACGTAAAAAAAGGCGACCGTGTTTTTATTAACGGTGGAAGCGGTGGTACGGGCACGTGGGGTATCCAGATAGCTAAGGCGCTGGGTTGCGCTGAGGTTGTAGTTAGCTGCTCCGCGGCTAACGTTGACCTGTGCCGGCGGCTAGGCGCAGACGAGATTATCGATTACGGGTCGCAGAATGTGATCGAGGTCCTTAAGAGTAAGGGCCAAGTATTTAAGGCCGTCATCGATAACGTCGGGTCGAGCCCTGAGAACCTGTACCAAGTTGCCGATACATTCTTAATACCGGGAGGTCAATTTATTCAGGTCGGTGCATATGCGTCACTGGCCGGTGTTAAAACCCTCGCTAAGCGTATACTCGTCCCTGGATTCCTCGGGGGCGGCAGCAGCAAGTTCAAGCTTATGGAGGCCAAGAACGATTATGACGCGCTCGTCCAGATTGGCAAGTGGATGCAGGAAGGCAAGGTTAAGCCCGTTATCGACGAAGTGTTCACTTACGATGATGTGCCTAAGGCGTTTCAGAGGCTCAAAACAGGCAGAGCGAAAGGAAAGGTGGCCATCAAGCATACCTCGTATTAATGAGCAAAGGCGAATGGATAGTTTTGATCGCTACATAACGGGACGACCGAGTCAGACCAACGCATCATGCATGTCTGACTGGAATTGCTAGGGAAGGATACTTGAAGGCAATGTTGAAATATTCTCTTCATTGTATCAATAATTCGTTGTTTGCAATTTCTGCCATAATCATGCAAGTCCTTCGAGCACGGGGAAAATGATGGTGATGTGAAAATAAGGCGCCAAGGCTAGCGTTTATTGATTATAGCTAAGAATCTCCAGTTCCTATCGCGATTGATCCGAACCTCCTACGTCTCAATTGAACCCGCCAGGTTGGCCAAGTTCATGAAGGAGATTATGAGACTGAACCCAACTACAAGAAGCAAATATTGGAAGATAGTTGGTATTCTCTTTCTTCGTTCAAATTTTGTATACGTATCGTAATGGTAGAGCGAATCACGTTATGACGGGGCCAGAATTTGCGGCCAGTTGACTCATTCAATTTCAGCAGGACATCCACGCACCACTCGACGGAGGTCTAGTGTTTCCTCAGGCCAGAGGATTTCGATGAACTGTCCTGCTATTGCATGTGCTGTAGGTGAAACGAAGAGCACAAACACTAGCTTGGAGTCACAGGCTTGATTCTGAGTACACAAGAAATACTAAAGCGCTGCCTTGTCTCATGGTAGGGCCACTAGAGATAGATGTCTGTCATCGGTCTCACCTCGACTTCCTCAAGATACTGAAAAACGTCACGGATACTTTGGTTGTACACCCTGGAATTACGAGTAAGCCTACGCTCACTATTGTTGCGCAACCTTGCCTCGACGAAGACCTTGGCAACAGTCTCTGTGTGCCTCTCACGCTGTCTTCTAGGATTACCAACAACCGGCTCGTGGTTGCGGGTGAAATCGGTGACACAACAATGGCTAACTTCCTTCATTCTGTATATACCCTCGGTATCCGTCTTACGCACATGACTGAAAGGGAAGAGTCTGACACACTCACCAAGGATCATGCTGCCTTCGAACGCTACATTCGAATTTAAGTGGCTCCCTGGGACGAGACCACTTCCGACGCCATCGTAAGGTTGGTTTCTTCCAATGGACCTTATTGTGGCCTCATTTCCCTCGAAGAGCGTTGGGGGCCCACTGTAACAGAGGCTGTACGCAGGTTGGGCCTCCCCTATATGCCTCTCTCGGTGCACGATCGTCTCAATAGATACACCATACACCTCTGTAACCAAGGCCCTTCCGACTCCATGCAGCTGAGAGTAGGCGGGAATGTGAACGATGACGAGGTTGCGAAACGTCTCAGGACATATCTTGAAACCCCATGTCTTGTCCCAAGATTCCCCGTCATCGTTGAGCCCAATATGAACAGATACTTCCAGGACTATTGTTTGGCCACCGATACTCGTGAGCTGGTCCAGGCCATTACCTTTCTGCCAGCCTGGAAAGACCTCGTCATCGATCAGGACGAGGAGGGACCCGAAGTTGGCATCACCATCGTAATAAAGGCCGGAGAGACCCTGGTATCCGACCTCGTCGATTACTTCCCCGTGAAGGCTGAAGAATGTTTGCGCAATAATAATAAATGCGAGTATTTTCATCTGCCCAAGGGGGGTATGATGAGAACAGATACAGTTTGGCCTTCTATCCTCCCACAAAATGAACAAGACCTCCTCCAAGATGAAATCCACAAGATGCTCCTTTTCTTGGGGGCTCGTGACGGCGTCATGACTATCTATGCAAAGATCCGCAATTCTTCGGTTCACTACGCACCAGTACAGCAAGATGGTGCCGGAAACGCCAGTTTGGTTAATCTCGTTCCCAAACCTATAGCTCCAACAGAGGAGCCATCAGTTCACATCTTGGAGGTTCGTCCGGGCCCTCCTATAGATGATGAAATTTTGGCATCGAAGGTCGCTTATGGCATAGATTACTATGATCTGCACATGTTGGATGCATTAGGGGATGATGAAAGGTTCCTTGCCAACGCGCGGCCATTCGCTACTCTAGGCCGGACCACGCCGCTCTGTGTGATTTGCATCACTTTGACGGTTCAAGCATGTTATGAATACTCGGCCACAGATCACTATTCTGTGCTACGGCAAAAACGTCCTGATCTGGCAGACCATGTCTACCATCATGGAAGCGTCCCATGGCATTCAAATGGAGGTTTGGACCGCGGGGTTGGGTTCTTCGTAATAACGGCAGAATCAAGGACTAGAGCACTGGAGGTCGCGAAGCAGATTCGCGAAACGGTCCCGATTGAAACAACGGTGCATACACCACTGCCGAGGTATATCACTCTCGAGACGACATGACACATGATGTTAGGACTTGCACAAGAGAATAACAGTAAGTAGGTAATTCTATGCAACGATCTGTGAAGTCATGAATGGATGTAGTCATGAAGTTGATGGGTATTGGGTACGTCTTTTGGCTGTACGGGACGAAGATTTTCTGCAAAAGGTAGAGGATGCCTAGGTGAGTAGTTGTAGCTAGGCCGCAGTTATGCTCGAGAATTCATGTCACTATGGTGGTGACCTGAATTATTTATGCCTGTGACGCGTTGGACTCGTTTGAAAGCAACACCTCTTCTTTTCTCTCTGCTACATTCAATGGCAGTTGGGATTAGAACCACAGCCACAATAACGTGTTGCTTTATCAGCTACGATCTCGATACCACAGCTTTCCACAGTCAAGTCGTCGGTGTCACCATCCTTTTTATGTCATGCTTCATTGCTGGAGCAGCTCGGCTTGAAAAGAAAAACTAGCCCATGGCCTAGTTGCCTTTTGCTTTCACGAGCAGCAACTCCCAGAGATAAACAACCGCGCTTATTACTCACCATTCGCAACCCCAAGTGCTTGGAACAAGATCCCTACTACCACGACATTGAGAATCCGACAAGATCGCCCTCGTGTTGTGCCTTTTTGGAAACATACACACTGCTACTGTGAGTAAACGGCCCACTTCATAACACGAATCACCAGAATTTCCTTTGACTGATCTTTCACCACCTCTTTCCAGTTGAGCTGTTGTCTATGTATGACATACCATGCCTTTCTCAAACTACTTTGTAGGGTCGGGATGGGACCAAAGCCGCCACGACCACGTCGTACGCCTGATCAGAAACCATTTACTCAAAAACGGCTGCCCACTGGACAACGTGGACGAGAAGTTGGAGGTCTGCTTTGATGTCTCCTATAAATTCCTAGTGAAGCAGTACACGGAGGCTCCCGGAAGCCACGAGCGAGCCAAGAGGGCAGTTGGCTCAATGCTGTCGGAGAACTATGTAGCTTGGTGCGTCGAGATGATCGCCTATGCCACCCGTTTCACCAATGACGGCGAAGGGAGCCAGGCGTTCCGCCGTCATCAATGCGACTTCCGTGTGCTGTTCCCGCTCCCACCTGATGACACGCCGCCGTTGGATGAGAAGTTTGCCGCCGCTGTTCTGAGTCGCGTGCTCGGTGTCGATAACAGTAATAGCGACTCTAGCAATGGTAAGTGCTTACTTTTGTTATTATCCAAGTACTCCCCAAAAGCCCTATGCGTTGATCCAAGATCATACGCGCAATCCTCTTTGTCCTGTTGATGGTATGAAAGAATTGAGAAACAAACTGACGGCAAAACCAGAGTCCCCTCAACCAATGGAGACCAGCCAGGAACCTGTCGAGACTCCAGCTATTGCTACTCCCGCTCCGAGTCACCCTCTGCACGTTTCTAGGGGCACGACTCCCCAGCAGCCGCCTGCCAAACGGGTTGCTCCAGATGCGTCGCCAGAGCTCCAACAGCAGCAGCAACAACAACAACAACAGCAGCGACTTTGGCGGCAGGAGACTCCCATAGTGCAATGCGCAGCACAGCGAGAAACTCCCCTGCCTATGGAGACCGGCCAGTCATTCGCCGATACTGCCGCTGTCAATTCTGCCTCTCCAAGCCAACAACTGCTTGTTTCTACGAGCAAGACACCCCAGCAGCCGTCCGCGGCGCCAGAGCTGGAACAGCCGAAGTACCAGTATCACAATACTCAGCAGCGGCAGCAGACTCCCATGACGCAGTGCTCAACACAGCCGAAATCCCATCGACCTGTGGAAACCAGCCAGGCACTCGCCGATACCGCTACTATCCCTGCTGCCGCCTCATGGCATCCCCTGCTGATTGGAAGGAGCATGACACACCAGCAACAGCCGCCTCTCAGACGCATTGCGCCACGTCCATCACCACAGCGGCACCAAACTACATACCAGCACAAAGAACCAGAGCAGCAGCAGCAGGAGCAGAATCCCATACCACCGAGTTCAGTACAAGTAGTCGAACCGGCCGGCCCCCTCGCTGAGCTAAGCAACCGCAACGAAGTCACCCCCAATGAGGAGCCAAGCCCGATGCCCCAGGCTCGCCCACGAAAGCGAGCCCCGAACTCTACAGCGGCCCAGCACCCCGAGAAGAAGAAAAAGGTCGCCCACCCAGTCTTCGCCAAACTGGCTGTAGCCGACCCCAGATTGGACGAGGATGAGGCAGAAGCCAAGACACGAGAGGTTGTCCTTGAAGTCCCGACCAATTTTGCAAATCTCGTCGCCTTGGGCAGAGGGCTGGGAAAGTCCTGGAGCGAGATTGGAGCCTGGATGTTGCCTATCGACCGCATTATCAACGAGGAGAGAGCCAAGCTGCTCAGGGTCCCTCAACATGAAGATCGGGACTCAGTTGGCCCATCTCGCCCTCGCGCGGGAACTCTTTGAGTCAAAGGGAATTTGGGTTACGGATACGATACTGGATAGCCCATTGTCTTGTGTTGGATTAGATGCTTGGAGGAAATCATGAGAGCCAAGCGTGTATGATTCCCCCGGCTGTCCTAAGTTTGCTTATGATACAAATGCTGGTGAGTCAATCCCAAGCCATGACACTACTTAGAGCTTTTCGCCTTGCGATATAATACAACACGTTATAAAATAACATGTGCAGAGCTAGTTGACTGTGTCATCCCAGCTACCGAGTCTTGGTAGTAGCTTTTCATCCATTGTAGGTACCCGAGGACTAGACCAACATGGAGAATTGATCAAGCGTGCTCTGCCAGTGTCCAGCGTGTGATCACCTGATCGAGGGATGCGCAAATTAATAAACCACCGCATGGGAAAAGTCGTATGTAAAAAGCCGCTCATTCACAAGAACTCAAAGATTAGTCGATTAAAAGCAATGCTAACTATTCTGCCCTGCTTGTCTGTCCATATGTATTACCTCCGCAAGCTATGAGCAAAGACATCTCATTCCAACATCATGATGCCTCTGGTCTATCCTGCTACTGTCCCAGCAGCTCCAGGGCGATCTTATCCTTGTCGGCTTGGGTCAGATCCTGCTTGTTCGCCTCGTCGGCCTTGGCCTGGTCAAACCGCCAGAGCCCTCCGGTCTTTTCTGAGTCGCCGTTAGTCGTGAGGCCAACGTTCTTGGCAAGGGTTTGCAGAGCGGTATCGTTTTCCACGGCCTTGAAGTAGCGCCTCTCCCAGGTACGGCCTTCGGTTTCTTCCTGCTTGCGCATGTTCCGCTGGGCGTTCTCGATCTTGGACTTCTCCTTTCCGACGAAGTCCATGTCTCCGCGCTGGATGCCATCCGCGACCTTGGACCAGGCACGGCGAGACTCGAGGGGGTGCTGTTGCTCGATGGGGGCGACGGACAGCTTGGTGAGAGGGTTGGCAGAAGGATCCCAAGACTCCATCAGGTTGCTACTCGAGTTGTGCTTGGCAGCGCCAGTGTGGATCTCGAAAGCCTTGGTCCACTGACCCGAAATGTTGTAGAGCACCTCCTTCTCCTTGCCAGTAGGGTAGAGCACCGCAGTGAACGAGTTCTTCTTTCCGCTGAGCCAGCCCTTGCCGCTGTAGTCGACCTTGGCGGTGAAACCAGTTGATGAGGTGATGTATGACGCGCCATCCAGCTCAATGAACGGCGATCCAAACAGCAGACCTTCGACGTGGAGGGAGGGCAAAGTGATTATGTAGGTATCCTTCTGCGCCGGGTTGGATGGGTCGGGAACGGTCAGCACGGCGTGGCCGATCTGCTTGATGTTGATCGTCTTGGAGAAGGAGGCCTTCTGGGCGTTGTAGCCCTCGAGATGGACGTTGGATTCTTTGTTGGTGATGCTGTAGGCGGTCGCGGGAGGGTGGTGACTGCGCAAAGGATTAGTCATTGGGCTGGCGGGAAGAGGGGTAGGGAAGCAACGTACTTGACCTGCTCGCTAATCAATTCGGTGGTGCCAGCGGCATCCTCCCACTTGCCCAGGAACAGCTCTCCCAGGAAGGGGTTCAGCGGCTTCTTCTCGTTGCCATACTGCTCGCTCCGACTGGCGTACTGCTGCTTGAGGGTCGTCAAGAACCACTTGAGTACAAGCAAGGCTCTCTTAGCGGGGTCTTGTTCCTTGGCTGGGGCAGCAAAAACGGTCGGGTGTTCACACCAGTAGGAGCTGAACTCGGTAAGACTCGTGGACGAGAGGATGAAGGGCGGTGCGGTCAAGGACGAAAGGTCGCCGTTGAAGGATGCGATGGACTACAGGAAGACCCGTAAGTTAGCACAGACGGCAATACGTCAGTTGAGTCAATACACAACGGTGGCCCAGTAACTCTTGCGTGGGCACATGGCTGCCGTTGCCTGCATCGCGTCGGTGAACTGCAGACATACCTTGATAAACGACGTCCAGCTGGCGCCGTTGGCCTGAGGGTTTTGGACGGGGGTTTCGCTGTCTGCCATGATTGCTTGAGGAGGCTCTTTCGGGGACTTGGTAAATTGATTGCGATGGAAAGCGAATATTCAGACGACGTGTACGGTAGTATGGGAGAAACGTTGCAGATCCCCACTGAAGTAGTGGACTGGGGGAATGAGGCGTTGATATCAAGTTGGATAGCTGAGCTGCACAGGGGTACGTCGTCTTTACGAAATTGTTGGAGAAGGGCTGGCAGGCTGGAGGTCCCACTTCGTGAAGGGGTCCAGGTAGTCCAGGTAGTCCAGGTATTCGAGAGGGTTTCTAGGCCGAGATCTGAACAAGGGGCGGATCAAACCAACTTGAAGCGAGGACCCTGAGGACTGGGGAAAATAAGAATAAGTAATCGTATGCGGCCCTCTTATCTTGACGACTATTTACCCAATGCAGACGGTCGCGGCGCGTGGCGCAAGAGATGGGACGAGTAATCGCGAGAGTCGGGCCTAGATAGCTATATCTTGACGTCAGCGCGACCGACGACTCTTGATGGCGCCAAGCCATGGAAATCTGAGGTGCGGGGCAACTCCTTTTACTAGCCACGATGCTAGCACAACCACAGCCCGCATGTGGCTGAGATTGCACGCTTCCACGGCACTGGTAACTTTCGCCTTGCGCTGCTAGCTCAGGGGTAAATTTCATCTCAATCTAGATCCATACCACATGATGTGATATAAGAGCACGTTCGTACGATTAGCTGTGTCCAGGATACCGAAAACATCACGTTGCTAATCTCTCCGAAGGCATCTCCGAAGTCATGTTTGCGTCGTATTCGGGTAGCGGACGTTCGGTCCTCACGTGATCTCATAGACGACCTTGGGGGGCTAGGAAATGAAGAAACACACGAACGTCGGCTTGTATGTGGTTATGGACTCTCGTGTCATTGACTATTCGCAGCTAACTAGATGAATTCCATTGCTTCCCCCTCTGTCCCCCCGGCGTCGTTTGTCACGGCGATCACCTGAGTATGCAAATCGCAATACTGATAAGCCTTGGCTGAACATTAGACGACTTCCGTTTAAGTTGATTGACAAAAGGCTTACCGGATGGTATTGCCAATTGTCACGAGTGATTATCTAGATGTTCAGAGTCTTGTCGCGCGAGGCAGACAAAAGAGCCTTGAGCAAACGTTAGACGACATCCATGTAAGGTGGTTGACAGAGAAGCTTACCGGATATATTGCGACTCGTCACGGGTGAGGCTCCAAATGATCAGAGTCTTGTCGCGCGAGGCAGACAGAAGCAACTACTTCTTAGAAACGCCAGCAGCAGCAGCAGCAGCAGCAGCAAATGACGCCTTCTGCTTCTCCGGCTCCGGCTGCTGCTCCGGCTTTGGTTCTTGCTTCTCAGCAGCTGTTCTCTCATGCATGAGAGCCTCATACTTCTCCCAAACGCCGCTGTGCTTCTCGATGCTATAGTCGACACGACTGGACGGCATCTCGCCCAGGATACCCAGAAGCAGGGCGATGTTGACGTTGCCGCCACCAGGCTGGGCGAGGAGGCGAGTCTCGGTGTAGCGGAACATGACCTGGTCCACAAGCCAGCAGAAACGATCCTCGGGGATCTTGCCATGGTGGTGCAACTCCCACAAGAAACGACAGACTTGATGCTCGGCTACGGCGACCATTTTTTTCTTGCCCGCCCAAGCCGGGTCGACCATAGCGCACGTGCGCACAAGCTCCTCGCGGCGACGGCGCGCCTTGGTGGATGAGATGGGCTGCGAGAGCTCCCAGTTGTCGAAATAAGTCAAGGGATCCATGGTGACTGGTCGGCGAATTATCTTGGCGAGCCCAAAATTTGGCTTCGAGAGCCGGAATTCTCTCTGGCTGAGTGCGGGATACAGTTGGCTTGATTGATATCTGTGTGTTGGGTGCTGAGTTAGCAAGTTAGATACGGATGTTGTATCAGCAGCAGAATGAGCGAGATATCAACTTACAACCAAAGATTCTCACTTGATGAGGGGGGAGCGTTTTCAGTTCAGAGCTCGCGTGTGTATGTGTATGTATATGTGTGTGTGTGTGAGGAGAGACTGTGTTTGCAGCAATTGTGGGAAAAGTGAGCTTTGATACAAGCAAATGAGTTGTTGTAGTTGCTGCGAAGTTGGATTGGGAAGGCCCACAACAAGGCAATTTTTAGAGGTACAGGACGGCCACCTAAACAATGCAATGTTTGCACTCTCCATTGAGATACTACCTGCTGAAAGTAACTAACATTCGGGGTACAAACCTATCACTTCCCCCTCTCTCATCACATTCTCCTGGCCACAGCATGGGGTTGATTACTCATGTTATCATAAAGGGCACCACCATATGTTAAGAGCAGAAGAGGGGAACGACAAATTTGAATATGATATACACACAGCCGAGCTCTGTAAATTATCTCCAGCTTGCAAAGAGACCATAACTGGTGAAAGGCATCGCTCACATAGATAGCACATAGATCATTCTGCAGTGAACATAAATGGATAATAGCCTTGATGGATGTGGATTGATAATGATCTAGATAATCATGGAATGAACTTGTTTACCTAGGTTCTCCCTCGTGATGGGATGGTGATGTCGCCGTTACTATTCAGTGCCTATAGGAACTCATCAGCTGATGCCATTTCTTCGTCTGGCACGCCCAATTATTTCAACTCTCATAGGGCTTTTGCACATAAACAGTAATGCATTCAATGTCCATTCTCCGCACCTTCCTGCTTATTTCCCGCTTCTCTATCAGAAAACCAGCATACTGAGCTCTACGTACCTCCCTCCCCAACTTCCGGGAATTGCCAACAAGCAGAGTTTTCTTAGATTCCTCTCTATGTGGTTGGTAGCACCCGGAATTGTGGTTCTTTTCCTCAACTTTGCTTCCGGCCTCCTTCAGACATTCCCAAGCGGTAAAGACAATACATCATCAGCTACCTATCAAGATGATACTCCACCACGAGCAACGTTGTGGATTACATGGCGCTCAGAATACGGACGGAGAGCATGGTGAATACGGCAGACGCGATCCAGGTGCATCCAGCCTCAACAACGCCGACACTGATCATTCCCATCCCAGCTGTTCCCAGCTTGCATCGACGGAAGAAAAGAAGGCTCGATACAGCGATCAAGACATCCTAAACATGGTCGAGTCTCTCCGCAGAGAATGTGACCTTCTGGCTCACACCATCGCCACCCGGAACGCTGACCAGAAGCTGCAAACCAGCGACACTGACGGCCACCCTCTGCAGCATCGGCTTCAGCGAATGTCATCAGTCGCTCAGGAGGCTCATCTCGCTGCCGAAGACGCCCAAAGAGCAACACAGAAGGTAGCCGCTTCGGTCGAGTCCCTGCAGCAGATGCTGGCCGAATTCGCCCTCGACGAGACCCCGTCCTCAGGACAAGAGGAATCTCAACAGCCCCAACTTCGTACAACCCATGAAGAAGAAAGCACTGCGTGGTCCTCATGGTCCAATCCGCCCTTGGTTGAAAGCCAACCCAGCGCTCTCAACATCATCACCCCAGTTCTTTCGAAGTCCTTTCCCGTCATGATGGGCCAAGATGACCCCCTAACATCATCGAAGCAATGGACACAGCCAACCTCCAACCGGATCCATGCTGCAGGCCAATGGGGTTATGATGCGTCGTCTTGCGATCCGACGGCTTACGCTCACCGCCAAGAAACAATCGGGCACTATGAATATCCCGACTATGCTCCCCGGACTTGTGACCCAGGCAGACCCTTCGGATACCTCCACCCTCGCCACACGGCTGCCGCGGTCATCCCCGAGGAGTACTTCGCTTGGTTTTCTCCACTTGCGACAACACCCGAAGACGTCAAGCACGAGAATACGGCTGGCAGCGCAGCGTCCATGGCGGTTGAAGTCAGCCCAGCAGCTGACGACTGCTTCAACGTCGACGGCGATTCTCTTTTTGCGTACCATGGGGGGCGCCACCTCTCCAACGATGCCATTTGGAGCAATGGACAACCCTTGGCGGCAGACCATGAGTTTCCCGGAGGTTTTGCATGGCCTTAGAGCCATTACATCACAGCGGTGTTTTCGAGGAGATTTTGGCAGGTACCCTTTGCGTCTTCTCATCTAGAACTGGAAATATTGTGCCACCAGGTCCTTTTTGCTTCTCAAACCAAACTCCATATCGGTTCCTGTGGCTCTCATCAGGGGCATAGGGTATGAATAGGCTTACAGGCGTCAACATCGGCTAGTAGAGCAATGTTTCCTTCTTGGCGAAGCCCACGTGCTTGGAATAAGTAGATTGGTAACCTAAATCAATAACGGATATGGATCACTTCTCTTATATAATGCAAACCGTGACTATCTGATGGACTGCTGGGATATCGTGGGAACATCTCGCATTATTAGTCGAGACTAGGTATCATGTCTACTTACCGCGCACTACCTGTTCGAGCAAAGTCCCAATCACGAACATTCACATTCTTGTTTATAGCACGAAAAAGTACCTCTATCTTGCTGCTGCATGAAAGCTCGGATTATCAGCCCAATGATAAGGCTGCGGTTTTCCCAATCTGTCCTTCAAAACACCTTGACGGCTATTAAACTTGATATTGCTACGGAAGAGGACCTATGAAAGACCAAACAAGACCAAACATTGAACTGGGCAGTCTCGCTGCCAGGATATCTCAGAAAACAACAGTATCAGAAAGAAAACCAAGCCAATAAACTACTCCAACACAAAATCTAACATCGCATGTTCCCTAGGATGGAAAAGGAAAGACCTGAAGCCCCAAAATAAAAAAAATAGGAAGGTTTTCAGCGCAACCGTAGCAGTGAAGGCATCGTCTCCCAACCGCTAGGCCTCATGTCCCCGATAAAGTGATTCGAAGATGACAGGGATCCCGCTGCATGCACCAGAAATTCTCCCCCGCTCGATACATCGGGCCACTGGGACGGCGCGGTTGGGATGCCGATCTTAGCCAAGTCCCACTGGAACAACATTCTGCTCCCGGGATTCCACTCCATCTGTTCAGGCACCGGCACGGGCTCGAAACCTTGTGGACCAGTCCAAGCCTGTTTGGCCAGATTGTCACCGGTCTGGTCCAGCGCAGTGCTTGGATTTGAGAATGGCCTGCATAGGAGGTTAAGCAGCTCGTAGGCATGGCGGTGGAAGCTGAGATCGCCCAAAGGTGGAATGGTGAAGAACTTGGCGACCGAGTCGGGGCTATGTGGGTTTGCCGTAGAATGTGTTGCATCTGTGTAGAATGGGGAAGCCCCCTTTGGATTTTCCTGCGTTGGTGTCGTCATCCCTGCAGTGACTAGGGCATCGTAGCAGATACTTAGAGTCCGATGGAACTGGCGGGCGATGGGGTCCAGTGAGCCGCACCATTCCAATATTTCGAGACATTGCCTGGCTTTCTCCATATCCGATTGCTTCGTATCCGGTTGAGTGCCGTCCACATGGCTCTGCACGCCGGAGAACAAGAGAACCAGGCATGTGGTGTAGGCGTGGAAGATGACGAGCCAGCATCTCTTGCAGAAGGCTCCCTCGGCATAAAACATGCTGAGAACCATGGCGGAGTGCCTCGCAGCATCGCGGCCTTCCACAATGTACCCCATGAGCTCCTCTTGCTGCTGCTGGAGTGAGAAGGACTGAGTGCTCCGGCTAAGGCGGACAATGTGAGATGCGACGCGCCGATACAGTAGCATCATGGCTCCCAGGTAGAGGATGTGCAGATTATAAATCATCTTCCGGACGTGAACAGAAATACAATTCTGGGAGATGCTGGCGATGGACATTGCCGCGGGGAGGTTGTTGTACCAATATTTCAAGTCAGACCTTGTGGAGGCTGCTGACAGTACAGAATGTTCGCCAAAAGCTTCCTGCATGCGGATGATACGGAGTTTCAACAGCGAAATCTTAACCAATTCACTCTGGGCCACTTGAGAGGCTGTTAGTTGAACCGTAGATCAATTATGGAGGCTACGTGGACAGACCTTGATCGATATCCGAGGGGTGACCCGGCTCGATCTCTGATAGCTTGCAGCTTGTTAGCGTCTAGTCAAACAGGTACACCGGGATGCGGCATATGTACCGGTACGGCTCGGACTAGGGTATCGTCCCCAGATATGTAACCTAGTGTTGATGAAAGCCAACTGAAAATATATCAGTCAGTGGGGATCCTCGAATATGGGGTTAGGATTATAAGCATACCCCGAGAAGAAAAGAAGCGTCCGCCAAGTCCTTCGGTACTCAGACCATTGTTCTTGCTCTCCTTGAGAAGGACTCGCGGGTTTGTCGATGCCAAATTGATGGCAAATACTCAAGCCAACCTCTGCATCTGTGTTAGAGAGATCTGGTGGGCAGCCGATGATGACCACTGACCGATATAAGCCAAGGCGACGGTGGATTTGGCAAAGATGTTGTACAGCACAAATAGCGCGCAGACCTTCATCGCTTCTAAGGGGTTGAACTCCAAGAGCACGTCGTAGTGATGTCGAGCAATGGCGTAAAGAGATTGCTCGGTCGCAGTGTCCCCACCGTTCGGTAGATACTGGAGGCCAACCGCGGCTATCGCCGCAACAACACAGGTCGCGTAGTCCCGAGACTCCTCACTCGCTCCGGAGAGAGCCTTTTGGTAATGATTGATCTGTTCCTCCGTGAAAACGCGAAAGAGTTGACCGCTACAATCGAAAAAGCTCGTGATACCCTTCTGCACAGCCTCGGGAGTCGGGGAAAGCGGAATGAATGGCGGACCAGCAGCAACGGGTGCGGCAGTAGATGTCGAGGTCGTCGACGGCGCCACATTCTCTGTGTATTGATCTCTCAGCAGTTTCCGGATATCACTTATACCGGTCAGCTCATGGAATCCTCTAGGGGCCTTAATTTGGAGCGTGCTGACATGCGACTCGAGCCCGCCCAAACTTGACTGAACTGATTCTTGCCTAGCAGTATAGGCACGTCCAACTACATGGACACTAGAATGCGGTGTTGGCGTGGGTGCATCCGTCTTGAAGATGTGAGCGTGGTCAGTAAGGCACAGACGGAGGAAGTGACCCCAGTCGAACCCAGTGCTGTGGCTTGCTTACCATGGTAGCCCACTGTACATGTGTCGCCTGTATCAGGACCTGCTGCTCCTTGGATGCTGTGCGAAAGCGCTGGCCCATGCTACGTAGCTCTTGCAGGGCGAGCTGGACAGCCTCTTCTGAGCCTGCAGCGGTAGGCTGCGCCGACTGAGCTGCCCCTGGGTTGTCGCCTGGTTTTCGAAGAGTCATAATCGGTAGACGAAGTTGTTACTGCTTAGCGTATTAGGCGAAAGCGCACAGTTGCAAGACGAAGGAGTCATGACGGCGGTTCCGCATAGCCAAGCGGGTGTTTATAGGTTCTGTGTTGGGGTGTGTGGACGTCGACAACGGAGGTAACTCCGGCACGGTCAAGTTCTAGACTTCCATCCCTGATTGTGACACGAGGTCGGGAGAGGGGAGGGGGGAACATGCATGGTGGTGGGGCTGGACCCTTTGGCTGCAACGTAGGAGCCCAGCATTGCGCTGGGTACTGCGCTGGGTACTGCACTGGGGGCGAAAAGGTCCGGCTCAGCGGGGCCGAAATTAGTGAGACTCTGGTGGGTTAGGTCCCCTAAAGGCTAACACCCACACCACCTCTACGCTGTAAGCTGGCATTCTAGTGGACGATATGCAGCGTAGTGCAGTGAGGGGCAGATCGAAGGAATTTGCCGCAGCAGGGTCCAGTGGTGTCTGCCCTCCCACGACAACAACTCAACATCGTATGGTGAGTGGGTTAAGCCTCCCAACTCGGACCAGCCGTTCTCGGCAAGCTGATGATCACAATATCCGGCCCTTCAACATCAATATCAAAACCATGGCTTTGGGTCGGCATAAGAAACCTGTATTTCCTTCCTAGGGTTGGATTTTGAGTTTTGGGTTGGAGATTCGAGGATGGCCATCCGCAGCGCCCGCACGTGGGGTTGAGAAAATGGGCCGATCCTTTAACGGCCGAAAAAAAACAGGGCTGTCGGTTCCATGTTGCCAATGCTGGGCAATACCGGGATTCGATGCCAGCTGGGTCACACAAAGGCAGTCGACGACGCAGAAACGACGAGCTGCTTGGCTGTCGGCATATACAGAAAGAGGGGTTGTTCAATAAAGAGGAAATGATCTTCTTCGTCTCAGAAAGCTTTCAGTAGGTGGTGTTCTAGAATGGTTCGAAAGGCATTGCTTACATGAAATCCAGCGGTTTCTTTGTCAACACTAAAAGGTCCGGGCGCATGCTTCCGATCTGCTAAAACAAGGCCCCTAGGCACCGGCGTCTTCGTTATCATGGCACTGGAGCAGTGCTGACTGGGGCTCACTTTGGGGCAATTGTCGCGGTCATCATTTCTCCGGCTTGTTCAACAAGACCTCCACTACCTAGCTGTCCAAAGATGAAACTTGCGGCCAAGAATACCGAAGAATACCGGCGGAGCCCATCTAGTCCAGCTAAATGGTCCGATTAGGCAATATTTAGCCGGGCGACTACAAGATCACGTACAAGTAGCAGAAGAAGAAGAATCCTCTCCGGCTCCGAGCTACTGGTTCTATCCATCGGCATAAGGGGTCAACCTGGCAGCGTCCAATCTGACAAGCCTTTATCGAAATGACCGGTATCTCATTTGCGTCCATGAATCGCGACATTCAAATGAATACTTGCTGCAGTTGCGAAATGAAATGGTGCCCAACTGGCGAGCCTAAAGGAGTACGAACCCACTCTGTCGCAAAGTTTATAAGCGAAGTTCGAGAAGATCTACAACATGGAGATACTGTCCAGTTTCGACGGGTGCATCATCGCTGCTACTGCTACTGGCACCTTGCCTACCTGTCTATTGTCCGCCTGAAAGGAGGTCAGGCTGGAATACCCTTGCTCAGCATTCCATCTCATCATCGCCTCGGAAATTTGCGTTCATCGTAATACCCAGATCCATGGTCTCATACGGAATGTCACCCATCACTGTCAAATGGAAGAGCTGGGAGGTATTGGTAAGATCAATATTGGCCATGTATTACACGTGATTGGTTGTATTCTTTAGGGGCGGCGCACAGCGGGCTGCACGTGATGTTGTTGTTCGTCACTACTAGTGGTATGTAACCTCAGATGCCTGCTAGGTCGACCCTTGGTTAGGCACCTGTCTCATCCCGCCTCTGCGGGCTGACATGCCCAACGTCCAAGGGACAAGCCCTCACTCCACATTCAAGAAACATGGCAATCACCCACCCTCGCACAGCCAACCGAAATGAGTTCATTTTCGGCAGCTCCTCGCCTGACCCGTTCTCGGGTCGCTGCTCTGGCGCAGACCGTACCTTGCGTACCAGCCGACAAGGCTCCTCCTCCCGGTGAGGCACCAACGAAGTCAGGCATTGGTCAAAAGAACCAAGAAGAGTCAGCGATCGTCCAGCTTCCCCAAAACCTGACTCAAAGTCATACGGGGCTGGACCATAGCGATCACGCCCTGTTGGTCAAGAAGCAGGCTTGGCTCGCCCGAAACGCCGTCTCCATCCCGCAGGCCGGCTTCGTGCGGCACAAGGCCGCAGTGGAGGCGGCCCTGGTCTTCGGGCAAGAGGAAGCGGGCACGGCCGTGTGCATTGCCGACGAGGGACTCCTCCTGACCTGCTCCCACTGCTGTATGGACGAAGCGGGCAACAGGCCCAGCAAATCAAAGCTCCACTGGCTGATCTTCTCCAGCGGCACAGTCGTGGGCGCCAAGTGCATTGCTTGGGATGCCAAACGCGACCTGGCACTTCTTCGCATCACGAAGGCCCAACAACACTGCGACGAGGGATTAGGCCAATCAACATCTTGTCAGTTCCCCTCGATCAAAGTCGCGACAGAACCCAGTGCGGTGGGCTCGAGGATGATGTGCATCGGGCACCCAGGCAGCGAAGATCTCGAAGCTGAAGAAACCGGTATAGAAACGGGCTACGATGTCCTCCATGCAAGTGCGGGTCGCTTCCGCGGTCATGCCGAGGGCCAGAACATACAAGATAACTCGGAGATAGGGGCCTTGATGCACGACTGCTGGACGTACTGGGGACATAGCGGTGCCCCCTTGTTGGCTTGGGCTACGGGTCAGCTGGTTGGGCTGCACTCGTCGTGGGATGACCAGACCGCCATGCGGCGAGGTGTGGCCTTGGAAGCTATCAGGGAATTCCTGAAGGAACATGGATTTGCACATTTGGTTTCAGAAGATAGCAACCATGAGCTTTCACGATAAAACTTGTACTCATTCTATTACTCGTATAGCTACTGCGTACGTCTAGGTAGTTGGTTCATTTCGCCGTGATTGAGTAGGGTCTAGTTTAGGCAAGTCACATGTCGTCGAGGAGTCAGTTAGTATGGTGACATCTCACACTGCACACCCATTCATCCCATCTAGAGAAGCCCGTTGATGGCGGATTTGATATGCTCCAGAGCAAGTGTTACCTCACTCACTCTATTGTCGCTCTGGGGTTTATTTACCGCTGCCCACGAGGCATTGGTTGTCGCAGGTTTCATCATTGTCAGAACCAAACTATCGACAAGTTTCTCAAAAGCATCGAGGGCTTCCCAAGTGCTCGGAATGTCGCCGACCAATAGCAGTATCGCTTGCGGTGCCACGAGGTTATCTTCGAAAGCTTTGCGGCCAACGTCTTCTTTGACGCGGGCTCTGAAGCACTCGAGCTCGTAGTCATGGACGGTCCAGGAATCGATGATCTCGTCTATCAAAGTCGCCATGCCTCTAGCAATATCCCCGAGGGACTCGGACTGCGAACTTTTCGACCCTACATCTTTCTCTCTTGCTTCTCTTGGTACATCTAGCTCCTCTATCTGCACCATTAGGCCCAGCCATTTCTTCATGGTGGCATGAACACGTTTCAGGATAGTTTCGGCCTCGTTTCTCGCGGCCTCCAATCGATCGTGAAGTTCAAGAAGTTCTTTCTCGCCACTCCATATCAGAGTCTTGCTCCGGTCCTGCTTTTTGTCAAGCCGGAATAGCGCATAGAGTTGCTTGCTCTCTTGGCTTAGCCCACAAGGTCTTTTCTTTTTGTCGCAGCGTTCATTAGAAACTTCGCGACTTGCTGATTTGAAGGGCATTTTCCTAGATTCGTCTTGCGCTCTCTTCCGCTTTGCACCAAGCGTATCAAGAAGCGTGTTCTTACCTGAAGCTTTCCTAGCATCGATGCCCTTCGTGTCTTCTCTATCTTTCTTCTGACTTGAGTTTCGAGACACTTCTCTTGCTTCCTGGGGGGTTGCCTTTGGCTTCGACCGGGCCATGACGAACTCCACGTCGCTGTCGTAGGCGTCGCTGAAGACAGGCGGAGGGGGGGTTGCGCAGCGATGCATGTTGCGTACTTAGGCTTTCCAATTACATTCGGCAAACGCCAAGCAGTTCTATCGATTACATGGACATGTGAATCGAGAAAAAGATCAAAGCCCACAGACTCTATATAATCTTTGCCTACACAAAGGGCGGCTGTTTGTCTTGGCAGTAGCAGTGCATTGTTCAATCGCCTCTGTCCGGTGGTTTGTCGGCGAAAGAAAGGACAATGGTACCATTTACTTGAATCCTCTGTCGTTAGATCAAAGAGAGAAAATGAAGGAAAGAGAGATCGATGGCTGAGCCGCTTAGGAAGGTATGCTTCGCAGCCATGTGTAGGTTCATATTTGATATGACATGACTTGAACCCGTTATTGTCTACCTATATGCCAAGCAACTGCTGGACCTTCACACTACGAGAGCCTTTGACTGACTGCGAATCTAGTACAGGTTTTTGTGGTTGTTTATTTGATGCCTCGCATGGCTTACGATACTGGACACGAAGCACCGTTCATCGCTGGTAAAAGCTCTGGTGGTTAAACCAGATGTACCCCGCCTAATCGCCTAATTATTTTGACAAACGTCCACACTATCGCCATCTTCAGGGGCACATCAGAAGAACGGTAAGAGTGTCAAAGATGGATCCTACTTCAATATTAATACTACTGTCGTTCCATTGCCGCAAGTATCTACACGTACTTACACTTGATATCGGATGCCGATTGAATTGATCTCAGACGTGGAAGAAGTCCATCTGAAAGAATGCATGCCAGGGCAATGAAGTCCACTGAAACAAGGGGCTGTTTTAGTGCCCTGCTCCCCGAAATTGACAGGTGTCCGCTTTTTCCCGCCCTATACTGCTTGAGTATCCAAGCTGTGCAGCCAGCTCTGACGAGATTGTATCAAACAACATCCATATGCCAACGACAGCCTGAGTCGAACAGGATCGAGAAGCATGAACCCCCACTTCATGGACGGCAGCGGTGGAGGGGATTGTCACGGCGGCATGCATCAAGCTCATCAACACGCAGCCGCGCCCATGGACCACCACAAGCACGATCACCATCACCACCATCACCACTCGGGAGGAGAAGCAGCCGCCGCCGCAGCCGGAGGTGGCCACCAGCACCAGCACCAGCACCACAACCACAACCACAACCACCATCATCACCACCAGCACGACCATGGCTCTTCGGGCTCCGGCATGTGCAGCATGAACATGTACCTCAACGCCGACGTGACCGACGTCTGCATCCTGCACGAGCGCTGGCACGTGACCGACGCCCGCTCCTTCGCGGGGTCGCTGGCGCTCTGCGCCCTGCTCGTAGCCCTATACGAGCGCTTCGCGGCCTGGCGGCGCCGCTACGCTGCGTCACTCGCGAGGCAGGCAAAAGCTGCAGCCCGCAAAAAGGAACTGTCACCATCCTCGTCAAGCGGCGAGAAGCAAGAGACGGGAACGTCTGCGTGTCACTCAGCAACATCATCGATATCCGCCATGGACCGGTCGCGACGCCGCCGGGACGCCGCTATCAATGCGGCTCTGTACGGCGTGGGCTATCTCTGGGGCATGACGAACATGCTGATCTTCATGACTTTCAACGTCTGGGTCATGCTGGCCTGTGGTGTCGGGGCTGCGGCGGGCAAGTTCATCTCTGACGATGACGAGGAAGGACAAGGGGAGGAAGAAAAGGAAGCATTATGCCATTGATCCCGAAGTCTCCCGGTGTTCCAGGAAGTTCATATGGGGATAAAGGACACCAGTCCAGCGGACGCATGAGCAATGTCACAAGCTCGTCTACTTACGAAGACTTACATACAACTCAATAATCCTTTGTTATTACCAACGCTACCGTGGACAATTTTATACAGCAAACGCATCATGTACACGAATTCGGCTCTATACCAAATGAATACATTATTTCATCCGCTGTTGAGTCATGCGCTCTCCAAGAGGTGGTATCAGCGAATCATCCGCCCCCCCCTAGAAGCCTTTCTCCTCTCCACTCAGACCTCTCATGGTTCTTCTAACCACATGGCCCAGATGTCAGGCACCCCCTGCAGCCAAGAGATGATATCTTGCTCGGAGCTCGTCGGCTGCTCGGAGCTTGTCGCTTCCAATGGCACTGACAGCCGCGTGTCCGAGGGGTACCTGACGTCCTACATCGCAGCATCCCCTCTCCTGGTCGCCGGCGGCAGCAAAGCCTGGACCAAATCGTTCTGCATGTACCTGGCCTCGGAATCAGGGTCGCTGCCTTCTACTGTGCAAGTCACAGCCCCTCCCCTGGCTGCCGGCGGCAGCAAAGCCTGGACCAAATCGTTCTGCATGTACCTGGCCTCGCGATCGGGGTCGCTGCCTTCTACTGTGCAAGCCACACCGAAGCCATGGCACGTCGTACATGTGGCCCGGACGAAGGAGTGATTGTCGGCCCGACGCAGAAACACATCCTCGCCTTTGACGTCGTTATGTACCTCGTTGCCGTTACCGTCCAGCACGCCGAAGCTCGGGAAGCACTCCCCGCCGGCACCTGTTTTCGATTTAAACCAGCCACAGAAGTCGCAAGGAACTTGGAATTTGGGTATGGTTTTGGCACCCTCATTATTCTCGTCACATAGCCAGCTCAGATCGTTCGGGAAGTACTCATGACCTAGTTCGGGGAACCATGTGTTGACTAGCTTGGCGTCAGGGTCGTCAAGATTGCTGTCTTCCCTTTTCTCTGCAGGCGGCGGGGCGGCGACTACTGGGGATGTGACGGAAGGCGACTGTTGCTGGTACTGCCTCTGTTTCTGTTGCTGGAGCTGCCGTCGCTGTTGGTGTTGCTGGAGCTGCTGTTGTTGTTGGTATTGCTGGATCTTCTGTTGTTGTTGCTGTTGCTTGAACTGCCGTTGTTGTCGCTTCTGTTGCTGGAAATACCGTTGTTGTTGCTGCTCTTGGTGGAGCTGCCATTGTCGTTGCTGTTGTTGCTGGAGTTGCCGTTGTTGTTGCTGGAGCTGAAGCTGCCGTTGTTGTTGCAGGAGCTGAAGCTGCTGCTGTTGTTGCTGTTGCTGGACCTGCTGTGGCTGTTGATACTGCTGACGACTTTGGTGCTGCTGTGGACTCTGCTGTCTAGGTCCCTGGGGGTTCTGGAGAGGTACCGGTGTATTTAGCACAGTGCTGTGGACTCCCAATTGAGGGCGCGGCTGGACTTGAACTGTCTGTCCTAGAGGTGACGGGTTCGACGTCAAATCAATTACGTCTTGTCGTTGTTGTGGTGGTGGCGGCGGTGGACTCTGCTGTACAGGCGGATTCGAGACTGGGCGAGGCGGGACTGGGTACGCCGACAACGGGCTCTGTGCTGGCGAGCCCTGATTATGCTGTAGGAGATCAGCTGGATTTATCGTCCCCGGCGGAGCGACTGCCGGGGCAGCTGGTGGTTGGCTCGGAGGTCGGAACTGCGGTGGTGGAGGCTGCGTGGAATGCGGCCGCTTCATGGGTAAACTCTGCACTGGAGCATAATGATATTGCGGTTGCCGCTGTTGTTGATTATGTGGAGGGGGAGAATGCCGGTATCCCGGAGGTACCGTCGGATGACACATTTGTGGATGTTGCTGCTGCTGCAGCATTGTCGTGACGGGACGACTTGGTAGCGGCGGTGGCGCCATGTAGGGGCCTCTAGCCATCTGCGCACTCTGGTGGAAACGACGCTGGTCGAACTCGGCCGCCGGTTGAGAAGGAGGCCGTTGCGGCGGTGTCGGTGATGGCGCCATGACTGGACCGCTGCCTGTATACCCGGCAAAGATATCTGGCTGACTTCGTGGTCTGGCTTGATGAGGAGGAGGAAGAAGAGGAGGGTATCCGGTGGTCGCTACCAGTTGATTTTCTGGCAGCCGTCCCTGTTGGCAAGTTTGATTCCGTCGTGGATTTGAGCACTTTTGTTCGTTTTCCATACTTCATTTCCCGTCTGGTTCTATGGTAATGCCCTCTCAACCTTATTCCTGCCCACTGATTTACCTCACGTTCGTCTTTCCGAATACTCTATGGCGGTTATATATGATGTGCTGTCCGTGGTCGGAGATACCTCACATTCCGAACCAGGGTTGTTGCGCTGGATTGAGCGGTCTCTTTAGACTGTAAGACTCGGCTTTTCTCCGTGATGGTTTCAACACGACCTTGCGCTGCTTTGATGGTGGTGGAATATGGCGCTGTCGGGATCCGAGTCGAGCCCAGGAAAGGAAAATCGAGTGAATGAAGTGTGAGCCGATGAGAAGCAAGTGGGATCAATGGAGTGCGATTTAACACAATGGGCATGAAAGTGAATGCAATGTCACATATGCGAATGAATGTTTGCTAAGGGTTGCAGCTGAGGAAAACAACAACGCATAGCTCCAACAAGGTGCAAACTCGATATAGGTTTTCGTCATCGGCTGCGGGCGGTCGGAGGGCCCCAATGAAGAAAAAGAGAATGACCGAATGTCGATGCAGATGCGGATATACTTGAAGTAATAACAGAGAATGTTTGCGGCTGAAAGAGAATGATCTTGAAGCAGACAACGCGGCTCCGGGCTTTGTGCCTGTAGGAGCTTGAAGCCATGTGTTGCTCCCCGGTACGGCTTTCCCTTTGTTTCTCGGTGTGCTGGCCGTGATGGAAGGAACAATGGGCTTTTGGCGCAATAACACCTCGTATCTCCCGCAAGTAGCTTCCATATTGTACTAATCATGCAGATACTTGAGTCCTCACGTTATGCCCCAATGCTACAGGCTTTTGCACACATTAACTTAGGGAGATAGGCTGTGATGAAATGGACCTTATAATTAAATCCAGCTAAACACCCCTATTAAGACGAAAACATTACAGACCTCTCCAAGGGTATCATTCCGTCGCTTCATAAGTCCATTTCCACCCAGAGATCTCGATCAATTCCGAGGCCAGCCGATCTGGGCCGTGACTACATCCTGAGCCATGGTCTTGCATAGCAGGATTTTCCTTGTTACGTCTCCATCGACGTTTATATACCAAAAAGTAAGTAGGACTGATAAGGAAAAAGGATCGCATTCCAGCCAATCATTATGTTGCGACCGGCGCCTTGGCAGGCGCTGGGGGTGAATGGCAATGGCTTGCCAACTTTGTAGACACTGGTCCATTCACACCCGAAAACAAGCCCTCCTGGGATTCACCAATGATGGTCCAAGGAGCAAGGTAGCATTCCTTTGCGGCCTGGTCCCAGGACCATGCCAGACACTCGCCGCCGCGAGATAGACAGTCGTTGAGGCAATCCTCAACTGCGTTCACCTTCCTGATGATCGTTGTGTGCTCGTCCAGACGGCCAACATAGTTACGGTTCACCCGAATGGGTTCTTTCAGATATGTGTCCCACTCATCGGCTCCATAGATCTTGGCGAGTTGCCGCCAGAAGACTGGCTCCTTCATGGCCTTGAAGGTATCGCCAGTCTGCTTCATGGCATTGTCCGAGCCCAAGCCGTGGAAAGAGACCAGAGGCACACAGAAACGATCGCCCCAGATGCGCGTCGAGTGAGGGTTCTCACCATTAAAGAGTCGGCTATATGCTTCGTCCAGGTAGATGCCCAGTTTCATGAGGGTCGTGCTCAGAAGCTTGTCTCCGTAAATGGCCGTGGGCGATTCAAGATGGGCCGCAGCGGCAACTTGTGGGTTGTCCTCAAAGAGCTTCTTCATAGCAGCTCCAGAGATAAGAGCAGACGAGCCTCCGTGGGCAAATCGACCCTTGTAATCACCGACAGCGTTTCCAAGGTACTGGGGCTTCGCATAGTTGACGTGGCCGAGCAGAAGGCTCAGGGATTCCTTGAGGACGTAGGTGTCGTCGTCGACCATCAGATACCACTTCTTCTTCGGCATGGTTTGCCAAGCGTACTGGAGGCCGGAGATAAACTAGTAGCGGCAATTGTTAGCACAACTTGATTTCCTCGTCGTTCTTTTTTCGGACCCATGAGCAGGGCTTACCTTCATGGCATCCAACTCCCATCCAATGTCCTTGCTCAGCTCTTCGGAAAGAAACGATTCTTCTCCCTCGATAGCTTCGGCCAGATGCCTGTATTTGCTGATGCGCTCAAAGTTCTCCTTGCCGGCTAACAGCTTTTGCTCCAACATCCATCCAATAATGTCCAGGACGGGGATAGTCTTCCCATCCGGTAAGGTATAGTTCTTCTCGTTGTCGCCTACGGGGTAGTCTTGTACGACCACCATGTCCCCAGTAAAGTGTTCCTTGAAATAGGCGTCGAGCATTAGTGGCACACGGCGTCGCGTGCCGTAGCCCGTCTTGACCACGACACCTACATCGTGCAGAGGATCAATGGGATATTTTTGGGCCCCGAGTAGCCATTTATCGCTGGGGTATTTGTGTTGGATATAGTTGCCCACTATGGTTTTTTGGAATCGAATTGCCGATCGGACGGTGCTATCGTAAGGTGTGAGTAGGTATATGACGAATAGCACAGCAACGGCTGCGAGGATATGAATTCGCGACTTGGAGAGTCGGGCGGTAACGAAGTTTCGCATGTTGGTTGCTCTCTCTGTCCGGAGCCCCATTGTTTCGGTTGGTGTTTCTCCCTCGCTGGTGGCCGCTGTCAGTTGTCAAGCGGTCCAAACGCGGTTGATCGCCGCCAAGGTCAGACAAATAACAAGGGCGGGGTAGGCGGGTAGACGGTCGGTCGGTAGACGTAGGAGGTGAAAGATGGTTTCCTCGAGCTGGCCAAGGTGTGAAACCCGAAGTATGAGTTGCAACTCGAACCCAGCAAGAAGCACGAAGAAGCGGAAGTAGTCGTAGTGATGACGCTCGTCGCAGAGGACCGCAGAGGACTAGCGTGTGTGTGGTGGTTCGGATGGTGGGCAAGTACTAAAATTAGCGAGCGGACGGGTACGGCGATCCCAAGGGAGATGGTATATAATGACAGCAGCAATCAACGTTGGATTCGGAACGAGAGAAAAACGAGTGACAAGTAAAACACAACTCGGTGCAACAGGCTCTGTATGAACGTATGAGAGGATAAGAAGTGGTATGTAAACCAAGATTGTCTCGTCTCGGGAGCTTGTAGAAAAAGTTGGAAAGGAGATGGACGTCGATCCAAGTCGTTGAACCATGCACTCAGCCGACATTCATCCTTGGCCCCCCGGCAGCTTGCTTGCATACCTAACCTTGCCTCTTAAAGGCCTTACTTAGGTGGTTAGGTACAAGATGCATCCCTCCCGGTTTACCCGCCGCGCCCGCTGACGCGTGTGTTCATCTATCGGTCGCCAATGAACAGCTACCACCAACTATTGCGGCAGACCACTAACCACTGAGGTTACCCTTATGTCTGCATACTGGGCTGCTGGGAATACGGTCGGTCTTGTTACCAGCTAGCCAGTCAGCAACGCTATGCGCATAGATGCCTCGCCTTCTGCCTCACCTACCAGCCTAAGTACAAGAAAAAGCTAGATTGATAGGAAATATTAAGGGTTCTCGAGCATCGATTGCGGAAAACCCACCAAGTCCTATCAGGTGGGATGCTTGGTTGCACAGCCCATCGGACCACTAAACTTGGCGAAACTTGGCGAAATGCCGACATGGTGGATCCCGGAACCTGGAAATCTGGGATTATCAATGGAGAACCAACATGCACCCCTATTTCTTGGTCTGCCTATCTTGAAGTCTAGATGCCGAACCCTGTCTGCCTGTACATACATAGGTTGTAGGCGTCGCAATGCTGCTAGATTTACCGAAATTGCGAAAAATTCAATCCTGCAGCTCATGTCAGGCACGCTGCACACAACTGCAAGGGAACTAACTGGCTGGCCGCAAAGAATAGGTACAGGTACTTTGGCAACAAAAACAGCATACATGTAAACAAGAAGAAAGCTAGGAGACACTCGACTTCATTCATCAATCAAACCCAGTTAATTGGCGGTGACCTAAGGTTGACTGCTAACAACTACCTAGGTATATAGTGGTACAGGCACCTAAACGCCAGGCCCGTAGCCCGCCAAATCCCTATGTAATCGGATCCAACTCCACAAGGCAAGATCGGAATAAAAGCTTTGGGGATCACGATGATCTTCAAACCACCTATGTTAGATACATACATATACGACTGACTATATCCTCCATAATATGCATAAATCCCCTCTCTAGGCCTGTTGCAAAGCACTTTATCTTCTAATTGGGGGATCAAGGTGGACGGTCTGCACGCCCGAGTTCGTAACGTGACAGCCACTGCCAGCCAGTCTACTAGTACGCAATCAATGCACCACCAGCGAAACGGGCAACGGGCAGTAAGCCAATTCCGCAACTATGGTAGTGGTACTGCCTGGCTGAAGAAGAAATGACTTGATTGATTGATTGATGGACGGTAGTCTGCGGCCTAACTTATTGACTTCTGATACAGAGTACTGGTACGGGTGTAGCTGCCAATCAACATCATCAACCAAAGAAGATGCTTAACATCCTGGGCCATCTGGTTTGTTACATCCATCTCCACTTGGCTATGCATCTTCCCCACAACTACCACTGACCGGATCTTCGAACCGCTCCGGCTGTCTGTGATCACTGGAAGCAGAGCGCCATGGCTCATCTAGTGCGTCTTGACTTAGTGGTGGCTTGGGACAGGATAAAAAGCAACTTTGAATATAGTGGTCATAAGGCTATACGAGATCAGTTGAACATTTACCACACTTAAATTGATGTCTCCGCCAGCTGGTCGCTCTAGATTCTCCAATAAGTATCCTTCTACAATAACTCAGTATTGGAAACAGCTCTGGTGGCATGGCTGTCGCTATGGCAGAAGACTTAGATTCGCGAGGCCATCAGGCCTACTATGCCTTGGCGATTAAAGCTGTGAGCTACCTCACACTACTAGGCTTCGCCTGGTTTTTCTATCGCTTGTATCAAGTGCGAACGATGGTTCGAAAGGCGGGGAACGAACCCGGAGTTGTAAGTGCAAGACATTCTCGTCGGCAGGGAGCTCCGTTATGATTGCGAGGAACTGGCTCAACACCTATGCTCATACTGCATCTAGTTTTTCATGCCTCACTCGTTCCTGTTTGGCCACTTGATCGTCATCACCAAGCTTGCCATCAAGTTGAAGATGCCTCCGGGGCTGCACGGGCAAATGATGCCCTTGCTGCTTGCTCGCGAGTACCCGGAAGCGATGGAAGCTGGCGCTCTATACATGGATACCTGGCCCCTTGCTCCTCCCCTGCTTTCCGTGTTCCGACCCGACATGATGGCGCAGTTCACGCAAGATCGGAGTCAACCAAAGCACCACTATATGAAGGAAGAAATGAGGCCATTGACAGGAGCTACAGATTTAGCTGCGTCCGAGGGCCAGGAGTGGAGGACAGCCAGGTCCATGTTCAACCCTGGGTTCTCGTTGAAGAATTTGCTGTCTCTCGTGCCCGCCTTCGTCGAGGAGGTGCTTGTGTTTCGCGAACGCCTGAGCGAAATCGCAGATAAGGGAGAAAAGTTCAGAATGGAGACGTACACGACCGATTTGACAGTCGACATTATCGGCAGGGCGGTGCTGTAAGTACTAGATGTCAACGGCTGTATATGATCATGGCTGACTTCAAACTCAGGGGTGCACGTACAGAGGCCCAGAAGAAGCCAGGTAAGCCAGACCATGATGGTTTCGTCCTTATCTCAAATGCAACTCACACCTATCAGCGACTCCTTTCGAAAAGATGCATTCCCTACGAATTACACTTCTGTCCATTGGTCGTGCTGACGAATAGCCACAGTCAAATTCATGGATGTTATGGTCAAGCAAGTTGCTATGATGTACTTTAACCACGATCTCCAAAAGATGCTCAACCCACTCGTTCCCATCAAACACTGGTTTTACAATAGGATGTTTCATGCCGAAATGATGCCTTACATCCAGGACACGGTTCGGAACTACGAGAAGATGGAAGGGCCCAAGACGATTCTCGCGCTGGCGCTCAAGTCGTACATGACCGAAGCGGATGCGTCCGCACGTAGAAACATTCCACCGGAATTTCTGAGCCGGGTGGTGAGCCACATCAAGATGTTCCTGTTCGCGGGGCACGACACAACTGCCAGCACGCTTGCCTATGCCTACTATGAGCTCGCGCGGAACCCGGACAAGCTCGCACTGCTGCGGGCGGAGCTCGATGACGTCCTGGGGAGCGATCCGTCGCAGGCGGCCGACCGCATCTCAACCGACCCCTCGCTGCTGAACCGCCTTCCCTATACACTGGCCGTGGTCAAGGAGACGCTCCGGCTCTGGCCCGTGGCCGGCACTGTCCGCGGCGGCGCCCCGGACTTCACCCTGTTCGCCCCCGAGACAGGCGTCCGGTACGCCACCGACGGCTTCGTGCTCTTCGGCTGCTCCAAAGCGGCGCATGTTCACCCCGGTTTCTGGCCCGAGCCCGAGTCGTTCCTGCCCGAGCGGTTCACGACGCGCGACGAGAGCGACCCGCTGCACCCTGTCAAGAACACGTTCCGCCCCTGGGAGCTGGGCCCGCGGAATTGTATCGGGCAGGAGCTGGCCAGCCTGGAGATCAGGCTGGTACTGGCGCTGACGGTTCGCGAGTTTGAGATAACGCCTGCATACTCGGAATCGGCGACTGGTTTCCAGGGGGAGAAGGCATACCAGGTTCAGTTGAAAGAGATGATCACAGCTCATCCCAACGAGGGCATGCCTATGACCATTCGGCGGGTTTGAGCTTCATTTGACGGTTGGTGCTGGTCTTCATGGACGAAGGCCTTAGGCCAATCGGCATATATAGGTAGCACAATGACACATCCTGGGTTTCCTCCTAAAATCTCACCACCTATTTTGCTTGCCAACCCACCAATTTACACACCAAGCTTCGATTCAATCAGGCAACTCGACACGATGCTCAGCCTGAACTTCTTTGACAATCCCTATCCTTAGAACTTAGCCAAGACAGTGTTCTTTCTCCAGGGCTATCATTCCACCGGACCCACATTGACCCCCCTTGCACATGAAGACGTCACCGAAGACTAAACGTTATTGGTAAAGAGCACATTTGTAATCCCTCTGGACATACAAATACCAGTGACAGGATTTGATCCTCTCTGCTGGAGCCCCAATGGGCCCAATGGGGTTAGTATAAAGACATCGGATGCCTCGGAAGTCTCCATGCGAATCACCAGAATATTGAAACAACTTCATCGTAACCCCTCATCCATTAACCCAACCTTCAGACCATATCTCCACTTTTCGATTTACACAATGGCGAACATGAAAGCTCTCGTAACGGCAGGGGGCCGGAAGGTCGCTGTCCAGGAGATACCCGTACCCACGCCCGGTCAAGGCGAGATCCTGATCAAGGTTCACTACGTCGCCCAGAACCCCACCGACTGGAAGTCTGCCGGTGCCGCGAGGCCCGGCCGTATCGTCGGCTGCGACTTCGCCGGCACCGTCGCCGCCAGTAACGGCTCTTCCTGGCGCGAGGGCCAGCGCGTCGCAGGCTGGGTGCACGGCGGCTCGGTGAACCCCACGCGCGGCGCCTTCGCCGAGTACGTCGTCACCGACGACTCGATGGTCTACCCCATCCCGGACAAGGTCTCGTACCAGGACGCCGCCTCGCTGCCCTTGGCCTTCTCCACGGCCGTGCAGGCCCTGTTCCAGCGCCTCAAGCTGCCCGAGCCCAGCAAGCCCGCCCAATCGGCCCTCCCCATCCTCATCTACGGCGGCACCTCATCAGTCGGCAAGTACGCCGTGCAGCTCGCCAAGATGTCCGGGCTCTTCGTCATCGCCACGGCGTCCAAGCGCAACCACGAGCTCCTGAAGCAGCTCGGCGCGGACGCCACCGTCGACTACAACGACGCCGACTGGGTCGACCAGGTCAAGAAGGTCACGCATGACGGTCTCGAGTACGCCTTGGACTGCATCTCAGAGAAGGAGACGACGCCCGTCGTCGCCCAGTGCCTGTCGCCGACCAAAGGCGGTCACATTGTGTGCATCCTGCCGCGCAAGACGGCAGAACTGCCGGAAGAGCTCCAGAGTAAGATTCGGGTCGAATCTACCATCGCCTACACGGTGTTCGGGCGCCCAATCAGGTACGGCGAGTTTGACAACTACGGTGGCGAGACGCCTGCGGACAAAGCCTTCTGGGAGAAGTATCTTGCCCTGCTGCCGGAGTACCTAGAGTCTGGGCGCGTCAAGCCCAACAAGGTTAAGGAACTCGGCGGTATCGAGGACATCCAAAAAGGCTTCGAGATTCATGCCCAGGGCAAGGTGAGCGCGGAGAAGCTGGTGTACAAGATCGCCGCTTAAGTCATCATCATTCTCCTGCTCGGAACTCTTGTGAGAGATTTCGGAAGAATCATTGCGGCTCTTCGGTAAGAGCACACTATCCGCATAGCAAGTTAGGTACCTATGCAAATGACCGATGCAGAAAAGAGCAACAGGCTCCGAATATATATGAATTTCAATCCCAACGCGCTATGCAAATGTCAGCTTTCAGAGGTTCGGTGCCAGTATGGAGGATTGAAGCATCAATCAACTACGCAAATCAAATGTCGCGTAGGCGAACCGCTTTTGGTCCCGTATTACTTATTTCTCGGATAGCCACGTGCGCTCCTCTAACTTTGGTCAGGTGTCTCATCACCGTCGTCATGCCGCAGCAGCACAAGTGCAGCGTACACAAACTCAAACCTCGAGCTCGATGCTGATCTTAAGGTCAATCTGCGACGGTGCGCGACCTGCCCGCGCTGCCTCCAACATGCAATTCCTGCGCCACTGGCAATACGAAGACCAATTTCGGATCAGCTTCATGCAAATGCAAGATAGCCAAATCACAATCCAAGTTCGAATTGATAAGGCCTTTCGAGTTGGTGTCTTGACTGTCGTGTAACCCAACTAGCCCCAAGCTGTTTGTCCCTGCAGCGGAAGGAATGTTTCGGTCGCCCGCGCATCCCGGCTCATTTCATCTTAAACCGCCCACAAACATCCCACATCATCCCGCGAGATTAGGAGAGACAGGTCGATTTTCCCTACTGGTCAGCATGTTTCTTTCGTGTTTTGGCCGGTTTATCGTGCTATCTCCAGACGATTTTGAGAACCAGCCAACAACCGAAGAAAAGAAAACGTGCCTCGAGACTTTCCCCCTTCTCATCTTGGATTCAGAGAACGGGCGCTCGATCATCGGGAGACGAACAAAACAAGACTTCGTTCATTAGCTGCGCCAACAGTCTAGCAAGCCAGCAACATCGCATCACTAACGTACACTGTAACATCACCTTGCAGTAGAGCAAGCACCCACAACTGCAGACTGAAGAACCACAACTATCACCTTCTTCCCTTCTTGTGGAGAGTATGGCCTTCTCCAATTCGTCCGGCGGCATTCAGGATGGCTTGGTCATCAAGACATTTCGGCAGGGTCGGCAGCGAAACAAGGCCTCGAAAAGCAGCAAGCGGCTGCATCTTGCCAAGTCGGGCCATCGATTCATCAGGAAGCACACTTGGGCGCTGCCCCTCATGATGCTAGTCGGCATCGCCGCCCTGTACGCTATCAACCCCACCGAGTCCAACATCATCCACCACTTCATTTTCCTATCATACCCGGCGGCACAACACGGCGATGCGCGGGCGCCGGTTCAGTATGGCAAAGGTCCCTGGGATGTCGCCTTTGTGGCCTTCTACACTGTCGTCCTGACCTTCACGCGCGAGTTCATCATGCAGGAGATCCTGCGCCCGCTGTCGCGGTCCCGCTTCTGCGGCATCGCCTCGCGCGGCAAACAGCTGCGCTTCATGGAACAGATGTACACGGCCATCTACTTCGGCGTCATGGGCCCCTTCGGCCTCTACGTCATGCGGCAGACGCCCGTCTGGTACTTCAATACCCGGGGCATGTACGAGACGTACCCGAACCGGACCCACGAGGCGGCGTTCAAGTTTTACTACCTCTTCGAGGCGGCTTATTGGGCGCAGCAAGCCCTGGTCATGCTCCTTGGACTGGAGAAGAGGCGCAAAGACTTCAAGGAGTTGGTTGGACATCATGTAAGCCCTGGTGTCTTAGCATACCTGATATAACGTACGGCTTTACTAATGCTCCGCAGATCGTCACTTTATCTTTGATATCTCTGAGCTACCGCTACCACTTTACCTACGCTGGCATCGCTGTCTACATTACCCACGACATCAGTGACTTCTTTTTGGCTGTAAGTCATTCCTATTTCTACTTTTCCCTATGGACTGGCACTTCTGGCGATGCTAACCTGATGCGACAATTATAGGTTTCTAAATCGCTTCATTACATAGACAGTGCCATCGTGGGACCATTCTTTGCCACAAACGTCGGCGTCTGGATCTACATGCGACATTACCTCAACATTCGCATCCTGATCTCGATCATTACCGAGTTCAAGACCGTCGGGCCCTACGAGCTCGACTGGCACGCGGAACAGTACAAGTGCTGGATCTCCAACGTCATCGTGTTGGTGCTCTTATCGTTCCTACAGTCGCTCAACCTCTTCTGGCTCTGGTGCCTGCTCCGCAGCGGGTTCCGTTACGTCGTTTACAACATCAAGAAGGACGACCGATCCGACGCGGAAGAATCGGCGGTCGAAGGGGGCGCCGACTCGAACAGCAAGTGCCCGTCTGAGCCTCCGTTGATCATCATCAGCGCCGCGGAAGAGGAAGAAGAGACTGCTAAGACGAGCGGTTTCGCCAAGCCTTCCGGCTCTACCAGAATGAGAGAATGAACGAAATGCTACGGTACGACTTGACCAACGACAGAAGCAAAACCGGAGGATTCCAAGGAAACAGACGATAGTTCCCAGGGCTGGACTTGGGGGACCACAGCGAGATACCCACCACGATTATTGCAATTCCATTGAAAAGGGCTTTGCGCTTAATATCTAATAATAATACTTAATGTTGACTTCAGCGCGTATCGCAATTACGAGAGATGGCGGTGACTGGACCAGTCAGCCAGTGGTGCCATTGAGCATTGTTGGATAATCTCGGTTAGCCTTGATAGGTCTTCAATGCCGATGGCTAACCTTTCTCAGCAGATTCCCCAGCGCGATTGACCAGTAACGATGAACGGGAGATCGAGCGAAATCCGACAAGGTCAGATTTGGTCCGGTGCTCCTTATATCCAATGACCAAAGACAAGCACACCGCATTGTACTCTGCGTCATTCAAGAGGTCCAGAGATTGCAACTAAGCACTTTGAACTTTGGGCAATCCGCGTGTACGAACGCGGTGTGGACGAACAGGCTGTAAAGAGGGAAACATATCCGTAGCCAAGACGGACCGCTCCCCGCACGCCAAGGTGGTTCCCCCGCAGTCAGGGGTATCCGCAGCACGACCGACATGTGAGTTTTGCGGAGAAGCTATCCCACGATAGTCTCTAGCGCCCTTATACCGTCGCAGTCGGCCGCAAGCATCTTTATTTACCGAAAGCAACTCTTGGGCAATCCGGGGCACGCGGGGCTGGGGCTGGGCTACCTACTGGTCGTCAACACAACACATACCCAAATGCATGGCACCATGATCTAGTGACCACCGCGAACCCGTCTTCCCGGGTCGCTTCCACTTCTCCCCACTAGCACGCATCCCTGGCTATTCCTCCTATAGGAGCGCCTAGAAGGCCTAGCTTGCCGTGATGCGTTGATGAGCGCTTCCCCGAGTCAGAGCCCTCTTTCCAAGGCTGTGGACTTTAGCCGGAATAGTCTCAACCGAAATCAGACACCCTTGGTCTCCCTTGGCTGGGTCATGGCATTCGTGTATCTGCGTCTTTTTGTTTCTTTTTTCTCCAAATTTTGGAGATCCCCAATTTCTCCGCATAGCTCGTCGGTCTGTTTTGCATGGGTATTATGTCACGTACTTGGTGTATATAGGGCGAGCTGCCTGCCCCGGGTAATGTCGTTCCTTTCCAGAAGGAGACACCGATACACCGTCGCCCCGTGTTATGCTCTCTATCTCGCCCCCTTAATCCATACTCTTGGGATCTGAGCCGACAACATGGTTCGCGTCAGTCTGGCTGCTCTGGCCACTGCAGCAGCCCTTCCTCTGGTTTCTGCTGTGGATATCTCCGTCAAGGCCACTGGTGGTAATGCCACTAGCCCTCATCAGTATGGATTCCTACACGAGGTAAGGATAAATTCTAGTCCATCTATTCTTGATCAATCCAACTAATGCCTTGCCAAATATAGGATATCAACAACTCCGGAGATGGCGGTCTGTACGCCGAGCTCATTCGCAACCGCGCATTCCAGTCCAGCAGCACCTTCAACTCGAGCCTGCAAGGGTGGACGCCAGTCAATGGTGCTGCCCTGTCCTTGAAGGATCTCGCGGAGCCTTTGTCCAAGGCTTTGAAGACCTCCATGAACGTCGCCGTGGGCTCGGCTTCATCTTCCAACGGCAGCAGCCAGGTCGGCTTCACCAACGACGGATACTGGGGCATGGATGTGAAGGTCAAGCCCTACACCGGCTCGTTCTGGGTAAAGGGCGATTATGAGGGGAGCTTCACCGCTTCGCTGCAGTCCAACCTGACCGGCGAGGTCTTTGGCAGCACCGAGATCATGGCCAAGACATCCTCTTCCGAGTGGGTCGAGCACGAGTTCAAGTTGACTCCTACTAAGGATGCGCCGAACTCCAACAACACGTTCTCTCTGACCTTTGATGCTGCGGGCGCGAAGGGCGGCTCGCTCGACTTCAACTTGATCAGTCTCTTCCCGCCCACTTACAAGGGCCGTAAGAATGGCCTGCGCATCGATCTCGCCGAAGCCATCAAGGGCTTCCACCCTACTTTGCTTCGTATCCCCGGCGGTAACATGCTCGAGGGCAACAACAGAAACGCGTGGTGGGACTGGAAGAACACCCTTGGCCCCCTGAAGGATCGTCCCGGTTTCTCGGGTGTTTGGAAATACCAGCAGAGCAATGGTCTCGGGTTGATGGAGTACCTCTGGCTTGCCGAGGATATGGAACTTGAGATTGGTAAGTCCGAAAGCCAACCCTCTTGGCTCTACTGGCTTGAAGTCAGCATTTTGGTTACTGAACGTTTGTACCCACAGTCCTCGGTGTTTACAATGGCCTTTCCCTCGACGGCGACATCCTTACCAAAGAAGAGCTGAAGCCCTTCGTCGAAGATGCCCTAAACCAGATCGAGTTCGTCAGCGGCGACGCATCGACCAAATGGGGTGCTGTCCGCGCCGAGCTGGGCCACCCGGCTCCCTTCAAGCTGCAGTACGTCGAAGTCGGCAATGAGGACTGGTTGGCGGGCGGCGCCAAGGGCTGGGCCACGTTCAAGGAGTACCGCTTCCCCATGTTCCTCGAGGCCATCAACAAGAAGTACCCTCATATCACCGTCATCTCCTCGGGCTCTGTTTTCGACAAGTACGACATCCCCGCCCCCGGCGCCGGTGACTACCACATCTACGGCACGCCTGACAGCCTGGTCGATCAGTTCGACCTCTTCGACAACGTTACCATCCCCCACATCATCGGCGAGGCTGCTGCTGTCCACCCCAATGGCGGCATGGGCTGGAACGCGGGACTGCTTGAGTACCCCTGGTGGAGTGGCACTATTGGCGAGGCCGTGTCCATGATTGGTTACGAGAGGAACGCTGACAGAATTATCGGCGCCGCTTACGTATGCTCTTCCCTGGCCTTTTTGCCCATTGAGACTTGCCGTATGGATCCGCTAACATGGTTTACTTACAGGCCCCTATCATCCGTAGCTTAGATCGTTGGCAATGGTCTGCCGTCATGATCCAGTTCGCTGCTGATCCGGCCAAGACCACGCTCTCCACCAGTTGGTACCTTTGGGAGGTAAGTCGATACCCCCTACCCCATTTCTCGTGTATCGCATAGGCTCACATCTTCCCACTCTAGCTGTTCGCGGGCCACCTCATGACCCACACGCTCCCGTCGTCCTCCTCCTTCAACCCCCTGTACTACGTCACCGGCAAGAACGAGGACAAGGGTACTTACCTCTTCAAGGGCGCCGTCTTCAACGCCACCACCGACGAGGTCCCCGTCTCGCTGACCTTTGAAGGCCTCCGCCCAGGCACCGAGGCCGAGCTGACGATCCTGAGCGGACCCGAGGACCCCTACGGCTTCAACGACCCCTTCACGGGCGTCAACGTCGTCAAGACCACCAAGGAGAAGGTCGTGTCGGATAAGGAGGGCAAGTTTGAGTTCAGCATGCCCGACTTGAGCATTGCGGTCCTTGAGACCAAGGGCTCCAAGTGCGTCAAGAAGAACAAGAGGGATATGAAGCAGGGTCTACGTCACTAAGCGCAAGGGCAAATCAATAAGATAATGAAGCGCCTGTCGTACGATGCCAGCTTAATACATATTAATTCTACTTAGCTGGATGCAGATTTCTTGATCTTGGATTAGCTTTACTGTCTTGATTGCATGCGTGCTTATCTTGTGGGTTTCCATCGGGAGCCTGCTTCAGTTGTAGCAAACCAATCCGGCTTGCAATCTACCCTTCCCCTCCATCTCAAATGGAAGCCACACACACAGCCAACTAAAAGCTCGCAATGCCTAAAGACCTTAACTATCCGTCTTGTATTTTGCAGTCCAAATACAGCGTCGGCAGATCCTCTTCTTGCTCCGCCATTGCAATAATCCGCTAGTAAGTTAGCTCTTCTACTTCAATCACAAGATGCCTTACCTACGAGCTGGAGCTCCGCCTCACATTCCAGACCACGAGACGATCGAATCGCTGCTGGGCCAGACCGACCACAACAGACGTGTGCGCAAGACCAAGACGCTCCAGGAGCTGGCCGACAAAGAGCGCGCCAAAAGCAATCTGGTTCAATTGGTGACATGGACGGAGAGGATTCAGGGAGACCCCTATGGTTTCTGGCACTCTTGGGCCGGCAACATTGCCCACACCCGGGACGAGCGCATGGTAAGCTATTTCTACACCATTCAGAAGGTATTTCTGGTACTTGTGCTGACATAAATCTAACCGTACAGTACGATATTCTTGGACCTATCTTCGACGAACTCAATGCCACTCCTTTCGCCGAGAATGCCGATCTGACATGCCTTGCGTCTTTCCTGTTCAAAGTCACAACCACCGAAGCGCTGGCTTTAGCCAAGGAGTCTGCCGACGACCAACATTGCAATGCCATCCTAGGTATGCCAGAGGAACTAGTAGTCACCTTCTCAATCAGCAATAGAACTTGGCGAATTACGTGAGCAAAGGACCTCGACAAGAATAACCATAGCTCTTATGCCAAGTCCAAGGGAGCCCAACTGTCCGCCCAAAAGATCAGACAGGCGCTCAAGTACACCGTCATGTCTATCAAAGAACAGCAATACCTGATGGCAAAACTCATAATCGAAAAGAGATTGGAGCTCCCCATGATTCCCCTCGTTCCGTTGCGACGCGATCAACCCCAGAGCGATACCTCGACCGATTCCCAAGGCCGCCAGACCCTCAAACTCCTCGTCACCTTGCGCAACATGGCCCGAGAGCACTTCTGGCACCAGATGGATGCGGCCCGACGGGAGGCCGTGCGGGATGCTGTGGCCAAAGAAGAGATAGATCCGGAGTTCGAGCCTGGCCTGACTGTCATCCGAGCCAACCGGCAAAAGCGCTGGAACAATGGCAAGCGCGACCCGGACTACCACCGCAGCTGTCTCGTGGACACCCTCGCTGCCGAGTCCGTGTGGGAGATGGTGGAGGAAGACGTCGTCCTAGTCCTCGACAAGAACCGCCCGCGAACGCCAACATCGTCGAAGGCCGCCCCATTCGCACCATCGACCTCTTCTTCTTCGTGGGGATCCCGAAGCCTGAGCCCGTGCGCCACGTCGTCGACAGCCACATCCGCGCCTGTCCAAGTCAAGCAACGGATTGGGCATCCGCCAATGCGGCCTGGGGATCGGATTCCCTCTACGCTACGCTGCATCAATTGCTTTCTTCCGTGCCACCCTGACTGCCCTGTTATACTCGATATTATTCACTCTGGCTGTATGCTTCTTAAGCTTGGTCGTTCTCTCCGCAACGCTGCGACCGGCTCTGGGTGGCCGCGGCGAAGGCTGTGCGTCCACACTCTCGTCGCCGCTGCTCTCGGCATCTGTAGCTCCGTCGCTGGAGTAATCTTCATTTGGCCGGTCGAGACCGAGGCTCTTTCCCGACGAGTGAATAATCTATACCCAATGCGCAGCGCGCTAGACTTTCCGCCCGAGGTCAATTAGCATGACTAAAAGACAAACTACGAGAAGAAAGCGGCTCCATGGCCGGTCGACTTTACCTCCATCATCCGAGCTTCATGTCGAAGATCCTCATCGACTTCCTGACTACCGATTTTTAGGGCAAAGTCTATAGGGTCCAAGTTGTTATCGGATGGTGTGTATGTCATTTTGTATGCCGACCCTTGCCCCCCTCTACCGAGAAGACGTCGGAAGCGGTAACGGGGAGGTCCCTCGAAGTAATTTCTCACATAATTCAGCGCATTGGCTTCGGCCTGCTGTGTCCGAGGACTTGGGCCTACGGGTGGCGGTTCCGCGAGCAATCGGCGTTGGAAACCTGGGCCATCCACATCCCGAGTGATACCTTCTAGAGTAGGTGATGACGTATCATCGGCTTTCAGTTTTGGTATCCGGAATGCTTGCACGTCGATCAGAAAACGGGTTTGGCAGAACCCCCGTGGCACGGTAATTTGACCAACGCCATTTTGTATCTTTTACCGCTTCCAAGTACGATTGATCCGACGCCAATTTTCTTGGCCAAGTCATGGTGGAAGAATTTGTCTGGGTAGTGAGCCGCTTGAGCGATAAAGGGAAGTTGACGACCGCTGAGAATTGAAACAACGCGAAGAATAGAGCGATGGCTAGTCTAGCTGCTAGGAAACGAGTGGCAATGGGCATGCGATATCGAACAAAGCGTATCCTATTTGCGCTTGTTGGTATGTTATTGGTATTATGGGATAGAATAGAGAAAATGGGAACGGTTGAATGTGGCTGAGCGTGGGTTAATGGCCGCTCGAGAAAGACAAAGGAGGTGGTACAACTTATGTATTACTGTTGGTCAGAAGGGGAATTCCAAATATAGAACACGATTAAATAAGGAAAGTAGAGAAAAACATCACTCCAAGCCCTTAATAATGGCATCCGAGATCTTCTCGGCGAGAGCGTACACCACACTCTGCGGGTGCCCGGGCGGCAGAAGCGCAAAGGCGCTGGCGTCAACCACACGCACTCCGCTGACGCCGATGACGCGGGCCAGGCTGTCTACAACGGCCGTCGGGTCGTCGCGCCGCCCCATACGGTTCGTGCACGAGGCGTGGTAGACGGCCATGAGCGTCTTGTGCACGTGGGCCAGGATCTGCTCGTCCGTCTGCACCTTGTCCAGGCCCGGCCAGTACTCGACCGCGTTGGCGCGGACCGACTTGATGGCTTCGGTCTCGTAGAGATCACGGATGCGGCGGTAGATGGCGATGGCGAGCTCCTGGTCGGCCTTGTGTGTCATCCAGTTGGGGTTGACCTTGGGCGCATCGTAGGGGCTCGAGCTCGACAGTGAGACATTGCCGCGGGAGAAAGGTGCGACAAGGGCGCCGAGGACGGAGCTGTACATCTTGCCATCCTTGGGTTGGTCCATCCAAGGGATGTCGAAAGGGCCAATGTAGCCGGCGGCGGAGAAATATTCGATATGAGGCCAACCGGGCGCTATGCTGTCGAGCGCATCTCGCGTAGCTTGGGACATGTTGGCCGATGCAGGCACCCGCTCCCACACAAGGAACTCGGCTACGTTGGAAGTCAGAGGACCGGTTTGCGACAGGGCGTACTCAGCAATAGCAGCTGCAAGCACGACCGGGTCTCCGATTACCTTGTTCAAGGTATCGATCTTGACCTGGTACGAGGGTCCGAACAGAACGTGGTCACTGAAGTTTTGGCCGACGCCAGGACGGTCGGCAATGACCTGAATACCATGTTGAGTAAGATGGGCTGCGGGTCCGATACCTGACAGCATGAGCAACTGGGGGGAGTGAATAGCACCGGCAGAAACGATAACCTCCTTTTTGGCCTTGAGGATGTAGGAGGGCAGCAAATTCATGCCCACCTCGACTCCGGTAGCCTTCTTGTTGGCATCGAAGATGATCTTCTTTCCGCGAGTAGCCATGTAGACGGTCAATTTGCCCTTGGTGCCCTTGTCCTTGGCATGATAGAGGAAGTCGGCAGAGGTGGAGCGAACCTGGTCCTTTGGTTTGGTAGTGAGCTGAGAGTAGTGGTAACCCGAAAGAGTACCTTGGTTGAACGCGCCAGTGAGCTTGATACCGAGTGTTTCGAACCCCTTGGCAGCCCAGCTCGACCAAGAAGGCGACCAGTTGGCGTAAGAGACTTGCAGCGGCGCATTGTCTTGCTTCGTAGAGAAGTCGGATTCGGAATAGACGGGTGTGGCATTGGCCGGGCGCACGTTGTTATTGGGGGGAGTAAAGGTGATGCTCTTCTCAAAGTAGGGCAACAGAGCGTCGAACTCATAGCTCTCGTCGCCGACAGCGTCGGCCCAGGTTTTCATGGATCCCTTGTCTGGCCTGTGGTAAATGAGGAAGTTGAGGGCGGATGAGCCACCGAGACATTTGCCCTGGGTATAATGGATTTTTCTGCCGTCTCCTCCTGCTTGAGGCTCCGTGACCAGGCCATAGTCGACGGTTGGGATGGAATCGATAGGGTTGCTGCCAACGCCGATGATGTCTCCAAGGGGTGCTGCGCCGACGACAGGCTTTCCGACTTCGTATGACAGTCCACGCTCGATGACGGCGACGGAGAAACCGGCTTCAGCTAGGCGGTAGGCGATGGTGTTGCCGCCGGTTCCGCCTCCTACCACGATGTAGTCGAAGGATTCTTGGTCGCCCAAGGTTCCTTTGAGTTCGCCGATAGTGGCCTCAACCAGGCCGCTGGTGGCAGTCTCCAAAGATCCTGTGAGTGGGTTGAGGAGGGACCCTAATAGAGGAGAGCCCAAGACACAGCCCAAAGAGAGGGCGTTGAGGATCAACAGCCGTGTGGAGGCGTACATTCTGTCTGATAGCCTGCAGTTGGATGCGAGTGAACCGAACAGATCAGCACCCAACCCAGGACGCCGGGAATCCACGGTTTAAAGGCGTTATTTGAACGACTCTAGGGACCGGCTCCACGCAAAGATTGGCTGGAGTTCTTTCTTCTGCCGCGTGAGCCGGCACATCGTTCGCCCCGTCATTTGGACAGCGCATGCCGTAAAATTTGATTGCGCAAAAGGGAAAATGACCCTCTTCCCCCCAGATGCTTCCTTCTCCATAATTGCACCACGATGACCCAAGGGGTTTTTGGTAGCGGGATCGCAGGGCTATCCGATTTGGTCGGCCAAGATGCGCGCCCAAACCGAAATCGTCAAGTGTCGATACGGCCCGCATCGGGTTGTAACCCTCTTCGAGCGATGAGTGTTCATTGCGATCTACACTGCGATGGGTGTCCGTGTATGTAGGGCAGTGGACCGATCCCTAATCTGGCGGTGCTGACGTGCTGGCTAAGGTTAACTGGGTAGCTGACTCGTCCAACACTAAAAAAACAGTGCTCCGTTCGATCTCGCCGGCGGCACGTGTGGTTGATTGCTATTGGTCACCAGCCGCCCGTGCGAGCTGAGAAAACGAAACACTGGGTCTTCTAGAAGGAAGCCGTTGAAGATCTTAGGTCCACCGTAGTAAGGCTCATTCTTCAGCTGTAACCTAGGTTAGGACCTACCACTATAACCTTGAGGCGAATTTATCGTGAAGCGGTCAAAAATTATTAGCTGTTGCTTTTGAAGTCGCGCAGGCTCTCCATATCTGATCCAATTGTTTATTTGGTGGAAGACTGACTGACTGACTGACTGGAAGTAAAATTAGGGAGATTGGAGAAGATGAAACGCCCCAATTGCCCCCATCTCCCTTACATGGGCAGCTGCGAGCTGCATGCTGCATGCTGCTTCTTTCAATAACGGCTAATCCCATCACCCACCACCTCACGATAAGCAGAGCTCTTGGCTGCCACTTGGCCAATTAATAGATGCAAGGGCCCAGTTATGTCGCAGATATTGCCAAATATCGACTGTCATTTTTGCAGTGATGTTTGCTGTCTCCCATGGCGCATCGTCTCATCAATCATGCGGTTTTGCTGGATTAGTCTAGTATGATCCGGCAAGAAAAGTGATCAAGGATGCGGTGCTGCATCTTGCGCAACGCACGCATTCACTTCCTCGATTGACCAATTCGATTCGTATCATTTAGTAAGAAATTGGACAGGCCAGCATGTAGGGTGGGCCGGAATGGACTGAAACTGGAAGGGGAAGAGGAAGCTGGATCGTTGGCTAAGCTGACTCCTGCATGTCCTATTCCCATCCCAGATCAGATTCAGATGGACCCCTGGCAGAATCTTCGGCCCCTGACCCGAGTCCGCATGCCACGTGAGGGCCCTTTACTTGGGATCGATGCTGGCTGCAAAGAGACAGCCTAATCTACTGCTCATTTTCCACCACTGGACAGTCGTATGATGTCGTCCGATAAGCCATGTGATAGAAATCATTCTCGTGAGCTAAGAACACTAGAATCTATAGAACAGGAGGCTCGAGACACTTCATAGTAACATTCACTAGTCTGCTATTCACTTTTCTCCCTGCTCTGAAGTAAATCTCGAAGACCCAACTTGACGTTTTCGCCCAGACGAGACTTCGGCTTCCGCGGAACTGGGAAGCCTCCGTTCTCCTTTGACTCTCGATCTCGGTGAGTGTGCTTCTTCTTCTTCCTCGGCACACTCGGGAGCGGAGCGATGCCCTCATCTCTCTTGACTAGACCGGTGGTTCCCGTACCAATACTCGGGTCGTTCACGTCCATAGGCTGCCATCTCCTCTCCACCGGCGGGTCACCATACCTCTTCCCTTTGGAATTGATAGGTGCCAGAGAACTGAATGAGCGTGCTAGCCAAGACTGTGATGTTACCTCTACTCCTCCCATCGCTTTGGCTGGGGGCGCGGATAATGTGTTGGCCAGTCTCAAAAAGAAGAGGCGTGTTCAATACCCTCCTCTGCCGAGCTGCTTGCCGGAGATGGTGTACAAGATGGGTGGTGAACTCGAACGAGAGTGTCCTCCACAGGCCGGTCCCGGCGGTCAAAAGCTCTTTATTGGGGCTGCCCATCATCTTTGTCGATGAGCCATCATATGGACAGTCCAAGAGGGTGAGCACTTGGGATTCGCCCATGTCCAACGTGGCGCGAGTGACACTAGAAAAGTTCACCGAGGGCAATGCTGTGGGCATGGAGTCTGCTTGACCGGGTTGCTGGCCAATCGGTCGAAAGAAGCATGATCCATCGCTCGCCGTTTCCGAGAATCCAACATAGAAGAAAATGAAGAGGTCCGCCTCTTTGGGCTTGTTCAAATATCTTTGCATGCCTTCCGGACAACGACAAGGAATCTCAGGCTCCGGAAAGGTGTCAGAGAAGCAGCATGAATCTCGACATCAAAGTGAGCTGATTTTGGGAACTGGATCTCTCATGATCCAGCTCGTGGACTTTGGTCACGAAGCCATAATCGTGTTCAAAGATTCTTTGAAGACTCCGGATGCCGGAGCCAATTTCGGGATAGGTATCGACATCGGTGTCCCAGTGGCAGAGGAAAACAGAGACGGTTCGATTTGGCGATTCAATTGTAGTTTGCAGTTGAGTCGACTGCGCATACTCAAGTAGACGGTCCCCCTGGGCGGGCAGGAGCACCTTGCTGGCATTTGTGTAGGTCAATGGTTGATCTTGAGCACTTGTGTGGGGTTTTGGTTATGGAAGTTCTCTTTATAGTTGTTAAATTGTGTTTGATGAATGTATCTTGATGTTTTCACGTGAAGAGTTTGGGCCCGAGAATTGAATAAAAGAAACTCGATCAAACCCTATCTCCGATGAAGCTTACTAGGCACCTTTCTCTTACTAAAAAGGAAACTTCCATAAGATCAACCCCCATCTGGCTGACCCCCCCCCCTCACTGACCTGCCAGATATCAGATGATAAGTCAGCCCCTGGATCACTTCAATAGTATATAAAGCAGTCAAATCTTACCTGTTTTTCAAGCCGAATAGACCAAACTCATCCTCTTTTCTCTCTCTTTCTCAACAACAACATGCCTGGTAAAGAAGATCAGATTAAGGCCGCGATTCAGGAGGTCCTTAACGGCCGATCCATCAAGAGCGCTGCCAAGAGGAACAACGTTGTCAAGACGACCCTGCGCAACCGTCTCGAGGGGAAACCGAACCGAAAAGAGAAGTATGAGGCCTTGCAGTTGTTCACACCTCTCGAGGAGTCTTTCCTCGTGCATTGGGCCCTGTTTCAGGCCAGTCTAGGCTATGCACCAACACACCGCATGTTGCGCCTATACGCTCAACGCATGGCCTGGGAGAAGGGCCTCGATCACACCATCGGCAAACGCTGGGTTCTCCGATTTGTGAAGAGGCATCCCTCCATTAGGTCTGTGCGCGCAAAGGCCATGGACTTTCGACGTCTCCAATGTACTTCAGACGAAGCCGTGCGCGCTTGGTTCGATCGACTCCGATCTCCAGAAATCAGAAAGATCCCCCCTCGATATCGGTTCAATATGGACGAGATCGGCACGTCTATGTCGTTAGATGAGGGGACCGTGGTGATCGGGCCTGCCGGTTGTAAGACTCTGATGAGGAACAGCCCCGCGAATCGCGAATGGGCCACCGTTCTAGAGACGATCAGCGGCGTCGGCCGAGTTTTGACGCCCGTTGTGATCTTTAAGGGGAAGCATGTCCAGCAGCAGTGGTATCCAGAGGAGGAAGATGAGGTAAACTGTCCATATGAGGACTGGGCCTTCAAGGCCTCTCCTAAGGGGTGGACGTGTAACGAGATAGCTCTCAGTTGGCTGAAAAAGGTCTTTCTGCCACAGACGGTACCGAACGACCCCGATCAGTGGCGACTGCTGATATTGGACGGCCACGGCAGCCATATCGATGAATTGTTTATGTTGGCGGCCATGGAGGCCAAGGTGTGGCTTCTCTACCTCCCCCCACACTCCAGCCATATCCTTCAGCCTCTTGACGTCGGTCCCTTCGGGGTCTTGAAAAATCGGTTCAAGAGAGAGCTCGATCTGTCCTGCGCAGCGGTTAACGACAGTTATGTAAGGAAGGGGGACTTCCTTCGGGCCTGGGCTAAGGCACGTCTGACGGCCTTCACAGAGAAGGTTATCCTGAGTGGGTGGTCGGCCACCGGTATCTATCCCATGGATATCAAGAAGCCCCTGAATAACCGGCTCCGAAGGTCGGCTACTCTCAAGGCTATTGACGCGGCGAAACAGGCCGAAAACACCCGGCAACCGAAGGAGGAGGGGATCGCAGGCTTCAGCACACCCAAGAACAGCAGGCAGGTGAAGGATTTAGGGTCGGCCATACTCGGGGCTGAAGTGATGGGGTCGGATCCGACCAAGCGCCTATTATTTTCGAAGGTCGGAAAGAGCGTTGATGGTATGACGTCCAGAATCAGCCAATTGGAGCAAGAGAAGGCCGGTTTGGAGGCAGAATTGGAGAAAACCAGGGCTCAGAAGCGTAGGATGGTTGACGAGGACCCCAACGAGGGCTTCACCTACATGTATAATATCAGAAAAGTTAAGGAGGACGTCAAGGAGGGAAGGCCAAGGAAGAGGCCAAAGGTACGTACCGCCGACGACGCCGAAGGCGCTGAAATTGATCAAAATCGATCAAAAGGTATGAAGGGATCGATAAAGGTGCGCGCGCGCAGATCTGGCCGAAAAAGACGTTGATGCGTTGATAAAATCAATTGAATTGATGATGTTGTTGTTATTGTTTTTGTTGTTTTGACGTAGGTCAGTGAGGGGGGGGGGTCAGCCAGATGGGGGTTGATCTTACTACCAATGGATGCCGGAACCTTAAATTTCCTGAAACTCTTGAAAGACAGTGTGTGGCTTGTGGAGGGTCTCTTGAAGAAGATTGATTATAATAGGCACAATCCCTTGGTATGGTGTCTGGGCGAGCTCAGGGGCGAGAGGCAAGGGGAGAGTAATGATAGTATCACCAACAACGTTTGTAATGCAGCACAAAAGAGTCTGTAGAAGATCCAAGGCCTACTTGAGTGTACAACGAATGATACAACGAATGAACAAAAGACACAAATAAGTAGTCACTGGCTTAGCTAGGGTTTTATGTAGCGCCTTACTCTTGCTAATTACCCCCTTTCCCTCCGGTATGCAATATGACCATGCAATTTTCATTCCATAGAGAACCACAGCCAGTGTCCTATCTGCAAGGTGACCACCATCGCCATATGTGGCAGTATGGCACTCGGGCTTTTGATGCAACAGAACCATCTGCTCATACACTAGAGCACCCCAAAGTAAAATGCATCCATAAAAAGCTGAGCTGGATAGGAAGCCAGTTCATGTGTGACTATTCGTGGGCAATGAATTATGGTTGTATAGTGGAATATGGGTCGATTTACTATTCTCATATGTATAAGATAAGAGTAAAAACTGAAAGGTGAATTATATCATCCATGTTCGCAGCTTAGCCCCCACCTCTGCTAGTAGGACAGAAATGAAGCGAGAACATTGGGCAGCATCAAGAAAGACAGGCCGGCCAAGAAGTATTCACCAACGAAACAAACAGTAGATGATAGAGGTAGGGGGAACTGTCCATCCATCAAATCTTCCATGTAGATCCTGCCAACATTCCATGCTCCGGTTGGTGGTACAGCCCGTCGCCAGAATGCCAGTACATAATCAGAATGCTTTTCCTGGGGTATCATGCAGTCTTCCTCGTCATAAACAAAACAAAAACGTAACTTCGTACAATGGTGTCATGTAAAATTGTGTGTCCTTAGAATGAAGGGGTCATCAGAGTCGTGAGTCGTATTCTCGTCAAAAGCGCTGTCTAAGTGAAGTCAAAGAGGGTAGTTGGGTGGTGGTATCGGGCAAAGTCGTGCGTCAATGTCTTCAAGGAGAGTAACGAAACAGGGAAATCCAAATCAAGTCGAATCTGCTGGATCGGTTGCTCAGGGTCTAGATGATTCCTGAATTCCGAGAAGGAAAGAAAGAAAGAGGATGTGAGTAACATGGGGATCGAGTGGCATCAAGAGTCACCGGATGGAGTCGTGTCTGCGGTATCGGCAGTGTCGGCAGTGTCGGCAGTGTCGGCAGTATCGGCCGTGTCATGGTCGGACGACGTTATCGAAGGCGTGGCTGGTTCTTCGAATAACTCCTTGAATTTTTTGGCCCCTTTCAAAAGTGGTCAATATTGTTCCATAGTCCCTAGCGCCCTCTTCATCATGGACGTACCTAGTGCGTGTGTGAATTCCAATTCAAGCTGCTGGAATTTGCTCTGGCGCGGGTCCGTGGTATTGGGTCGATAATCTTGGCAGAATATGTATGGGCTGATATCGCGGATCGCGATAACATGGCTCCTTTTCAGTAAAAGCCAAGTTTTCAGCGGCCCCCTTTTCACGGGCACTGATAACGTCTTCTGTTAGCAATCCCTTGACCATGGCCTAGCTCTGGGGATGAAGTATACGTACGAAATGCGGTCCAAACAGGGCAGCCTTTCAGTGGCCCGTCCTGAACAGACGCATGAAGGCGCCGCCTCTTGGTAAGTATGTCTTCGTAGACCTTGAGGCTGTGGTAGAATCCATCGTCGATGATTTGCCTAGTGTGCCTCAGCATATCGGGCTGACTCAAACTCCAAGAGATGGGTGAAGACTTACGCTTGGAATAGAGTCGTTTCTTTGCGAATGTCATACTCTTCCGACCGGATATTTGTGAACATTGGACTCCATCTCTTCAGACACACAAACGTACAGTAGAAGAGGACCATTTCTGCGACAATGTAAGCTATTGGCTGCATCGGGCTGACAGGCCTCAACTGGGACTCATGCCACCTGCTTGGGAGATGCTTACCTTCCCAGGTTATGAACGTGAGTTGCGCCCACGGCTTGCTCCGAGCCTCGGAAACACTCCATCGAGTAAACGTTAATCGGGAGTCAAAGTCGCGTTTGATGCATAATTCATGGGCGCCTCGCATGGAAGCCCAAGGTTCGCCGTTATGAATTTGCCGAACCATGAGATAGGGGGCCTCCTCTTGGCCTTGGAGGAAGAAAGTGACGGAGACGTTGTCGTCATCGAAAGTTCTAAGCGAGAATCAGAGAGTCAGTTGGGGGCCATTGTGGGAAATGGAATGCGGGTAGGAGAGGTCCGCCCGTCTTATATCATACCTTTTAGCAAGCGTCTTTACGTCTGACGTCATGCCGAGAGACCCCAAGCGTTGGAATGGACCATATGCTCGAGAAAAGAAGCTAAAGAATATGAGCATGTCTGGCGCATGTTTGGTAGACGATGACATAATTACCGACTGCTTCTCTTAAACTCTGTGCGAGAAGGGAGAGGCCGAGTGAAGATATCTTCGGCCCAATGTGCATTCTGGTCCGTATTAGTGGTGGTTGATGAGGAAGGTGAGCAGTCACCTACTGTCTCTTGTTCCCAGAACGACATCGCTTTTTGTTGGCGGATGAGTTGGTCATGGTGGATTGGACTCGGGGGTGCTGGACCCAGGGGTCAGCCAGATTGTCAATTCTGCGTCGATACATTCACTCACGGATACTTTGTGCGTCGCGAAGCTGGAAGATCCGTATGCGGAGCAACTCGAGACCGTTCAAATCGAACTCTGGAGATCTATGCTGCAGTTAGCAAGGGACATATCGAAGCAGCTATTTGAGAGGGCCGCACTTGGTGAGGAGATGCCTCAGCATATCCAGGAAGGCATGGTACATGGCGAAGCGGGCGGGTAGCGGCGTGCCTTGGAGCTCTTCGCCCATAACGTAGTACATCTTGCGCCATCGGTGCTCCTTGTCGAGCGAGCGGTCGTCGATGTAGTTTGTGATGTCCCTCAAGCTCTTGGAGAAGCTTGGAAGCAATTCGTTGAGGTAGTCGGTGACCACTGGGATACGGGCGATATGAAGCTGAGATAGATCTGCTATCGTCCGTAGCTTCTGGCTACACTGTTGAATCTGTTGAATCAGGCCCCTCATATGCAGATGGAACTTGTCTGGCAGGCGAATGCAAAGCCCATCGAGGGCCAGTGCCACGAGTCGGGCCCGTTCGGCTTCGACGCAGCATCCATTGAGCAAGTTGGAGCCAACCTCCCTTATGGTGAGCTCCATGGCTGTCGGTGCATGGGCAGTAGGCGCTGCGGCAGTGGGCTGAAGGTGCGGAATGTAGTTAAAAGGGTACCATGGTGCTCCGTGGTGATCGTGTGCATATCTGGGTCTTGAACCGGACAAGTCTCGGGATGTGTTTGCGTGTGCGGCAAACAGCAGTCAAAAGCCAGTAGGGAAAACAAAGGAAAGAGGGGATCACAGCCTAAGACCTATACGCACGGGAGATTGCGAGTCAGGGAATGAAATAAAAAAATAGCTTCAATTTGGGTAGGTAAGCAGCGGCAGGCTCTCTCTGCTCCGCAGCAGGCCGGCCAAGTGGCCGTGTGGGGAAGTCGCAAGCCGGGCTCAATGATACGCGGGCAAATCTGCATGGAAAAGACCACACTGTCTTAGATATAGATAGAAGAAATCAAAGGCTATAGGATGCCCTAAGATGAACCATCATATAGCCAATGGCAGAAGTCTATGCTGCTGGATCCCCGGTGTCGACGGGAAGACGTCTATCGTACGAGGAGCACCAGGTGTTGGGGTTGTGTTGAGCCAAGGCGTCATTGAGCGCAGCAACACATCAAGGGAAAGAAAAAAGAGGGAAAATGGCAGGAACACACAAAACGCAGTTGATTTTGTTTTCGGCCAAGACATCCACGGGACGCGAAGATGATGACAGACAGCATGACAAGCAATTGTGAGGCATAGACTCTGCCAATCGCCCTCGACGGATACTAAGCTCGAGTGTAGCCGGGCTTGAATGCCATTGAACCTGAGCTGCTGCCGGAGACGGAGATGCGTGGGTAGCAGAGTTTAACAGCATGTCGCAAATGTTCAGTCAGCGATTGCCACGAATTCCCTCGCCCACTCTCGTAAAGTGAGATGCAGCGGGGATTGGTCGAGCCGGTTGCAATCCGTGTCATGTGTAGGTAGGTTCGCTACTCCGACGCGAGCAACCTGCATAAGCCGCCTGCGGAGAGGGGAACATTTGGACCAGTCCCGGCCGACTCTGTGGCATATCGCAATATCACAGCGGCGACTCACATCAGAGAGGCTTCAAAACATCTGTCCCTCGGAGCCATCTTGGCCTCGAGGGCACTCGCCATCGCTGGTGCTACGTGGCCCTGATTGTTGGCATGGCATTTCCTTCCTGGTTTCAAGAAATAAAAGCCCCAGGAGTCGACCGATGGAGAGATTGCATGATTGACTGACAGTGATGAAAACAGAGGTCTCGACAATCCTAGCAAACAGCAAATCCCATTGCGTTCGGAAAGAGCTCCTTTCCTCGATGAGCGCATTGGGTTGTGCCGAGCCAAGGTTTGTACCATACGTCTCGGTAAACTGCAGCTCGAGATAAGCAACATCGACATGAGCTAGGTTAGGTTACTTGCGAGAACCAAGATTGGATGTTAAAGGTTATAGTACATGCATAACATGGTACTTCCGACCACCGGCCCCATCAGCATCAGGGAGAACTGTGCCGTAGGTAGATAAGTTTCGTGTAGGCTGGCGGTGCTTGGATGCACAGATAGGCCACAAAGACATCGCCAACCGAGTGATGAAAATAATCAAGCTTCCTGTAAGTCCAAAAACGCTCATCACGTTCATATATTGGGAGTCCAGGTAGAAGAAGTATTGTTTCGCATGCCTGGAAGTGAACCGATGTGGCCAGGAATTCCGCCGCCGCATTCTCCGAATGCTGTCTATGAGAACGGACCCGAACCCATCGATCGACGTGGGAGAGACGGGGGGTATTTGCTGAAGAAAAGCGACCGGATCGGAGCTATCTACTTAGCTTACCAACATGCCGGCCGCCAGGGGGTTGCCGAAAGCAATTGAGGCTCAACTTGTCAGATCCTTGGATCCTTGGGATTGAGGCAACCATCTTGAGGCTCCCTTTGTCTTCGAACGAACCTGGCGTCTTCCCGGAGGCCCAATCAAGTCGCGGCTCTACTTCGCCCTGCCCACCATCACTACACACCACTGCGCCCTAGAACGAGTCAGCCCTAGGGGTGGACCACCATGGTGATGAGCTGGATGGATGGAATGTAGAAATTGGTTACACGGACCCCATGTGTTCAGCTGGCAACTAGGTATCCAATCTATGGGGACTATGACATACCTATAGACAAGCTCACGCCTAACTTCTATTGTAGTATGCGAACATATTGGTTACCTACCTACCTGGTGTCTGATTCATCAGTGGCAGGAACGCAACCCGACATTGCCCCAACGCACCAAGCATCACCATGCTGCTTACCTACCGACAGTGCAGTTACCCAAGTGCGTTTGGTTCTTAGACACACCCAGTGTCACCGGTAGTAAGACCAGCTTGGTATGTAGTTGTGGAAAGCGGAGATGCATTTGCCGGAGCTATGCCATTCACTCAAACTGTTGCAAGTAGAATACACGTAAGCAAGTGGGAATAGTGTACATTTGATTTCGATGACTATGGTATCTGAGAACAGGTACGAATGACTTCATTGCCCTTTGATTCATCATCAAGTTTGGTCAACTGAATTCTGTGTTCAATTATGAAAAAGGCAAAGACAATAGAGGACTTTGGGCGCATTAGCCCTGCCCTCGCAACAACACCGTTCCGAGATCCATATTACAATCAATAAGAAAACCTAGGCTGCTCATTTCGGGCCCAAGTTTTCCTCGCAAAAGAGGACTACCAAGCGTTAAGTCATCTCTCATGAGGTTAGGCTCTCGTGGACTGAAGCGAAGAAAACGAGAAAAAGCATTGACATGAAGCAATTTACTCCTCGTCGTCATCATCGCCGGCCTAATCTCTATCAGACGAACGTCTTTGGAGTGATTATTCTCATGTCGAGAGACCTACTTGGTAAGCTTGCTTCTCGTCCTCGTAACGCTTCTTGTCGGTAGCAGCCTTAGCCTCGTAGGGGCCACGCTGCTTATCGTTCAGAGCCTTCCAGCGCTCACCAAGGATCTTTCCAACCTGACCTGTAGCGAGGGGAGGGTGTTAGTTGAGGGGGGAACCGGGGCCAAGTCCGCAACAGGGCGTGCTTACCGAATGAGATACCGGGGTTCTCCTCACGAACATTCTCACGCTGCTCGTTGGCGAAGAACATGTATGCAGAGAGACCACGCTTGGGTGCGTTGGGGTCTGACAAGGGTCAAGTTAGCAACATGTTTTTGCATACAGTAGATGGGTGATTGGGATTTCGGGAGGATCGCGGACACAGCAGTATCACGCCTCATCCAGTGCCATAGACACTTTCCGCAGTGCAGGGGAACTATGACTTACCCTTCTTGCCCTTTCTCTTCTCAACCTTGCCGGTCTTACCGCGCTTGGTGGTAGCTTCCTTAGGCATCTGGGATAATTGTTAGTGCTGCCGCTCTTGTGGGTTGCGCCAGAGGTGGTGTTCTGAGTGCGTTGCGTTGGGAGTTCGCGTGATGCATGCGAATTGACCAACTACCGCGCAACGGTGCCAGTAAAGACGCGTCGCGGGGCAGATGGGTGAACAGCGCGCAGCAGGGGGGCAGGCAGGCAAAGATGCGTGATGCACTTGGGTCGCAAGTGCAATTGCGCGCCCCCTGACGTGGCAATTGGGAATTGAAGCTTGGAATCGGATCGAAGAGGGTATTCTGCATACCTTGAATGGTCTGTGCGAGTCGACAGATGTGTGTGTGGTGGTTGTTTAAGCTGTGGTGCGAAAGCGCTGTTAGTCAACTGATGGCAATTGGATACGATGGTGATGATGCGATGGGTTGTGGTTGTTGGTCCCAGAGGCCAATACCAGCTCGTGGTGTGTGCAAACGATGGCAAAGCTTGAAAAAGCTCCAGAGAAACCAAGTCGCGCGTTTGGTGACGGATGCACCACGAGCAGCAGTGTCAAAACTCGGCCAATGGCGATTGTGACAAAGGCAGAGGGAATTTGCGCAAGAAAGACTTTGGGTATGGGTATGCGGCGGTTTGTCGAAAGTGACATGCAATTGGGAGGGAAGTGCCATAGAATGGGATGTACTCACTGTATAGCAGTAATGCTCGCCTTGAGTGTGTTGGCAAGCAGTGGTTGTGTGAAGACACGATTTTGGGTGGGAGATTTTGTATGAGAGAAATGGGTGAGAGAAGAAGGGGGAATTTGTATGGGGGGAAAGTGGTAGACAGCCTTTTTTACTATGGGCTGGGACTGGCTGGGTGATTGCGCGGGCAGAGGGGGGTGGGTGAGGGACCAGACCAGCCAGGCTCAAACTTGGACTACTTCTACTTCCAGACTGCAAAGTCTCTCTGGTCTGGTGTGAGTGAGAGAGTGGTGTGTGTGGTCAATGTGTGTGTGCGCAGGCGCAGGCGCAGGACCGCAGGACCGCAGGCGCAGGACAGGAGGGGGGGAGAAAGAGGGAGGGGGGCCTGGCCTCTGAGGGGGGAAACCAAAGTGACCAAAGTGACCAAACCAGACATGGACCCAGACAGACATCACACACAACAATACACTACTACACTGCACTGGGCTACTACTATGCTACGGGCTGCTACTACCAGACGGCTACTGTACTGTACTGTAGGTACCTACTGTACTGTACCCAGCCAGACCAGGCCTCTCACACTCACACACACGCACTACCACTCACTCATCTATGCACCCGCTCCATTCATTGGTTTCTTTGTATACACACGACTGTAACCTGCACACTCCCTGCCCTGTCCCTTCAAATCCATGGCTTAGGGAGACGGTCGTCCTGGTTCACTCACATCAGACTGGCACGACTACTTACTACTTACTACCTAGGTTACTACGACTGGCAGACTGGGCATAATTCTGGGAACGGGGCCTGGGAGCCTGGCATGCCTGGCACTTGTGAGAGGATCTGTGTGGGTTCTCTCTTGATTTTTTTTCCTTCTTTCCTTCCTTCCTGATTGTCGTGTCTCGTGTCTGGCTGAAGTTGTGCTAGCCTACCTACCTCCTGCCTGCTGCCTGTCCACTGCAGGCCGCGAAGCGTTAATACATCCTCGCGCTGCTTTATGCATGTATGTGCGGATTGCGTTAAGGTACCACCTAACCACCCCTTTATCCAATCCAGGCAGGCAGGCTATCGATTTGAGGTGAGTGTTTGTCTGGATGAGGCTTTGCGGAGGTTTGAGGGTTTGTTCTTTTTACTTTTTCCGTTGCTGTTTTTGCCTTTTCCATCTCCATCAGTTCTTGATCAATTTGGTGGTACTCCGTACAAAAGCATTCGGTGCACTGGACAAGATTCGTTTCAATCAAATCACACCATGCATGGCTATCAAATGAGTGATGGCGAGACTCACGGCATTACCTACGATTGGCATGAGTGAATGACCGAATGAGTGATGCAAATGCCAGACGCTTGACGCTTTGCCGGACCAGTTGGGGCATGTTTATCAATCGAAATTGGCTGCTTCTGCCTACTTCCCTGCTCATGTCACTCACCTGCAACCGATGTACTGCAACTGCGCGGCCTTGTAGTGCGCCCACCACGGCTCCAGCTACAGTACTGTGTACTTGGGAGGCGATCCATGGGTGCTGCTGGTCTCATCTGGGCGTCGTTGGCGAGGTGCTTTCCCAAGCCGTCCGACCTGCTCGTTCAATTGACACACATCACTCTCCGAGGCCTACCCCCATCCATTCTGGCTCATAAACCCCCCCATGCCCACGTTTCCTTCAATCAGCGCGTTGCCTGCACCCACTGACTTTGCCTACGCCTTTACCTGCACCCTCCCAGAGCCATCGGTTTGTCACACGCCTACGGCTGAGTGAACCTCGCAGCGCGGTAGCTGCCCATGTACCTCGCGGTCCCTTGTTAGCGTGTGTGGTACATTGGCCTATCTACTGTTCCATGACGAACAAAGTGGGTGCCATGCTTTTCGAAGCTGGGTGCTTTTGTCGCGCAGCAGCTGATTTCCGTGACACACCATTTCGCTGGGAGTTTCGACGGTCCCCCAATTTGCCTGCTACTGACTTTTCCCTCTCTTCTCTTGCCTTTCCTTGCTGCTCCCAGGACACGGACGACACAGTTTTCTTGGAGTCGCCTCTGCTTGGCCATTCGCTCTCTCCTTTCTTAGGCTTCCTGATCCCCTTTCCCCTTTCCTTCCTCCAAGCAAAGCTGACACACCCTTTCCCTCCTCATCTCCAACATGCCATAGGCCCCTCCCTCTTAACACCCTTTTGTCATCCAACCTATCAGCGCTTGGTTTCGATCCCACTCCTAACACTGGCTCATCCATGGATCATACTAACATTTTACTTGACATGCTGGACTGAAGCAATACTCTTGTCTGTCACAAGTATTGTTTATTCATCAACTGCCATTTTTTCCTCCCCCCCCCCCATGTTGCTGGAGATGGCTATTGTTGAATATACGGCGCTTTCAAATTGCTCAACATACAGCGAGATACATATTCATCCAGTTTCTCGAGTCGTTGCAGGATCCTTGGTCCTGTTCATATCTGTCTACAGCTTACAGCATCTTGTCACCAACCATATAGGTTATAAGCTCGACATTGGAGAAGATTCAAGTTGTAATCGTTTGGCTTGCACCACACGAACACCTATGTTACGACGGCCCACCTTGCAGATATTTGATCTCTTCCAGTGCGTAACCTCGTGGCACCGAGTCTCTGCAGTGTGCCTCCTCTTCATAGGTCGACGGACTGCACCTTTGATATTGATTAACCTGGCCGCCCGGTCAACATGTCGTACGTATTCAGAACGAGTGCAACCGTACTCTGCTCTGCAGCAAGCCAGCAAGCCTTTTCTGTTCAGATCGTAGTGCGCGACTCCTGGTTACTACAAAAGACTGCTGCATTGGATTATCAAAGCAAGGCTCGCCTCGAGCTTGTCGTGTACCATACATGATAACCTCAACCATCATGAGTGGATACCGTGCACCCCCTTTGTCTATGTATGGTCAGGAATTGAACCACCCAGTGCTACTGTCATCTCACTCGCGAGCTAATAGGAAGATGGCTAATCTGACTGCACTCCAAGCACCCAGGTAAGTCCAAAGTCCAGACTGATCCTGTTGCTGCTTTATGCGGAACAAAGGACGCGAGCGACGCGATGTCATGTCTTATTGCCTCGGGGCACTGGGAGGCATTCCAACGCTAGCAACCAACGTCCAAAGCAACAGGCAATGTCAAGCATTGGATGTCTCGCTAGCCTCAATGCAGAGGCAAAATCAGTGTTGAGGTCAATGTACCCGGCCAGCAGAGGAGTACACTGTACAGGTTCTGCCAGGTTTCTTCGTGGGCTTCCATGCGTGTGTCGCACCAATCCGCACTGTTGCTATTCCGACGGCCCTCCACCGCGACGCCTACTCCAAGCCCAGGCCGGAAAGGCCAGTCCACTCGGCAAAGCATAATCGTCCATAATAAGAACGAATCAATCACCTGGGAACAGTCGGAGACAAGACAGGAATAGGAATACCTACCTGGGAAGAATAAGCAAACCAACCATGCGCCAGGTCGTTTGCCCGCCTGCCTTGGAAAGTGACGGGCGACTGATCTCACTCCATTGTAACTTTGACATCACGTGGAATACTGATTCGATTCCCACATCCCGCGGCTGATGGAAGCTATTGATTCTCAGTATTGTCAATATTCCCAACGTCATTTATTTGGCTTGAGCCCAAGGCGCGCTCTGATGTGCTTTTCCCAACCTGACTTCGACCGACAGGCATTACTCTTGTTCTCCCAAACCAAACCAAACAATCAAATGGTCTTGAAACAAAGGGCGACATGGACCCCAGACAAACCAGAATGCGACCTTGACTGCGACTGCGCTAAACCTCATTCATTCAGGCACAGGTGCTCTCAGATTGGTCTGCCCAGCTTTTCCTGATCCCAGCCTAGGTCCAGCCCAGCCTGTGGTGATCGCGAACAGCACATGCATACGTCCGTCCCCTTCTTTAACCAGATCTCGCACGCAAATCCACAATCTTCCCCGCCATCTGAGGTCCCTACTTGCGTCTGCACTCCACGATGCTCTGCGATACCCGCAAACTCCCCTACCACACGAGTGTCCATCGCTGCGATGTTGCTTTGCAGGTATGGCGTACGATTTGTTCTAAGTGTATGTTGGGCTAGACCTGGTAGCGTGCCTGTCGCGAGGGCAGAGCTTCGATATCATCCGAATCGAACCAAGATCGCGGTCCCCCTTCCGGGCCGCTCCCAGGTCGGTGCAGTAGACTGAGTATATTTCCGAACCATGCCCGCATTGGAATACTTAGGAGGATGCCGTACTCTTTGTTTCTCTCCCATCTTAGTTCGATTTCATGGTAACGTCCTCGCGAGAAGGACCATGTTGTAGACTTGTCCAAACAACATGGGCTTCATGCAATCCCGTGCCGGTTGACATCAACAAGGTTCATTGCTTGGCTACAATGCCAACCACATGAAGATATCACAACAGAAACTCGGAAGGTGACTTATCCAACTACACAGACCGCATTCCTCCAAGTACTTCTAAACACCGTCCTCATCCTCATCCAATACCAATTTCCTCAGACCGTCATCTTGAGCCCAATCGACTCCGCTTCCAGCTACGATGGCGCTCGCTGTGCCCTTCATGACCCGCCAGCGCCGATGGCTAGTTCGAACCTCCGCCTCGAGCCGGGCAATCTCGTCCCGGCGCGCTGGGTCCGACACCAGGGCTTCTTCGCGCTGGCGCTTCTCCTGCGCGGCGAGCTCAAGTACCTGCGACGCTAGGCCGGCATTCTCTCGACTCAACCTGAGCACCTTGGCTTCCGTTTCGGTGAGGTCGTCCAGAGTGCCGCGAAGTTCCGTCGATTGTTGCGCTAGGGTTGTGGAGGTTGCGTCTCTTTCCTGCACGACGGGGAGCAGATCACTGATACGATTCGTCAGCCGAATGCATAGAGAAGGACGGCCCGCAGGCTCAGATAATTCACTATACATACCGCTCAATAGGAGCCGCTTTGCTACCCGCGTGAACAGCTTGCAGTACAGGCTTTACAGATAACACACTCTCCGCAACTTCATTGCGTAAAACATACTTCGCTCTCGTTTGGAGCAAAGCCTCCTGCGCTTCTTCAAGGGACTGTGGTTCTTCGTGGTCTGAAGGTGTTATGTTAGCTTTTTTTTGTAGTATGGGTAGTTATGATGAGTTAAGCACTCACCCGGATCATAGCTATTGTGCGCATTTATGAGTGCTATCTCGAGTTGCAGCTGCTGGAGTTGATCGTAAAGCTCTAGGACACGCTTTTCTTGGTCCGACAGCAACAGCTGGGTTGACTCCGTAGTTTCGCCCGCATTAGCAGCGGAGGCGGCTGCCGGCTTTCTTGGTGAGCGATCCATCGTCAAGTACTTGATGTTTTGAAGGTGCCAAAATCCAACCAAGCTCTCAATGCCTTGAAAGTGCGACTTGTAGATGCATCCCCAATTGCTCCCAGACGCGTTCTCGCGATGTTTAGTGTGGCTGAAGAAAGTCTGCGGCTGGGTGGGTATCTATGAATGTGGCGGGTGTTGTTGCTGCTTTCCCTTTTCCTATGAACTCTGAAGTCTGGTCCCAGGCCCGGCCGAACTTTGGGAGGGAATATCTGCAATGCGCAACTGAAAATTACAACTTGTTGGAAATCTTCTCTATTCCGTCTGAATACCTGTATAGGCCGATGTAATTATCCTCCGAATAGACGCCTCTTCCACCTACATTCTCAAACATCCACCTACTGAGTACAACAGCAAGCCTTATCTTTCCAGGCCGTGAGATCAGCAGGCGACATCACAGTACCCCACTAGTCACAGCGATAGCCAATCTAGCACAGTCAGGTTGCCAGGTTGCCAGGGTCTTTCGCTACCTAACCTAGTGCGAATGGGCAAGCAAGCTACCGGTACAAGTCAAGCAAGTCAGAGCTACACTCTGAGTGACCGCCAGTGACGATTCCTGATTCGATGCGCGGTCCGGCCCAGGGAAGCCTTATGCCAGTGCTCGCGTGTGTCTGGTCGGACTTTAACATCATTATCTCCCAATAAGCACCGCTTTATAGAGACGCCGATGACGGGCAATAATAAAATCATCTGTCCAACCTTAGCTTATCAACAGTCTGGTCAACAACCGGGAGACAAAGAACAATATACCACCTAAAACCCATGCGACAGGCGAGACAAGGCGGATGACTCGATAAGGCACCCCCGGCTTCTTCTGCCCCAGAACTTCCATCTCTACCTAATCGCCCGATTCCCTAGGCTTCCGAGGTTTCTGTTCCACTTCCTCTTCCTCACTCCGTTTGCTCCTGTTGCCTTGCGAGGGAGAAATGCATGCGCCATGGCGACTAGGACGCAGGTGTTGATAGCCCATACGGGCCAGCGCCTGCAGGTTGACATCTCGCAGTTCGCAACGTACGTTCCCGCCCCTTCCTGATTGCACCTGGCCCATGCATGAAGAACCTGTTGGGCTGGCATCCAGTTGTTGCGGTGACGAAGACTGACTTGAAGATTTTCTGCAGCCTCGATGACTTCAAGTCCTGGGTGGCTCGACAGAGCGCCATTCCGATCCAAAACATCGTCGCCTTGACGCCCCACGGCAAGACAGTCAAACTCCAAACATTACAAACGGACAAAGAGGCCTACATCTACGACCTCCGCATAATACAGGCATCAACGCCAGGCACCCCGACGTCGCTAGTGTCCCAAGAACCTCTTCCGAAGCGCTACAACACTTCCGCTGCCCCTAATTCCCTAACCGACGCCCGCTCGCTGCAGTCATGGCACGAATTGTTCAAGAGTCGGCGCGACTGGGCCCTGACTGTCGTCGAGGACTGCGCCGTCATGGCCGAGGCCGCTCAAGCACGCCACAGTGAGATGGACGTCATGGTCAAGTGTCTCGATGCTGCCGTGGCCAACTTGGACACCGCCGTTCGCCCGATCGAGCCCAAGTACAAAGAGCTAAAGGAATGGGTGACGCCCACGCAGAAGGAGTACAACTTGCTAGCCGAGAACTGGGAGCGGCTACTGGAGATCGCACGAAGTATCAATATTTCACCCGCCATGGTACGCTTCATGACGGGTAGGGAAACCCGGAAGTCCCGGCAGGCGACGCTGGAGGACCTGATCGATCTCGATACGACTCGGAAGGCTGGAAAGCTGGCAAACACATCGTTACGAAAGTTCAACAGCAAGGTTTCTGAACTGGACAAGACGGCCGCCAAGATGTTTGATGGGTGTGACGACCTCTTCCAGGAATTCGAGAAGGTCATGGCTCGTTCGGCACTGCAACGCGGCAACGAATGTGTGCAGCTGCTTGAGGATATCGAGGCCGTGGCCAAGAAGATCGAGACTGACTATGAGGCGACACTTGGCTACTCTTCTTCCACACGGGATTTTGCCCAGGCCTCGAAAACCGCAGCCAACCACACGGAGCGACTATTGCCTAGCCTACGCACGCGGGCCCAGGAGATGGACGAGATGCTTCGGTACGCCACCAAAGCACGTAACGACTTGGCATCGGGCTCGCTCGACTTCATGCGCACCATCGCCGAAATCACAGCATTGCATTCCAGTGTCAAGGCCCAGATGACTTTACTCAACCAGGGAGAGGAGGAAATGACTACCTTTGACTATCTTCGATTAATACAACAGTTACCCTTCATGTACGCATCGTTTGTAGCCGAGGCCATCCGACGACGTGAGTGGCAGGACAAGGTCAAGACAGACTCGTCCACCCTGGCCAACGAGATGGCTCTGTTCCAGGATGAGGAGCTCAAGCGCCGGCGGAAGTTCCAGAAAGTGGTCGGCAACACATATGGCCCCGACAAGAACGAGAGCGTGATAGGTCTTGAAGTGAACCTCTTAGGCGACGAGGATACCTGGCCAGCCGTGACGAAGCGCGAGCTAGAAGAGTTCACGCTGGAAGTCCAGCAACAAAGAGTCGACGAAACGGTCATCGACGATGTGGGCAAGATTCTCAAGGAACTCAACTCCCCAACGAAGCAGCAATCCAAACGACTGAAGGCCTTCAAGAATGGAAGCGTTCACGAAGCTGCTCTTGGTCGTAGTGGACTCATGATTCGCGGGGACGACGACTTGTTCCGAACCCTTCAAGATGACAAGGTGAAACTGGAGAACAAACTCAAGACCGCGGAGAGCCGCGTTCGTCGCTTGGAGGGATTGTTGCATCGACAGAGCACCGAGTCCAGACCGTCCATGGGCAGTCTGTTTCAGCCAGGCGGCCAACCCGAGCGCAACGATTCTGCTGCTTCTCTCAAGTCACCCAAGGCGTCTGAGAGCCGAAGGGGTTCGGCCGCGTCAGACGCTAATGGGGCTCTACTTAATCGCATAGCCCAGTTGGAGGGTGAACTCAAGGCGGAGCAGGGACAATCGGCACTTTTGAAAGAAGCTGCTGCACGCACCAAGGAAATAGAAGGACAGATGGATGAGGCCAACTCGACCAAGAGAGATCTCCTGGGCAATATGGAAGCTCTGAAGCGAGAGTTCATGGAAGAGCGAAAATCTTTAGAAGACGAGATCAAAACACTCAAGGCCCGCCTGGAGGAAACTGAAGACGAGATCGAACATTTTGGCGAATCCAGGGAAAACGAAAAAGTCACATATGACGAGAAACTACGATCACTCGAGGATGAAGTGGAACGTCTGACCCGGGAGAAGCAGGATGAAACTTCGAAGACGCAAGGCCAAGTCGAATACCTGAGGAACGAGGCTCGGATCCAGATAGAACGGAACGAGGAGCTCGAGAGACAACTCCAGGAAGCCAGGGAGACTGTCAAGGACCTGACGACCAGAGCGGAAACCTCTGAACAAAGCTCTCAACTGCATGCTCGCACACTTAGAGACCTACACGGGCAGATGTCACCGCGAGATCGGGTGCCTGAGGACATCAACGATCTAATGGAGGCTGTCACCAACAAATCCAGCGAAGTTCTCACCAAGTTCAAATCGCTGGAGGAGGACATGTCAATCCTGAAGACGGAGTTGGAAGCTGCGCAACATAGCATCCATGACACCAAAGCCGAGCTATCAACTACTAAAGACACATTGTCTGCAGAGGAAACTACCCGGATGAAGCTCCGCGAAGCTCTGGACGAGGAGAAGGCCAAGAGTGCTACTTTGGAAGGCGAGCTGAAGCAAAGCCGTGACGAGCTCAGCGAACTCCGAAGGAAGATGACAGAAGGCGAGTCTGGATCGGAGACTCTGCGGACTGAGCTGGAAAATGCAGAGAAGCGGGTCGCCGAGTTGACAGAGTCCTTAGCATCGAAGCAATCTCAGGTGGGCAGCCTGGAGGAAGAATCCCGAATGTACCAAGAACGACTCAAGTCTTCCGAGGCCCGGTTTACTAGCCTCAACCAACGCTTCGAGGGGCGCAGTGACCGGACCAAAGACATTACGCAGCGGCTGTATACCCACAACGAACGACTTTGCCGCCTTCTTGAGAGACTAGGCTTCTCTGTTACCCGGAAAGATGAGGAGTTCACCATCCAGAAGATCCCGCGCTCTGAACGTACTGCCCGAGACCCTAACGACTCGTCCGACCCCAGTAGTTCGATCCGTCGCTCAGTCTCATGGGCTACCGCGCCAATGGCTAGCAGCACTGACTTGAAACTTTTGTTCTGGATGAACGCCGACGATGGCGACACGGAGGCCTCGCAATACCAGTCTTTTGTTAAGGGGCCAGGTTTCTTCGACATCGATGTGTTTGCCGAAACCCTCTATCGACGTGTGAAGGAGGCCGAACATACTGCTCGCAAGATGACCCGCGATGCTCGCTCCTATCGCGAACGAGCTCATGCGGCAGTCAAAGACTCGCACGACAAAATTGCCTTCAGGCACTTTAAGGAGGGCGACCTGGCATTGTTTTTGCCTACTCGTAACCAGACCACCGGCGCTTGGGCGGCTTTCAACGTTGGATGCCCACACTTCTTCCTCCGCGAACAAGAAGGTCACCGCTTGCGCCAGCGAGAATGGCTGGTTGCCCGGATTACGCGGATCCAGGAACGTGTTGTTGATCTGTCTAAGAGCCTCTCCTCGACAGCTGCCCAACTTCCGCCTTCAGAAACCGACTCCGTTAACACGGGAGACGAGTTTGATAACCCCTTCGATCTGTCCGACGGTCTCCGCTGGTGGCTTATTGATGCGATCGAGGATAAGGCCGGCGCACCATCAACCCCGGGCTTGGGAAAGAGCACAGTAGCCACGAATAACGTCGAGGCTCGGGCCGATATGCACGCTCACCAAGCACGCACGGGCGCTAGCAAGCTCCTGTCGGCCGGGGGCGAGAACGCCAAGATGAAGGCTGTGAGCAAGACCCTGAGCGAGAGCTTGAAGACACGGCGTAGCAGTTCGGGCAGCTCGACTAGAAAGAACCTGCCGTTCGCCGGTGGCGCTGGTGCCGGTGCCGCCAAGAGCAGCGCCCTGGCGTCCGAGACTAACAGCTTACGCGCAGTCCCTATTGCTGGGGGCGGACAGACTCCCGAGCCGGGACAATCGGCACCGGCGGGCAGTCCTTCCAAGATGCGGCAAGAGGGCGGTTCCAGCAAGACGTCGCTGTCCAATGTGGAAGCGAACAATGCCGACGGCGGTCAAGGAGGCAATGGAAACGAGGTACGACAGCACGACGTAGATGCCCTGCTCGGTCCTTGAAAGAGTGAATGGGGGTATTCAAGGTGTCTACTGTCTACTCACTAATCGAGGGCCAGCAGCGATTGTCGTTGTCTCCACAGCGCCGCCATCGTCAGCCTCCTGCTGCTGCTCGCAACAGCTACTTCCGTCCGCAGAAGGCAATGGAACCTCCTCCTCTTCCGCCGCCGCCGCAATTTCACCGCGACGCGAGTAACGCCAGCAGCGCCAATGCTGATGGCTGCGATCAAAGCGTGGTCTGGGACGAGCTCTGGAGTCTGGATGTCAGCTATCCTGGGCAGTGATCTCGGACATGGTCTGGTCTTTGTCTGGCCCTGGCCATAAAGTTGGTAGGATTTGGGCAAGGGGAGCGAGACACAGTTCGTATTTTGTAGTTTGGAATTGGAAATCCTCATGGCATATATGATGCGGGGAGTTTGGTGACTTGACCTTTTTTTTTCTTGGTGCTTCCTTTCTATTATTCCCTTACTCATGTGGAAGGCTGCATTCGACATTTGATGTTGGTCTCGTTTGGGCTTCAGTCAAGAAATGCGAAGGAGGGGAGGGGGCGTTTTCCCTTTGGCATTTTCGCTCGGCTGGCATCACACTCGCACGCACCCTAGATTGATTGTGTCTTTCTTTTTCTTCTTTTTTTGTTCTACGCTGTTCAGACAAGAAGCACGCTCGGCGGCGTAAAGGGGCCGGCGTCACGCTGTCCGTCCGTTTTAGAAGAAGATTGTATGTATGTTTGAAGTACTTATTGTCCACGACACGAACGAGCGCGGATGGGAGAGGCGGGAGGGAGCGGGCTGTTTCAATTTGTAGTATACCCCAATATCATCATTTATAGACGACATTGCTCAGAGCAGCGCTGGCCAACCGTATCATCTCTTAGCCAGCGACACCCACAAGCTTGTTCATTATCAGGCATGGTGCGATGTTACTGTGTTGCCGTTGGTTTTAACTGGATTGGTGTGTTTTTCAAATATGTACAGGTACAGGTTGGATCTATGCGGTTTATCTTCACAACACTCGAGCTTCCATCCCCGTCGGCTCGCTTATGGACACTGCAATGTGGCCCATGATGATGCGTGTATGGTACATGTGCATATACAATACCGGCACTTCTGTCGAAAATAGTGTACAGCCAGCGCCTCCCATCCATCCACCTGCCCATATATCTGCGATTCCCTACACGGTTTAAACAGGCAGGTAGATGTTGAAGTTTGTGGGGCTTCCTTCTCCCCCCTTTCCCGCCACCTTTCTTTTCATGGCGTTAGATTAGGTAGGTCTTTTCCAAGTAATCTATCCCACCACAATGTACGTCTCTCTCAAAGTTTTTATGCCTCACCTTCGGGGACGACCTCGATGATCCTCCGCAGGGGCGGGACGCCGTCGCCGCCGGTGTGCACCTCGACCTCGAAGCGGCCGAGGCGCTTGATGCGGTCCTCGCCTTCCTCGAGTCCGAGGAGGACGACGTCGCGGGCCTGCAGGACGCCACTGAAGGCGCCCGGGTGGGTGGCCTGGGCGCTCGCCACGACGATCTCGAGGATGTCGTGCGCGGTCACGGAGCCGAAGATGGCGGTCGTCGCGGCGGTGGGAGGTTGCTGTTGTTGTTGTTGTTGGCCCGAATGTATCGAGGTGACGGCGTGGGCGGCCAGGGCCGGGGAGCGAGGGGTGACGGGCTCGGCGGGCTCGGGCGTCGTGATGGGTTTGCGGGTGAAGGTCAGGACTTCGGGGATGATCTGGTCGAAGATGGCGCGGGTCTCCTCGGGCTGTTTTTTTTGTAGTTCAGTATTAGCAATCCATAGTAACCGTAAACCCAGATCAAATACGATCGAGAGACAGAAGTCTTCTTACCGATTGGGCCCTGGTGCCCTCGAGCAGGGCATTGTTCTTCTTGTTCTGGCTGCTACCGCCGCTGGACTTGGACTGAGCACCGCCCTTGGCAGCGTCGGCCGACTCGTCTTCAACCAGCATCTGGGTGCCAAAGGTGCGGTCGCGGACGCCGATGGCGGCCTCGGTGATGCCCAGCTCGGCGAAGCGCTGCTTGGTCATGTACTCGGCGAGGCCCTTGTGGTGCCAGACGTTGCGCATGCGGCCGGGCTTGACGCGGATGATGGCGTGGCGGCGGCCGAAGCCGACAATGTCCCGCAGCAGGCGGACGGGGATGCCCTGCAGATCCTCCTCCTCGGCCTTGGTCATGGTGCGCGCGTACCGGACCTGCTGCTGCTGGGATCGGAAGAGCGACAGTAGTGGGCTGCGGCATGTCGTCGATGTGGAGGTCATGGCGGTGGTGGTGCTGCTGCTGCAGCCGGCGGCAAAGGCAGTGGCCCTCGCGGCCGGTCGGGCCAGAGGTTGTATCCGGAAGGCCATGGCGATGTGCGTGTGTCGGCGAGCGGGGGACGGCCAATTGGTGGTGGTGCTGGTGGTGTCGTCGTCGTCGGTTGAATTTGCCGCCTTCGCGAACTTTTTGATGGAGCTTCGATTTGGGAGGGTGAGAAGGCTTGCTGGAGCTTAGGGCGGAAAATGGCAGGACAAGGTTCCGGTAGTGGGGCCGACCAATTGATGCCTTTATTCTTCATACTACGTACGCTACCCGACGACAGCATCGACATTTCACACGTGCTGGATCAATTCACAGAGCTGTCATTCTCAGTATTGCCTGGAATCTAATCGGGCTACCCAATCTCAATATCATCCAATTAGGTTATCATACTTGCGTCTTGCGGGGTGAGGCTGGCGATGCCATATCTACGGTACCTCCGCTCAGTAGAAGCATTTCCCACCTTAATATGAGAGCTAACCTTAGCATGAGCTCTGGCTCAGGGCATCACTATAAGCCTGTCACAGCTACCAGTACTCATTTACTTCAAGCAGAATATTCAGTGACGGGTTTCTAATTTTCTAATCATTGAAGCATTCTCGTTTCTCAACCAGCCCGGTTTACTCGTATGCGCCGGAATGGGTTTTCTCTAATCAGCCATGCCATCTAATGTGGACGTGCGGGCTTCGCGTAGAACCGAGCAGGCGTCTGAACAGCCGAGTGCGGCACCTGAGCCGCAGACGAGTCGGCTTCTGGTCGCAGCATTTGGTCGTCACTCTCCAGCTCCCGCGGGCTCACCACCCCTTGCATTTCCGCCGGCGACGACTGATGTGGCAGGGTATATTGACCTGGTGGATAGATAGGAGGCGGACCGTTTGAAGAATCTCCGATGCTGGGGGTAGTAGGGTCTCCGTGCTTATCGCCATATCTGTTTCCGTATTGCGCTCCCGCGCTTGCGGCTCTGCTGCTGTTGGATTGACCCCCTCTCAGCTGCTGGAGCTCCCGTTGCGCTCTTCTCAAGAACCACAGACTAATCGCCAACGCGAGGAGCAGCGGCAGACCAACACCCAGTCCAGCACCTAGTCCGACCTGGAGTTTCGCCTGTTGTACATCGTCGTTATCTGCAGGTGCCAACGATGCAGGCTCGGTATCATTCCCGGTGGCGTTAGAGCGTGCAAAGATGACATTATTGACGCTGCTCGACCGGTAGTCCCTGACGTACCCCGGGTCCACGGGGAAGGGCCGCGAGCAGTTCGTCACATCCAAGTTGTCGGTACAGGTCCATTCGTCGAACCTGCCATTGCACTGGCGCAAGAACGCGACGTCGCCGCCCTGGTCAGGGCCTATGCAGAGGCGGGCACACGCCCGGTCTTGGAAGTTGGGGTCGGTACAGCCACCGCGCACAATGTGGTTTGTCTTGGTGTCCCAGCAGAGCCGGTTGGACAGGCACGTGTGCGTCGCTTCGCAGCACGCCACGGGCCCCTGGGCACCGGGGTCGCACGGGATCCCCAGCGCGTGGACGTTTTTGTGTGGGAAGTAGCATTTCTTCTGCTCGGCGGCAAAGGCGCTGCCGGCCAGCACAACGAGGGAGTATCGCATGAGCATATTGGTATCCGATGTGCGACGCAAGTTTTGATTCTTTTGCAGAACCCAGGCGGTAGATTGTGGTTGAACGGGTTTATACATTCATCTTACGGATCTGACTTTCGAAGTGTGTTCTATTCTTCGGCCCACCTGTGCCCCTGGCCCCCAATTGTCCACATTTGCACGGGATCCTGATCAATAAGATCGCAGTCCCAGAATGCAAGTGCCGTCATTGGATTGCACGCACGGAAGCTTGCCATGAAACATGGCGCAGAGCATTGGCTGTGCTGTTTTGCAGTGTTCCTCTGCTTAAGAAAGGACGGAAAAAGCAAAGTCTGAGTAAGCACTACATTTGGAGTCATACCGTGCTTCTACCAATAGAGGCCATAATTATCCGTAAATCCTTGCGGTTGTCTTCTCTAGGAAGCTGATCTACATGAGAAAACTGGAGTATAGCATCCCCGTAAGCCTATCTACGCCGCAATCCTCCTGTGTGCGTATCGATCCCTTCCAATAACATCGGGTTGTCCGAACTGATGCGTATAGACTGTAGAGACTCGGTGAAGGCTTATGGTCATGCGTCGAATTTTATGACATCCTTCCTCGTTGTGTGGAACAACTTCACCCGGCACACCACTGCGTGCCACCACCTGCTTAAATTGCATTGGTAGACAATGTTTCCAAAGCTATCACAGACATCGTTGGTTAGGAAATGGCAGATTGCTGGCTCGAGTGATGGGTGTTGATAGATTTTGATACTTCGATTCTTGGACGCATCACGATTGTTTGATAACAAAAGCCCAGCAGGTATTAGGAGAATATGCGGGCGAGACAGAAGTTGACATGGACTTGGAGCTAGTTTGACATAACTGATTTGATACGAGAAAGACAGAAGGAAAGGAATACAAAGGATGCTCGAGTACGTATCAAATGCTGTTTGTCAGAGCGTATTCTTATATTATTCGTCGATGGCACTAGAACCAAAGCAAAGCTGTGATATAACGAGATACAACAGTGGCCTCAACCTGGGAGACGCGGTGGTGGTTTCCCAGTACAGGTGAAAGGGGGGGATGAGAATCCAGACTCGAGTGATACGAGGATACGGTCAGACCAAGGCCAAAATGAAGGGCGCTTGCTGAGATTCTTTTGCTTGGTTATGTAATATAGCAAATGATCCACCATCGGAGAGCCTCCGCCGTCTCCGCCGACATGGCTATCGCGTCTCGGAGACGGTGGTGATGCTACCGGAGGACAAACCTACAGTCCCTGAAACAATGACAGCAATATGATTCAAGCATGTCTTGATTAATACTAGAATCGTTCTGGCGCACACGTCTTTCACACACGCAAGGCTCAAGACCGAGATTTGCACCGTCCAATAGGCGTGTAATTCATTAGACTTGTATTCTACTCTCATATATCGTAGTATGGCCCACCCGTAACCAATACCCTGCCCAAGCGGCTCCTATTTCCCATCAACCCAAGCGGGCAAAACTCGACGACGAGAACCAAAACTTAGTAGCCAGTGACGGTGACGGTGACGACCGGGGTCGGGGCCGTGGTGAAGGCGGCCGTGACGCCCCAGCACGAGCAGGCAGAGCTGTAGCGGACGGCGCCGGAGCAGGGGGCGGCGGCGTAGGCCGGGACGGCGGTGGGGAAGACGGTGACGGCGGCCTCGGTGCGCCGCATCTTCTTGAGCAGGGTCAAGGGGGCCTGCTCGTCGTCGTCGCACGTGTCGGGCGTCACCGTCACCGTGGCCGTCGACGTCGGCGGCGTCACGGTGCCCGACAGGAACGACGTGCAGTCCTGCTTGTACGCGGACACGGACGCGGAGCCCAGGCGGGTGCCGGTCACGGCGCGGGCGCAGTTGTCCTGTTCGGCAACGAAGTAGATATTAGAAATTTGTTACGTATAACATGTTGGCTCAAGGGTAATTAGAAACCCTGGGGAAAAGAGAAGTCGCGTTGGCACTTACGGCATTGCATCCGTTGTTGTTGCGAGGCTCGAAGGCGGCGGCAGCAAAGGCCAAAGGCAGCAGAGCTGCAGTGATCAGGACTGACTTCATGATGCCGGGTGATGCCTTTCCAAGGTGAGACCGCCGGAGAGTTATTTACAGGTAAGAAAATTTGACCAATCTGACGACCCGGAGACGGAACAGCAGGAAGCTGAAGCTCAAGGAGGGTGGCACTCCTGTACTTATAGACTGCCTCAGTCCCTGATCAATAGGTTGGATCCGGGGGAGTACCAGACAGCGGTGCAGCCAAGCCGAGCCAGCCGGACACAGGCGGGGGACATACGGCCTTCCTATTCTATGCGATACCTATCTCGCTTCTAGCAGGGCCTGCAGTACCTAGGCAGGCACGTTCGCTTTTGCTGGACAACTGGGGTACCGACCTGAAGTCCCCCCGGGCTGGGCTCACGATCCTGGCTAGGCGAGTTGCATCGTCTAGAATTAGGCTATCGTAATTGGCCGGGGTAAAGCTGGTAAGCTATCAGTGGCTCAAAAGGAAGAGAGGTCGGTCGAGAGCTGGAAAGGTTGCTGGATGCACGTTGCTATCGGGAACCAATCGCGTGCGGTGCCGCTTGCACACCCCTGCATCCTCCTCCTCGTTCCGGCCTAGCCACGGCCCAGGATGACTGCATGCGTGCATCGTGGGTTCGCGCTATTGACAGACGCTCTAGTTGCTTTTAGCCACCTCGCTCGCCTTCCCCTCACTAGACCTCCCTCACTAGACTTCAAGATGAATGGAATGAAGAGGAAAATAAGTTTGCTTGTTTTTCGGGAACAAATTCCGTGAGATTACTGGCGCTGCACATCGCGACAAGCTGCTAGGCCGGATCTAGTCGTGCCATGGCGGAAGAATTGAATTGGCCATCAAAAAAAGCAAGGCCAACCAACCCAACCCAACCCCAACCCCGACTCCGACCTTGACCTCGACCTCGACCTCGACAGACCATTGCATTGTCGCGGTTGTTTGCTCACCACGTGGCTCAAGTCCACCGCCGCCGTCATTGGTGGGATTTGCCAATTAGCCGGGCTTTCTTGCTGGCTCTCGACTACGCCCAGGCAACCTCGGTCCGGCTAGAGCTGACGTTCAATTGATCATGGTAGCCACTGGTAGTCACTTCCAGATAAAAATAGCTCGAGTAGCCCGATTCCGAGCCGGCCTTATGGGCGCAACAACTGCTGGTAGCGTAGAGTGGGCTGCCGTTGGAGTCAAGTCTCCGACGCACTCGGTCCCCCGATCAGATCGGTCGCGCAGCCCAAACTTGCACGGATCCTAGACGTCGGCCGATTCCACGCTAGCCGGTTCGACGGAAGCACTGAGACAGGGGCTCGCTCGTCCACGACCGACGTGCTCCAAGCTCCGCCACGGGACGTTGCTAGTAGTCTCTGGAATTTACGAGGTACCCCTCTTTGGCTCGAATAGGGGTAACGCGTATTTTCAGGGGCCATCGCCTGCGACAAATATCTGGCTCTCGCTCACAGCTCTCGTATCCCATCCATCAAAACGTATTTAGCAATGAAATAGTATTCTTGTCTACATATTGGTTTCTATTTCAGCCTACAAATAACGTAGTGGACGTGAGATATACACCCACCTATCTGCTTTTGCCCATGGTTTAGATTTCTTAAAGAGCACCTGCGTCTATTATTCCGGTTTTGTCTGATCAGATCATGGGTTCTACCCGGTCCACTACAAAGCTGCCTTTCGTTTTGAACCCCTAAGTCCAAACTAATCTCGTGGTATTGAGACCGTCCAGACGGAGCTAGTGAGCTGTGATGGGTACTGCATACCTCGGCTTGACAACAAAAGAGATCGAATGGGATATGTTTCTCTAGCTAGTCAGAAAGTTGAAACATTATCTGCTCACTTCAGACTGCCTCACATTTCAACTCTGACTCACCCTACCCCATGGTCCTCTCTATATCAAGATGACTACATTTCCTAAGCGGCTACTTGTCGTTGACTGCGTTATAATGATCCCGCAATAAGAAATGATCTGTACGGAGCAAGAGACCAAAATACTGTTTTACCCGCCAGAGGTCTCCTAATCTCTCTGCAGCCGTGGAGTAGGCCTTTGCCCACATATTCTCCAGCTCCAGGCACAACGTATCGGGTTGTGTTCCCACATCTTCGAAAGCGTGCCGCTTCGTTTCCTGTGATATGTGCATGCGGATGTATTTGAACCTCATGGCTTCGCATATCATTTGGATGACGACGAGCAAAGCCCGTGCCGTGTCTCGGTACGACACCACCGTCAGGTTCGCAAGCGTCTCCGCGGCCCATGTAAGCTGCGGCTTTCCTAGGGGAATTTTGTCTCGGGTCTGGCGGGCCGCTCTTTCTATCGAATCATAGTTTGTCTTGAAGCCCAAAGGCTTCGAGCCGGGAATGTATTGGCGACCCTGCTCGTCGGGGATCTCGAGCCACTGCAGGCTGTCGAGATGAGCTTTGCTGTACAGATCTCTCGTGTCGTTCGCATTAGTGAACCCGACCAAATAGAGGTTATCTCTGCGGATCCTGAGTCGCGTGCCTCTGCTCGGTATACCTTCGCTCGGCCTGGCAATCTGTGTCAGGAGAATCAAGTCGAAGAATTGAGGCTTGGAGTCGTTTAGAGGAAGGAGAACCGGCATGGATAAATGAGTCTTTTTTTCTTCTGGATCGCTGACTTTGTTGCGCAGGTCCGCAATCCAGTATTTGTATTGTTTGTATGACCATTTGCCGTTCTCCAAAGTGAGGTCAAATGTCCGGTGGAAATCTGCCATCATGTGACGTTTTGAGAGTGCTTCGCCAGTGTGAAGAGGAAATGTGAGTGAATGATGGTCTGAAAGGTGTCGTGATCCAGTCGAGCTACCCAAGAGAGGTCCTGAAAGCCATCTAATAAAAATGCCCCATGGATGGAGAAGGAAGGACGGGGCGCGGGTAGGGCTGGACACGCCTACCCTTCAACCATCCTGCTGCCTCTGGTAAGACGCCAAGGGGTGGCAGCGCAGAGATTGCAGTCTAGAGATTAGCTGCGTGTTTTTATTGGCGCCGTGTAGGTGATTCTTTCAGCTTTCCCAGTGACAAGGTCTTGGCAACAAGGGCTTGTTCCCATTGGGGGCCGATATACATGTCAGCTGTCTTCTGCGTGTGACAGCCATTGTGTAACGCCGGGCAAGACATATTGGAATACGTTTGATGCCCGGATAATCTTTCAAGAAGGAGAGAAGAGCCGCAAAACGTGACTTCAGACTCCCTTCACAGCCCCCCGGGCGTTGTGGCGCTGTGTTTGCTTACCATTCTGCGCCAAATCATCAGTTATTGGGATGCTTGGCAGAACAAGCCAGCTTACCGGGACGAGGGTGCCTGACTGGTATACGGCTGAATTGTAGCTGCCTGGTGGAAGGAGACTAGCCCTACCTTCCATTCCTTACTGTGTCCTGATCCCCACTCGATGCCCGATATATGCCCAGGCACCCGCAAGTAGGTTGCGGCGAAGGTTCCATAGCCGTACTCGATGCTCTAGCTTAGCTGACCGTCGTTGGAACCCAATCCGAATTTCACTTCGGAATAAGCCTCCAATCAACTCACGTCGTACCAAACCCCTGGATTTTAGTTGCTGGAGAAAAGTACGATGGGTTGCCTTCTTCGCGCCCCCCTTGAGCTTTTCCCATCCATTATCGTCGAATGAGGCTCTTATAGGCTTTCCACGTCTCCTCGGTAGGCAATGGGCTTTCAGGACTCATTTGAAGGGGTTGAAATTGTCTGTTGGTAACGGTCTTGCAGTCACTGAGCCTGGCTAGAAATAGAAAACGGTGTTGAAGGTCCTTGTGATAGCAAGAGCTGACATCGAAGGATCATGCCGGTGATGTTTACCACTGATCCAGCGTTGATTCCAGGTAAGGACGTCCTTTTCCGTAAACATTTTCTGCTTGTCTTGGCTGTTGAGATACATATTGTGAGCTCGTGCTAGAGCGGCATGTTCTGTTGTCACGATCTTAATATTCTAATTAGAAGGAAGCTGGTATTGGGAGAAGCTTCTATTGCTCGTCGTTGGTACTGATATGCGATCATGTTGGAGATGGGCCCCATGATATCTTCCGTGGAGAGTGAATTGCCGTGTATATGCCAAGCACAAATGACCTGTCACCCCATGAATGCAACCTCCCGATTTGAGAAATTCCATGTCGTAAGTGGCGGCCATGACCGGGATTGCCTGGGAGACGCGGCACGGTTCAACGTTTCGCTCTCAAGCTAATGCTATAGCCTTTGTCAGCAACCAGGCCGGCGGCTGACAAAAAAACAAATAAAGTACCCGAACCAACTGACTAGCAGCGAGTTTCTCCAGAGGCGAGTCAAAGCCTAAATACGACGACCCTTTTGCCCACGTACGAATATCATTAATTCAAATTACCGCCACGCCCGCAACCGCTGTGGACCAACCCGCCACTCGATGAAACACGCGCTGCAAGGCGGAGCAAGTGTAAATACCATGCAGGATGCAGGTGTAGCGGGGTAGTTACACTGTCCCGCCAAGTATGTACGGTGACCACCCAACAAGAGTCATGTCATGCGATGCCATACGGTACAGCATCAACCTTCACCACCAGCCTCCTGCTTAATACCGGTAGACAGAAAGAAGAGCCAGCCAGCCGACACCAACATCGAGACTGACTCGATCACTCAATCGCTCTCGCACTTCCTTTTCCACATCCATCACAGAAACACCCAAAAGACAAGAAGCCAGCATGAACGGCATTCCCGTTCCCGATCTGAGCAATGCAGACGTAGGTACCGACTCATTTCTCTGGCTTCGGCTAAAGGGTGCGACGGGAGCTAACCGGCCTGATAGGGGCATTTGGGCCCGGATATAGCAAATTGGCATGCTCATGACCAGCATATGCTACACTACAACACATTCCAGCCAACCCATCACCAGCCGCGACAGCGACGTGTGCGGCAAGATCTCATGGATCGAATGGTCGCCGGCTTGTCAGGTGTTGTCTGCCTTTGCTTCATTATCTTCATCTTGTATAAGATGCTCAGCGTTTCATTACCTTGGCAGCGGTGATGGTAGAGGCATGCCGGAAGACTGGAGGTTCTTCACTGATCGCGGTCAAAGAGCTGGTTTTGTTGATATTGGCTCCATCGAAGCTGTAGCATAGAGCAGGATAACTCTACCAAGGATAGGCTTCAATAATGTTGTTAGCTGTCACGCTGTAATCATCAGCCCTCAATCTGGCCCACTTCCCTATCCCACCAAGCCTTCCACTCAATGACCTTCTCCCCCGTCCGCGCCTCCTCGGCCGCAAATACCATGGCGTGGCTGCGGATGACCTCCTCGAGCGTACACCCAATGTACTCGGCCTGCGCCTTCTCCGCAGCCCAGCCGTGGTTCTTGACGCGGTCCACGGCCAGGATGAATTGGCGCGTGAGGCCCACGTCGCCGCCGCCGTGGCCCAGACTCTCGAGCTTGGTGTTGTGCGCTGTCGTCTCACCCGTCCGGAAGTCCTCGACCGTGATGACGCGCGAGTCGGCGTAAATCTCGCCCTCGGTGCCGTAGATGTACGAGTACCGCTCGCACTGCTTCTTGGTCTGCGCGATCATGTGGAACGTCGCCTGCTTGGACCCCCGGCCCTGCAGCGACTCGGCGTCCGTCGCCACGCCCGACCCCAGCGGCTCCTCTTCCCAGGTCATCGTCACGACCTGCTCGTCGCAGACGTCATTGTCGGACTCGAAGACGCAGCGGCCAAACCAGTTGCGCTTGTCGACTTCTTCTTTTGGTGTGGACTCGTCGTAATCCTCGGCCAGTGCAGACAATAGCACCTCTTTCCGTTTGCCCTCGTCGAAACTCTCGATATCTGGCGTTACGATGCTGATGGGCCAGCGGATGTTACCGGTCTCCAAGCCCATGTGTCTAGAGCCTACGTAGATGCTCTTGCTCGAGTACATGCAGTCTTTCTCGATGGGGCAACTCAGACAGTTGGTAGCATTTCCCGCAGCTTTCGGTTTCCTACTGCGCTTATAGAACTGTAAGGACCCAGATGAGGACACTGTAGAAGGGAGATGTGGCGGGGCATCTGAGCCCGGAGCTGGGGAGCACAAGAGCCAGAGCAGGATGTCAATGTCGTGACAGCTCTTGGTCAGCAGCGACGGCGCCGTCGTCGACTCCTTCCGCCAGTTGCCGCGGACGTAGCTGTGTGAGAAGTGCCACCAACCCACGGGCTCGGTGTGGACGACGCTCAAGATGTCGCCAATGACCCTGTCCTCGAGGAGCAGCTGACGCAGCAACATGTTGTGGGGGCTATACCGCAGCACGTGGCCGACGGAGAAGACCTTGTTCTTTTGGTGCGGGGCGAGGGCGCGGTACATGCTGACGCAGTCGGCCAGCGTGGTGGCCAGGGGCTTCTCGCACATGATGTGCAGGCCCAGCGGGGCCAGGCCGACGACAACGTCGTGGTGCATCTCGTCGAGGACGCAGACGAAGACGGCGTCGACACCCTCAGGCACAGGCTCGCCGGCCTTCGCGCGCTCGCGGCGCGTCATCTCCCAGTCGAGGAAGTCGTGCCAGTCCGGGAAGGAGGAGCCCTCAGGGGGCGGCCCCTCGGTGCTGTTGCCGTTGGCATCGCGGCAGATGAAGTTGCGGGCAAACTGCTCGCGCTTGTACTGATTAGGTTCGGCCACGGCCACGACGACGCCATTGCTGGAGGAGATGGCGGAACGGGCGTAGGTGCGGCCTCGCGACCCAGCGCCGATGACCAAGATGCGGGGAGGGCTGGCGGACATGGGCGGTGGAGGAGGCGGGAGGATGTCGCTGTTGTCCGGCTTGAGCGACAGGTCCACGGGCCCTTCCTCCGGGAGATTCTGGGCTGCCATTGTGGTGAAGCTGTCTGTCTATCTCGAAGAAGTCTACACGAACTCTCTTCGATATACGTCTGATCAATCAGTATAATAGTGAAGGAAGGTGATTTGAAGAAGGGTGAGATACCTGGGCCAGCCTGACTTCCGTTTGCTGAGTTATGTGATGGACGTGATTTGGCCGTGGTAGCACAGAAGCGGGGCATAGTGGACAGTGGTTTGTGGACTGCTGCCCACTGGACTGGAGTCACTGGGCTGATCAGCACGGCTCGGATCTCGCTGGCGCAGCGTTAAGACCCGGCAGGTAGCTGCTAACCGCCCCCGCTAACTTTAATGTCCTTCTTCCACCTCCACCTAAGGTTAATACTGCCCCTGATCAAAGTACTGGGTTGTGCTCACTATATGAACAAATCCATTGCCGCACAGGCTGTTATTAGTGATTCTCTTGAGCGAGCTGACATAAGCTTCTATTCACGAAATCCTGGCGACTATGACTCCACGTTACATTACATGCGAGCCCTGTAAGACTGCAAATAACCAGCTGACCTACAGTAGGGACATTCGAAGCATATGATGATTGGCTTCCTCGCCAGTTCATCTCCGATTGGACGTTGAGTCCCAGTAGATGTACCAATGCTTCATTGATTACCTAACCGGTTCCGACGTGGTACAATTCAAAAGCAAGTGGCCATGTGCATGCTAACCCGATCATGGCTACGGGCATCGACGCTCCGTCATGTGCGTGATCCACCATGTCCGGGCGGATACCGTCTCGGGGGAAAGAACCCGGTCTATTCGCTCACAGTTGCATATATAAGACTCCCATCTATCTATCTCGACTGCCCAAATACATAGATTGCAGAACTCTGTCCCCTGATCAAGTTGTCGTTCTAAACGCGAGTCAACATGGCATTGCTCAACGGACTTCGCATAGCCCTGACGCTACTTGCCGGCATCTTGGGGATCGCCCAGGCTGCCTCGCTGCAAAAGGTGACCGAGGACTTCGGCCCCAACCCCCGGAACGTGGGCTTCTACATCTACGTCCCCGACGCCCTGGCCCCGCGCCCGCCCATCCTCGTGAACCCGCACTGGTGCCACGGCGACGCCCGGGCCTGCCACGCCGGCTCGCAGTACGCCGCCCTCGCCGATCGGTACGGCTTCGTCGTCATCTACCCGGACAGTCCCAACACGGCCGACAAGTGCTGGGACGTCTCGTCCAACGCGACGCTGGCCCACGACGCCGGCGGCGACAGCCTGGGCATCGCGAGCATGGTGCGCTGGGCCCTGGCCCGGTACGGCGGCGACCGGGACCGCGTCTTCGTCACGGGCGTCTCGTCGGGCGCCATGATGACCAACGTGCTCGTGGGCGCATACCCGGACCTGTTCGCGGCCGGCTCGGCGTTTGCGGGCGTGCCCTTTGGCTGTTTTGCGGACCCCATTGGGGGTGGCTACGGGACTTGGAGCGATGCGTGCGCAAAGGGGAAGGTCACCCATACCGGCGCCGCGTGGGCGGAGATGGTACGGGCTGCGTATCGGGGATACGATGGGTGGCGGCCGAAGATGCAGGTGTTTCACGGCACGGCCGATGAGGTGCTGAACTACGTCAACTTTGGTGAGGAGGTCAAGCAGTGGACTTCCGTGTTGGGTTTGAGCGAAACGCCGGCGAGCACCACAGCAAATACACCCATATCAGGCTGGACCAAATCTGTGTATGGGCCAACCGGCTGGTTCGAAGCGTACAGTGCCGCGGGCGTTTCTCATAACATCCAGAATCAGGAGGCGGTAGTGATGAAGTGGTTTGATCTTACCTGCACTACAGGGAATTGCTTCAAGTGGGGAGAAGGCCGTGACGGAGGTAAGCAGAATAGGCTCAGGCCAAGGGAAAGTCACTAATGATAGGGCAAAAGTATTATTGGACACCGGACTTTGTAATCAAAGTTTGTTATTACCATGACCTAAAGACCGTGATCGACGAGCCAGAAATCCTTCCAATGCTCCCTGGCTACCTCAATCCCATGTGAGATTAGTTAAGCCCTAGCGCGCTGTTCCATCAGACTAGATCCTGCGAATTACAGATATTGTATTCGCTAAAGCTTTCGAGGCCCTGCTTAACCATGGCTTGTTGGTTTTGGTCGAGCGTTAATAGCCTTTTCACCTTTTCAAGGAGACCTTGGGCGCATGCAGTAGCATCATCTCTTGATTGTTTGGTGGGTAGTAGACCGGAAATCCATATCTTGTAAACGATAAGCTCCGTTGACGGGGCATATGGAATGACTCCATCTGCGTTGATGATTGGTACTGAGGTTTTCGGCATGTACTTGTACTATAAGGGAAACGTTAGCTATGTATTCATTATAACCTCATTCTGTAATGCTCAACTTACATCCTCAAAGTAGCGGAGTCTTATTCTAACATGAATTATGCCCTTGTCACCTTTATACTTGTAGTGAAAGGGATGAGACAAGACTTCCAAGAAGAATGGAGATTCGGAAAGGTCGAGCAGTTCATTCCGGATGGTTCTTGGGTTGTTGTAATCGATGATGAAGTCGATGTCCTAAACGGACTGAGGTTAGGCGGTAGCCGGGGACTAGGGTAGATATTTACATCGTCCCGATCATACTTGAGATAATGGTCCACAGCTAACCCACCAGCTACTGCAATCTTGGTGTTCTTGAGCCTTTGCAGGTTCTTGAGGTGCCCGATAACCTCTACAGCTGAGGCTTCAAGGTCAGCTGTTTTAACTGTGCTCGCCATCTTGGTGCATCTCAAGGTGGATAGTAAATGGCAATTCAATATCCTGGTTGGCAATGCTTGATCCGGCTACTAAAACGGGATTCCACCGCAATATTTATATTGGGCAGTATGTTGATAGAGTAGCAAGGGCAAGGTAGTTTCGTACTTAATCTCCTTCATGACCTTTAATCTTGCCGTGTAAAGTCTTACATCACTTGGCTAACTATGAGCTTGTTACATAGAATAATGATAGCCCATTTCGTAATATAAACCAAATCTATAGGGATGGGTGCTAGATAAAGCGCCACTTAGATATGGCTGGCGTTATGTCTGTCGCCTGAGTTAAGGGCTGTATGTGATATCACTATGAGTATTACCGAATTTGAATGGTTCATAGGCTTGATTTCTCAAGCAAAGCTATGCTTTCATGGCTGAGTAGTGTAGTGCCCGACAGCGATGTAAAATATTTTCTCATAAACGCCCGATGCAATGCAGGTAGTTTGGTCATACAAAATGCGCAAACCCAATGCGCGAAACAGCGGAGCATACAAAACCCCCGAGGGATGCTGCACACCGAGAGAATCGAGACATGCTGTCCCCTACGGTCATGTCCACTCCATTTATCCCTCAGTGCTCCAAGACCACCGGCTTCCCCCTCTCCCACCCATCAATACTCTCCCGAATGTTGACCCAATACCTCAACCTGACCGCCTCATGCGCCGCGCCCTCCAAGTCCCCCTCGGCGAAGCACCTAGCCAGGACCTCCTCGCTCCTCCGCTCCCTCGCCGCGTTCTCCTCGCGCAGCGGCCTCAGCGCGTCCTCCGACTCGGCCTCCTCGATGAGCTCGCGCGCCTCGAGCACCTCCATCAGCAGCTCCGGGTCCTCCACCTTGGCCGACTCATCGCTCGACGCGTTGTCCGCGCGGCCCGCCAGCTCGAGCAGGTACTGCGCCCGCAGCAGCGGGTTCGTGAGCGTCTTGAACGCCTCGTTGATGCGCGCCGACGCCGCCTCGGCCCGGTTCTTGTGCGTCTGTGGGTGCATGTCCGGGTGCGCCTTGGCCTGCAGGCGCAGGAACTCGCGGCGCAGCGTCGACGTGTCGACGGCGAAGGGCCCGTGGGGAGGAGGGCCCGCGGGCAGGGTGTCGGGGAAGAGTTCGTAGTGGGTGGGGGGCACGACGGCCTCCTTGGGTGCGGAGGAGGAAGACGATTGCTGTTGCTGGTGCTGGTGCTGCTGTTCGGGCTCGGGCTTGCGGGAGGCGGCTTCGCCTGCTTGTATGTTTCGTGTCGAAGAGAAGGCGGCTCTAGTCGGAAGCAGAGAGGAGGCGGCCGGTGCTTTCGAGCGTCGCGGTATGGAAGTTGAGTGGGTGAACGGTGATGATGTGGGCTTATTGAAACGGCAGATCGATCTGTTTGACGACGTGCTGGACCATTCGCGGCGCTGTTGCTTGCAGGCGTCGCAGATGCGCTCCAATGGGCGCTGCCGAGGTAGTAACGAGGACCGCATTATGTTGATGTTTTGCGCCTTTTGATAGAGTCAAACAGTACTTCTACAAAATGCTGTTTCGAGGATATGGCGAAGTTTCGAGGTCGTTGGTAGAGGTGGCACTTGGTAGATCAGACACACGAAGAGAGTTCAATGTTGTGTCGTTGTGTTGGTTTGGCAGTGTCGGTTGGTTGGTTGGTTTTGGTGTTTCGTTTTGCTTTGCGACCTGAGAGATAGCGTTGGCCACCTTTTTTTTCAATGACGTCCACTGTAATAAAAATCGTCGGCGCAAAAGGCGCCCGACTATCGGAGCCGACCCCGAGCCAACACCCAACAGCGACGTATCTCCGAATTGATTCCTCCTAATATCCGGCAAATAGAAGGCCATGTCACATAGCATGTCATGTCATTCAGTGAGTGAAATACCAAGTCAATTGCATTGTTATACATCCTCCAACTCCAGTACAATTTTCGATTTCCATGTGGGGGTATCATTCGGTGTTATATAGTATTACATGTTATGTGAGAGCCAATAGTCTTGCCTGGCTCGAGGATTCTTTCCCAACCTGGCCCTTATATCCTAAAACCCGTGTAAATTCGTTGATCCGCGCATTACTCAAAGAGAAAGAGAGAGCCGAATCCTGTCGCTATCCCATTGTTCGTACTGTCATTATTATTTGTGTAAATCTTCTTTCTCTCACGCTCCTTATCATCATGCCAGCCCAACCTGTCGCCAGCGTCCACGCTCCGTGTGCCACCACCTCTCGCGATCTCGCTTATCCGCCGAGCTTGTCTCGTTGGCGTTCCAGCGGCCAGAGCAGCCCTCTCGGTCGCCCAAGACCTCGCCGCCGTCGCTCAACATGTCCGCCATGTCGACAAGGCCGCCATTTTCGTTGGTGGCACCGGCATCGGGGAGCAGATGATATCGGATTTTGGACTCGACCTGGCCCATGTATCCGGACATGCCATACTTCTCCACCACGGACCCATCCTCGTCAATGACATTGACAAAGTAGCGAGGGCGGGATCGGGCCGCCTCGATCCGGGTCTGAGCTGCGAGACGGGCGTGGTGCAGGCTCCGGCTGAAGGGTGCAGACTGCTCTGCAGCAGCGGCCGCGGCGGCATGACCCTGCTGCATGTTGTGTGTCGGCATTGTGGGCGAGCTCGGGCCGCTCCGTTGCCCGCCGGGTAACAGTCCCCGTCCGTGGAACCGGTCGCTGGCCAGTTCGATCTTCTCGACCGGCATGCACAGGGACTGGAACATGCCATCCGCATCGCTCGGGGTGCGGAGCAGGCGGAGAGACGGGAAACCACCTGCCCCGATGCTTTTCGCCAAGATGGGATCCGCTGCGTTGGTGACTTCGCTCACCGGGATATCCCAGTGCAAACTTCGGATGGATTTGGAAGCGAGGTAGGGGAAGAGCCAGATCATCTCGTCCGGCGGGAGAACGGGCGCCCGGTTTTGTACAAAAGAGAACTTGTCGAGCGATACCAGGTTCGAGAAAATACGCACGAGAGCTGGCAGCGAATCGATGTTGAGGTCCTTGAGCGTTAATGCAGTGATCGACTGGGCGCTCTGTCGCGTCGCAAAAGAGGACAATCCTGCGCTCGTGATGCCGGGGAGGTTCGATAACCAAAGCGTCTTGAGAGACGGCAGCGCAAGGAGGCTCGAGTCGTCGAAGGAGGTCAGGGGCAGATTCGACAAGTAAAGGTGTTCAATATTAGGCATATGAGCCAGCATCGTTTCCACCAGCGACAGAGGTGTCAAAGTGGCACCCGGTAAACAGTGGATCGACAAAGTCTTGAGGCGGCTCCAGTTGGTGTTGAAGTCGAGGAAAGCCATGCTCTGTTGCGGCTGCAGATCGCCCGGGGGTGCGTGCAGCTGCGAGTTCGAGGGTGTCATCATCTTCGCGGCGCTAGAGTTCGATCGGATCCGGCGCTGACGCTGGTACGGTGAGGGTCCGACCACCCAGTTCATCTCCTTGAGCTTCCATCGGGTGGACAGGGCGTGGTGGAGCCGATTCCAGGTGTGATCGTACGTGCTGATGGGGCCGACGAGCCGCTCAAAGTTGGGGCACGCCATGATGACCGATGCTACCAAGTTCTGGTACTCCTCCACGGCGACGCCCGCGGGGGCGGCGGGCACCTTCAAGGTATGCACCATGGCGCTCACCTGGGGATTCGCTCGTAGTGTGCGACGGAGCAAGACGAGTCGCGTGCCGGCATTGAGCTTGTAGCGTTTCTTTTGCACAGCCGAGTCGTTTCCTACCAACTGAATATTCTCGTAGCTGTCTTTCTGTTAGCCATTGAACGAACAATCGCTGCACCAAAAGGTTCTTACAGTGCCATCCTTGCATGGGGCAGCAACTTCCTGGCGGAAAGGGCCACCGAGCAGAAGTCTCTCATCATGCAAGTCGCACAGCTGATGCTGCTGGCCTCCAGATGCAAATCTCCCAGGTGATCCAGGATCAGCTGCATTACCTCTCCCGGCAGCACAGCGAACAGCTCGCCCGGGGGCAATCTCCTCCTGAATTGTGTCTTGATAGGAGAAGGTCGGTTCCATGCCGAGAACTCGCCTTTCCGAGGGCTCGAGTCCCACGACTCGAAGCTCGTGCGACTGCTGGCCGGGCTACGCATCCTGGACTCGATGCTCTCTCTGGTCATGACGCTGCTGCCGCTTGTGCTGGAGCTGCTGCTAGACGGCCTCTGGAAGGGCTGCGGGCGGTTGTCGAACTGCGCATAGGAACCCGGGGCGATGGGCGGCGGAACCCTCGTAGAGCGTGCTTTTTGCGAAGTGGTGGTGGTGGTGTTGATCGCACCAAAGGAACTTTGACGGTCCATGTTCATCATTCTGGAGTCTCTTGAAGGGCCGGGCGTGGTGACGGGAACAAAGGCAGGACCGGGGTCGGCTGCCGCAACCATCTTAGGACTTCTTCTGGGGGCGAGAGCGCTGGCGGGTTTCAGCAGGTTGTTGTCGTACCGAGACGTGTATACAACAGCAGAGGCAGAACGAGCTCTTGTATGTGGTTGTCTCGCAAATCTGTAAGTGGCAGGAAGAGACGGACAAGGTCAGTTATGTTTATCGGCTTAACGCCCCAGACATATGGACGGGGATAGTAGATAAAAGCGATCGGCAGGTTTCCGTGGGTCTTTCAAGGGATTAAAATGATTGGCGTGCTAGGGTCATGGAGGTCGCAATACAATACAACGCAACGCGCGGCGATCCAACAGCCCACGTGTGTGTCGCTCTGTATGTATGTGTGTGGATGTGGGTGTTCGTGTATTGTGTGTCTGAAGATTTCAAAAAGGGGGACGAAGAACATCAAGCAGAGGGCGTATTTTTCAGCCTCTCTCTCTCTCTCTCTCTCTCTCTCTCTTGCTCTCGCTCTTTTCCCTTTGTTGACCCCCAAATTGTTTCACTTGAATACGGCTGTCCATTTTGTAGGAGCGCTACGTCTAGACCGTTCTAGGTATCAACCAGAAGGAGGCTACAAGCCACTTGGCCTGAGAATAGTACGAGGCTGTCGCTGAAGAGGTTAAAGCAGCACCAGCGGCAGTTGTGGAAATGATGGTGCTTTTTTCAGCGCAGCGCTAAGCACGAACATGTGCAAGGGGGTTGTATGCAGGCGTGCAAGCGAGTAAGCGATGGGTGGTGGGGGAAGAATAAGATCATCAGGGGTGGAACCTGCATGAAATACGCACTGCTGCTCGCTGAGCGAAACGACATGGTAAACTTGGGTCGATTTGGCAACGAAACATGGGGAAAGATGTCATGTCGATCGCTCGACCAAGAGGATTCGCATCTGGCTCGCATAAGAGGAGTCGCGCCAGCCCAAATACTCAATTTGCCAACCCGCGTTTGGTAGCCAGGCGTGGTCGCTGTGGTAGGCAAGAAAACCACTTAAAAAAAGGAGACACAGGCCCGGGGACCTCGAGGTGTGAGTGAACATGGACTGGTCCACCATGTCATCAAGGATGGGGAGGATGGGGAGGATGGTAGCACCAACTACGGTGAAAGACACAAATAGGCGGCCGGTGGTTCTGCCACGGCGAGGAAATTATGCGGTTTCAATGCAAGGGTCGCTTACTGCTTGTTGGTGGTGAAGGTGGTGGTGGTATCATCTGCCACATCAACTGACCGGCCCCGGCGTCCGTTGTTGCTGCTATAGCTATCCAGCGACGTAGTGGCCTGATGATGTGGTGGTGGTGCTTTGGATGGCGGCTGATACGGCATTTGGTACGGTGCCTTATATGGCGGCTGATATGGAGCCTGGTACGGTGCTTGGTGCGATTCTTGGTACGGGGCCTGGTAAGGTACTGGGTGTGTCCTAGTAATAGATAAGGAGCCATTTCTCCGTCTCGTAGGGACCGCAGGCGATGATCTTGTTATGTTTTCGAACGAAACCGGGGGCGGTCTTTGCTGCTTGGGGACTGCGGGCAGACTTTGACTATGCATCGACACTGGCGGCGGCTTTTTGCGCAGCGTATTGGGGGCGGTCTTGTGCTGCAACGCGACCGGGGTCGGTCGCTGTAATCTGGTACCCGCCATCTTCTCGGCTCGTTGACGGGGTTCGTATTGTAGGTATGCGTATATGTAGAGGTAAGGGGAATGGATGAATGTAAAGTAAATTGCAAACACCGATCAACCTCCCCCCTTCTCTCTCTCTCTTTCCCCTCAACGTTGCTGATGGGAAGCTAGCAAGGGCTGGTACTGCTGCATGAAACCTCCAGAGCTGCAATGGCAGTCAAGATAAGGTTGCTTGCTTGCACGTATCTGTGTTTCGCAGCTGCACTGCGATGCGATCGATACCTTGACCTAAGACGTACCTACACAGGCCGTTTGTCTGTCTGTCTCTGTTTAGGCGGGGGAGCAGGCAAGCAAACGAGAGGGTCAACGGGGGACCCAGATGTGAAAGTATGGGCAATGGGTTCATAATAAACCAGGAAATTCCGGGAAGCGAGCGTTATATGTCTTGTCTCATATGCAACCCCGATGCTGGGCAAGCCTGCTGGGGATCTGTCTCGCCTTGATTTCTTGATTACCTACTTGCTTTCTTGTTGCGCCAGGAGCCGCTTTGATGGGGGGCCTGAGAGCAAGGTACACGCCGTACGGGGACGGGGGCTAGAGCGAAGCGACTTCCTCGATGCCTTTTTTCATGGTCTTGCTGCGACTAGCCTCTGTGTCCATAGCCGCCGCCCTGCCAATAGGTATCTCAGCTCCTCCTCTCTATCTACCTATGGTGTATGGAGTGTCCGATGGGACATGCCTCGATCGCGTAGTGGTGCGTTCAGGATCTATTCTTGAAACCAAAGACCCGGCCAGCATGTGGCACTCGACGGCACTCGGCGGCACTCATTGGAGCTCGTCGAGTCCTCACAATACTGACTAAAACACACACACGCGTGGCCTTGCAGAGTGGCAGAGGGAGCGAGAGGGTCTTGTGGTCTTGTGCTTGCATCTGCCAGCCGGACATGTCCAATGAGCACGGCCAAGCGTGCCAAGAGATGGATGGCATTCCGTGCCATGCTTCTTCTTCGGAACTGCGCTCTACGTTACTGCGCTCTACTGCTGCGCTGGCCCTCTGCTGGCCCTGCCTCAGTGCCTGGTGGGGGTCGCTGCGCCCGCCATGGATTTTTCGGTCTGAGTCTGAATCTTGAAAATCCTTTGGCCTTCTTTTTTCTGCTGCACGATGGCGCACCCCGCAAAGGAGCTAGCGGTTGCGTAAGATGCCGTAGGCTCGTTGCTACCTTCACATGAGTCGTGGGGCACTGTAACACGGGTAACATTTCCCAGGTTGAATAGTCGGAACCTACTCATTAATCAAGGAACAATTGCAATGGCAGGAAGAAGTCTGGATCCATGGATGCAACACCCGCCTCTTCTAACACATGCACATGCAGATACGACACTGACTTCCTGCAACATGCCAGCTGATGAAAAGCGTAAGGAGTTGACATGTATATACCAACATACACACGACGTGACGTGTGGCTGCAGCCCAGCTCGCCAATAGTGGCGGTGGGCTGTCCAGACAGCGGGTGTCATAACAAAAGCCAACAGCGTCAAAAAGAACCATGGTGCAGACGGAGACGTGGCCGGCGACGCCTTTCTTTTCCTCTCTCTGCCTACGCAGTACTACAAGTACATTCGATATCGACTCTCAGGCCTCTGGCCATGTTTACAAATCATGTAGGTAGTAGTACCTGTGATTACAGTATGTATGGGTGGACGGATGAGTCCGTCGTCGGTGGATTGTTCTTCTCTCTATCTATTCGTGCATTACCTGTGTCTATGTCTTCTCACACACACTCTCTCCCGCGCCGTGCATTGTGCATAGCGAGTCCGGGCCTCGCTCAAGATTAGATGTTGATACCTAAGCCATCCACCATCACCTGGACGTTCAGCTCCGCGGTGCACCGACCTGTCTGCTGCTTGTGCTGTAGCTTGCCATGTAGAGCCTAGGAGCTAGCGTCTTTTGCGGGCTTGCGGGCTTCAAGGTACAAGGGCGAAGGCGAGAGAGAGAGAGAAAAAAAAGGCACCAAACCAAAACTGGAGTACCAGCCCCATAAGCTGCCGTGGCTATCGTCATCCATCCTGCAATTATCACCAGAGAAAGTCCGGAAAATTGGAGGCAGAAATATTGCCAAGGGATCAGAGCCAGGAACAAAGTGCAGGAGTTAAGATGAAACAAGTGGCCTGGAAGTGTGGGTGACAGTGTGTGCCTGGCGTGCCGGGCGTACCTGGCGCGGGCAGACCAAAAGGGCGGCCTGGCAGCGCTTCTTCGCGGGCGCAGAGCAGAGGCCTGGGTGCGGTGCTAGAGTAAGAAAGCAAGAGAGCAAGAGCATTTCCAGCGTCTTTGCCCCTCCATCAATGCATTTCTGCTCCATCCATCTTCTCTGCAAGGACCTTGGCAGCTTGGATCAATTGGAACAGGCAACAAACAGGTCCTTCTCCTCTTCCCCTGCCCCCTGCCCCTGCCCCTGCCCCCTACCCGTCCTACGCAATTCTTTTTGGCGCATTTCGGTCGCCTGTGCCGATTCCCATGACAGGGGTTCCGAAATCCCATTCACGCATTCCCGTTGTTCCCGAACACCAAATACGGATTTAATAACCTACTTGGTCCCAATTTATTGGTTCGGATGAAGTTTTTTTCCCTTTATCTCTGGAAAATTCTCGCCTGGTTTTTTACCAAATTACTATGGTTTCCGCCAGAAACCCCAGGCGGATGATGCCTCACTCTCGGACAGGCTTTTGAGCCGCGTCGGGCTTTTTCCAGATTCATAGCTTGACCGCAAAGACCAAAGACCTAGGCAGCTGTTACAGTAAGTCATTTTGGAAGTAGATAGCTCCGGATGAGGCTGGCAAAATTGCATTGCTGCTTACATGGGTACATGATAGCCTCCGGGAAATCGCCGTTGCGCGTGCATAAGCGCATACGTCTTAGCACCACCGTAGCTATGAAGATGAATCTATGTAAATCTCGCCGTATCGGGGCCTCTGCATGCACCCAGAGACTCGCCTGGGCCATGTTACCTCACCGTCAACCCCCCACTTGCTCTCTATCCGATTATGGCCCAGATTCCCTGCCCGCGATAGTGCCACCCAGACCCCGTCGGAGACGACCCTTGCGTCGCTGTGGTTGTTCAAGACTCTAATGTCCATGCCGACATCTCTGGCCTGCCGTCTCAGCGACTTCAGGCTCTCTTCGCACTCTTTAAAGTACAGATGGGACATTTCCATCGTCAACACAGAAAGATGGGGTAGTTGCCCGTCTTCTTTGGCCTCCAAGACCATCTGCACCCCTCCCATCGTCTCCTCGTCTTCATCCGCGTGAGTCAGATGAACCGCTTCGATCTGTTCGGGCAGCGCCCGTACCAGCCGGCTCACATCCAGGTTGTCCGTCCAGACGAAGCCGAATATGTAGGTGCCCGCAATGCGCAACCGTTTGAGCGCGGTAAAGTGGCGGAACGAACCAATAGGACCTGTCTCGTCGGTTGAGAGTTCGTCGAAAAGATAGTCGTGCGGGTAGTCGACCCAGATGGACTCAAGATTGTCCTTCTGGCTTTCCAGTGCCATGCGGATCGACCGGTAGCTGATGTTCTGCCTCCTCTGGTACGTGGTACGCGGCTCACCGACCTCGTAGATGAACGTTTTCAAACTCTTCGCGGATCGGACGATATTGTTGAGCTCAGGCGGAGACAGGCGACAGTCTCGCAGCTCCAAGTGCTTCATGGGCAGCGAGTAGGGCTCGCCCAGGAAGGTCATGGAGGCTCCGCTGGTAACGCGGTGCAGATAGACGGAGGTCAAGCCAGGGAAGGAGAAGGTGCCATCGCAGAGCAAGCCCCGGGCAGGTACAGATGAGTAGCCAAAACATATCTTGTCGATGTTGGGGAGCCTTGAAGTGATGGCACCCTCGTTATAGCGTAGAATCATGTCGAAGATCTCGCCGCAGTATGCGGGCTGAGAAAACTCGAGGTCCAATGTCTCGAGTTTCTGGAGGCGGGTCAACAGAAGAACGAGGATCACCCAACGTTGAATTTCTGTCGCCTTTTGCGACAGCCTCCCGCTCATATCCTCGTTGGATGGTTCCTCGTCGCCGCCCTCAATCTCCTCTTCACTCTCATCCGTGGTGCTCCAAACGCTGCCGGCATCATCTTGGTCGTCGTCACCATCATCCTCGCTATCTTCAAAAACCCCAGGTGTCGCTTCGGTGGGTGGGGCCACCACGTTGGGGCGTGGCTTGTCGCTAGACGGGAAGATGCCATCTAGCCGCCGAATGAAGTCTTGAATCTCGGGAGCCCGCACGGTCGACTCTTCCCGCGGAGCCCTACTGTCGGGCATGCGGATGGCCAAATGGCGTACGTGGGAGGCAACCTCGGCATGGCGAAGGAATAGTGAAACGAGGCTGTCTAGATGCTTGTCGACATCTGCCGCCGGGGTTGACAGCAGGTCTATATGACGATACAAATGTGGGGTTGTGGCCGCGCACAACTGTCGCGAGCATCTGGACAGGTGCACGAGAGCCTTCTTAGCATCTACGAAGTAGCAGACCCGATCCAGAAGCTCGGGAGGAAGGTCCGACAATTTTGCCACCATCTTGTCTTCTGCTATTGTCGTAATGCCCTTTCCACAAGGCTGAAGGCAGGAAACGTGTGGTGATGGGTTGCAATTGCATCACTGCCGGCATGGGATGGTGGGGTTGACGCCGCCCTGGAAACTTGGATGGTGCGGTCACTGCGGTGAGGGACCCTGGCAGCCTGGCCATTTGCCGTCTAGTGCTCAAACTAGCGGGCTGGGGACTTCACCCCTTTTGGAGATAGTCGAATTAGAGGGTGTCGGCGATACTCTTTTCCGCTTCAGACGACCCAATCCCCTCCATGCTCGACTGATCATCATCATCATCATCCTTGTCATCGCCATCTTTGGGGTGGGAGACGGTTGGAACATGTCATTCTTCCTTGAAACATAAGCAGAGCTATGGCTGGCCTAATCCGTCTTCCTATTACTTGCTTGATCAAATCCCAATTGACACGTGAAATGAGGTCTAGGAAGCTTGGCTTGACTCAGGCCTCTGGCTCTCAGCAGCGACAGGGGCATAGCACAAAGAACACCAAGGTTGAGATCTTTCCCTGACTTGTGCTGTAATTCGGAGACATCTATTTGTCAGCCTGCTTCACAAACAGGACCACTTCAAGCTTTGTGCTGCTCAAATGGGGGTCTAGGCACCCTTGACACTCTTTGAAGTGCGATGAAAGGGGCACACCTAATATGAGTGATTCGGTTTTGCCGGGCTAGCTTAGTATGATCCGGCAAGAGAAATGATCGATGGTTATCCAACAGACAAATGTGATATATGTGTAGCCTTCTTCCAACTGGTCGTTCGATGTGCCTCAAACATGGACCCCAATAGTTGAGGCTATCATTTTCTTGTAAGAGTCTAGCTGTGAATTATACACACTGAACCAGTCGTTGCTACTTGATTATACTTTGTTTTTGGCAAGAAAGGCTTAGGTGAGAGACGTTCATCCCAAAAATCTCATAGCACGAACCTGTGCAGAGGTGGCGATGGTGTCTACGAGGTCGGATCAGTACTCCAGACGAAGCCCCTATTACCCCTGACCATAACCCATGCCGTTTTATATTTTGTTTGTCATGTTGACACTCCCTATGAGCATACAACATATAAGCATGTGCATCCAGAAGCTTGTCTCCGTGTGATTTATGGCCACTGCCACGGAGCTTGACTCCATACTACTGTTGCCATCGTTGCTCCCGCCGTCGCCGATGTCACTAACCCAATTCTACAGTACCAGCCGCAGCCCTGAAGCTGCAATGTTCAAGTCGCATACAGGGCTTAACCACGAAACAAATAACTTGGTCTCCGAATTCCCCTTCTGACTCCAATTCTTCTGGTCTGGTTCATTGTGATTTTAACCTCCTGCTTTTCTGCACCTGCAATCTTCCCTCCCACAGGTTTCCTGTAGCACAGGACTTTCCGGCCCTTCTGCCCAACTTATGACCAGTTCCTCTTGTCACCTACATTACCCTTCACACTCACAACGCATATTTGCCACAACAGTCTTCATCCTTCAGAATCCAGGTAAGTCATATGGGATTCATACAACTTTCTGCCCCAGTAATATCCTCGTCATCCCTCACCTTTGATGTTCGTCTGAACAACACTCAGCCTCCATACCACAATTCAGGGTTTGACCCCTCGAAAGCACTCGGTGTTGGAACTCTTAGGTTATCCTGGCTCATCATAGTTGTCCCATACAACAACTGATGAGCTCCTCACTGATGCAGATCAAATCCAGGCCATCCAATATTATTTGCTGTTGACCAAGCTGCACTTGGCCGATACACTTCTGCCTTAGACTTACGGAGAGTGCTTGTTATGTCTTCACGTTTCCTTCATCGCCTTTTTTCTGTTGTCTTCTCAGTCCCAGTTAGCCGCTGGTAGTTGGACCACTCAACAAATCCCCGAGTTGAATGCCCATTTGACCATGACATACATAGCCAAATGAGTTGCTAAAATCGAGGTGTTAGCAATTGAATAGTCGAAGGTCGTCTGATATATCCTGCCATTTACTCACAATGGCTTCCAGCAGCAACGACTGCCCTGGATCATCTAGCAATGAGGTACCGGCCTCAGATGAGCAGACCACTCGTTGGAATTCCAGCAATCCGATGAAGCGTCCTCGGGAAGCTCTTGCTCCCACCTCATCTCCTCCCCGTGACCCCAAGCGAGTCCGCAAGCATGCTCGCAGCAACGCCATATGGGACTGGGAGGCCGTTGGCGTTCCTCGTAGCAATGCCGCGGGTCCTCCGAACTTCGAGCACGCCCGAGAGCTTTGCAACGCCTCTGGCGTCGTTCCGTTAGCTTCGGATCTGGTAAGTAAAAATCCCCAAAGCAATCTACCCTTGAAAGGAGACATAAGTATCACAGGTCTAACCATACACTTAGATGGATGTTGAACCCAGCCCGCAACCCGTTGCGCCGCCTCCGGTCAAGGCAGAGTCGTCAAAGGCCCCGCCAGTGGCCGAAGGCCAGAATGCCGATACCAAGAGTCCAGCCCCAGAGAACCAGGGAGAGGACCTCTTTTCGGGAATCGGCAGTAGTATCGGCCGTCCTCGCAGCGCCCCAGCCATTATTGAAAAGAAGAACAACAACAAGAAGAAGGACAACCGCAAGGCCACCCCTCCCGAGATCCAGCCTCACCTGTATGAGATGCTCGGCCACTACGCCCCTAGGCGCAGAAACCGTCGGCCCCACCTGCTCGAAGAGCTCTCCGCGATGGAGTCGCGACGCAGCTCTTCGGGTTCGGATACCAGTCTCGAGTCTCCTGCTTCTTCTGCTTATTCCCACGGCGGGCTGCAGCGTGTCAGCTTCAGCCGCCAAGCCTCCTATTTCCCAACCTTCTGGGATGGAAGCTCCCGAGATGAAGCCCTCTGAATCCGACGACGGCAGATTTGACGATCGCGTATGTGGGTTCCTAGTTCCAGTCCTTGAACGTCCCCTTCTAGTTCTTTCTAGGGTGACTCGCCGCAGAACAGCAAATAAGCACGCAACAACCGCCTTTAGCAACATGAAGAAGGAACTGAGACATGAAATGAGTTGAGACATAAGATGAGATAATCTGGTGACTTGATGGGAGTTTACAGCATGTGTGACAAGGGTTGAGACAGAACGTCTAGCCGCATTGTACGTTCGAGCCCCCGAGTGAGAACAGACCGGCACCTCCGGCAAGAAGAGCGGCCTTACCGTGGCGAGAGTGAGAACGATGACGATGCGATTGATCGTGCAGTTCCCAACGGCACTGCTGCACCCGCCTGTCTTTTGAGTAAACGCGGCAGTGGCTCTGCTACCGAGCAGATCGAGGAGATTGTCGCGCACTTGAAGAGCGAGATGGGCCAGAACCGCCTGACTCCTCTTCGCTTAGCACTTACAAGGTCAAGAGTCTGATCAGCTCTCAAGATCAAAGATGGGGCGAGGATCGCCAGAAGTTAACATTGGGATATATGATCCCCTTGTTGGCTTCTTCGCCAATGGTTTCTTTGAAATACCTTCCCACCACCAGGGGAATATCACAAAATCAAAGGGGGCTTCTGTTTGCTGGGTCTTGCACAGACTCCCACCGGTTTGTGCTCCCATGCAAAGCTTTTATGTCGGCAATGCAAAGCCTTTGCAACCTTGGCTAGCAGATGGCAGCACGCCATATGGCCAGAATCTCGGGCGAAGGGAAGGGGAGGTGGAAGAGCCCTACCAGGAGCTCCAGAAGCTCTTGAGTAGTGGCAGCTTCTATTATAGTACAGTTTTCGACTTGACGAATCACCTGCAAGACAGGCCAGTTGACACAAGGAACCTGTTCGTGCATCTGGTTTGGACCGACACTCTGCGCATGAACTTCTTCATGCTATGGATTTTGTTCCCCTACAGTCTTTCACAAAAGAGGTAGCCATGCGTCCCCTCGAGGCTGCCGGCGGTGGTGGGTTCACCAATCTCAAGTACACGCAGATTCGACTCAGCCCTGAGCCTGCCCATGAGCTAGACGACGACTTACTCCAGAGCTTCAAGGCTGTTCTGGGTTGATTCGGTTCGCTGGGCCAGCCTGGTTGAACTGATGATAAATATATAAAGTTTCGAGGCTATGCTTAGCCACCAGACACCCAAGGCGGTTGACATCTACGGCCAACCCAAAGGGCTGTAAGTACTGGCATGATGCCGCAGAGCTTATTGGAGAAATCTAGCATTGCCATTTCTTGTTGAGTGGCAGCACCGACAATAAGGCTACTGGACAATGTTCATCTTCTGCTGCGGCGGCTGTTGCTGCATCACAGACTCTGAAGAGGACCAGAGGACCCGGAATCAAGACTAACGAGTGTTGTCAGCTGGCTGGGCTGGTTGCCCGAAGCAGCCACAATCTTGTGGATATGTTTCATAGGAGGTGCTGAAGCATTTTCTTTGGCCCTTTGTTTGCTTCTGGTGCGCCACTCAACGATGTGCCATCAAATCCACGATTTACTAATGATATGGTAACGATGACATCAGACGTGACACCCGGCAACAGCGTCAGAACTTTCGCGGAGTACACATGTTTAGTGAAGAATCCTTTTGGTCCCTTCCCACGGTTGACTTCAAGTGGCCATAGCTCGTGATACGATATGGTGGATATGCAGGGAATCCTTAAGAAGAAGTTCGGCGGTGCCGCGCCCATGCGAAATGGTATGTCCATTTTTGCTTCCGGTTGTTGCTGTCCGGACCCAAACCGGCATTGCGAGGATGAAGCAAACCTTTGTGTTCTTGTGATGTTTTTGCTGTTGGGAAGAGGCCACGGCAATGTGTACCAGGGTATGCAAAAGCTGACTGGCCAACAGTAAGTCATCGAGCCACATCATCCGCATAAGTGAAGAGCATAACGACTAATTTGGCGTTTCTGAAGGCAAAGAGCGGGCTGTCAGTCAGTATTCGAAGATGCCTGCCGAAAATTCCTGAGGTACGAAAGTTCAACGCCTTTACGCTCCGCCGCCAGTGGCATCGCGACTTCGACACCGCATGGGGTCTCAACACCATCGTTCGGTCCGGATCTTCAAAAGCTTCCACCCTCTGATGTCTCATTGCTATGATCGCGGGGCCGACACCGTGCCTCAGATGGCTATGTCTCTGGGACCGGCTTTTGCCCAGAAGAGCCTGATATATCATGGATGAATCGCGTTCTGCGGGAGAATGCCACAAGAAAGGATAAAGATGAATCACGTTCTGCGTGAGAACGCTACAGGAAGGGATGGGCATTAATCCATCCCGATTCAAGATGCCCAGATGGCATCTGGACGTGCTGAGCTGGATGGCAAGAGAGGGAGGAGAGGGAAGATAAGAAACCTTCTTCTAGGGGTTCCTGATCTTGGACAACCTGGATAGGTCTAAGCGGGACACCAAGAAGTCTCAAAACTTACTGGACGGGCTTCTTGGTAGCTCGCCAAACCGTAATAAGTCGGACGGTATCTGGGAGGACCTGAAAATCGACACGGCAATCGAGCAGCTGAAACAGCCAAGAAGCCTCTGATTGTCTATATACACGAGGCGAACGCTGCGCAGCCTCCCAGATGTCCCATACACCCTCCCTCCCGCGTTTATGGTCAAAGTCACATACCTTGGCAGCACCGCTGCCATTGACGAGGACAAGAAGAAGCAGACGGGCGGAATGACGATTCGATCAAGCACGTCTATCGAGTCTGCCAGAAGTCCACTAATTCCCGCATGCGAGCTTGGGGTTGTTGCGATGGATAGGAGCGAGACAGCCACCGTCGTCAAGTAGAGGAGGATGCTGATGTTAGTAATGCAGGTGAGTTTGTCTTTGGATGTAGTACTTTGATCCCCAAGATGCTGATGGGCTAAATGTTACAGGTTCGGATGCAGGGGGCAATAATCGCTTGCGAGCAGAGCGATGTGCTCAGCCAGGCCGAGCCGCGTGTTACCGCTCACCAAGCGGCCATGATTCTGGACTAGGCCAAGTGGGCCAGGCCAGCGATATCCTTATCTACGCCATACAGGTCCTGCGCACGCGTTGTAAAGGCTGGCGATAAGCTCCAGTACACAGTCAAGACACTGATTGTCGCTGGCGTCCTTTTCCCCGGTTGGGGATGGGTTGGTTGGTTGGTTAGAGCACTGGTCAGACGCCATGACACGAGCAACCAGCTTAACAAGATCTTTCGCAAGCACCTGGGCCAGGCCCACGGCAACGAGAATGACAACTTCAAGGACGTCGAGGACATGATGGACCGTGACAAGTACCTGGGTGCCTAGGAGGCCAAATCGCTTTGCAGTGGCCGGTGTATAGTATCCCCTGCTGCTCAGTGAATAGGTCTAGCCAGCGGCCAGTTGTTCGCAAACCCTATCGGACGGCCTTAGGCGCGAAAAGTCATCTGAAGGTCCATCGTCCATCCTGGACTTGGTTGCTTGTGTACCGCCTAAGGGGGTCGCCAAGGACATCGAAATCATTGACGAGATACTGACAAGGAGGAAGGAGAAGGTCAAGAGGCAAGAAGAAAGAAGATGAGCCGAAAAAAGACAGGGCTTGACCTGCGGTCCGCCGTCGCGACCTCCCAGTCGCCTGAGCTACCCCGTCGCTGCTGGAGACTTTGTCGCTGCTGCATCATCGGCCCCTCAATCTGGCGGTCTCAGCGTAGTCAAAGAAGAGAGAGGCGCGACCAAGTCGCCATTTGCGCCTAGAACTGAGTCGGGTTCTCTCAAGGCTCGGATGGTGAAGTGCCATATGAATTCCTTGGCGCGTGGCCAGGCTTTCGTGCCTAAACTGTCGCCTCAGTAAAACAGGTACTGGCGAGGGGCCGCCCGAAAGTGGCATCTTCGTTGCCGAGCCTTGCGCGCACACAATAACGCGATTGGTATTCGCCTTTTCCGTAGAGCTCTTCTGCTACTAACAGCTGGTTAAGATGCATCACCCAACCTTGAAGCGGGAAATGTCCGAATCAGGGCCCATCTTGAGCACCAAACGTCGACAAGTTGAAGTTGGGGTAGAAGTCGAGCCTACATTGCCCATCAATCACATTCAAGACGCAGCAGCAGCACCATGTATACCTGCACAACAGCCGGAAGATGCAGTGGCGACTACCCAAGACATGCCTCGAGGCGATAGCGATATCCATATGGGGAAGTCGCAGCAATGCGGACGACCACTTGAATATACTAGGATGAGCGGGAAAGCTGCTGGAATTGCTCTGGCTGGAACTCTCGCAGCACCGTGATCGATCTACCCCATGATGGGGGCAGGGGGCGCAGCCCTCCAATCGATCTTCTATTGGAACGAGGATGTCTTCGGCATCAGATGGAGAGCATTGCCGTGTAAATCAAACTCCTTGAGTGGATGAAGGAACAGCCTGCCTATGGAGCCATTGTCGCAGGCGTGCATCCGGAGCGCGGCAACCCCGAGGACGACGAGGTTCTCAATAACGGCGGTTTCCATCAGTCCGACGTCGATGTCCATACCCTGCAGACCAGATGGGCTCAAACCAACGATACTCAAGAAAGGCTGAGCGCATCTGGTTGTGTGAGAGAGTCTACATTGCCGGCCGAGCAGAGGCATAAGGCGTTGTGGTCGTGGTCGTGGTCGTCTCTGTCTAATCAAATAGGGGTCTTTCCTCGTTCGAAGCGAGGGGCGAGCCCTTGACTCCGAGCCTGCTGCCCCTGCTCTTCCTTCGCCACGTCGAAGCCTCTTCCAAGCTGCGTCAGTTACAGTGGCAGACGTACCAAGGAAATTCAAGCCAACCGCGCCCAAAGTCAAGGTCAAGACGCGTGGCACGATCACAGAGAAGGATCAGGACCCGGGGCCGGCCACCGCCGACGAAGACGAAAGGCCTAGGCACAAGGAAGTGAGGGAGGAGGAGAAGAAGAAGAATAAGGAGGAGGTGGAGCAGGGACCGGAACAGCACCGTGCGGTTATAAATTTACCCCAGGGCTGGAAGCGTATTGGCATTACCGGGACCCCCGACAAGTGGAGATGAACCGACGAGAAGAGGCCCGCAAGAAGGCGCTCGCAGCCGACGAAGAGAGGCAGGAGAAGATCCTCAAGGGGCGTGCCGAGATCGCCGCCCGCGATCTCGAGCTTACCAAGCGCCGGGTCGAGGAGGACCGGGCCAAGCAAGAGGCTCTGCTGGACCCTATCTTCGCCTGTGAACTTACACCAAAGCTAACGCAAGCTCTGGTGGATATGGCGTTCTACATGCCACCTGTCAAGGCGACAATTCAAGAACGTCTATTGGGCAAGCTGAGCAAAGTACTTGCTCTGTGGAGAGAGCGCTTTTCAAACCGCTTGGTGCTCCGACTCCCCGCAACCGCAATACTACGATTCGTCACAGGCGATATGGGCGAAAAGCGCAGCAGGGATCATCCAACGCTCACCTTTTGGCGTTGAAGACACCGGTGCTCTCGTGAACAACCCCGAGTTGCACCTGGACCCGTATGCCAACTCCCTGATCATCTCGGTCCTCACCTGCCTGCATCATGGGCTGTAAGATTCATTCTCCGTAGCCTAGGAAATTCATTCTGAATAGCAGTACTTAATTTTGGCATAGACGGATGCAGTGACCACAACGATTTCATGATACCTGGATCCAGTCATGTTCAATAGCGACGATACCCTGACTTCCAGTTAAAACTGATAGGTAAATAGTAAAAATATTGATCGTATCACATCTGACCGACCGGCGAACGACGTCTACCGCCTAGAAACAATGTCCCATCGACTGGAGAAAGACGTCTATCGGTATAAGAAACCGGATATGGTATCTCTTTAGCCTACCCCTCCATTCCAAAGCTATTAGTAGAGTATGATACACGATGTGCAGATGAGCCTCAGTCGTTTCACAATATACAAGCTTATATTTAACAAGTACTGGGAATCAAAGATACATTCAGAATCTCACTGTATGCGGGGACACGCTCAATTGGGCAATATGTTGTAAGTGGCAATGAGCCCAGCATTTATCCAATGAGTCTGTCATGTTTCGCCACTTTGCCCAGTTTGTGATTTCTCATTGTCTGTATCTCATCTTCAACAAAAGCTCCCTTTACAAGCATTGAGAGTACCTATAGGCTTGTCAGCATAACTCGAAAACAATCCGGACGGCTGGTGATATCTTACCATTCATTAGAGACCTTGCAAGTGAAAGGGCTGACACAAGTCTTGGGCCCTGTGTAGCCACTACCTCCACATTGGCCGCTAAATTCAACAGCAGCTGATTAGTATCTGGCCAATCACAAGATGTCAGATTCAATGGAAGGAACTTACTACTGCGTCTGCATAGGCCCGGCAGCGGTGGTGGTGCTTGCCTTTGTGGTTGTCGTAATAGTAGGCTGCTTCGAAGTCGTGGTGGTTCCAGGCTGGGGGGCAGCCCCACCGCCGCTGAAAGTCGAGCCAATGTCGCCCCAGCGGATGTTGGAGAAGACGACGTGGGTGCCCGGGTTGTTCTTCTGTATGAGGGCCGGGTCACCCTCAGTCGCGCTGCAGGGACCATTGGAGCCGCTATCGAGCCAGTTCATGAACTGGCTGGCGTCATTCCAGATTGCAAAGGTCAGCACCATGCCGCGGCCGAGTGCCTTACCCATGCCAGGGAGACCGCCAAATTTGGCCGCGCTAGGGCTGGCGGCGATGCAGCCATCGGCGGTGAGGGTGTCGCCTCCGGCCACGGCGCTGGCCACCATCTTGCCGTTCTGGATGTACTTGCGCGTGATCTGGCTGAGGGTGCCGCTGGTGGTCCCGTCGTTGGTGATGAACTGGGTGATGACGGTGAAAGGTTTGGTGGTGTCGACCGTCCCACCAGGGCCATAGTAGTTCTTGTGGCCCTGCGCATAGGGGTTGAAGCCACAGCCGCCCTTATCGCAGTCGGTACTCGAGCACGGGTGCGGGGTGAAGGAGTTGGCTCTGGAGTTGGCTTCGAGGATATCCATCTCATTGCAGCAGTAGCCGGCGCCCGACGTGTTAAGCGTCCCGTTCCTCCAGGTCTGCACAGGGCACTGGGCATCGCAGTATCCAGAACCGTACTTAGCACCGCCAGTGTTGTAGGGGTTTCTGCCGCCAGTGGGGTCCATCTCAGAAAGGTATAAAGCACCATTCTCTCCACAGGGAAGAGTAGACAGATCGACAGTGAAAGTCAGCTCCTGGCCCAAGAGCTTGGTCAAGACATAGTTGCCGTCCGCGCCAAGGAGATAGACCCGGGGAGAAGCGCTCTGAATCCCGTTTGCGCCATAGGTGTACTGGTTCATGGTCATACTATCTCCAGTCGTTGCCACACCATTTGCGGTGTAGTTGGTGTCTCCTTGGACCATGCAGTTCTTGGCGCATGTTGCCTGATCCGGGCAGAGGGTAGAGTTGACCCCATTGGAGGTAGTGCAAGAAAGCCAATCGCTGGTATGGAACCAGTGGTAGTTCCAGTCGATGACGACGGATGTACTCTGCGAGACACAACCACCTGCAGTGGTACACTTGTAGGTAGTCAATTTGGGAGAGGCCTCGGCAGTGGTGTCACTGGAAGATATTAGATCTGATTGCATCGCGGTACCATAGGCGACATGGGTACATACGGGTTCTGGGCATTGACTTGGTGGGCCATGAGGGCTGCCACCAGACCCAAAGCGATTGCTGCTCTCGAAGCCATTGCAGCTAGTTGAAGTGGGCGAAGTCGGAAACGATGGCCACAGCAAATGGTGTGTAGAGGAAGCCTGGAGAAGGAGGAACCACCTCATGGGTGGCGGCGACAATTATATCATGGCGGAGAAAACCTGTAGTACGACAGACATGCGCGGAACAGAAGGTTTACACGGAGGGTGAGAAGGCAATATCCGCGAATCAGAAGGTCGCAACAAGAGAATTCAATATTCGGGCCGCCAATCCTAGAGTCGATTGCAACGCCAAGCCCGTTCCGGTCGACGGAGGGACAAGCCCGGCCACCCCGGAGTGGCAATGGGATAGTTCTTGCAGGGCATTTCTGAGCGCCACCGACTTGAATTATTCCGGACGAGCATGGCCTGATGATACCACGTGCCTTGGGTCATAAGGACGCCCCATTGTGAGAAGGTCTGGCCCGGGCATCGTGCTTGCGAGCTCCCCCACCAGACGAATCAGAAGGAGCGTCATGCGCAGGTAGAGCCGAGAACGCCGACGATGGCGATTTGGTGTTATTGATCCACATTGAACTTTGCTTATATCATATAGGGATTGGGAAGCGCATGGTACCAATGATATGTACTCATAACAGCTAGAGAAGCCAGTGCATCGGTGTACTCGAGGCTTCTAAGCGATGAAAAGGGGCGCCTGAGGGATTGTTAACGAAGAAAGGCAAAGTCACTCACGTACGATCCGATATCCATGGGTTTGTAGCCACTAATCCGCCGAACTAGTGATGCCCCCAGCAAACAGCTAGTTCTGGAGCCGGGGCAAGATCGAGATAGGAGGTAACATGGCATGCTCCGACGCGGAAGAGAATCTTCTTCCCCAAATTGGATCAGATGTTGAGATCGGTATGTGTTTGGGCATACTATCCAATTCAGAAGCGAGTGAGGAGGGGTTGTAAAGGTGCGCGCTGCTGCTGCTAATGCCACTGCCATCTTGTTTTACAGAAGACCTTAAATGGCGGCAACTGGTCAATGACGCTGTGGCTCGTGGGTTCTTGAACGAATCTTGAACATTCTGACATGTTCATGTGTACTTACAAAGTAAGCATATGCCCGCCATATTACATTGACGACGTTGGAAGGAGAGAGACAAACACAGACGCAATTGGAACTGAAGCAGCCTGGCTCACGTCAGTGCTTTGGTTAGTATCGAAAATATGCTCAACAACACCATGGAAACAACCAAGATGGCCGAATGGACTGCTCGGCCTACCGGGTGCGCTCAGGCTCTCTGCTTCACTCGAGTAGGCATTATACGCGGAGCAGCGCTTTCGCAGTTACGGAGATAAACATAGCAGTTGCTATTTGGGGCTGGTAGGAGTAGTAACAGCTACTTAGGTAAGTATTTTGGGCTGTCGTGGCGGGGCACTATTTCAGTTGCAGCGCAGGCAGCGTAGCACAGACAACTGAACTTTAGGTAGCAATCATAGCGCCGCAGTAATGCAGGAACGGCTTACTTACTGCTACCCCTACCCGCAGCTGCCTGGCTGCCTAGAGACCCCTGGGGGGGAAAAACACGAACGCGCAATTTCAAACAACACACTGGTCGACGGCTTCTTGTCTCTTTGCTTGTCTTATGTACTTGAATTTCTCTCAACACCATTCATTCGTCACTCCAAATAGCCTACAGTTACAGTCAGATATTCAATTCAAAACAGACATGGCTTCAGCGGAAGGCGCCTCGGCGCCGCTCTACATCATTACCTCCTTCATCTGGGACGACGAAGAGATGGTAGAGACCCTCCAACAACCCGAAGCTTACCATAGCCTCACCGCCGCCAATGATGCCGCCAAGGACATGATGAAACGCTACGCAGAGAAGCTCAAGCTACCCAAAAATTGGAAGAAGTGGAACTTCAATGACAGCGCAAGCCCTGACGGTTCCTACATCGGCATCCTTGCTTGCGGCGCCAATGGCCACGTCGGCGCCCGCGTCAAGGTCTTCAAGACGGCTAAGCCAGGCAACCCTCTTCCCGAGAGTGACGGTGAAGTTGTTAAGAAAGATGAAGAGGACGCCCAATTGGTCAAGGATGAAACCGAGTCCACCACAAGAATTGGAGCTGAAGTACCCAATGTGGACGACGAAATGGTGAAGGACGAGGATGAATCCAATGCTAAGATTGGAGTTAAGGCGCCTTCTCATGAAGAGGAAGAATCCAAAGCCGAAGGAGAAGATGAGGTAAAAGAAGAAGAGGAGGAGGAGGAGGAGGAGGAAAAGAAGAAACCAGCCAGGACCAAAATGAAGAAGACTGCCGTCGTGCCCGCCACTCATCGCAAGAAAATTCCCGCCGGCAAGCCCAATTGCCTCGAGGGCCTTAAGCTGCTTTTCACAGGCACCTTCGAGACGATGGATCGCAAGACCTCGGTCGCCACCGCTATCACGTACGGCGCCCAGGTCATAACCAAGCTGGAGGACACCGACTACATCGTCCTCGGCACCAGAGCCGGTCCCAAGAAGCTGCAGGAGATCAACGAGAAGGATCTCGAGACCATCACCGAAGAGGAGTTCTTCCAGATCCTGGAGAACGGCGTTCCCCAGGACAAGAGGGACCGCATGGCCGCCAGACAGGCTGCCGACGAGGACGAGGAGCCTGAGGAGGAGGAAGAGGAGAAGCCCGCTCCGAAGAGAAAAGGGGCTGCCGCTTCTGCCAGTATCAGAAAGAAAACCAAGAGGTAGACCTCTCGGATGGGCAGCCTCTTATCAACAAAATTGCCATTTCTTGTATCATACCGTCTGTATCAACTAGCCAGTTATTCGCAGCATTCTTGCGCTTTTGGTTAAATTGGGATTCATCTATCCAGCGGCGTTTCCAGCATAGTCTAGTAGAAGCAATGTTATCGCAATCGGGCCAATGCCGGCCTTATTATTGCTCAACTTCAGCCTGTTGTCACATCATTCATGGAATATCCATACGTGTCAATGTACTCAATGATAGACTGAAGTCATTCAGACTTGCTTAATCCCATTCAACCGCTACCACAGCAACCACACACTCCACATCATAGACAGAGAAACCGCCAAAGAATGAATAGCTCAGAAAAAAGCATCTTCAGTTTTCCCATGGGCCTCAGACTTCGGTATGTGTACGGACGAGCCCCCTGACACTGGGCACCTTCACAACAGCTACCATTCACATCTGTTCCAGTTGATCTCCTTATTATAACCCCATAGCTCTTCATCATACATGACACTTACCTCAATGCTTCTGTGCTTCTCACCGATAACTACTAAACCCATGTGTGATCATCAGCACCCCGTCGCCATGTAAGCTGTTCCACGGAACGGGTAGTGGTTTTCCTACCATAAGTTGAGTCACATTCGTCTTCAATTGCGTCTCCTTCACCCCGGCAGTCCATCCGATGGATCGCGCCCATAGGCGACCTGTATTCCTTGGTGTTGATACCTTATATCCCACTACAGGAGACCCAACTCATGTTTTGACCATGTGCCGTCCGTCATGTAGCACACATATTAAAGCAAAAATATTCAGTATCTCCGATCTAGCAGTTGTTGATCCTATGGAACTGAGTGAAATGTCAAATATTCCTGAGGGCACTCAGTACTCATTGGTGATAACCCCTATCAGCCGATTGTCCGCCCAACGACTCTATGAGAGAAGATACACACACTGCATTCACCCTCCTAGATTGTATTCACTGGCCAACAATGTATTCACATCTCTGAGGAAGACATTTAAGCAACAGTTTTTCCTCAGCATCACATACATCTTTCTTCTTTCATAACCGCTATCGCCAAACCACCTCCTTCGCGGTACCCATTGCTTTCCTTGTTTTGCTGCTGCATACCTCTCACAAGCCCAACTTTCATTCACGTTTACTCAACCACCGCGCAGGATGTCGACAAACAACAACCGCAACAATACCAAGCGCCTCTCGGGTTCTCCCCCCGTGGGTGCCCCGACCGCACCTCGTGCCATGCGTGAGCAGCAGGCCCTCGCACAACGGGTCACCCAGCAGCGCGCTGCTGCCGCCGCCGCCTCCACCGCCGAAGCAGCTCGTGGTGCGGGCCCTGCCACTAGCCAAGGCCAAGGCAGCACATGGTCCTTTTTGCCTCTTTTGCCCCCTGGTCAGATTTCTCCCGAAATGTGCTACCCGGCGCCCGACCAGGAGCCGTGCCCGAACCCGCAACGCAACGCCAGCGCTGAATCGCAGCAGCCCACGGCCGGCCAGCATAACGCTGCCTATCCCGGTTTCTTGCCGGCTTATCTCGGAAACCCCAATAATCGCCCAGGTACGTGCTTAATTCCTACATCGCCGAGTTCTCGTCCTTTATGGGTATAACGAGGTGCCACCGAAACTCGGTATAGTAGAAGCTTCGTGCGACCGAAAATCGGTATAGTGAGATCGAGGCCAAATCGCAGCTCCTTCCTATTTCAGGCCGTCCACAAGCCAAATAAGAATATACACTGTTCTATCGATTACTACGCTCGACCGAGAATCGGTATATTGAATACCATGTAGGACCGATTTTCGGTCTCTTGAATGCTTCCCGAGAACGGAGCTAGAATTCAATTTATTTGCCGCATTTAATTAACCCGAGGTTTTAAATCACAGCTTCCGCCGACGAGATTCTCGATGGTCGGCAAGGAGCCTCTTGGCAGACTCTTACCCCAGCCCCTCAGCCCGAAACCGAGGAGCAGAAAGCTGAGCGCGAGAAAGCTCAGCGAATCGCCAGTTCTCGTCAGCAGTTTGAGCAAGGCCGAAGCTTCGAGGACGATAAGGAATTCTTCCCCGGAAACGCTGGCAACCGATCTCGCAAGGCCTAATGGTATGCCATTTTTTTCTCTCTTCATGTGGTGACGATCTGTTTTGGAAGGTCGCCGACACCCTGATTTATCGACGACGTCTCCTATTGTCGGCGATCTTCATAAGAGGATATATGCTCACTAACCTGGCATAACAGGATACCGGACACCCCGCAGCGAAGAACATAGCCATGGTAATATCCATGCGAACACACACGAAACCTCGGAGTGAAAGACGAACGCTATGGCGAGCCTTTCTGCTGCATTGATTCAGCGAATATTTCGACAGATCACACCGCTGGGCTTAGCTTGATCTCATCCTCTGTGGAGTCGGATGTGTTGAAACTAAACACTTCCTTCCACTCCTCCATGTTGTTTTCTGTTGCGCTTTTTCTTTTTCTGGTTTTGTTGTGTGTTTGAGCGCGCGCGTGTTTTGTTGTCTGACTTGTCTTTGCTGTTTTTCCCTGTGCCCGCTTTGCATCGCCCGCGTTTTGACGGAATCACAGCAACTTGGTGCCCCTTCTGCCTGTTGCTCAATTTGAGAATATATAGACGCTAATAGCTCGCAGTCTCATATTTACTCATGGCTCGAACCGTCTTGCCATACTTGAACAGCAGCCATGGGCCAGGTAACAGTACCAGGGCGATCAAGGCGAGGACGCTGGTTGCCCAACCAGTGCCCAGTTGTCGGTACACTGACTCCGAGTCAGTCTATTTGCTCGAAAAGCTTCGTTGCGTTTTGAGGAATCACTACTTACTCTGCAGACCAAACAAGGGGAACACAGTGCCGAAGATGTATCTGATCAGAGCGTTGGCGCTCGATGCGCTGGCGATGTTGGTTCGGTGGTATACATCTGCCATATCTGTATGCTCCAATCAGCAAGGGATTACAATTTATTAATATACGTCGCCTCCAGAGCTGTTCGGAGTATGCCCACTTACACTGCATTGAGCTAATGAACAGCGTCACGTTACCGCACGCAAACAGAGTAATGGCGACAAGGGGAACCGCAGGATTCACCGACGCCCTCGCCGACCAACCAAACCAAAGCAGCGACGTGGGGAGGAGCAGCGTGCCGAACATGGCCGAGTAGAGCCGATGCTCGGGCGGGATCTCGTTGGGCGGGAAGTGGCGGATCTTGGGCTGGTACAGGAATCGGTCGCACAGGTAGACCAGGACCGTGCCCAGGCAGCAGCCGAAGGCCACGGCCAGGAACACCATGCCGGACTGGACCAGCGTCCAGTGGTACGTCCCCTCGAAGACGAGGAAGAAGGCGCCGAAGAAGAGGTAGAGCGTGCCGAACTCGCACGCGATGTAGAGGCCCAGGATGCCGACGATGGGCTCGGTCAGCAGCATGTGGACCGGCCGGAACAGGCCGATTCGGAGGAACTGGCCCATGAGCGACAGAAAGGGGGGTTGCTTGGGTGCTTCGAGGCCGAGCTGCTTCAGGCGACGACGCTTGAGGATCGGGTGATATGTCTCGGGGGTTGCGATGACCCAGATCAGGGTAAAGACCGACAAGAAGACGACGGTGAACTGCGTCCAAGGCCAACCTTTCCTATCCACTAGGAATACACCGACAACCGGCCTGGAATTATATCATATCGTAAGCCTCAATTGTCCCCCTTGCTTTGAAGACTGCTGATGATTGTCACCACCAAAGAGAAAACTTACCCTAGTCCCGGCCCAAGAAACGGACTCAGGATGAAGACGGCCAATGGCAAGCCCCTCTCCGCGGGGTAGTAAATCTCATTAAGAACCCCTGAGCCGACAGCCAGACTAGGTGCGTAGAAGAAGCCAGCAAGAAACCTCATGATGCAGAGGCCCACGAAGCTGGTGGTGAAGCCACAAGCGAGAGAGAAGAGGCCGCCAAGGATGGGGGCTACGAAGTACACGATGCGGCGCCCGGCGAGCTCGGAGAGGGGTCCGCCAAGCACGGGTCCGACTCCGAGCGACAGGATGTAGAGAGAAAGGGGCAGGAAAGCCACTGTGCTCGAGACGCCGAACTGCTCCATGAACTGACCGTGGGCTGGACTCACGATAGACGTCGCGAAAGATCTGCGTTTGGTGCGGTAACAACGTTAGTTCCAGGACCATGGAGGGTAAGGCCCCCAGAGTGGGTAGGAGTACTCACCCTGAGAATGCCGTGATGGCGGCCATGGCGAGCTGCATGTTCTTCTTCCACTTGGGCCAGTTGTAGGGATTTGTCGGGTCGTTTTGCCAGTCCCATGCCGGCGTCCGGCTCTCCTTCACCGGCGATCCATTGACAATGCCATTTACACCATCGGGCGAGCCGGTCGTGGTTGTCTGCTTTTCCTCGCCACTGGAGGTGTCCCGCGGAGACGCTGGCGGGTTTGCAACCTCCGACATGGCTCTTATAGATCCTGTCTGGCACCGGTTGGATGGACTAGGAAGAAGGTTGGCCGCACCGGCTTATGAGGATCGAGATTTTGTTAACAAGCCACCAGGATTTCTGTTTGCTGAGTGTATCATGCTGCGAGGAATGGGGCCCAGGTTTGCATATCAAGACATAAATTTGTACAAACTTGCTCAACTAAAGAACCACCTCGTGGTGTACCCCTAAGCCATGGATAGTATGCGCAAAGCAGGTATCCATCATTCTGAGCTTGAGACCCAAAGGCTCGGAGGCTGTCTTCTTAAGTAGCTCCAGCATGTGATTAGTTATTCCAGCATTCTTTCAAGATCAATAATCATGTCATGATCACAGTAATAAGGGGGATTAGAAATCGGACCAGGCCAAAGCTGCCGACCCGGCCGCTGATGCAGACTGTTTGCAGGCCGATTCTTTGCAATGCATGCCTAGTGTAACGGCATACCTCGGCAGTCCGTAATCATTTTGGGCAGTGATTAGTGAACATTGGAGAGCTGCCGCTGACATGGACTGCCAGCTTAGCCCCCAAAGTTCCAACCGAACGAAAGAAGATCGATTTCCCTCGAGCTAGTTACATGCAGTTACTTGGTTGGCAAGCATGGTTGCTGGGAGCCGGGGTATAGCGTGGTAGATGTTGAAGGGGGGCGGGACTGGTCAATCGTCATTGGAAATGGCTCTGAACCTTCGCTCTCCAACGGAAGTAAGGAAAAACCACACCATCTAACCTTAGTGGCAGGACTTACACGGGTGACGATGGCTGCTATACATTACACTGCGGATAATCTTCATAGTTGGCGTTCATATATACATGCCTGTGGAACCAACGGTATGCATAACTTTATAACACGAAGTTGAATTGGTTACTCCGTGCAAAGTCGTTGAGTGACGACTGCCGATGGAGATTATGGACGTCGCACTGCATCGCATAACAGTAGCTCAAGTTAGACAGACAGGTCTGACAAGACCCAGCCTTGCCACAGTACCAATAGGATACGTAATCATTTGGATGTACAATAAACACATTCGCAGCCGGAAGGGGAAGAGAATCTGGGTGAGAGTGTACTCGAATCAGCTGGTTAGTCCATAAACTTGGGAGGCAATGGCATTTGATATATTTCTAGGTTACTTGGATAATTTACGTACCAAGTAATACATAGGTTAAGTATGCTCGCCTGCAGGATGTAGATTTTTGTCACCCACCGCTAGGCCAGTCGGTCAGTGAGGGGTCCAAATCGTTAGCGTGTCGAGCTCTGCCTGAATAAATTGTCTCCAACTGTGACCAAATCTTCGAGCTCCACGCCTCAAAAAGCCAATGCAGCCCGGAGGCAACGACGTCATGGCGTCAGACACCGTTAAGACGGGCGGCCAGTCCCTTCTGGACTTCAATCAATTGTTCGACAATCCTGTATTCGCAGGCGGCTTCGGCCTTGCCTCTCTAGGCGCCGTGCTCACCTTTGCGCGCCGGGGCGCCATCTCGGCGGCGGCACTCATGCGCCGCCGCCTGCTCGTCAACGTCGAGATCAGCAGGCAAGACCCGGCCTACCCATGGATCCTGGCCTGGCTGTCCGAGCCGCGGCAGCACACCTCCTTCCTCGCGAAGCGCCTGACCCGAATCAACGAGCTGGCCATTACGACCGTCGCGAACACGAGCCCCAGCGGCAACGGCCCTTCCAACGCCAGCTTCTTCCTGCAGCCCGGCTACGGCCGCCACCTCGTCAAGTACAAGCACACCTATATCGCCGTCTCGCGCATGAAGCAGTCCACCGCCAAGATGAACACGGGCGAGCCCCACGAGACCATCCAACTCACTACCCTCTACGCACACCGCCACATCTTCGAAGACGTCTTCACCGAGGCCCACGCCAAGGCCCGACAGGCCATCGCCGGCAAGACGGTCGTCTACTCGGTCCGCAACTTCGATTGGGTGCCCCTGGGCGAGGCGCGCTGGAAACGGCCGTTAGATAGCGTAGTATTGGCCGAGGGGCTCAAGGAAAGCATCGTCGACGACGTCAAGGACTTCATCAAGCGGCGCCAGTGGTACGTCGACCGCGGCATACCCTACCGAAGGGGATACCTGCTGTTCGGACCCCCCGGTACCGGCAAGACTTCGTTCATCCACGCCTTGGCTGGTGAACTGGATTATAACGTGGCCATGGTCAACCTGAGCGAGGTCGGCGTGACGGACGACAAGCTCGCCTTCATGCTCTCCAAGGTCCCCGAACGAACGATTATCCTGCTGGAAGATGTGGACTCCGCCTTTGTCAACCGGACGAAACGGGCCTCGGATGGATACAGCGGGGCGACCGTTACCTACTCTGGGCTCCTGAACGCGCTGGACGGCTTGATGGCCGGCGAGGATCGGATTGCCTTCCTCACCACGAACCACATTGAGCTCTTGGATCCGGCCCTCATCCGCCCCGGCCGCGTCGACATGATGGTGCGCATTGGCGAGGCGACGATCTACCAGGCCTCCCAGCTTTGGGACAAGTTCTACGGCGACGTGGACAAGGACGGAAAGGGAAGGGCGCGGTTCCTCGCCCGGCTTAAGGAGATGGGCCTCTTTGCCGAGCCCAAAGAAGGGGAAGCGGCACCGCCCCTTCGGACCAGTACGGCCGCCATCCAGGGTCTCTTCTTGTTCCATAAGGACGATATGGAGGGTGCCATAACAATGGCAGATGCTCTACTTCCCCAGAAGACAGGTGACCCCCAGTAGGGGCTCCAGTAGCGCTGTAAAATACCTGTATACCACGATGTACCATACGAAATGATACCCTTCAAAATAGACAACAGTTACGACTGATTCTTCCATTCACTATGCCTTGTTTTATCTACCTCAGGTCGTTACCCCGTGGATTGTCATTCTATTCGTCATGACTTGTTATCTCGTCCCACATGGTTTGTTACTCTGAATTCCACCGACCAAGACTTAGTTCCCGTTCGTCAGACCGCGGTGTTGCTAAACATTGTTGCACTATATCTGATCGTCTTTGCTGATATTCATTCATAACCCATTCTCGTTGAAACCTCTTGTGCTACCCCATGAAGTTTCCTACACGCCTCTTGGGCCTCTTCCTTGTTGAGCTGTGTCTGCTTCCGGATTTCGTCGTAATCAATCTCTTTTTCGCCGTGTATCATGCTCATCTTGAGCAGCTCCACCACTCCGTCTCGTACCGTCTTCTCTATACGCCGCAGACTCCGGTTGGCCGTTGCTGGTCCATAGGTAAGCAATTTCTGCATACAAGTAATATGCTATCCCGCCATGGCAGGCAATGAAAACATTGGGGTTCCTTCTCTCACCTAAAGCATCTTTGATCTGCTGATCACCGGCAAAGGCCTGCGACTTCTTCCGATGCTCGATGGCGGAATACGACCCCCGCCCGACCTCAGCATACAGCTTCAGCTCCCCAGTTGCGTCGCAGAGGGCCTTGTCCAGCTCCAGCGCCGCGCCGCTCAGCTTCAGGCCGCCGCGTCGGCTGGCGGCGACGGCAGCGAACAGGAGGGAGGAGGTGCCGCGCCGCACGATCTCGAACAGAAGCAGCCGAGCCTCGCGGAAGTCGGCGCAGATCTGCAGGAGCACGTCGAGGAACATCATCGGGGGCGGGTCCGGGCTGAAGCCCCACGCCTGCTGGTACTCGTCGCCCTTCCACTTGAAGCTGTACGTCGGCAGGCTCACCTGGCCGTCCGCGGCCACCAGGAAGTCCTGGCCGCTCGTCACGGTCGCTTCGTCGTCCCATTCGGGCTCCCCGATGTCTTCGTCGTCGTCGACGGCGGATGGCGTACTTGCCATGGGTACGATGCGCTTGCCTATCATTTGGACGGTCGGCGTGCGGCGCTGTTGTTTGAACCATTTTCTCATCTTCGTAGCCATATTGGGCTACTGTTAGGATAAAGTTGGGGATCTACTACACTTGCCCCTGTCTCTTACTGGTTCTCTCATGAGAGATGAGGTATCTGAAATCATATTCTCAAGATTTCACACGACTGTAACCGAGAGATGCCTAATTTCTTGTTATCGTGGTCGGGTCAGCTGGATCCAAGGACCTTATCCACTGGGTGCCACCAACGCCATAGCTTCAACCAAGGGCGTTCTAGAACCTGCCTCCTGATGAAACATGGCCTTTCAGCTCCTTGGCTCTGGACTGCCAATGAGCGTCTTGGGTAAATCCTTTCGTAACCTCAGGAGCACGTCGGATCTACGCCATCGAACAAGGAGACGCTGAATAGCGACAGCTCATGCGCATACGCAGGTTTACCTGCCACTATGGATACACCCCGACCAATACCCATCACGGAGGACATGTGCTATGAACAGCGCCTGTTCCAACACAATGTCAACACCGGAAATCTGGAGCCACATTTCATGACATTTCGGGGGCTGCAGAGGCTCAACATTATACGTCTACAGAACGACCTAGCACAGATCAAACGATCGACCTGGGATGAGAAACAGATATCCAGAACGCAGAGCGAGGAGCTGACCAAGCTGCTTCATGACTATAGTGACTATGAACCCCATTTTCAGCACACATAGTGAGCTGCAGACAATGGCTTACATGAGTGATGACCAAAGCGAATGCCATCAAAGACTACGAATACCTCAACAAGCTGGTCCCCGTAACGGGCTCCGTCGCAAAGCGCCAGCGCCTGGACCTGGAGCAAGCCTTCGAGGAAGTGGGCGCGCTGCACGACGACCCGGGCGGCTACCGCCGCCTGCCCGACGCTACCCTGCTCCCTTCGGACCCCCTGCGCGACGCCCTCAAGCGCGCGCTGCCCAAGTCGCTCACGTACACGGAGCGCGAGATGGGCCGGCGCACGACCGAGTACCTGCTGGGCCGCGAGCCGCCCGAGGAGGTCTCGCCCTTCGTCGACCGACTGGCCCGCTTCCTCGTCGCCTTCGTCGGCGGCACCGCCCTCGTCGTCCCCATGCTCGTCATGCGCCTGCCCGACGTCGGCCTGGCCAAGAGCCTCGTCACCGTCTCGGTCGCCGTCCTGCTCTTCGCCGCCGCGCTGTCCGTCGGGCTCCGGGCGTCCAACACGGAGACCATGGTGTCAACGGCTACGTATGCGGCGGTCCTGGTCGTCTTCGTGGGGACCACTACTTCTTCGTAGCTGGTCACTACTTCACTTGAATCGCAAGCATGGGGATACTTTTTACTTATCATTTTAGGAGAAGAGGGGCAGCTCGTATTTTTCAAGGGCTACCACCACCAACCTAACTGCTAGATGAAAATTGTTCTGCTGATACCAAAATCGTAAATGCATACTGCGCTCAAGCTTTCAAGTAAAATGCATCAAAACACACGCCCTGTTCAATCAAATTGCCAGCCCTGCTTATCCCGGACATCACCAAACCATGATCGGCTTCACCACGGTCCCTTTTATCATGGACTCGATCGCGGCCTCGTAGTCGTCAAAACTGAAGGACTGCACCAGCCGCTCAAAGGGGAAGTCGCCGTCTTTCCACCACCGGATCATCCGCGGGATGTACTCGGCCGTGTCGCACTGGGCCATGACGGCCCCAAAGTACTGCTTGCCGCCGTCCATCCAGGTCTGCATGGGCAGCGTCACGGCCGCGTCTGGCATACCCGCGCCGACCTGGATGATCTTGCCCATGTAGCGCGTCGCCTCGATGGCGGCCACGACCAGCGGCTGGTGCCCGCTCGCATCGATGGCGATGGTGGGGCCCAGGCCGTCCGCCGCTTGCCGGATGGCTTCCACGAGAGTTCCTTCCCCTCCCCCCGGGGCCAAGGAGAGACCCGTCGTGTCGATGGTGTGGGTTGCGCCCAGCGTCTTGGCGAGCGCCAGCCGCGAGGGGATCCGGTCGACGCCGATGATCTGCTTGCATCCCGCGTTCTTGGCCGCCATGACGGCGGCCAGCCCCACGCCCCCCATGCCCATGATGGCGATGGCGTCGTTGGGCCCGGCCTTGGCCACGTTGACGACGGTGCCGCTCCCCGTCAGAAACCCGCAGCCGAAGGGCGCCAGCACCTTGAGGTCGTCCCGCGTGAGACCCAGCTCAGCCACATTGACGATGGATTTCGCGCTCGCGATGGTGTGTCGCGCGAAGCTCGACTGGCCGAAGAAGAGGCCGCCGAGAGCCTCATCGGGTCGCGATTGCGGCGTGAAGGTTGGACCGCCCATGAAGTTGATCTTGAAAAAGGAGGTGCAGTGCGACACCGGGCCCGTCTGGCAGACGTGGCAATGGCCGCAGTGCGTGAAGGACAACAAGACCGGGTCGCCTGGTTTGACGTGTGTAACGGCGGTCCCCACCTTCTGCACGTAGCCCGAGCCTAATATCGCGCACGCATATGGTTAGTTACTTAGATTAGGTACCTAAGGTTAATGCAGGAGGCCGGCATAAGGTTGGTAGGTAATCAGGAAGGTGATAAGGGTTGTTACGAACCTTCATGTCCCAGGACCCTCGGGTAGTAAACCCCGGGCACGCCTTTGTCGTCCGGTGTGTCGCCGCAGTGCAGGTCGGTATGGCAGAGTCCCGACGCCACCATCTCCACGAGCACTTCATCTTCTCGGAGCTCACGCAGGGTGACCTCCTCCATGGCCCATTTGCCCTCGGAGAAGGGACCCCGGGCGATCAAGGCACGCGACTTAACGGGACTGTCATTCATGATTTCGAGTTGTGGCAGGTATGATGATGGATGGCACCTGGGACTGAGAGGCCACGCAGCTTCCACGAGCGAGCTATTTAACTAGCGGGGTGCTGGATCGTCGTATACGTTATGCCAGATAACAAGATGGGCACGTGGGACATGTTGTGAACGGTTTAGGGTTTCCCTGCTTCGGGGAGACTACATAGAGACTAACCTAGCCGGGGATGGACTACGGAGTACGGAGTACTGCAGGTATGCATATCTGAACTTCAGCTGAGAAAAGAGCGAATCAACTGTCCAACCCCAGATTCAATAGCGGCATTGGCAATCAGCTAATCATCTGCCGCACGTCACCTTGTCCACATCCGTATCCACAATGCACTCCGCATTTGCATAGTCCCCTAGTCCCTCAGCGTATGCCCCGGCTTCGGGTCGGTATCTGAGCGGGGAAGATTGTTGCACCCACTAATTCCGGTAGTTCTCGTCGGCCGCTTCTTCCATCATTGCATACTTGCTTCCTGCTTATTACAACACCGGACTAGCAAAGCCACGATATCTCGAATAGTATTGTCGCACAACAAAGAGACTATTGTTATGAACCATGATCTCAATTGCCGTCTTCAAAGACTCCGTTTGGAAGACAGCCAACAATGGATGCTTGGTGCTTTATTAAAGACAATGTCCTTTGTAGGGTCGGGTCTGACTTAAAAGACCCGCTCTTGCCCAAAGTCGCATACTGAATCTGTTTACCTGTCTGATTTCTCAAACAATCAGTTCAGTTCATACAAGGTATTCATTCACAAAAACACCACAGATACTTATATCGCATTCCAGGGCACTGCGCATCTCCCCTAAGATGTGCTTTCTACAATATACAACTCTCACTTGCCCTGGATGCAACTGCCACCACCCCTACAGCATCGACATCCCCATTCACTGCCCCGAGTCGTTGCTCGAGGCCCGTCCAGGTTTCGGTCTCTGCGCCGGCGGTGTCAAGCAGACGTTCCGCGGCACCAGCGATGAAGGCGGCTGCCAGTTGGCAGCGACGGACTCGACCGCCAAGTCCGAATATCAGCAAAGCCAAGCGCGGGTAAAGAGTCTCTTCGCGCAGATGCCCAAACCGCTCGATGAAGGGGCAGCCAGGTATGAGTATGCTCTGCGTGAGTACGCGTTGACATGCCTCTACAACCCGCACGAGCTGCTCGAGGGCGGCTTCGAACCCCTTGCGACGACGCGGCCCGAGTGGGAGGGCGGGCACACCGCTGAGATCCAGGATACCCCGTGTGTCCGCGATGGTGCAATGACGTATCGCCTGAGGCTGCGGAACTTAGGCGAGTCTCTTCTGAGACACTCTTGCAGTAAGTAAGTAGGCCTGGCTACTCTCCGTCCCGCACCAGGTGATGTATAGGTATTTAGAGGGGGGCTGGTATGGGCATTCATAGGTAAGTTCTTAGTACCACAATTTTGTGTTATCACGTTCTTCCCAAGTTTCTAGGTTGGTCAATGCAGTAGTATCTCACAGGGACGGTAAGTTTGAGGGATATGTAGAAACAAGATCTTTATTAAGGCATGAATGGACAGAGTCAAATAATCACTCTACTAAGATGTTTGCACATTCTCCAAGATGCGCTGTATTATTAAAATATTGCATGGCTTCATGGCATGGTGTGACATTATCAAAACCTCTATTGCTGTGCCACGAGTAAGATTCGAGGGACTACTCTTGATGCAAGTTGACAAACGACAGTCAATCCGGGACGTAGTACTGTTACATCCGAGTAATACCATCAACCAGTTTCCTGCTCGGCCAGACAGGATCAGCGTCGAAGCTATTACTAGCAGAGCAACGGCGCTTAATGTTTCAGTATACGCCATCGCCAACTCTTCGGATTTGATAGCAGTGGGAGTCTCAGCGGATTTGAGGTAAACAAGGGAGTATTTTCTATCTAGCAATAGCAAACTGGCTGGGCAACGTCTCCAAATCCACGGCATGTAAGATGTATACCTCAAGGTCGTTCGATCCTAAAAGGGGTTCGTTTTGAACCTCCACCAAAAAGAACCCCGTACATTTCTTTTCATATCGGTATGTACGCACAAACCTGGTAAATCTAGTTCTCAACATGGCAATGCTGATCTTCATGGAAGTCGATATTCAAATTTGCATAAGTTCTGACTTAGGCTTTACAGGCCAGTGTGCATTTCTACGCCGGCTCCGAATCACCATTGAGAGGGTTTTTGCATTTTCCGGCTGCTGCCAACAAGGTTTTCGTTATCTATTGGAGTCATACTTGTGGCTTGTTTTGGGGGGTTTAGAAGGCACTAGGTACTATGGCTTCTTTTTCCAGTTCAAAACTTGTGTAGTGTAGATAATGAGTGATTCGGTATCCCTGGGCTAGCCTGGTTAATTTGATAGGCGTAGAGAAGCTCTTCTTTTGCCTGTTCCGTTTCACACTGGCTGCTCAGAATCACGGCCATTCTCCGGACATGATCGAAATTTTATAGTCCTCGGCAAAGAAGCGTTGATCGGTCGGGGCAACCGTCAAATCAAAGTCACGAAAAGACCGAAGTCTCGGATCATTTCGGCAACCGCGTTTCTTGGCGATCCAACTCACTGACGACAACGCCAAGAAATCACCCAGTCCCCTTACCCACAATCCACGGAAGTCGGCAGTCTAAGGTCCTGGGATCATTTTCTCTTCTCAACAACTCCATATTCGCCTGTCCGATTGCATGGATTCAACCTCAGGCTCGAGAGAGGAAGAATTTGAGGCGAGGAGGATTTAGTCCCCAAGCATGACCAGCAACCTTTTAGGCAGCGCGCGGCGTGACGACACGGATATGGAGCTACCATTCTCCGAGCCCGAGAAATCGGGCCAATGGAAAAGCATTGAGAAGCGATGCGACTCCAGGAACGGAACACGACCACTTCTTGGATACTCCCATCATGTGTTGAGCACCGGCCGCGTCGTGCCTAGCGACAAGCTATGGACTCCCGAACGCGCTTCGTGGGCGACGTGGCTCTTGTCGAGTTTCGCAATGTCAGTTGTGTTTACCTTCTTACTGAGTGGCCGGCCCCTGACTCTGGTTCAAGAACTATTTCGGGGCTCTGAGCCTCAGCTGGGAGAATGGCCTGGAGCTATCTCCAACTCAACGGCAGAGGCATCAACACTCCATGCGCCGATAATGAGACGCGCGTCCTGCCAGTCTGGCGGATCGGACGCCGCGGACTACAACCTCCCTCTGCGCATTGGGGCGCTATTCATCATCCTCGCCGTCTCCTCGGCGGCCTGCGCCTTCCCCATCCTCGTCATCAAGCTGCCCGGACTGCGGATCCCCGACACCTTCTTCTTTGCCGTCCGGCACTTCGGCACGGGCGTGCTCATAGCCACGGCCTTTGTGCACCTGCTGCCCACAGCCTTCACGCTCCTGGGCAACCCCTGCCTTTCCAAGTTCTGGACCAAAGACTTCCAGGCTATGCCGGGCGCCATCGCCCTCCTGGGCATCTTCGTCGTCACCGTCATCGAAATGCTACTGCACCCCGCCCGGCGGACAACCGCCAGCGACGACGAGAAGAAGAAGCCGCGCGGCCCGGCTTCCTCCGAAGTGCGGGCCAAGAGGCCCGTCGTTGGTCGCTCGGAAAGCATCGGCCGCACGTTGTCTAACATCAACAACCGACCCAGTAGCGATGTCATCCAAGCGTCCGCACGGCGAGATGACGGTCCCCCGCCAAAGGAGACGGACGAAGACATGGAGGATACGGAGGCTAGGCTGCCTGACGACCCACAAGCGCTCAGCGATCAACAAAAGCACCGGAAGGACATCATGCAAATTGTGTTGCTGGAGATGGGCATTTTATTTCACAGTGTTTTCATCGGGATGGCTCTGAGTGTGTCTATCGGCGGCAACGAGTTCGTCGTTTTGCTCATCGCCATCGCCTTTCATCGTAAGCACATCTTTCTCTGCCCTTTTCGAGTCTAGGGCAGACAACAAACTAACCTTGCCAAAAACAGAGACTTTTGAGGGCCTCGCGCTCGGTGCCAGAATCGCCGCCATAGAGTGGCCCGAGAAGAGCCTGCAGCCCATCTTCATGGCCGTGGCATACGGGTGCACCACGCCCATCGGCCAAGCCATCGGACTCGCGGCTCGGTCGGCATATAGCCCCGAGTCGGAGTTTGGGCTCATCCTCGTCGGTGTCATGAACGCCATATCTGCAGGTCTGTTGACCTTTGCCTCGTTGGTGGAGTTGCTGTCTGAAGATCTGCTATCTGACGAGAGCTGGAAGATACTACGGGGCCGGCGCCGGGTGTGTGCTTTCATGTTGGTAGTTGCGGGCGCGTTCCTCATGAGTCTTGTTGGAGCCTGGGCATGATGTCCCTCAAAGAATGCATGTACCTTAAACAAGTGATTATCTCATTCGTCCACCGCTTTGCAAGCGTTACGACAGCCTGTGAAGGCTCGCCACGGGGAATCTCTCAACCAAAGCCGTAATGGTTACCTATTCCAGCTGGTCTCGTCGGCCCTGTCTCACGACGGCCTATCAGAGGCTCGCCACGGGGTTCCCTTGGCCTAGGCTTGAGTGGTTCCCCGTTCCAGCTGGTGTCGCAAGATAGTACCTGTAATGAATGCACTATCTCCACTAGCAATAATTCACTTTTCTCACCAATAAGGTATTACCATAAAACTCAAGTCTAGTGGGTGAACAATCCAACGCTTAACGAATTCTGCTTCGTTATGATAGGAAGAGCCGATATCGAAGGGTCAAAAAGCGACGTCGCTATAAACGCTTGGCCGCCACAAGCCAGTTATCCACCTAGCTTTTTCTGGCATCTCTAGCCTTATATTTCAAGGGACTGAAGGATCGATGGGCCACAGTTTCATGGCTTGTATTCGCACTGGAAATCGAATCAAAATCACTAGGACTTTTACCCTTTTATTCAACTGGAGATTCCTGCTCTTTATGAGCCCCCCTTAGGACACCTGAGTTATAGTCTGTTATTGACATCCCCGGTTTTCTTTGTCCGTGGAGTCGAGTATAACTTCTTTTTTGTCCAACGGCCTCCAGTTTAACTAGTCTCCTGTGGCCTCTTTGTTGTAACATCAACAACCATAGCACTGTCTCGGTATCTGTTATTACCAGAGGGCAACAATCAATTATCCGTGGCGCTTCTCACTATTTTCGTGATGGGTATAGGTAACATAAACTTTTGCCTCCTAGTCGAGTAGCAAGCACCAACCCAACTCCTCTTTCCACCAAACACCCCTTACCCACAGTCCCAGCCCATCACTACCCCAGTTTTCATCATGGCAGGCAACATCAACCTTATCATCCGTGGCACGATCCTCACGCAGCAGGCTCGTGAGGCACACATCCACAACGCGAAGACCAGTCTCGCGTTCCGCCGCTTCTTGCTTCTGGGCGAGATGGCCGAGGACGTCGGCCTCTGCACCCAGGACATCCGCTTCGTCTTGAGCAAGTACTTCACGTGGCTGACCCCCGAGGGGAAAGCCAACGTGGCCAAGCTGACCGCCAAGGACATCGGCTGGCAGCTGTCGACAGCGGGCGCGAACCCCGGGCCGCTCTACGAGGTGCGGCGGGGCGGCCGGGACTTCGCGCGGCCGTCGACGAGGCGGTGGCGGAGCCGCTCCGGCTCTACGGGCCCCAGGGGTGGTTCGCCGCCTTCGCGGCCTGGCTAAACTGCGGCCGGCCGTTCGAGCTGGCGGTCGTGGACCCGGCCCTGTACGCAGACCTCGTGGCGCACCGGCTACTGGCGCGCCCGAACCTGCGGCTCCCCGAGGCGGTACAGGGCCGCGTCAAGCAGGCTTGGTGGCGCGTCTTCAACATAGCCAGCAAGAGGCAGGTCGCCCTCTGCCTCTGCGCCGTGGCCGAGGAGCCGCTCGGGAAGCTCGTCGTGCCCGGGGACAGGGCCACGGTGAAGGTCCTCACGGACCTGATGGGCGATGTTTTTGCCCTCCTGGATCCCCCGCTGGACAGACTGGCCTTTTGTGAGCAGCCAAGGGGGAAGCCGCACTCTGTCAACAATCTCGGGTTTCAGAATCGTTGGTATGACTTGCTTCACATCCTGCAGACGCTGCAGAGCCACCAGCAACGTTTGTTTCAGTAGGAAGGTAGGTAAAGGGGAATAATAGTTTGTGGCTAGATATAGCATTGAATTACTAAGGCGTAGGTAGGTAGTTAGAAGCGGCAAAATAGAAACTAGAATTACAATCGTATCGTAAAACAAAAAACACAGGTCGCTCTCCGAGCGATAGCCAACGCGGCTCTATGCTCTAAAGTGATATCAATGAACGCCCAATTGCAATGCAGCCCCTGTCCCAAGGTTTCGTATCTATCGTCTAGTCATATGCTACCCTCAGCTCCTTGACTGTCGAGTCACTTGGTACTCCTCAATAACCAGTATGCCATGCTGCGACGCTGCATTGCCGACAGCCGAAGACCGCCTCAGAATACTCTCCTCGCTGGTATTGTTGTCCAGGGCCGCGGGGCCGGCAGTGATATAAGGTCGGTTGTAGTCGCCTCGGATGGCGACCCTCTTCAGATCCTCGTCGCCGAGACCTTGACCGACCAACGACTCATCCACCGGCTTCATTGTGCTTCCGCCGTAGGTGTGGAGGGCGAACATATCACGGCCTTCGTTCCGTCTATTCTTGTATTTGGTCCCATCGTTCGAAGATAGCTGGGTCAGGAAGCGTCGATATAGAGGTCGGCATACTGGTATGCCGATGCAGATCATGGTGACGGCGATTTCAGCTGCAGACCATACGACCAAGTTGACAGTGTCAGCTGTGTCGACAATTAGCACACCCCCGAAATATACCGACAGAAAAAGGAGTCTTTCGTGCCACACTTACTGAGATAGTTTCGGTTGGCTAGCTCAGGCACCTCCATCGTCCGTTTAATCCCACAAGCCCCTGCGCTAAGAAAATAGTTAGCATCTTGTTTGCCGGTATTAGTGAAGAAGTACAACACGTACATAACTCCCAGACTCATGCTGAGGAGGATGACGACTTTCTCTTTGGTATTCATGTTGAGTTTCCATATGAATAGCCACGGGAACAAGGCGAAAAAGAAATCGACAACGACGCATGTAACTATTAAAATTTGTCTGGTTAGTACAAGGTCGGCCCTCATCTTTGGACTTTGGGGTACATGAGTGGCGAAAAAGGGTTTCAATATTCCCGACATACTACACAAAGTCATGGTAACTGGAGTTGAGTCCACGTGACATTCTCCCTTGATTCGGCGATCCCATAGATACGGCGGCGGTGTGCACTGGAACCAGAATACGAAGCAAGTCGATACGGACGCCGCCATAAGGGCCAGCATGGCGGACCAGATGGCCCATCTGTGGGCGGTTTCCATGACGAGGCGCAGAAGGAAGATGCCGAGTGACCACTTGGCTATGACCATGCCGGTGACAGCAAAAGTCAAGCCGATGACCTCGAGGAGCACGGCGCGGGCCATGTCGGCGGGATCGAGGTCGTTTCCATGCTGGCCGAGTCCGAACTTAGCAGATAATGTGGTGAATGCAGTGTAGCATACGAGGAATATCTGCAGCAGCGAGGCGACAGCAGCCAACGGGTCAGCGAGAATAATGGGTGGTGGAAGTGGTGGAACTCACGAATGACAATATATAGACTTGATCGTCTATGCCAAACATCTTGACCACGACCAACCGAGTGTACGTCCTGAGCACGACGAAGACGAAGGTGACGATGGTCAGGGCCCACATGACGGTGACGGCCCGTCGCCCATCTCCTCCCATGACCATAATTCACAGTCGGTCGGGCAAGTGCAGCAACTGGGCAGCAACTGGGGAGAATCGGTGAGGTAGGTGATTTCAAGAATCAAACTTAGAAGCCCTAAAGTCCAGGCCCAACGGCTTTTCATACAAGTAGCAGTGAGCAACTACCGGCCCCTTAATGCAGAAACCGTTAGCAGCAATCCACCGCGATTATCAAGGCATTACACCCCATGCTTGCAGGGTTGTTCAGAGCAGGGGGTTCGGACGATCATTTGTGGCAGACAATAATCAGGCATCACGAACCCAAGCCCAGTAGTCTTTTTTAGGTGGACGAACTAATCCGTAGTTGGGCTTCCATTTGCAGGTGACTGGTTGGCTATCTGTAGATGATACGGTGCTAAACTCAACTCAGCTCTTATGTAGTATCAATCAACCCTTGGCAAGATAGCGAGCGATGGGATGTTGCCGGAGATATCTATCTGCATGTCCGTGTAAATGTGACGGACAGGTGTTGCGTTCCTGGGCAGGTTCTTTCTCGAACCCTTCTCTGCGTGAGTGACTAGTGGGTGAGTGAGCGAGTGAGTGAGTGCCTGAGTACCTCGGACGGGGAGAATTCGGTAAATACCCGACGAACTTGTCAGAAAACTCTCCGCCTGCACGACACGAGAGCTTCCCGTGCAAACTTCCCGTGCAACGTGCGATCCCTGGAGCATTTAACTTTCCAAGGGTCCGGTACGCTAAGTTCGGAACCCACCCCGCTGCCACAGACAAGGATTATGATTGGTACTTTATGTCTTTAGAGTTTGCCGAGAGCCAGAGGTATCTCAGTACCTGAGACTTCAGACCGACCGCCGACCGCCGCCTCCTGCCCTGCCATGCCATGCCACTCGCTATGCCACTCGCTATGCCACGCCATGTCAGGCTTCAATGTTTTGATTGGATAACGTGATTCGGGTTTGGCGGTTGGACTGCAAGTTATCCGAGGTCGTGCGACATGTCAAACGAACCTTCAGCGACCCAAGCCTTGACTACTTCTACTTATACCTACAGGGCAAAGACCCAGATCACCATCATACCTGTACCTGCAGTACCTGCACTACTACAGAGTACTAGGTATCCAATAACAAATAGCAAATAGCAAATAGCAAATAGCAAATATGGGTAGCCGGACAAGCCCGCCAGCTAGATGGCTATAAGTAGGCAACAATATAACCGTTGGGGGGAAGAAAATGGCGTGTTTAAACGGCAACTAGCCAGGGTACCGCAAAAAACCCCTGCTGTACCGATACCCGGTGTTCCACAGCATCACCCACGAGAGTGACACCTGTAACCGCAAGAAGAACTGATCGACCGGGTTTCGCCTTTTTTGGTCAATGAGCCTCATGCCTTTTCTATGTATGACTTCCACTTGGACTGAGAAGCCAGGGTGGCCAGAGGAAGTTGAAGCTCCCTGTCTCTTCTTCCTCTTCTTATTACTACTCTCCTCCTCTTGCTTTCCCTTCGCCTCTTTCTCCACACGTGGTCTCATATTGAAACGAGCTGTCGACAAAAACCTGGAATGGAGGAGACTGTCCAACTTGTGACCTTGGTCTCTGTCCCGTCTCTGATAGCGGCTGCCACTATCTGGTGGACCAGCTATTATAGCACTTCCCCGTTGCGATGGCATCCGGGCCCTTCCTCGCTGGTTAGTACCATAGCAACGCTTCTCGCGGTCCGGAATCTCCCCACGCTCACCCGCTCCTAGTCGCTGCCCTAGGTTGGACCAACTGGTGGCGATTCTCCCTTGTCCGCACAGGGTCTTAACCTTACCATGTCGCCATCACGAAGCTTCACAACAAGCACGGGCCCGTCGTGCGAGTCGGCCCCGATACGCTGGAAATTGACTTTTATGGCACTAATGGGGACATGGAGAAAGGTGTCATGTCGCCAGTTGCTCACGCTTGCTGGGTTACATGTACGAAACCAACAAGTATTAACGCCTGCAAACCGAGTTCTACCAGAACAACCGCGCCATCGTCAATGCCAAAATCACGTACCGCCTGTCCAGTGAGACCACCCAGGCTAATCACACCCGGGTGAAACGACCAACTGTACACTACGAGTCTGCGAGCAGCGTCGCGGCTCTGAAGCCTCTAACGGACAAAGGCATCGCAGATTTCTGTAGGCACTTGGGAAAGCGTTTCATGGGCAGCAACGCCAAATCGTTCAACCTGGGCGAGTGGATCGCGTTTTGTAAGTCCAAGACTCCTTCTTCCCTTTCTGGAGATGTTTGATGTGATGTGCATCATGCTCATGGAAATTGCCAGGTTCGTGAGATGCCAATGGTGATGTCTCCTTCAGCAAACGATTCGGCTACATGGACGACGGTCGTGATTACAACCACACCATCTCGGTTACGGATCCGTCACTTGACTGGTTAGTATTCCCCCAACTTCCCCTCCTCCCGAAGCTGTCTCTTGCCCATTCTTACAGTGAGTCGGGGTTTTCAGTTTTTCGGTTATGGGACAGATCCCTCTATTGGAATTCGCTATAGACAAACGCCCGGTGATACGGATCCGGCCGCTGAATCTGGACGACACCACTCGCTCCTCCTTGCAGCACCTCATCGCCCGTCTCCAAAGCAAGGACCCAAACTTCGACCCGAAAGTGCCCGACTTCCTGCAACACTTTGTCAACATCAAGCATACCATTCCAGACCTGGTGGACGATGGCATCATCATGGGCTACCTGCCTTCAACCTTCTAGCGGGGGCCGACACCACCGCCATCACCCTCCGCGCTGCGCGAGCCCCGCGCCTATCGCAAGCTGGAAGAGGAGATCCTCTCCGCCGATCTGAGCGGCACCGACGACGATGATACTGTGATGGTGCCGCCCTTCAGCGCTTGCCGCAAGGTGCCGTACCTCGAGGCGGTGGTCAATCCGTGCGTCGCGGGCGTCTAGGGCATGGACGTGGACGCGTTCCGCCCCGAACGGTGGCTGCGCGCACGAGACGGACGCCGCGTACCAGCAGCGCCTGCGCCGTTTCCACGCGGCCGACCTGGCCTTTGGCGGGGACAGCCACGTCCGCGTCGGGTGGAGCATGGCGCAGCAGGAGATATACAAAGTCGTCGCCACCATCTTGGGGCGATACCACGTGGTGCTCAAGGAGCCAGCAGGGGAGTGAGAGGTCACGGGGAGCTGGTGTGCTAGGCAAAAAGGAGGTTTGAGGCGTCGCTTACGTCTACGTGATAAACAAGCACCAGCAAGTATGTGTGGCCGTGCTGGATATCGGGAATCGTGACAGACAGTCATCGCCACTTTCTTCACATTATCAAGCCGGAGCCGTTTCCCCTTCCAGGCAGTGGCAACGCTCGTCATTAAGGATGCCATTTACCATGTTCTAAATAAGTTGTCTAGGTCGTTTCGCTTGAGGAGCTGGCAGAACCCAGTGGTTGTTGGGTGGGTAACGGAACATTTGTCCGGTGCTCTATATCGCAAAGACCAGCGAAAAACTCGACGGTCGGGACCTACAAGGCATGGCCGGCCTTGCCGATCAAGCTCGGAACTTTCAATTATGGCATCCTATCCGTAGGGCTGATGTTGACACTTTTAGTGGTTACAGGTGCGATAGTCATTGTTGGCGCCGGACGCTACGGGATAGTCCACCCCCTTAATAGCGCTAGGGACTTTGTGCGAAGTGGATAAGCCCTTTTACCTCTTGCGCCGGACCGGGATAGGCTAGTGTAGATCCCCCAGCTTGATGATTGCGATGTCTAGTAAGTCTCTACTACAGCACGGGGAATGGCCCTGCCCTTCAGCCCGGGGCCAATCCCCTTTCCTTCATGGTCAACGTAAACGATGGCGCTAGACAGGTAAGCCAGCGAGCGTGTGGCAGTGTCATATGATGCCCATACCCCATTATCGAGCCCATGGTTTCGCACTTCGGCTTGTGAACACAGCTAGACCCCTTTCATATCTGACAGGAGCAGTCTGTTTTACTTCTATGCCGTCACCCATGTTTTGGCCACTGCGGCTCACAGTGTTCTAGTCCGACACTAGAAACGTAGGTGATGGGCCACAGAAATAAAGTCGAAGACGTCCTGTATTTTCTAGCATGCCCCCTGGCCACTTGCTCTTTCCATCGCATACGCAACGTTGAACGTCGTTTTGTTTCTCCTACTCTCTAACCACAAGAGACACCTGCTTATTTCAAGATGCCGGCATCAATATCGGACAACTCCACGAGGACCAGCAATGTCGAACGGACTTTAACCGAGCGGTCCACGCTGCACCCCACCACATCTATCGACGAACATGACAACTTTCTTAATACCAGAACCAAGACGCCCAGAGCTTCAAAGTATGGGCCCGGCAGCCGAACAAGCAGTACAAACAACACCCATGAGCCCGACTTTGGCAACCGGAACAGGGACAGCGGGTCCTACTTCGATGGCGCCACATTGAACCCGCCGCCAGCGTCGCCGATGCCATCGCAGTTCCTGACGCCGACGAGGGGGCGGACCATGTCCTTCTACGAGATGCAAGAGCAGGCCAAGCAGGCCAAGAAAGACGCCAAGCTGCAGGCCAAGAAGAACCGGCGGTCCTCCCTGATGATCCAGCGGGCCTCCTGGCGCAGCGGCGAGATGCCGTACAACTACGCCGACATGATCGGCGGCGACCGGTACCACTACAACCCACCCACCATGGGCCGCCCCCAGAATATTCACCGCCACAGCGCGGGCACCTGGACCATGACCGGCGGCGGCGGCAGCGGCGGTGATGGTAGTGGCGGCCGAGACACGCCGGACCCCTTTTCCATGCGGTTACCCCTAACCATGTGGATGCACAGCGAGGCCAAGAACCTGTTCGTGGCGGCGCTGGGCGAGTGGGTGGGGACCACCATGTTCCTCTTCTTCGCCTTCGCCGGCACGCAGGTGGCCAACGCAGGCAGCCAGACGCCGGCCGCCGCCACGACGACCAACGCCACGGCCGGCTTCGACCCCGTGGTGATGCTGTACATCGCCGTCTCGTTCGGCTTCAGCCTGATGGTCAACGTGTGGGTCTTCTTCCGCATCTCGGGGGGTCTCTTCAACCCGGCCGTCACGCTGGCGCTCTGGGCCGTGCGCGCCGTCAGCGCCCGGCGCGCCGCCGTCCTGTTCCTGAGCCAGCTCGTCGGCAGCGTCACGGCGTCGGCGCTCGTGCTGGCGCTGTTCCCGACGCGCTTCAACGTGCGGACGACGCTGAGTGAAGGCACGTCGCTGCCGCAGGGCGTCTTCATCGAGGCCTTCATGACGGCGGAGCTGGTCTTCACGATCCTCATGCTGGCCAAGGAGAAACACAAGTCCACCTTCATCGCGCCCGTGGGCATCGGCCTGGCCCTCTTCGTGGCCGAGCTCGTGGGAGTCTACTACACGGGCGGCTCGCTGAACCCGGCGCGCAGCCTGGGCCCTTGCATCGTCACCGGCCAGTTCGACCCGGAGCACTGGGTGTACTGGGTGGGGCCTGGCATCGGCGCCCTGATCGCCATCGCCTTCTACCAGTTCATCAAGATGCTCGAGTACGAGATGGCGAACCCGGGCCAGGACGGCGACGACGAGAACGACCCGACCAAGAACCCCAACCACGAGCTGCGCGAGAAGCAGCGCGAGGCCACCATGCGCATCCTGTCCTCGCTCGGCATCGACCAGCAGCTGCAGCCGCAACAACAGCAACAGCAACAGCAACAACAGATGCAGATGCAGACGCAGTGGAGTAGTAACAGCGCCGCGCGCTCTGCCGAGGAGGGGACGTACTACCAACCGTCGCCCATCATCAGCATGGACGACAGCGACCACGAGCGGCGCCACAACCCGGGCGTCGCGCTGTCGACGGTGCAGTCCATGAGCGATCACGTGGCAAGCCCTACCACGGCCATACACCACGACCTGCCGTCTGGAAGAAGCTCACCGCATAAGCGCAGCGATTGAGCGCCGTAGTGCCCTGACAAATATGGTTCATTATTGTGGCGTGTTCATACTTGAAGCAATTGTTCTAGACACATTCGCCCTACGTACTTGTACACATCCCAGCGATTTAGAATACATTAATCATTATACTAACCATTCATTTATCCAGATTTCTTTGATCACTGCCAGGTTTAGTAGGAGTGTCAATACCTGGGACTCCAGGCGAGGATGTTAGCGATATAGCTGGTTCATCATCCGGAAATCGAATAGTACGATTCGGTAGCTTTGGGGACGCCGGCCGCTCTGTCTCGCGCTCAAGCCTCTCACTAGATCCAGACACCGCCTCATCTGCCGATATATGGCCACTGGGTTGAGTGGTTGGCCCACGTAACCGAGATGATGTGTGCATGGAACCAGATCTAGAACCTATAGGTGTGTTTTCGGAGTTGATGTTCAATCTAGATCCGCTGCCGATGGCAACTCGTGGGAAAATACCAGAAACACGGCCACGGAAACCAGGCGGGGCTCCATGTTCGTCGGAGTCGTCTCTTGGCGACGTGATGGTGAATGACAATGTTCGGGGGAGGTAAAAGCCGAGTTTACCCATCGGTATACTTAAGCCATGGACAACCTAAAAGAGGATCAGCACGTACCGCACATACCGCACATGCCCGGCAAGAGCGAGGAAACTTACCACACTACATATGGCAATGAACCAAACAATCACTGTCGTCATCTCAGCCAGGCGTGCGACGTCTGGTCTAGCCTTGCCGTCTTGATCGAGTGTTTTGATAAACTCGAGGGTGATGTACAGGTAGAAAATCCCTGAGACTCCCACCGGGCCGAAGAAACCCATGAAGATGGCCTGTCGAATATCTTCGATCTGTCGGATCCACCAATGCAGACCGATAATGACGGGAGGGCGTCGGAATAGCAAGACAAGAATGCCTAGAGGGATCAGCCGGTAAATGGGGATCACGTCATTGTCTAGAAACTTGTGCCATGGACAAACCGCACCATACCACATAAATATGGTTACGTTCAAAAGCATGTCAATCGTGGGTTGCAGGGAACTTTGATGCACCAGTGTTAGCGAGGCGGTCTGCATCTCTGCACGAATCACGGGCTTGGTTTCATGACATACTAAAGAACAATTAGCAAAACACCGTATAGACCGAAATAAGTGACGGCTTACCTCATCAAGGGTTTCTAGCCGAAACCAGTCATCCCAGGTAAAAACATTGCCGGCAATGAAGCAAGCCAGGACGTCGTCACTGCCAATCAGGCCGCAGGTGCCGGTGATGAACAAGGCAAGAGACAAGGCGAAGACGAGAAAGCTTTCGCGGTCCACCCACTTGCGATCTTCGGCAAAGTGGAGGGCTTCTTTCGCAAGCCATCCAACGACGGCGCCATAGGCGACGGAGAGAAGAATGGTATAGCCCCAGGTCTCGCCAAACCACAGACCCATGGCTGTGGCGCCACCTCCAGGCTCGGCATGTCCTCCATCGCCAAGGTACTTGATCAGATACAAGGCAAAGAAGAGAAAGGGATAGCCAAGCCCGTCGTTGGCGCCCGATTCGGCGATGATAATCTTTTGTAGCTCCTTGGGGACGTTATGGTCAGCAAACTTACCCTTGACAATCACGTTGGACAGCACTGGGTCGGTGGGGGTCACGCAGGCGCCAATGGCGAGGGCGTGGAGGAAGGGGACACTGGGAACGAGTGCCCAGACAAGAAGGCTCGTCAGAAGCCACATGGCGATCATGACAGGCCCCAGCAGGATGAGCAAGGGTTTCCATTCGGATTTGAGATAGCGGCTAGGCAGCTGGATGCCAGCAAGCACCAGCTGGACGCCGAGGACCAGGCGGGAGAAGTATAGAGTGATGGCGTCCAGGTTCTCCTCACTACCGAGGGCATACTCCAAGGGTCGAATGAAATTGGCAGCATGAGGTGAGGCGACGATGCCAGACAAGAGCGCTATGACTGTACCTTGATGGTTAGCTACGACAGCTGACCAGGGGTGCAGGAAAAACTCTAGATGGAGGACAAGAATGTACTCACGTGCTTCTGACATGTAAAACCTTTCCTTGAGTAGGTAGGATACCAGTCCGTAGAGGGAAATCCAAGCCCCCAAGACGCTAATGACGACATTGAAGTTGGTGAGTTGGAGGGACGGCATCTCGGGATGCAGAACAGGCTTGACTTGCCCGTTGCTGACGACTTGGGGCAAGTTGAATGCGATTGGCTGCGATAAGAGTGGGAGGGATCTTGCTGTGCTTCGGCTCTCCTTCTCACATGTGCAACGGCCAAGGTCAGACTGGCTCAAAAAGGGCAGTCGTTATGGAGGCAGAAGCAGAAGGAGCAAGCCAAAATGACGATAGCGAAGAGAAGGAAGAAGGAGAAAACAAAGGAGAGAGAAAGCCAAGAGAGCTTCTTTGCAAAGCTCCAAGATCTGATCTTGAAAGTGCCGAGGCGGGTCGGTCAGTGAGTGAGTGGGTGAGTGGGTGTACATGTAGGCACGCCTACTCCTAGGTTGGTGATCATTAGCCTGTAGGTTAGCATGTTGGCATGGCACGAGGCAAAACGTAGGGCTACTGGTTCCTGCTATCCTTATCAGCACATGAGAAAGAATTGGAAGTCGGTTGGTCGGCTAGAACCAATTGCCGTTACTGGCCAGCTGACTCATACCATTCATTATTCGACGCCGCCGCCTCACGTCGGGGAATGAATCTTACAGCTCCTCGTCGCCAAAGATTCGATGGTTCAAAGGCTGACAGTGTTGACAGTGTTGACAGTGTTGACAGTGGTGGCATGGCGGCCAGCTAGGGGGTTGTAGAGACTGGAGACTGGAGACTGGAAGGTGGAGGGTTCTAAGGTAGCTTAACCCCGTGTATCCGGCTTCCCCAACTATGATTGGTTCCCCCCGGAACATCGGACGAACGCCAACGCCAAGCCAACACCATCAACCAGCTAAATTTTCCGGTTAGTGCACGCAGACTCTTCAGCACTTTTTTGACTCGGCTTGTACATGTCTGTCATATGTGGCTTCGATTGAATAGCTTCGAGTCAAGATGCAGAAGCTGAGGCTTTTGATCAGCAAGACTAGCACTGAAATGTAGAATATATTTAACTTTAAGGCTGAGCTTCATCGGAAAGAAGAAGAAGGAGGAGGAGGAGGAGGAGGAGGAGGAGGAAAGCAGGCCCTACGGCGGCCCACAACCGGCTTCACAAACGCTGATCGAGCGGCCCCATTCTGAGTGGAGGAACTGCGCCACCGTGAGCCTCCTCGTTGGTAAAGGATCCAATATCGAGTAAACAATGTTTCGGCATGGCTCCTAAAAGCACGTTCAGCTGGCTATCATTGATAGGCATCAATCAGGGCTCAGGGCAAGCCTACCGGCTCCAACGCCTCGATTGGCGCATAGCCCTCTTCGACACGACGGTCCTCGATGTATCGGGTGTAATAGGCGTCGTCCAGTCGAGCTCGATACCAGAGGTGCCGGGAAAATCGCATATACATGTAGATGACGCCGCATGCCCACACGTCCACGGCGCGTCCGTCGAATTGGCTCTGGGTATACTCCTCCGGGGCTATGTAGGGCTTGGACCCCCGGCCTCCCGACACCATTCGCATCTCGTCGCTGCCCTCAAGAGGGAAGATCCACTGGCTGCAGCCAAAGTCGCTAATCTTCAGGCTGCCCTCGGTCGTAAGCAGCAGGTTCTCGGGTTTCAGGTCGCAATGGGCTACGCCAATGTCGTGGAGGTATTCGACGCCGTGCGCCAGCTGCTTGAAGAAGCAGTCGGCCTCACGGTGGTGGAGAGGTCCGGCAGCGTCGAGGAGCGAAGAAAGGGCCCCAGCCGTACAGTACTCCATGACCTCGAGAAAAGGGCCCTGCGCTTCGTGGAGCAGGTCCAGCGTGCGGACTATGTTGGCATGTCGAAGGTCCTTGGCTATCTTAAACTCGGCCAAGACCCGATTGCTGTGACTCAGGTAGCTTTGGCCGTTCCGTCGGTGGAACTCCTTGATGGCAAATAACATCTCATCCTGGCCGTCGCTGGCAGGTTTGCGGTAGACCCTGACGGTGCCATAGGCACCGCTACCAACGACCTTCCAGCGCCTGCCATATTTCTTGTACAGCTCGGTTGGGCTTACGGTTTTTCCTTCATCTGCAATGTCGGTCTTCTCCTCCTCGGCTTCCTTCTTGCGGTTGGTCTTTGATACGAGGACGAGGAGTGCCCTTCGCACTCGCTCCGACTCCTTCTCTATCACGGTCCTCCAGAGTCTTTGCTTCCGCAGCTGCGTCTCGGGATCGAGGAAATGCCGGTGACCGCCGGGTAAATCTGCATCATAAACAAATCTTGGAAATGGTCCCTCTTCTGCGGATGACTCTGTGGAACAAGGGGGGTTGATCAGCGGTGCTTGTTACTCGACGCGATCGAACTTACCAGTGGCCATTCTTCAGTCTCGTTGAGTGGCCGTCATCGGTGCAATCGGCCGCTCTATCAGTCTCGGCCTCTTTTTTGAGAAACCCGACGCGCGAGGCGGTGAATGTGATCTTTTCTACTAAGTATTGGATGGGGGGCATCTCGTCCTTGCAAGGCTCCATCTTCGAGTCTCAAAATTACGTTGGACCGAACGGCCGCACCTGAATACAGGCATTATACTACTGTGAATATTGCAGTTGTTACAGGCTCAAGGCACGAGATGCGAAAGTGACAGCACCTCACCATGGGCAACGATGAGATGGCATGGCTATTCGTCCCCTCCCAAACGTTACCGTCTAACAGTACAACAACCAATATATCCCGCTGATCTGAGCAACAGTTTGTGGGTTCAAGGGCTGAGGGCCTGTCATTGGCCTGTCATTGGCCTGCCATTCTCATCGCAACTGCGCGAATTTATGTAGCCATCACGGCGTGCTGACGGATAGAAGAAGATTTATCTGACCTTTTCTTTTCGATCCTGTCACTTTCCACCGATTACTTTAGATGCTAACTATTTGTGATTGAACGAGATCATCTCTTTCCTGCATGCTGTTGCCAGTCACTAATGCATGGATATAATGTGGTGGGCTGCCCAGAGAGTTTGTGCCACAGGAGGACTACTGGCAGATTCTGATCAGAAAGAAAAAGCAAGGCATGCCCCTTCAGGTCTCTGCGCGTCTCGCAACATGTCTTCCTCGGCACCGTCTGAGTCATCCGGCAGCTTCGTCCCTTTGAGCATCCTGATCCAGGACGTCGCGGACGAAGTTGACGGTACTCATTGCTAGGTCGGCGACTACCACTCGTCATCCAAAGAACTTGGCTACATTGATGCCATGCTGAAGCGAGTGCAAATGGTGTGCGACTCTCACTTGGCGGTTCCTGGCCTGCAGGTACTGCGTGAGATAGCGAACAATGCAATTGACAGTTGCCCAGCCGGCCGGGCTTCATTTACGGCGCGACTGCGTAAATTCAAATTCTAGTTGGAGGATGGCAACATAGATTGGGACATGTTTCTTTTCCTTTGGACCCGGAGAAAGTTTCTAACTAGGGCAAATACCACAGCTGCAACTCCTCCCGCTTCGGATACGCCCCCCTTTGGTATCAATAGCCAGACAAATTACGGTCTCAAAATGGGTACGGAGGGTTTTTGATATGTTTTATCTTTCTATATCTCAGCAGATCTTTCTTGGGGGGAGTCGTTGCCTAGTAGAGGCATCGGAGGATCAGAAAGTTTGTCTTTCATTGCCCCAGCTTTGAATATGAAGTTATCTATCCACAAGATACGAGGGCACCGAGGGAAGAAAATTACAGGGAAGAAAATGGAGTATTCGATTTTTTTCTACGCCTCCTACATTTCTAGTGGTTATTGAGTTTTATACTGGACTGGGCTGCTAGAGAGGAGGCAACGAAACTTATCTACAGTGAAGAAGTATATAATGTGATTCAATGTATTACAGAAATATCTAGTTCTATACCACAAGTTGCCTGTTGAGTCTCTGCAGTATAACTCATCTTGAGGCCTTGGTGTGGGTCTCGAAGCTATTATAGCAGCTTACCCCTTTTCACATAGCTGGTCCAGAACCAAGAGCAACATCCGATCAGGAACTCCCGATCAGGAACTCCCCTGATAAGTAATAATCATAAGATAAGTTCAAAAACACATTGCCAAAGAACTACGAGGTATGTTTTCAAAGTATTAAGGGGTTTGAATTATTTCTTTTAATTCTATTTGAAAATCATGACGAACCCTCCGTCTCTCTCGCTGTCCTGTCCCCAGCGGCTTGCTGTCACCGTATTTTATTTTTAGTATCCCCAACGCCTTACATAGCAAAACCGCTACTGTATCAATCAAGAGGTTATCCACCATCATTACCACCTTGCCATTGGACCGACCACCTGTCTGGTCTGTTTGGGTATCATTCGAATGTCAAGAATTATGCCATCCCACGCTGCGTCTCTCGTGCTCCTCCCTGTGAGATGGAAGAGGGAGAGAGAAAGAGAGAGAGAGACTGCGTGAGAGTGACCGAGTAACAAGAGCCAGCTTGCTTTGCTTCGCTTTGGTCCTTTCTTAGGAGGAAAGAAAAAGAGGCAAAGCCTTCTTAGCGGGCGTTGCTAGCACCGACGAGGCCCCAAACGGAGGCGTTGAGGCTGTCGTGGTGGGCGCGGGCGCGCTTCTTGTGCTCAGCGGACGTGCGGGGCGAGGCGTGCGGCGACGCGGCCTGGGAAGCGGCGGGCGAGGTGGCGGCGGAGTTGGTGCGGCTGCTGCTCTGGCTGTTGGTGATGCCGGCGGTGCCCATGCCGTAGAAGGTGGAGTAGGCGGCGTTGACGGAGTGGTGGTGCTCCTTGGCGGCGCGCTTGATGGTCGACCAGATGCCCTTGCCGGAGGAGCCGGAGGTGGCCTTGGTGGTGGTGTTGGCGGCGATAGCGGCAGGCATTGTGATTTGTTTGTTTGGTGGTAGATAAGAAGGTGGGTGGTGTGGTGTGATTGTTGCGTGTAAGTCGACAAGACTGGGGCTCTTGTGATTGGCTGGTTTGGTGGGAGAGAGATAAGGAAGATGAACTTCGGAGATATAGATGGGAGATGCTAGTGTGTGTATAAGTAGATGCGAAGATCTGTGGTTGATAGTGGTCTGGATGTTTGATGCTTGATGCTTGATGCTGATTCGGACCTTCTAAATGCTCTGTTTCCCCATGGCGGAGCCCATCTTTTATATCTCCTTTTCACATCGCAAGTATACGAGTACAGGCCTCCTAGCCTCCAGGACATACACACACGCCTTGTCGTACTGTTGTCAGGAAAATTTTGCTTGGAATTAGGTAAATGGGGTTTGGGCCTTCGTCAGCTGCCTGGACCCTTACGTAAAATGTGGCACGACATGGTGACTATGCAACGAGCCCAGTGACCATTGAATCGCCGGCGGTAAAAGAAAACCTGTACGGGAAAGTAAAGGGCGCGTTTGGAATCTTGTCGTCTCGGGTTGGTACGGTCGCTACGCCCTTTCGGGGCATGTACCTTTGTAATGCCAGCCAATGAAGGACGCGGCGACCCTGAAGATCCCGGCCTGGAGCCCGCAAATAGTACTTACCAGGCCGTACCCGAAGAGAGAAGAAGGGAAAAAAACTTGCAACAGGTGATGGACGGGGCCTGCCGAGCAGTGTTACTCACAGGGCTGAAAAGACATCTACTGTAAGTGTAAGCGTCAGTGTAAGTGTCAGCATAGGTACGGAGTAACGATCGCCTACGTTTGTCCACACATTTGTTTCCCATGCTCGGGTAAGAGAGCGGATGGAGCAGAAATGGAGTCCGCTAGAATCGGCTTGAAATGGAGACGAATCCACCACTAAGTGCTAGAACCTCTGAAATTTTTCCAGGTGTTCCAAGGCACGAGGCCCATCTGCCCAATCGCCGTCGAGGCCTTGCGCCACGAGCAAGGCCACGCATCTCCCGTCGTCTCGATCCGGGCTAGCTGGTGACAGCTGTGACTGAAAATCATCCATGGTTTCGAAATTTTCAAGGGCGTTGGCGTCTGACGCAAAGAAAACTCGAAAACTCGAAAACTCGAAAACTTCGTGACTGGGGAAATATGGAGCCTACCTCTGCTTTGCGGGCGCAACAGGGCGCAACAGGGCGCGGCTCTTGACGGCTTAATAACCAGAATCCCACCTTTTGGGTTACTAATCCCACAATTCACGATACAACTAGTAGACTTCTAACCTCCTCTGTACCCGGAAGTGCAAGACGAGGGCCCAGCAGCAGGCGAGTCTGGACCTGCATTTGTCCCATCCCATGGTTACATACCTACAGAATGGCCGCCCACCGCCTAACTGCAGCTGCTGGCCCGCCGCTGGTCACCGCACCCAGGCACAAGACGAAAGACACGGGTGCGGGCCGAGTGTCTAGATTGGTTCGTTTCTCACGGCTACTTGAGGCTCTGTCGCATACGGTTACCTCTAGAGGTGTGGCGTAATGGATACCCCCTTACATTACTTATGAACCTACCTAACCTAGGACATAGGTACTCTGTACTCCGTACTCCTATTTTCAAAACAGATGACATTCGATCGTGAACTCGGTCGTTGTTACATTCGTTTGGCGGTGCGGTGCGGTGCGGTGCTTCCCGCGCCCTCTCCCCTCCCTCTCCCTCGCTGTATGCATCCATCGTGAATCGTGATGGGATCACTCACTGCCCCATCCATATCCCCCCCCCTTCCCCTTCCCTAGCAACACTATCCCTTCCAAATATAGCATGTGCTTGGTTGGATTGGACCTCACTTTTCCCGGGTTTATGTCTCAGCACTCAGGAGGTCGATGAATTTTTTTCCCTTCAATTTATTATTCAATTTCTTTTTATCTCTCACCCAACCCACTCATATCCGGCACCAAAGTACGTACAACTACAAGCCGCGTACAGCCGCTCCAATCAAAGTCAACAACAAGCGGTCTCCTTTTCATCGCCTCGCCCCTTTTCCTTCTCCCTCCCTCCCACTCTCTCTCGGCCTAACAGCACACACACGCACACAAACTGAACAACTCACGATACCCGCCGCACACGACGATATATGTCCCACCCATGTATTGACACGTAGAAGTGAAATGGTATTAGTGCATTACAAATACGAGTAGTCCTTTATGGCTACGTCACTTTCTACCTCTCATACGTACAAAAGGTCTTCTCTCCATACATAGGATATCATCGTCAACAGCGGGTGCCACAATATGGCTCACTGCACCAGCTACCTGCCTCAGGAGCAATACAATAGCCACCACAGATTGGAAATAGACATGGTACGAGAGATTCCACGCTCCCTACATATAATATCAGACAAATCCACATGACTATCTCCGCGCCGTTTTGACTCGATGGCCCCAGGTTAGGTAGTCAGGCACATGCTTCTTCCCCGAAAAAATCGCATAGATCTTCTCAGCGCATAGCTCATCACTCGAGCGAGCCCCTGGTTCTCTCACCTCGCACCTACGCGCGAGCTTCTCCCTCGTTCTTTGTCACCGTCACGTTTCGACGTGCCCGTAACTCTTAGCCAATCCTCCCACTCCTTCGATATCTCCATGAGCACGGTGCCCATGACGCTAGCGCTGGCCATCAACCCGTGGCCCTCGCCTTCGAGCACGCGTACTTCGCATCGCTTCATCATCTTGCCGAGCCACTTCACATTCTCTACCGGCACACGCGTATCCCTACTCCCGTGATGAATAACCACCGGCCGAGTAATATCAACGTAGCGGAACCCGACCGTGTGCCGACGCTCCAGGCACACCAGCAGGTCAACTGCTGGGTTTGCCCCCGTTGTGGCGAGGTCCCATATCGCGTGCGTCAATCGGGTATCGTAGTTCACCTGTCGTTCCTTATCCGCCAAGGCATCGGCGGCCGCCTCCAGAATGGCATTTTCTGGCGAATTAAACTCGGGGTTCGGCCTGTACTGATCCATGTTCTCCGTTGGAAGGGGCGGCGAAGTTTTCCCATCTGGTAAGTAGAGGTCGTTTGGCATATTCTCTTTCTCCAGTCCTGCTGTCACATCACGTTTGTCTCGTCCTGTTGCCGCCGATTTTCGTTTGTTTTTGCCGCGAGGAGTCTTGGGTAGCGAACTGGTGATAGAACTGCTCGTAGCCGACATGAACGAGCTGTTGGCCGCCTTCAGAAAAGGGGTAGGTAAGGCCCGCAGTATGCGCTGCGAAGTCGGTATGGCATTGGTAGGGGGCATGGCTTGCGAAGCCCCAAACACGTTCATTTGCGATGGCGGTATCCAAGGTGCGAGGAGATGAATGCGACCCCGAATGTGTTGCGGCATCCGGAGCGCGGTAGCGAGCGCGTAGATAGCGCCAGCCGAGTGTGCGAGGATGGAAAACTTCGTGATCTTCAGAGCTGAACATATCGCGTATACATCATCTGACCCAGGTTAGCAAGACTAGACGTGTTGCGAAAAGGTAAACTCATTGCTGCACTTACCAGGCCAGCTTAAGGGTGTCGCAGTCCCATCGTTGTAAGCCTCACTGTCTCCCACGCCGGGGCGGTCTGGCGTGATCAGGCGTAGTTTGAGTGTGAGCGCAAGCTCGTCATAAAAGGCCGTGATGTAACGCGTCAGTCCCATGCCAACGCAGCAGAACACAGCCGAGCCCTCCGCGTCTCCAACCTCTGAGAAGGATATCACTCGTCCAGTCTGCGGATGCTTAATCTTTTGTGACAGCCTCGGAGAGCACAGATAAGACTCGACCGCCTCGTCTACCGAATCCGCGCTTTCTGGCCTTTCATAGCCAACATGCGGGTCGGGCGTCGTTGCACGACGATCGCCTGGCTCGGGGGTTTTGTTACCAGACAGCCGTTTCAGTGCGGAGCTGCTCCGCTTCGTCTTTAGAGTTTCTCTGGGTTCCGGAGTGCTGCGCCCCGATTTTCGTCGCTCCGTGCTGCGCGCACTACGCCGTCGACTTGAATAGACTGAAGGGAAAGGTGCTCCATCTTCCATATTATCTTCGGGAGATAAAGCATGTGGCGCATGGGTATAGTTGACTTCTTGGGGATGGCGGCCCCCTGCCGTGGTCGATCGGTTCGGCATTTCTGGGCGTAGATATTCGTCCCTCCTTCTTCGACTCTCGGCCTCCACGTCTGTATAAGATTGGTGGCGGCGCGCGATTGGCGCCGGTGCCGAATCGTCTCGCGACCTGTTGTAGTGTTCTTCATGCTCTGGGATGCTGTCATTGATACCAACCTCACTCTCGCGTTTCGATCGACGTTGCGATGTCCGTCTCATACTCGAGCTTGACGACTTTCGAAGGGAGGAATCGCGCGTCGGGATCACGGAAGGGAAGTTGGTGTGGTGGTTGTCGAGGGAGGAGCTGCGAACTGGCAAGTTGCCGTGGGAGTCTGTCTCATACGACGTTGGCTCCTCTCGGATCGCGAGTTCGGCCAAGAACGGATCTGGCCTAATACTGGCTGGTGACAGGAGACCGGGACCGTCGCCGACCGCGGCGATGGTGGCACGCTTGCGCTCTGCTGAACTGGCTCGCAGGCGCTCCCGAGAATTCATATACATTACACTCGAGTAATGCCGGCTGCCCTTCCGACCCCAGCTGCTGTCCTGCGATGCCCGTCTGTGCAATTCGGGAGTCTGCCCTCGTTCGACAGATAGATTTCCTATACTTCGTGTGTCATCATGCGACGACACTTCAGACCCACGAGAAGACGGGCGCGATGATCGCAAGAGCGACCTGAGGCCACCAGATACGTCGTAGTGTGGCGACTTAGGGGACTTGGAGGCAGTCACTGCCGAGAGGCCGGAGGGAGGTTTGGATGTGCGTATGATGGGCGGTGCCGCGGCGAGGTCGTCGAGAGAGATTCCCTCCTGTACTCTGCCCAGGGATGGGGAGGGGAAGCCGCCGTATTCAACGCCGAAGCTGCCGTCGCTTGGCGATATGGGCGTGGGAAGGGTGGGTGGGCCGTCGAAGAGGGTAGTGGCGGGCTTGGAGATGACGGAAAGGCTCGTGATTAGGGACGAGATGACCTCTGGGGAAGCCGGTTGTACCGTGACACGATTGCTGTTGTCGGCAGCATTACTATGGCCGCGAGGATGGGCATAGAGGGAGGAGGGATCGAGAGACAAATTGTTGCGGCGGGATTGATGGCGGGTCTGACTGTGACTGCTGCTATGTCGAGGGATAGGGGCGGTTGACTGCGATGTCGAGTCCATGTCTGGGCAGCCGACCGACCGAAGGGGCGGGCAGGAGTGCTACAGTACAGGCAAGACAAGACAATAACAGTAGTACCTTGGTAGTCGGACTGTGGTTGCTGACAGTACTCGTGCCAAAGTAACGCAGGACAGGGCCGCGAACGCAAGGCGGTGCCAAAGAAGGAGACGGTACGGTTTCGGTCGCCTGCAAGCGTACAGTACGTAAGAAGCGAACCGATTTTTGCCTAATTGGAACTTGGGGTAGTAGCCTGGCTACCAGGAGAGGAGTCTACCGGGAGTCTACTGGGAGTGCCAACCAGGTAGTACCTGTAACTTTTTTTCAATGGAGCTCCCTGTTTCCCTTTTGTCGCAGGTTGCGAGGGTTTGCAGGCAATAAGCAAGTGCGGGCGGAATTAATTGAAATAGATCGACCTGCAGCTTATGTTTGGGGGGAGGGGGGGGGGGGCGGCGCTTGGGATCTGGTAGACTGCGACTTTGTTTCGGTTCGGGCGACTCGCCCAAGATCAATCCAGTCAAGCCGGGCACCAACAACCTGGACTACCAGTTCGGGCTGCTTATAGATTGTGGCCGGCGCTGGGCTGGGTCGGTTTTCTGAATTGCGAGTGGAGACGCACTCAGAAGGGGACGACGACGAAGACGAAGACGACGGGTAACAATAACAAATAATGATAGAATAAGAGCGCGAGGGCGCAACTGAGGCAGACTAGAGGGAAGCGTTAGGTACGGATAAGAGGTAGGTGTGGTATGTAGCGTAGCAATGCGCAGTTCAGTCACTGCAGTGGTGTGTGATTGTTGAAACTTGGATGTTCCTCAAACAGAGCCTGGGCGGTAATCGTAATGTAGGTCTGCATCTGCATGCACGCATGTACGTACGCCTGGCTCCTTCCTGCTCCTGCTTCTGCTCCTGGTCGTCGGAAGTTGGTTTTGGTTTGGAGGACACGCCAAAGTCAGTCCATTTGCAGTTACACGGTACACCTTTTTCCTTTTCAAGCTTTGGGGTATGGGTATGGCAGCAGCATGACTCTTTTGCTCGCACACTAATAAAGCTGCGGGACGGATGATGGATGGGAGGATGGTTGCTGTCTGTGTCTTGCTTCCTCGAGGTCGCAGAGCAAAGCCAGAAAGTGTCTGTCTGTCCACTACTTTGGCTGGGTGCTTGGTCTTACTACGGGCATATTCAGAAATGGCCGAGTGTGAGTGAGTGAATGGGCGGGAGAAGGGGAAAAGAGTAGAATGAAGAAAAAAGAAACTACGGTGATGAGAGCTGTGATTTGCCCCAGGCCAATCTCTCCATCTCTCCATCTCTCTCGTTCAGTCAAATCACAGAGCAGCAATGCAGGAGTGGCATCGGCCCCGTCGGCGTAGGTGGACATGACCTGCCGTAGTGTGCATGCACGCAGATCTCTTTCTCTTGTTGCTTAAAATTTGGGGGCTCCGTGCGACCTCTTCAGTTGGCCTAGTGCGCTGGGCGGGCGCCCGTCTTTAAATGAGACTGTAACCACAGTAATTCTTTTGGGCAGGACGGGCAGGACGGGCAGGACGGGCGGCCTGGATTTCGTGGCTGCTCACTCATTCTTTCGAAGGATGCTTCCTGTAAGGATACTTCTTTACCCCGGACAAGATGAACATACCTAGGATCTAACTTTACTTTCGCCAAGTTTCGCATTGGGAAGTTAGGATTCTGCGAAACACCAACATTGAATTGCTCGTCCAACCTGGTTACCTACTACCTAGTATTCATTAATTGGAAAAGTCCCTTATCAGTTATCGATGGCTTCCAGCAATGGATCCCGGACCCTCAGACCCTCTAGACCCTGGCGGGCACCCTGGAGATTGTACCTGAATAGGAGACCTGTATGGAGGGATAGAACTGGGGCCTGGGCGGGCAGTGGACCATTGATGCAACGATGCCCCTGATGCAGTCGAGCTGCAAGCTGCAAGAAACTCCCCTGCATATCCAACCCCCCGCTTGCACCATTTGCGCTGACAGATGCCTCCTCGCATGCCTCATGGGAGAGAGTTCGAGAGTTTCTTCTCTGTTCTAGGGAGGCCGTTATCACAGATCATATTGAAACACGCATCGCGTTGGAATATCTCATCAAGTTTTCGCTTAGCAGCATCGTGTTTGTATGGTTTTTTTTGTTCTTCTCTTTTATCATACGAACCAGGTCATACCAATACCTCACAGCGTATCATATAATGAACGATGCTTGCAAGATGTTGGTTGCCGTTGGCATTTGAAGCTTTGTCAAGTCTTGCCAGTCGGGGTCTAAAACGGCCAAGGCAGTCACGTTTGCCCTTTATCTGCTCGGACGGCAGGCTACTCCATGTTTGCGAGTCGGCCAAGACAGCGCCCCTAAAATCTGACGTTTTGAACGCCGCCATGCTCATTCGCCTGTGCATCAAGCTCCCTTCGCTGAATAAGACATGCATCGACTGCTAATTACAAGCCTATGCTCCACCCATCAGGAAGTGCATGATTTCTATTTTGCTCTTGATCGCTGGGACAACGCAGTCCTGAGCGGTTCCCGAATATGCGCAAGCTGATTAGATTTATGTTCTCATATCTCCGCGACGAGCTCAGTCAAGCTTTATGTTTATTGATTGATCAATGGTATGGTACAGTATGTACGCGTGTTCTGAGTGGACAAGCCCTTGCTTTGAATCCAGACTGACGGGTCGATATCTCGGGAATAGCACCGGTATGCAGCTGGTAGGAGCTTCAAATATAGTCCCGTGTTTTCCTGCTATAGCTCGCTCAAGACGGGGGAATCGGGGGCGGTTGACAGCAGCACGGGACGGGACCCACCCGAGATAGTCGAAAACTAGGGGGGAGTTTGACTGTTGCTAACTGAAGGCTCTCGTCAACAACAGTTCCAAAATGGTTGAGTGCCACAGCAGAAATGGAGGGACGCGTCGATCGCATATTGAAACATTTCTGATCTACGCAGGGGCAATTTATGAGCAGTGATTCCTGTTACGCCTTTCCTGGTCGGTCTACGATACACTAGCAAAGTGCATAGCCGATAGTGTCGATCAACCAAAAAACATTTGGGTTTGCCTTTCCAACAAAAGTGATCATCCATTCAACCAGTCTGCCAGTCATGCACACTTTCGCATAACGAAGTAAACGGAATTTAAATTTCTGTTGCAAAGCAATAGGGTTCACCCTGAAAGTTGTTGCTCCTCCTGAGCTGAGATATCGAGGGTCAGGTCCGTCGTTAGGTATGTCTGTATGTCTGTAGCAGCTTGTTACGTGTACGGCAGGGGTGTGAGTGAGCATTGTCTCCATCTCCAGCTGTCATTGTGAAATCGCTACGTCATTTTGCGACCGGGCTTGAGGAGTTCATGGAATCAAGGCAGCGCGCAGAATATCTGCTGAGTAAATGAAGATGACAAGTCCAATAACATATGCAATTGACAATTGGGATCGGACTTTACTATTCAGACGAACATTGCAAAGTTTTGCTTTTTCAATCGCACCCGATTCTGATTGAACTCAACCTATAGAGCTACAATGGACGTTATCCTCTCTCTGCCCATCGTCTCGTACTTTGCGGCGCCCATGCTGACATCCTGGTCGACCTCCATGAACCTGCTGTTCTTCTACATGACTTGGACGACGCTGGTGCTATCGCATTCGCCCCTGAAGATCGAGCTTATCGGGACCTTGGCCGTCCGCATAGTCTTTTGGCTGCTCCCGTCCCTATTGTTCCTGCTCTTTGATGCCGGCGTGCCAAGCCTGGCCGAGTCCATCAAGTTCCACGGGGCCAAGTCGCTACCGCGGCGTGACGCAGCCGCCCTCGCCAAGAAAGTCGGCCTCGCCGGCGCGAACCTGCTTATCGTCACGGCGGTGCAGGCTGGCCTGTCGATGGGGGTCACCATGCTCCTCAAGGAGCCGCTCTTCCAGACCTCGACCACGCTGCCCCTGCCCTGGCACATCATCAAGCACGTCGCGACGCTGTACGCGGCGCGCGAAGTCCTCACGTACTACATCCACCGTGACCTGCTGCACTCGCGCCGGCTCGGCGGTGCAGCCGCGACCCTACACAACCGGTACGCGCACGCCTCGCACCGCGGCGCCCCCTACGCGCTCATGGCTTACGCGGACCACCCGCTCCCGCTCGTGCTGCACCGCATCATCCCCGTCTACCTGCCCGCGCTGCTAGTGCGCCCGCACCTGCTGACCTACTTCCTCTTCACGCTTCTGACCACCGTCGAGGAGACGCTGGCCATGTCGGGCTACAGCGCCGTCCCGGGCATCATCATGGGCGGCATCACGCGGCGCACGGCGACGCACTACGCCAGCGGCGGGCAGGGCAACTTCAGCGCCATGGGCTTCCTGGACTGGATCAACGGAACTAGCGTAGGTAAGGACGTCATTGACGACATCCAGGACGAGGCGGACAAGCACCAGGTGAAGGAGCGTAGCCGACGGAAGGCAAATGAGGGCAAGGGTATGTTACAGGACGGCATAGATAGTTGGAAGAAGAACCGCAAGGGAGGGAAAAAGAACTAGGGTTAAGTGGTCTGGATTTGGGGGGTCGGGGCGCAGATTGGTCTACTTGTTTCTCTTGAGCACCGATAGATACCCTGAGCGTCACGACACGTTTCTTTAATATCTCAAAAGTACTGGAAAGTATTCGGAGTATCCCATTCTTACGATAGATTACGAAGTCATGCCTAGTTTACCACATTTACTATCACATACACCTCAACAAGACATTACCTCATTGAGCCACATATTAGTATGGTATCTAAGGGTCCAAGATTCGAAGGCCCAGCACTTGCTATGTCACATAAATAGTTAAGCACGAGCAAGACTTCCTCACCCCATCGCGTCCAGAAGCAGGTTCAACCAGGTAAGCCTTTCGAATCACTCTTGCAGCTTGCTGGGTGCAGCAGCGTTAAACACTTGACGTACACCGTGTTGTGCATACCCTTCTGATCAAACTTGCTCTGGCAGGTGCGGCTCTATCCAGCGCCAATCTATCCTCAACCTCAGACACCAAGTCGCGACTGCTGCCACTCTCTGCCCCAATGGCATGTACCTGATATTACTGATCAATTTCAATCATGGCTGGCCCTACCATAGACATAATCCCAAAAGACGCCAATGCAGTTGATGAACCCAAACTGACTAAGAGTTTCCGAGGCAGACTTCGCTAGCTCGTATTTCCGAATGCGAGTTCGAGTGCTAGTACACCGTTTACTTTGCGTTTGCTTTCGGAAGAAGGGGAGAGGGAAAGAGCATCTTTTCAACGTCTAATTGCACGCAGGTGCCCTTCTACGCAAGTTGAATGCAAATGTGAAGCCGCCATGCTTTGTTATCGCTGATGGTTCGGCGACCGTGGTTAGGTCTGAGTACCTTCTGGCGTAGGCGCCGATACTCCATGATAGCTGGGCAGTATCCACAACTCAACAGGACTATCATGATTTACCGGCGGCTTCAATTGAACCCCGAAGGACTGCCGACCCTTTCCCGTGGCTATACATATCGTAGCGCACATGGTGGGGACGCGGAGATCTTTCGGTGATGAATAAGTTGGAAAGTAAAACACGGCCACGCTTGCGATATAGTTGACGGGTAATGCCCGACAGCGAAACCGAGCCGGCTGCCACCAGGGGTTGTTCACGATACTAAGCTTTTTGCTATCTAGATTCTACGATCTAACGTTGAATGCTTGGCGTTTATGATCAACTGGACTGTTGGTTTCCCCACTCGTAAAAATAGCCCAGGGCTGGATTAGGTTGAACTCCATAACTCGTAATCGAATCTTCTTCCACTAGCTCACCTGCTGTCTGATAGACCTCGAGCAACCACATCACTTATCCAGTTTCAGGGGCGCTCGAATAAGTCCGTACCAATGGGGATTCGTACAGGAACCTTGAAACATCTCAAGTGGACGGAGAAGCCACATTGCAACCACTTATCTGACCACCAATGCTGGATTGAGCTGCTCGCAGCGACAATGCACACCGATTCCACTTTGGGAGTGTAGACGTCATGATGGTGTACATTTGCCAGGACAACGATGGGGCGGGCTTCAACTGGCGGGTTCAGCCACGGCAGTACCGTGAATGGTGTGGCCGTTCCAGAGATAATTTCTCCTAGACTCGAGTGGTATTCTTTTCTTCGAGTATTTCCAGTCAATTTGAGTATTGTTAAGCTTAAACTCGATTACCAACTCGAGGAAGACCCCTAACAAGGATGGCTCCCGCGGAACCAAACGCGCTGGCATTCAGGCCCAAAGGCGAACCGCCTGTATTCGAAGAGGAGCGGGAGGGATGGAAGGGCTACATTGAATGGGAAAAGTATCCCGAAAAGAAGAGACAGGCGGCCGAGGTCTTGAAGCAATACGACTTCCCAGTCGTCAGTACTTACACCCACTTACTTCTCTTGAGGCACAAATGCTAGTTGGGAAGCATGGTACGAATACATGATGCTAACTATTAGCATCACCAGCCGCCCGAGTTCCAACTGCAGCCGCTGCCCAAGAAGAATCCCATCCTTACCGGAGAGCGGTGGAAACAGTATCATTATGCTATGGGGCCTAACCTGGAGAAGCTACCCGACATCAGCTGGGAATACGTGAAAAGGGAGAAGTCCGAGGACATGATCCATGTTCTTCAGTTCCCCTATAACGGTGAAACGCCACGGGCAAGTGATCTCAATGACCTGAGCTGCTCATTGACCACCAAACCAAGCAGTATTGCTGACATCAGGAACAGGATCGTCTGGTTGAAACAGAGATCACCCCCAACAAGGACCATTTCGTCCGCAACCATGGCGGTATCCCAGAGATAGATCCTCTACAGTACACTCTGGACATCTCCGGGCTGGTCAAGAACCCCAAGCGTCTTACTCTGGCCGACCTCCAAAATGAGGACCTCTTCCCGCGACAGTCCAGCACCGTGACGCTGCAGTGCTCAGGCACGCGCCGCATGGAGCAGATCAGCGTCTACCCGGGCGACGGCGACGAGCTCATCAACGCGCCCTGGTCCGAGGGCGCCATCGGCAACGCGCGCTGGACGGGCGTTAGCCTCAAGAAGGTCATCAAGCACTGCGGGGGCCTCGTGGACGGCGCCGACAACCTCGAGTTCTACGGCGCCGACACGTACTTCAAGAAGGGCCAGGCGTACAACTACGTCGTCAGCGTGCCGTGGCGCAAGGTCCGGGCCAACGAGGTGCTGCTGGCCTGGGAGATGAACGGCGAGCCGCTGCCCAAGATCCACGGGTTCCCACTGCGCACCGTCGTCTTCGGCTACATCGGCGCGCGCAGCTGCAAGTGGCTGTACGAGATCCGCGGCATTCGGGGCCCCAGCCAGGCGCCAGTCCAGAAGAAGGAGTATCTTTACTACACGCCCCAGGTGGGCAAGCAGAACGCCATGTACAGCAACGGGTTCAGCATCCAGGACATGCCCGTCTCCTCGGCCATCATGTCGCCAGTCGACATGGACCAGATCATCCACGACGGCAAGGTCCGGCTCAAGGGGTGGGCGTACAGCGGCGGTGGCCACTGGCCCGTCCGCGTCGAGGTCTCGGGCGACGGCGGCTCCGTCTGGTACGAGGTCCCGCACGAGAACATGTCGACCAAGTACTTCCACGGCTGGCGCCTCTGGGAGATCGAGATGCCCGTCGACGCCGAGGGCTGGCTCGAGTTCTGTGTGCGGTGCTGGGACAACGCTCTGAACACACAGCCGACGTTTGTCCGTTCAGCATGGTAAGCTATCCCGCATGCATTTCCCCATCCTGTCAAACCCTAGGCCCGAGAACAAGATCTTCGACGAAGAAGATTACTAATGTTGTGTGTGCGTGTTTGCTTATAGGAACTGGGATCTCCATGTGACATCGTCTTGTCACCGCGTCAAAATCTACAGCATGAATCGCTCGAAGCCCCTGACAGCACAGCGGCTTAAGGTGCTCGAAGAGAAGGGCATTTCGATGTTCCCGCTTACTCGGCCCCTCGAAATTGACCTGGAGACCGACGAACATTACGACAAGGCCATGGAAGCGATGGGCGGTAGAGATCCAAAGGAATAATTTGGCTTTTCCATTACTTCGGCGGCGTATTGAGCTACGAAAAACACATGTACTTCATAGGTTCGGTTCTAGCCATATAGTTACCTTGTTCAGTCATATCAATCAGCTGTATGCGTGTCCTTTCCTGTATGTACTCTTGTCAATTGGGCAATGACGATCAAGTAGTGCGGACTGCAATTAGATATTGTCCAAAACATCCCAGGAAGTCAACCGTACTTTCTTTCATTGTTTAGAGTGTGTCCAAAGCGCTTGCTATCATGGTCGGATTCTGGTATTGGATTAGTAGATTCCATGCCCGCCATTGCCGCTTTACTCCAATTTGCGTCAGTCGGACTCGGATCTCAATCTCACTGACAACGTTCGAAGTCTCATATTCTTCACAATCAAAAAGTTACACACACATCTGACAGCTCTTCCATTCCCAAGAATCATTGCCATTTTGCCAACGAGCAGAAATAACTCCATTCAGCCCCCATCCCCCATTACATATTCAATTTGGCATACTTGAACATGAGCACAATTCAAGACCTCCAACGGCAACGGTATTATACCAACCCCACCAAGATAACTTTCGGGCCACCCGCCAAGCCGCATGCCGAGCTTGTTGAAAGTCTGGAGCGAATTGACACCTTCAACCCGCCCGTCCACACGTGTTCGACGGACTGGAAGTTTCAAGGGTTCTACACTGGGCCAACCTCCATAGCCTACCTGTATTATCGCCTTTCCCAATTCTACCCGGAGCTGGTGATCAAACGCCAGTCTATGGCCGACTATGCACACGAATATCTGAAGCTAGGGGGGCCACAGGGTAACAGCCAAGATGCACCCACAGCCGGTAACTGTGGTATTGGAAACGAGACGCTCGCTCATCTGACTATGACGGCGCTATTGAATGAGGACGAAGGCTCGGTTGACAAGCTTTGCTCGTATGAGCCAGCCATCAATGACAAAGACGACGATGGCTCCAACGAGTGGTTGTACGGAAGAGCCGGCTACTTGTACCTTCTCCGATCGTGCAAGGCATCACTTACTCACATCAATCACACCAAGATCAATCAGACGATTGCAAAGACTGTTCACCGCATGCTCCAGGTACCGACGCCTTGGCTCTGGAAGGGTAAGCACTACTTGGGGGCAGCCCACGGCACCATCGGGAGCATCTGCCAGATTGTCCTGTCGATGCCAGAGATGGCGCCCAAGCTTCAGGGTATGCTCACATCTCTGCTCGACCAGCAATACCGCCCCAGCGCCAACATCCCCCCTCGCCCCAGCGGCAACTTCCCCTCCTCGCTGCCGCGCGGCGACGATAAGCTCGTGCAGTTCTGCCATGGCGGGCCGGGCTTCGTGCTGTCACTACGCTCGCTGCGGCCACACTTCCCTGGTCTGCAGGCTAGGGTGGACGAGGCTATCGGCCTCGCTCAAGAGGACACATTTATGCGTGGGTGGCTCACCAAGACGCCGTGCCTGTGTCATGGCATTGCGGGCAACGCTTTGGCGCTGGACTGCGAGGACGACTTTGTGCAGTTCGTGGGGTTCATGACCACGGCCGGGATGATCAGAGGTGGGTGGATGATGGAGATTGAAGAGGGGCGTAATATGTCCAGTCTGTACACTGGCGAGGCAGGGCGAGCTTGGCTGTGGGCTGTGGCGGACCAAGGCATCAAGCCAAAGACATGCATTGGCTACAATGATGTGTAGTGTTGCAGGTGTTTTATTGTTGAACAGCAACGAGATAGAATCCATTCCTTTCTGTGGTTTGGTGTTTTATTATTATTATTATTATTATTATTATTTTCGTCCTTCGCCTATTATAACTATAGATTCGTACTGGGCTAGCAGGTAGTTATCGAGATTCTGTCTGGGGGCCATCATCGTCCATACACGTCAATCATCCATGGTCATTAGCCATCTTGAGGTTCGCCAGTGTGTACAACTTGCCTGAAGTCAATGCATCATGGAAGATCCAATTCAACCAGTCACATATGGCCGCCACAGTTATTCATTCCGTCTTTCCGATATTTTAGGTACCGGTATCCTATTTCGCGTTTGTATTGTACCGTAGGTTAGCTGTATGGCACCTGCAGCAGTGGACTCAGCCACCAGCCCAGCCACCATTCCCCACGTGATTAGCGGCCAGATCCAACATGAACTTGGAATGATCCAAGCTCCAGTCGTCCAGTGTCGCCCAGTCGCGACGCAAAGAGCCGCCCTTTTGATTTGGTTTGCTGGGAAATTTCGGCCGCAGACAGGCAAACGCGCTTCTCCAAGTCACCCAGCCCAGCGGCCTGCCTCTCCATCAATTGAACTAACGTTCCGTTTTTCGACGTAAGAGCTTCGAGGTCACCCATACCCATACCCATTTTGTGCAGACAGCCTTTCTTTTCGTCGACGTCGTACTTTTCGAACTGCAGAAATACGCATTCCGCGTTCCTGCTTTTCCATTTCTCGACCACGACTCGACCTGCCATCCATCACATCCCCCGTGCGGACCAGTCAAAGTCAGAACAGCTTGGGAGCCTTTTTTTTGCTTGCGTGCCAATGCGACATGAGTGTGATATGAGATAGTTCTTAATCTTCCAGCCATCCACAGATCCGTCGCCATGGGAACTCGAGCGGCGCCTCAGGCGTTTCTCTCCAGCTACGCGCCGCGATTGCGCACCTACAACAACTCCCTCCTTACCCCCGTCACCCATCCCACCACGACCGTCGCCCAATCGCGCACCACCAAGCGTGGCACCACCGCCATCAACTATGCCGAGGACGGTTACGACTACGACGATGACGATGACGATGAAGGCAGGCGCCGCCCGACCGGCCTCCGCAGCCTTCGCCGCGAGGATAGTACTTCGAGGCTCGAAGCAAGCGACAAGGTCGGCAAGGACACCAATGTGCCCGTAGATTTGCAGGGCATTTGGCGAAGCTGGATGCTCAAGAGCAGGTCCCGGTCCGACCTGAATGCCCAGGCGCAGGCTGCCATGCCCGTCACCCTCATCCCCATCCGGATCGATGTCGACATCCCCGCCTTCATGCCACCCGCGCCATTCCCCTTACCCCCGGGTGTTTCCCAGCCTACGCCAGCGATGGATCCGTCCCTCTATAGAGCTGGCGAAATGACAGTGCCCTACAAACTGAGGGATATCTTTATGTGGAACTTGCACGAGACTGTTGTCACGACGGATCAGTTTGCTATGGCACTGGTGCAGGATCTTGACCTACCCAACCAGGTCGCCATTGCGAACGAGATCAGCAAGCAGATACGGACACAGCTCGAAGAATACGCAGGTGTTGCGCTCCACCCTCTATTTCACTCCGAGGATGCGACGGCTCTAGCCAATGGCAATGTGGCAGCCGCGGCCGCCGCTCTACGATCAGTCAACGATACCCCGGCAACACCCGGCACTCCTCTCCAGCAATCATCATCATCCTTCGTCGGTGGTTCAAATACGCCCATGCTCAGCGCCGTCGACACCCCATCCAAGGCACCCACCGCTTCTGTTCCCCAAGTCACGGCCACGGCAAGCCCTATTCCTGCCGAAGCAGACGACTACAGCCCCGATGATACCTATCGGTGCATTGTTTCCCTCAGCCTTAACCTTTCTTCCAGCGTGTATTCCGACAAGTTCGAATGGTCTTTACTCCATCCACCAGGCACCGCCGAGGCGTTTGCGAAAATCACTTGCACGGATCTTGGCCTGGCCGGAGAGTGGGTACCGGCCCTCACACACGCCATATACGAAGCCGTCCTGCGGCTAAAGAAGGAAGCTTGTGAATCTGGAGGTCTAGTGGCGGGCTGGGGCGCCATGGGGGCAGAACTGCCAAACGATGCGGCCCACGGGGCGGATGCCGGTTGGCGCTATGACCCTGAGCACCTCGCCGAAGATTGGGAGCCTAAAATCGAATTCCTGTCCAAGGAAGAGATCGAGAAGCGGGAAGGCGATCGCGAACGAGAAGTCCGCCGTCTCCGTCGCGAGACCGCGCGTTTCAGCAGCAATACCGGCATGCTGGGCGGCATGCCTTTGGGCACCGTTGAAGTGGAGGAGGAACGGATGGGACGTGGTGAACGTTCCAAGAAGAAGCGGAGGTTTAGGAGTCTCAGTCCCCAGGGTCGCTCTGGCACACCTGGACGAGGTACACCGGACGTTGGTGGCTACGGAGGTGGTGGTTCGTTGACTGACCAAGAAAGATTTAACTGGCGCTGCATGCATTGTCGCGTCTGGGGCACCAGTGTATGGGCAGTCCGCAAGGGCCCCATTGGCGATCGCGTAAGTTTCTGCTCTGCTACTAGGTTGCTATATCGAGCTTCATTGCTAACTATTACATTCAGACACTCTGTGCCAACTGTGGCAGTGTATGGGAGCAAACGAAACAGCTGCCCCGGTGGTCGCTAAACTTGCATTCGATGGACCCGCGTCCTATCTGATGGTGCAGGGTCGGAGATGATCTTGCCCCATCGAGGATTGAAAAACACAGCGAATCTTCCATGATCAACACGATGTAAGACTAGGCGTTTTAGGTGGATTTTGAAGGGGATACCATGCATGCATGTGAGCTTTGCTGCAGTTCCGCGCGCGGTTTTCTTTGCAGGCTCGGACGATGCGCGTCAGAAATAGCCATCTCGAGGAACGACTTGGCTTGGTTACACGATAATTAGACAGACCTCCTCTGGCTGGCTGCCGAAAGGGGCGGGTTGGTTGCCCCCGCTCTGTATACTAGAAATTGTCTGCAATGCGTGCCTAGGGTCTGGGTAGAGAATCTACCCATCATGTCCCGGGCCATTGCGGTCGGTCGATTTGGACGACAATAAGCTTGCGTCATCTGTTTCTATGAGTTTGGTGACCCAACGAGGTAGACAATATGAGTGAGAGAAAGGGAGAGAGAGAGAGAGAGAGAGAGAGAGAGAGTAATACACTGATAGAGGCCAGCAGCTATCAATTTTGCATTACCGTCATGGGCCAGGACAACTGACTACTGCCAGTTTTTGACGCAGAACAAGTGGCGGACGATGAGATATTCATGTAAGCTGGCTGAGTAACGGCACTTTCATACGTTACCATTCGCGACATCTTATCTTATAGAGAACTATTTTGAGGATCCAGTGAAAGTTACCATCTTGAATTAGGGATTCACGAACAAGGGATAGGTTAATCACTTCAACTGCATATACAATATGCACGGGAGGGAAATTGAGTGCAATGTGATGATGCAGCCCAGTCATCGCTTGGGGAACATGGTAAGATTACGATCGAAATCGATTTAGGCCAACGGCCAACGTGGATTGGTCGGCAGTTACCAGGGCAGCAAGGAGGACAAAGAACGGCACAGCGGCATCCCAAAGGAGACGGCAAGGAAGGTCACCATCACCCCCTCTAGCCTGCCAGCCTTGCAACCCGCACCAATGGGGTTCCACGATGTCCAATAAAAGGCCCCGGGGATGCTACGCTCGACATGCATGCTGCCCTGCATTGGGCAATGAGCGCAAACGCAAGGGAAGGCGACACTGGGTGATCAGCCCCGATTGAGAGAGAGGTAGGTGCGTGCCAAGACAATAATCCGCTCGTCGCAACGGCAGGGTGGTAGGAATGGAATGCGGGAGTTGATTAAGTGCAATCTTGGGTAATGTGGGGAGGGCACGCGATATCCTGACCTTGTGCTGATGCTGCTGCTCAGAGAGGGCCGGGGAATTTACTATATACATGGAGCGCTCGGTGGGAGCGGGACGGTGAGAGAAGAATGTCGACTATCATCAAGCCTGATCTTGACCAAAGATTCGTTTGCCCAGCCTATCTTTCCTGACCATAGTCAATCACTCTCGTTTATACACACAGGCAACATTTAATACACGTTCATCCGTGGCTTAATTAATTAATAAGATAATAGTACAGTTTACCTATAATACACTCCCATCCAGGCATCATCCATCGCACAATGAAGTCCGTCGTCGCAGTCCTCTTCTTCTCCCTACTCGCTTCAGCGGCCCAGGCCGCCCCCGCCGCATTGGCCGAGGCCCAGCAAAACCAGGTTCAGAAACAGGAGCGGGACCAAGTCCAAGTCCAGGTTCAGGACCAAGACCAAAAACAAGAAGCCGTCGTCATCCCGGTCCGGCTCCTCGACCGCGACGGCAACTACGTCCAGCTGCTGGAGCCCCAGAGCGCGGGCGACACCCACTTCACGTTCCCCAACGCCAGCGCCCGCGCCAGTGACAACGACGCCTTCTCCTCCTCCTCTGCCTCCTCCTCCTACGCCATGGTGTGCTCCCGGATTCCCGCTACCCACACCCAGTGCGTGGTCCGCGTGTGGTTCGACAACCACCACTCCGAAGAGGAAGGCCTCGTCATCAATGACAGCGACAGCACAAGCCTCTATCCTGACCCGAGCGAGATCGTCTTCGCCCCGGCCGAGGAGGGCGAGGACGAGGACGACGAGCCCTGCGTCGCGCTCGGGGTGGACGCGGGCGATGGCAAGGGCGAGCAAGGGTTGCTGGTCCGCAAGGTCGATGTCCACTGCCCTTGATAGAGTATGCTCTTGCTCTACTCTATGAAAAGGGGTGGATCTCAAGTACGTGCCCAAGGATGTGGCAGAAGGAGTCGGGCAGCCGCATCATCTTATCCGATTGATCATGGGCGGCTCGGCTTGGTATTCCCCCGGTCAAGGCTCGCAGCGCCAGGATATGCGAACTTAGACAGAATGGCCGGGTTCCTTTCCGACATTATTAGGGCGTCGTTCGATTAGTTGGTGTCTCGTTCAGCTGGATCCAATGGTGGATAGATGGATGCCTGCGGTAGTCATTGGCCTGGATAGTACACTGCAGCGATGCATGGCTTTGGTTGTATTAGGTACTTCATCAGAAAACAGCCGTAGATTCCTAATTGTTTTCATGTCTGCCGGTTCTAGATGACAGGTATCGTTAGCCAAGGGAGCACTGATGACTGTACTGCATGACGAGGAATGCGCTACCACCTTAGTTGATAATCGTTCTTCTCGAAATACAAACAACTATTCTTGATGAGGTGTATAGTCAATTCAGAGCTGTGAGTATTGTCCCAACCGAAACGGTAGAGCAGCCCGCAGGCATACCGAATCCGTATCTGTCTTGGTGTCGATGTGATGTTGCAATGAAGATGAGATAGGTATTGACTCCACTAACAAAAAAGATATATAAATAGTGCTACGTGATACAGTTTTCATCGCTGGTTCTGGAGGATATCCAGGCACTGGTGGCGCAATGGTAGCGCGTTGCTTTCCGGCTTCAAGGAATTAGCAAAGGCTGTGGGTTCGAGTCCCGCCTGGTGCTTCAAGTTTTTGACTTTTTGGCTGGATCTTCCACGCACTTTGGAGCGCGGCCCCAGACACTGCAGGATAGTAGTAGGGGCAATGAGTTCCGTGAGTCTACCTCTCTTTTGGTTTCGAATTTACAAGTTTGAGTTCAAGACAGCAAATATAGCGCATCCAAGAAACTGTTTGGTTTTGCCAATAGCTTGACCTGGGTCGTTTTTCGAGAAATCAAGAAAGGCATTGCGATTCTCCCAACTGATTGCGACGTACATAAGCTACCGGTGGACATAAAGTTTGAGACGACAGTAGAGCGTTCCGAATGTCCAACGACCGTTTCATGCCTTTCAACGGCAATGAAGATGAATTCGGCCTATCTTTGCAATTGTGTGCGCTTCGCTATTTTGCAGCTGGAAATGAACAAACTGATTGTGAGGCCGAAACATACCACCTCGACGATTAAAATTGAGCAAGGCACCTCGCACCAGATGCATTCGTTATCCAGCATGTTCCCGGTTGAGTAGTCGCAGCGAGCGGCCGGAAGCGACCAATACTGAGAAAACGGAGCGAATCACATGACGGCGGATGCTCAAACTCGCTGAGGGATGGCGAGAATGGGCGGAGAACGACGGCTAATAAAATACTTCCACATTATTATAGGACTCAGCTACCTTACAATAGGTATGACCATCTCGGATCTTCTTTGTGCGGATGTTGTTGCCTCCCTATCATTACATTCCATTCAACCTAGCTCGGCTGCTTTGGTGGGGTGGTAACCCAGACTCGTCTCTGATATCGTCACTTGGCGATGACTCTTGACCGTCGAGGGAGGGTAATCGCCCTTCAGCTGGTAGAAATGAGGAGAATGAGGAGAGTATGGCGCTCCTGCTACGGCCGTGGGAATCCTGGGCGGAGGTGTCGTGGGCAAATCCTTCCACGTACTCAGCCGCATGGCGCTGTCCCTCTTTTTGACCCGTCGGGAGGTCAGGAGGGCACCTGCGAGGACTAGGGCGAGCCCTCCCACGGCGGCACCCAATCCGATCCCAATCTTGGCACCCGTGGAGAGCGGATCGGGCGTCGATGTGCTGCTGGTGCCCGCGATGATGTACGTGGGCTGGGGTGCTGCGGACTCGGATGGGACCCGAGAAGGCGGCGGCGGCCCCGAGTCCAGGGTCAAGGCGGTAAATGAAGGGGGAATCGTCGGGGCGCTTTCATCCACCTCGGTCGCGCTTATGGCTCTCTGAAGTCGCAGTGGCGGCGGCGGCGACGGCGGCGATGACGGTACGGAGAGATTGAAATATCGAGACCTCATCGATGAGGCATCAGCGGCGGCGCCTGGAGCTTCCAGTTCGGTCCAGGGACGGAGCCGAAGGAAGAAGACATTCGATTCGGAAATATCGAAATCGAAGATCTGCGGTACCCAATCAAACTGGGTGGGATCACTTGCTGATCGGCTCTCTGTGGATAGGGCATGTCAGGGGTGCCACGCGTAGAAGATGGCTTCAGTGCAACATACGGAAGATCGGCGGGCCTGGTGACGCGGAGCCGCTCTTGATGCTCTGCTGCCAGAGCGAGATGGTGTACTCGGAGGACGTGGTGGTCCATCGTATTGTCTGCACCTCTCCAATCCTCCATACCGGGTTGGCCATAAAGTTGGAAGCTATTTTGTCGACATTGTCCGGATTGAAAAATGTCTCGATCTGCAGTGATTGCTGCTGAGCCCATCCAAGCCCAGCTCCAGCTAGAGCGACGAGAAGCAAGCTAATCATGGCGTTTGGGGGGGGGAACAGGAGCCATATACCTAAGCACTTGACATCGACAGTGTCTTAAGCGGTGGCGCGACCGATGCGACAGCCTGCAATTATAGACGATCGGTCGCTTTTACAGCAAAGGCGGATAGGGTCACATTTTCAATCATATATTCTCCTGGCCACAGCTCGTGGGCTTCGAGGCGTTGTTATCAGTTTCGCAGCAACTTGGAGCATTCATCCCGGCAGGCATTTGAAGGGATACCATTCGAGAGATCGCAACCGCGAGCCTCGATCTCCCTCTTTCATGCAGTGAAAAACCAACCCATGGCCATCTGCCGAGTCATCATACATACGTACATACCTACATAGGGAAGGCAAATAACCGCCGCGGCGTATTCGCTTCCCAGTCAATCGAATGACCCAAGATGCAGTGGCCGTGGCTTGGGGTCCAAATCCGGCCGTTCTGGAACCCCAACTATCCATGTCGGCTCGAGTAAATATTGGAAGCCACCATTGCCTGCCAAGCCCTCCCGACGAGCCGGACCCCGGACCAGGTGTGCCTCCCTATCATTTCGGCTGGGCTTTGTTCTCATGATCTGATGAATCGATTACGAAGCCCAACCCTCTTGAAAGCCATAGGTATGGTTAGCATGTTGCATTTCAGTTGGTAAAGCCCGTGTTTGATTACTTTTGCGTGTTCGCCAGGGCAGCTTTCAGGAAGCATTGACCGCTCAACGGCAGCCTGCAGCAAGCAAGGCATGTAACGCTGCAAGGGCACCAGGGCACCATCGTTGACACACTGCACCGTCCGAGACCAATGGCTCAGACGCCCTTTCTGTCAACATGGATCTATGCCAGGTTGTAACGCGACTGCGGTATATTTAGGTGCTTGGGTCAGGAGCTTTATCAGCTGTGGCACACTACGGAGTACACTTCCTATCACATCAGGCCGGTGGGATGGCGATGCAGCGAACCAACCATCGCTGTTCTGCTGGGCTAGCCTCGGACTTTCATAGGCGATATGATCTAAACGCCGAGCAAACGTAAGCGCCCAGACAATGTCAGGCAACAGCAGGCTGTCCTACGTACTACACTACTACACCCAGCAATGTAGTACACCCAGTTACTGAGCCTAGTTCCCCAATACTCTCATACGACTGGAGACATTAGCACAGCTCCAAAAATGGCATCCTTACTTGAGGATTTGGGCCCTCAACATGGCTTGGATATCGAATCGTCCCGCCTCCGTTTGCGCGCCGTCCGCGCAGCGGATCTCTATGCACTGCATGCTATACGCATGGATCCTATCGTCATGGAGTACATGTGCGTTTTCCGACAACTTCACACGCCCGAAAATCTCTTTGGACTGATATGATTTCCCAGGACCACCGGCGTAGAAACCGAGCCTGATGCGGAAAAGTCACATAGTGTAGCCCGGATTCAAATGATGATGAAGCCCGGCAACTTCGCCTTTGCAGTTACGACCACAGGGACAACCGACGAACAAGTATCTATCGAGGCAGCGAATGACAGGACGGCCATTGGTTTCATCGGTATCACCAGGTCCCCTGAGGTCTTCTTCATCTTCGACAGGGCCAGCTGGGGCAAAGGATACGCTACCGAGGCTTTGGAGACATTCCTTGCTACCTACTGGTCGAAGTTTCCAAGTGGCCTTCAGCAGATGGGTCAAGAACACAAGGATATCCTACAAGCCTACGTAGTGGCTGACAACTCTGGCAGTGCCCGTGTTCTGGAGAAGGCCGGGTTCAAACAAATTAGCACGGCTTTAGGTCAAATTGGTGACAGAAGTGATGTCCTGGAGAGGGTGTATGAGATACGGAGGCCTCTTGGCTAGAAGTGAGTGTACAGCAGCAGTGCTACGTCGGTGGAACTCATATTATATATACTCATCGGTTCGACCAGGCTAGCCCAGCATACCGAATCACTCATAACCGATCAACGGTTAGGAGGCAAGAACAAAATGTATGGCCAGCAGTATTCAAGCCCACTTTCCCAGGATGCCCATTGAAGCCATCCCAGAGATGAGCCCCAACAAACCCAATCCTGTCCTAATATTATTGTGGTTTGCCATCTCACCGGCCACCAGCCAATCCCTCGCCCACATCTCGACCAACCCCGTCCACACAAGGATGCCGGCGGAGAAAGCATCGAGCGAGCCCAAGACAACAATGGTGAGCGGATCGTTCCCATTGAAACGGTGGAGGACTGCCATGCCGAGTATCATGCCCAAAGGCGTGACAAAAGCGAATCCCGACGCGAGTATGAATTTCTGTTTAGGTGATACCCCTGGCGATGTTTGGACTTTGCTGGCCAGTAGGGGCGCTTCCGCATCGTCATCCATGGTTCCGTACGAAGTTTCTGCATCAACTTGACACATGGCTTGTATTTTGGTCAAGCCCAGGTCGGCGATCCGGCTTCCTAGAGCGATGCCCTCGAATAGTTGATGGAAGGCAATGACCACCGCCAGCGCCACGAAGAAGCCATCTCCTGCCACAACCAGGGTGACACCGATTACTGATTTCTCGCAAATTAACTTGTTGCTCCCTGAAAAAAAAAAAGAACGGGCCAAAGACCGCCGCCTCCTTCTTGCTCTTGTGATGACTTACGGAACGAATGGAACAGGATGCCCGTCTCTAGAGCTAATATCTTTACCAACTCGCTGTTGACTTGCTCTTCCGTCTCCCGTCGTGAAAAGAACCGATGGGTAAAGAACTCCACCAAAAAGGAGATGAAAATCCCTCCCAGCAATATGGCTGCTGGTGTCGCCTCGAAGTTTATTCTCCCGAGGCATTGGCTCTCAAACATCAGACTCGCATGGGTGAAGAGCTGGGGGGAATTCCAGGTCAGCTGGCGGAAGCAAAAATGTGTGACATCTATACTTCGGTAGGAGAACAAGGGCTCGTCGACTCACATGTATGAACGCTGTGGAAACGACAACGCCGGTGCCAAACTGCTTAACGAATATGAAGAGCTCATTCTTCTTCGAAGGTGAGTTTACCCTCATCATGATCGGGCCATAGACACCTGGTATATATATGTCAGTCCTAAACGTGGTACGGCGTATATCACAAAGACATGATTTGCGACTCACCAGTTGCACCTGTAACCAGAATAGCGAGTACCATGCCCCACCGCAGGGGGATGTCGAATTCGCGTTTGATACGATCGCAGTTGGGCGGATGGTGGGTGTTCTCCTCATCGTCACAATGTCTTCAGGGGTCGGGCAGATGTTAGCAAGACCAAACCAAGTGCTGTTGTTTGGGGGTTGTCCAATATTGTGACCAACGAGCTTGGCTCGTCGTTCGTCCCGGACTGGTTGCTGAGCTCTTTTCTTACTCAACTCCGGCATGGAAGTGGCAGTGCCTCTCGGTAGAACCCAAATCGCTTCTCGGCTCCGATGTGCCAACCGCAGTCCGGCTCAGGTGCGTAGTCTCCCTATCCTGAGTTGTCCTGCCTATAAAGCCTTCGATTTCTTCGGCCAGTTTGGGATGGAGTGGAGTTTGATATGAGACTGATGCAAGCACCAGTAATATGCTGAGCAAAACATAAAGGCGGAACGCTCGGGGCATGTTGGACACTTCACGTTGAGCTGGCTTTAATAACTGGGCTTTTTACAGCGACTTGGAAGTCAAGAATCAGATTGATCTAGAGCCTGGCAGTATATATATCTGCGTGTATACATACCCACAGCAACTCGCTCAGAGTATCTCGCAGTCTCAAGGTGAAACCAATGTCGGAGGAAGTTGTCATAGACCCCGTAGACATGACCCAAGTATGGATGGATACCCTCCTGGATATCAGACGCAGATCCATAATATCTGCACCACATTTAATGGGCACTAGCCGGACGTGTCATTGTACGCATGCAGTTGCTCTCTGATGCGAGTCGCGGGAGGAACCTTGATGGCCAGAAAAGTTCAGGACCATGGCAGCCAACACGCCCTACATGTACTCAATTATCACAGGTGCGTACGCGCTGGACGCGTGGGCTTAAGTGCCTTGCAGGGCTGACCGGTGACAATGGAGCCTCGAACCAGGGGGGAGCCGTATGGATGCAGTCAAGCTTTCGGGCTGGGCGTTGTGCCTGCTGCCATCAAGGTTCTCTCTTTCTGGGAATTTTTTTCAAAGCCGACGTCTTATGCGAAATGGCATACCTTGCTGAGCCGCTTTCGCAGCATCGTTAAGCTCCAGGAAACCCAGTGCAACCACTTAAATCTTCTAGAGAGCCTCTAGAAAAGATGGCGCCATCTCTACCACGCAGTTGGTTACTCATCACTATACTCGGCCTCCTGAGTCTGACACCCTTGGTGGCCACGACTGAAGGAGAACCTGCGCAAGTAGAGGCTTTACTACGTGAGCCACCAGCCTACATTCCGTTCCAGTGTCATTTTTCTACTAATTTAAGCGCGCACAAGTCGAAGACCCTTCTGGGAGCCAGAACAGCCATGCGGTCCACGAGCAAGTCGTTATCAGCTGGGTTGATGTCGTAGCCACTGCCGCTGCTGTCTGCGAAGGGCCGACGGAGGAGTGCAGCAGCCGGCATAGGGACGAGAAGGAAAAGTTGATGGGAAGGATTGCCCGAGACCAGGGGGCCTGGAACGCGAACCACCCCAGATGGCGCCTGCTCAAGGCGATCGACGGCTTCCGATCTTATCGAGATGTAAATAAGGCCGAGGTTGACCGATGGCGGGAGGCGTACCGCCACGTCGGAAAAGACCAGAAGAAAGTGAGTTAGGCCTGGACACCAGCCGGGCCCATTTCACCCGACCTATCTATCTCTGTTGGTGTACCCAGATAAACCCCCGCCAACAATGTATATATATCATGGAGTCGGACCGACCGGCTGACCGCCCCGGGCGAACGTAGCTGCTCGAGTCCGCCGCCGCCGTCAACTACCGGCAGAAGCTCAACGACCTCGACCACCTCATCGACCGGAACGGCCTCCTGTGCGACGGCATCGTGCAGCACGCCCTGTCGTTCTACGGCGTCGGGGAGCCGGAGCTGCGGGCGTTCGCGCGCGCCGAGGCCGAGGCCGGCCGGCCGCCCGAGCGCGTCGGCGTCGTCCAGGCCCTGAAGCACTACGTGCGCGACTGGGCCGCCGAGGGCGGGGCCCGCGAGCGCGACCCGACCTTCCCGTGCCTGCTGCAGACGCTGGCGCGGCTGCACCCGAACCGCCCGGTTGGTGGCGCGGGGGGCGGCAACAATAACAACAACAACAATAACGCCAGCGCCCCTCGGCCTCGGGTCTTGTTGCCGGGCGCGGGCTTGGGCCGTTTGGGATACGAGGTGGCGGCCTTAGGCGGTAAGCTTCTCCTTCTCCCCTGGTCACTTTCGTCTGGGTGACCCGGAAAGCGTCCCTCGACTGCCATCGCTGACAACGATGAATAGGGTTCGAGGTGACCATCAACGAATGGTCCACATACATGATAGCCGCCTACCGCTATCTAGAAGCGTACCACGCCCCGGAGAGCCACGCCTTCCATCCGTTCATCGACAGCCTGTCGCACCACGTCACCACCGCGGACCTCAAACGCCAAGTCAAGTTCCCCGAGCAGCCCGACGCCGACGCCACCACCCTGATCAACGACCCGTCCCGCGTCCTCCTTGTCGAAGGCGACTTCACCACCGTGTTCTCCTCCTCCTCTGACGAGCAGCAGCAGCAGCAGCAGTACGACGTCATCATCACCTACTTCTTCATCGACACGGCGCGGAACCTCCTGAACTACCTCGACACCATCTTCCGCCTGCTGCGGCCGGGCGGGCACTGGCTGAACCTGGGCCCGCTGCTCTACGGGACGGGCCCCTGGGTGCAGCTGTCGTTAGACGAGATCGTGCTCGTGTCCGAGGCCATGGGCTTCGAGTTCTTGGACCTGGATCCGGTCTGCGGAGAGCCCACGTTTCCCGAGGAGGCGCGGGACCGAACCAGCTGGCTGGGCAAGGTTCGCGGCAAAGAGGCTATATATGGCTCGAATGCGCGCGGCCTGACGAAGAGCAGCTACACAGCTCAGTCTTGGGTCGCGAGGAAGGCCGCATGAGAAAAGGAGAGCGCAAGGAATTGCCCAGTCAAGCTGCGTCCACCGCTTGCATTATCCAAAGTCAAGAGCATCTTCCTACTTCGAGATGGTGAGCATCCGACACGAAGTTTTCAGTGGCATCAAACAGTCAATCGTGTTATCACTCACATAAAGAAAAGAAACACATTTAAGTAGGATAATGAGTCTTAAACGAATCTAGTACTTAACGTCAAAAAAATTTCAATTTGGCTCCTCTGAGTGGTGCAATGCTCGCTATAGTAGACAATTGGGTAGTTGCCCCTTGATGACAGGGACAATGCGTGCTGCGAAGAAAAGAAACAGGAAAACAGAAGAATCAGATCTGTCCTACCCAACGCCATTTCTAACTCCGTATAGGTCGACCTTGGCGGGGGGAATGATGATTCATCCTAGCCGTAGCAAACCGGGGGTATTATCCGGAAAACACATGCAGACATAACAAATAGGTAAAAATAGGGGAAAACATATAAAGAGCAAAATGTGCTGGGTTTGGTTTGTGGGTAGTGGAGTATGCCTGGTCCCTCATGCGACATCTGCTGATGGCAGCAAGAGCAATTATACCGCAGCACATATAGTATACCAGAATTAACTGTATGCCAATGTGAGCCCCAGCTGTCCCTAAGAAGTAGGAACCCGATTCGTCATCAAGGCAACAGGGCCGACATATGTACGTACATATCTCAGATCTATCGTGTGAACACGAAGGCATTGACGACATGGCCTTTTTGGAAGCCTTGGTCAAACAAGGAGGTGTTCTCTTTGAGTATTTTGCCCATGTATGACAATCTGACGCCTTTGCTCGCGGGTAACTACCGGAGGAGGGGAAAAAGGTTAGCGATCGTGTCACGCTGGACAAGCGAGCGGGAATTTGCTGTTGAACAAGCGAGGCGCCTGGGTGCCTTCGCTTGCGAAACGCTTCCCGCGGGGGTGGGGAAGGAAAGCAGAAAACGTCAACTTACATTTGCTTCTTCTTTGATCTTCCGTATCACGCTTCGCACACTCTCGCTGGTCCCAATAGTGAGGATGATGTCCCGGCTGTTCTCGCTGAGGCGGGCCCGGATCTTAACGAGGTCGCGAACGTCAGCGACGGCCTTCCCCTTCTCTTCACGCCTCCGCAGGGCCTCCTCCTCGTCGATGTCCTCGGCGGTCTCCTCACCACCCGTCAGATCATCATCGGCCTTGGGATCGGCTGGATCCGCACCACCTCGACCCTCGACGACATTGAGGGGGTCGCAAACGATCCATTCAGGAAGCGCGTAGTAGGTACCCAGGGAGTCGTACACGCCGTTGGCGAGATTGCCGGTGGGGAGGGTGACCTCGGCCGCTTTCAAAATGCTCTGGGCAGTAGCCAGGGCAGTATCGTCGCTTTCGGGATCACCATGGGCCCCCTCGTGCTCGTTCGTAGCCTCCTCGGTTGCTGTTCGCGCAGACGCAGCGGAGGCGGCAGGGGCTGCTGCGTCAGCTTCCCACAGGACTTCGAGGGCGGCGCGGATGGTCTGCCAGATCTCGGGTCGTCCCGTCACACGGGTGTCGAAGAAGTCCTTGCGCTCGCGGACCAGCTGGGCCCGGGTCCATGTGCGGTTCTTGGCGACCCAGGTGTGACGGCGCAGCGGCTTGTCGATGTGCTGGGAGAGGGGCTGCTGGGACGAGTTTTGGTTTTGCTGTCGGCGGTTGCGACGAGCAGAGCGCATGTCCTCTGAGTGCGGGGACCGGGGGCTGCGCACGGCTTCCTCGTTGTTGTTGGCGGCGAGGCGAGGGGAGTTGATGGCGCGGGCCGAGCTGGAGGGAGGCGCACCTCCAGGATATGGGGCATTGGGCCCATTGGGCGTTGAGAAGCAGCAGCCCTAGACAGAGAGAGACAAGCGAGGGGTCAGTATGTCTGCAAGAAGTCGAATCGGAGACTGGTATGGAATGTGGAATATGGGATATGAAATGGGAATTGGGAAGGGAAACGACATACCATGGTTGCGCGCCGATCAGAATTTTAGCGATCGGTTTACAGACTCTATAAAACCATTGCGCAGGGCCGCTTTGCACGGCTGGTCTGGTTCTGCGATGCTGTCTGTTGTCTGTCGGAGGTATCTAGAAAGCTAGGAATTTCTTGACGTCGAGAGCGATTCGATTGAGGTTTGATGAGGCTGAAAACCGATCGATCGACTCTGCCTGACAGAGATTGACGACCAAAGGGTCAAGCGAAAGAAGGGAACTCGGAAGAAAAGAAGCCAAGCATCCCCGGCTCGCGTTTTAGTTGTAATCAGATGTTCCGTCTTCCCTGTCGGTCCCTCAAACTCGCTTGCATTTGATCAGCTTCCAAGACTCGCTCCAAGGTAAGGTCCCTTAGGTCGTCCAAATTCGATCGTGGGCAAGCGCGGGTGGTTAGGTTAGTAGGTTAGTAGGTTAGTAGGTTAGTAGAAGGAAGTACATGTCAAGGTTAGCAGGTTGGAAGCAGAGCCCCGCCGCTGGGAATTCTAGTTGCTGGAGCTGCAGCTGTGATTACATCTTGGGATTAGGCCCGAAATTGGAGGGAAGGATTGATTGATACTTGGAGAAGACAGGCCTTCCGCCGTGGAGATCCATACCTATATTAGGTAGGCATTTGACACTACTCACTACTGACCACTGTAGGTTAACCACTAAATCACTAACACGAAGGAAGCCCAGACATGGATTCCCAGGATCCAATGACACAAAAACTTCCAAGTTGCTAAGAATAGCCCACCTTACACACACATCTATAGTAGAGACATAGCCAGACAGCCAAGCCGTACATACGCAAAGACTGGCTTGATTGTTATAGGTACTCCAAGGTTTATTTCGGCATTACAAACGCGAATGCATACCTAAGGTACGTACATGTCGGACACAACAATCCCCCACCAAACCAGGTCGTCATTGCTCTCTACTTCATTTAGTATTGCAATGCTAGGTGTTTATTCTCTTTTGCTCCTTCCCTCTACATAGAGCGAGTCACGGCGTAAGAATGCATGAATCATCATCGTACTGATACGACTTCTTCTACACACATGTCAAGGGCCATCAATTCCTCATCACATGCTAACCACAAGGATCAACCTGAATCCAAGGGAAGAAGGAATTCTTTGGGCTATGATCAAAGATTCCCGACAACCTTCCGTCACATCATCGTGAGGGTTCGCCCAATCGAAACTTAAGCCATCTTTAGGCGCAGGGCCAAACTCTCCCACCAGCTGACTGATGGTATAAATGTGTCTCGTAGTATGGTGTTCTGACCCCAGTACGTAGTAGTAGTTTGCATCGCATTTGGGCTGACTACCATAGAAACCCCCGGCATTTCCTGCTCCCACAGAGACACCGGGTCATGTCCTTCTTTTTGGCCGGGTTCATGGCGTCGTTCTCCGAGTCTTCGATGCCGTCCACGTAGTCGAACGTCAGCTCCGTGCCCTTGGGTATATCTTTGATCGCGAACAGGGCCAGGTCGTGTATGTGCTTGTCGGCATGGTCTCCGACCCGCGCGAAGATGCGCAGATTGGGATCGCACGAGTGGTTGATGAAGCGTGTCGGCCCCGACATGAACTCGCCATCGACCTCGAGCGGCGGGCCGCGCAGCCTCTCGTCGGGCGAGTCTGGATCTGAGAATTTATCCAACGCGAATAGGTATACATCTTTTCTTTGGGCGATGTCGGACTTCGCACGCCGTCGGTCTGCTTCTTTGGGCGTGATAATCTCGCCGAGGTACTTGTCGATAAATTGCCCCGTCCTGATGTCTACCGGGCTTTTGACCCCCCAGCCGCGATCTTCGGTACGGAAGACCTGGAGGGGAAGCTTCCTGCCGCGCTCGACGACCCGGTTCGGGCAGTCGGGCCCGCATGCGCACCCTTCGTGGCACTCGTAGATGGGCTCGCGCGAGTTGAGGATTTCGGTGCGTAGATGTCCAGCTTTGACGCCGTGGGAGTGGTAAGCGTATCTCTTGCGAAGGTATGTTATGCCGTCCTCGTCTGGCTCGTCGTCCTCGCTGTCCTCCAATTCATCTAGGCAGGCGCACCCGCGATACTGGCATTCCTCGCTGTCCAGACAGCTGCAGCCGGCACGGAACTCGCCCTGAGCTTGTTGGACGCCACGACCGAGATGCGAGTTCTGCACGAAGCGGAAGCCAGGCTCCAGCACCATTTCATCTTCGACATTCGTAATGGTGACGGGGTAATCGCTGTGTGTAGTAAAGGAGCGGATTTGGCAAAAGTGACATCTCGATTTCTCGGCTTCACGACCCTAAGTACGAACGAAGGTCGACGTATTTGTTAGCGAGGTCGGTGAAAATCACAGATAGTAGAGCGAATGCAAGACGTAGAAAGAATGCAAGGTGAAAACTTACGGGTCTCCCGTGGAAGAAGAAGTGCTGCTTTGTAGCAGCTTCCATGGTCTCTAGGCTCGCCTTCTCGCTACACGCCAGTGGTGAGTAGAATGTGAAATTCAAAGCTTGTTTGCTGCAGTGGCGCTGGTGCCATTCCAATAATTTCCGGGTTCGTGGATCAAGTCGGCATTATGGTAGCTATCTTCACCTGGAAGAATGGCATGCTGTTCCTCGTGTTGTACAAATTGGAAAGTTGCGACGCGCCTGCTCTGGACAGTGGACGCGTTGAGTGGTTGAGTACCTGAACCCCCGCTAGAAGTACACGACTTTAGCTTCTGAAGCCAAGCGCCGGGCTGGCGGGGGAGTTGAAGCTTGAAGGCCTAAAGGCCTTAAACCTTAGTGGGGGTCGAAGGGTCGACATCCTCTGGGGCGGCTGATCCACCAGCCAGCCCATCCGGTTTTTTGACAATCACAGACTTCAAGCAAGTAGATATATAACCTAAAATGCACCCAACCATTAGGGAACAGAAACGGCATCGGCACTACCAAAGTTTATTTTCTTTATAATGGATATCCAATAGCGAAACTGAAGGGGCCATCGTACCAATTACTCGCATGTACTGTAGGTAACGAGTCCGATTTGAGCTGCAGTTGATTATCAAGAACCTCGGATTGAAGGCGATTGTGGTCACCTTTAGTTCATCTCCGACCTACATGCTTGGAAGTCAAGTGTAAAAACACATACTTATCCTACTGGGGTTATGAACCTCCTCCCTAATGATAGGAAAAGCAGCGTGTGCATTTATATACCAAGATGAGAGTGCTTGAGGAAGAGACCATGGTAGTCCGCTCAGGAACATTGCCTGGAAACCCCTGGAAATCCCAGACGATCGATCCCAAGCGTTCCCAAGCGACTCAGAAAATGCCTACGCCCGGGAAGTCCGGCATCCAGGGACTTCTCACCTATTGTCTCTATGGGATCCCAAGACCTGATTCCAATTTATACTGCATACACTATGACAGAACAGTTCGGCCAAGGTAGTGCCGGTTGCCCCTTTTAGCCGGCTCCGTCTCGGGTCATATAAGAAACCAGCTCACATTCCCTCCAACTCTGTCGCCGAACCAATCTTCAAGTCCCGATGGTCTCCGTTACATAAGAAGAGATGCAGCCACAAGTAGTCGGGCATGTGAATGAGGTTCCCGGGTACTGTATTGCGAAAACTACCGTGAGTAGCATGGACGGACAACACGGTCGCCATCGTGAGGGAATTGGGATCGATATTAGCCGAGACGCCTATGTAACGTATAGGTAAACAGAAGATTGCGAATTTACTAGAATATGAGTCTCCATGGACCAATTCAGTCTTTCAACGCTCACAAGTCTAGTTTGAGGGCAAAACAGCATATCTCCATCCCACGAAGCTCCAATCAGTCCTGGGTGATCTGTGCAAACCACTCAACACATGAGATGAATTAGACACATCAGCCCTTTCACGAAAGCTCTGTTGGAAATAATCTTCCGGTTCCTATTACGAGACCCCAGCGCCCTCCACGATGCATTCATCTGTTTTGTCGGCGGCATGGCCGTTCGTATTGCTGCTGCCACTACACGCCTTCGGGTTTCAACACGGCATTGTCGGTTTCGGAATCGACCTCTACCAAGATCTCTGCTGTCAGGCGTGCCACGATGCCCTCTCGACCCTGTTCCTGAACTGCACCACCTTCATGGATCAACCAGAAGAGGGTGCCTCTGCGGGGGGGATGTCGGGCATGAGTATGTCTGGTGGCATGGACATGGACATGCCCATGGGCATGACGAGCGACGAGTGCCGCGCGACCAACTCGCCGTGGCTCCAGACTATAGCGTACTGCATCCGGTCCCGGTGCGACGCCGATGGCTACCCGTTCGAGAAGCAGGTCCAGTGTTTTAGCAAGCATGCAGTGGCTGGTGCTTCAGAGCCGACATTGCAAAACAGCCTGCCTCCCACTGCCCCCACGGTCGAGCTTCCCGAGGACGCCATGTGGCTCAATATCACCAGCCTCGTCAACGGTGATAACTACTACTCCATACATGGGACCTTGGGGGAGTTCGCGAGGGAGGAATATCTTCACACGAAATACTCGTAAGCTATCCTGTCCCCAGAGGAGAAGGACCTGATCTCGGGACTTACATGCTCCTATAGTGTTATTCTATGTCTTATTACAATCGGTACTGTGCTAGTCTGCGGAATATTTAATCAGATGACAGGTAGGATGTCCAGTCTTCAGAGACGGCTACAAGGATCCAAGCTCCGGGCAAAACTTCGACAGTCCATCCTGCTCCCTGCGCTCGTGGGCTTCCGCCATCTAGAACCCCTTCCCGGAAAACTGGGCTACGTCCCCAACCGGGCACTCAGCCTCTTCATCTCCATCTACGTCATCCTCAACATCGTATTCTCTGCCGTCTCCTTCCGTAGCTTCCAGCCCAACATCTACTGGATCTCATCTGGATTCGAGCTGTGCGAGTACGTCGGCAACCGCACCGGTACCCTGAGTCTCGTCAACGTGAGCATAGCCATCTTGTTCGCGGGTCGAAACAATTTGCTCCTCGCCATAACCGGGTGGAGCCAGACCACCTTCCTGACCTTCCATCGCTGGGCTGCCCGGGTGGCTACCCTACAGGCCGTCGTTCATTCGATCGCATACACCCAGGCCTACTTCGAGCCCGGCTACGGAGGCGCCACAGAGTATGCCTCCAAGGCAGCCGAACCCTATTTCGTACGGCGTTTCCCTTTTTCTTCCTCGCATCCGTCTGCTCGAGTTATGTGATAGAAAGGAGCAACATGCTGACAGTGGACCGTAGTACTGGGGTATCATCGCTACAGTAGCCATGTGCTTGGCGATAGGCCTCGCAGTCCTGCCACTCCGTGTCCGATTCTACGAGGCTTTCTTGATAACGCACATCGTGCTGATCATTCTGGCTCTGGCGGCAACTTGGTACCACCTGGTCCCTCACTTCGGCTTCGACTACGGCTATCAAGTCTGGTTATACATCGCCTTTGCATTTTGGGGCACGGATCGGTTGGCACGTGTAGCTCGTCTGCTCTACTACAACAGTCTTGGGGGGAGCTCCCCCCGGGCCGTGGTTGAAGCCATCCCGAACTGCAACATTTTGCAAATCACCGTGTTCCCCCATACTACCGCAGGTTTCGGCCCTGGCCAACACAGCTTTCTGTACTTTCCGGGGCTAGGAAAGTTCTGGGAAAGCCATCCCTTTAGCATAGCTGGCTGGACGTCTGCGAACCTCACAGACCCAGCTTCTTCCCGCAATGTAGACTATTCCGCGGCTAACAGAAGCACCAAAGAGACCAAACGGGTCCCCAACGTGTCTACGAAGACGCGGGAGTCTCCAGTGGAAAAGCATGCTTCGATACGGTTCTTGACCCGCGTACATACCGGGGCAACTGCCAACCTCCAGCGCCGGGTCCTCTCATCTGTAGGTCCCAAGATCGAGATGACGGTCTTCACCGAGGGACCCTATGCCGGCCACCCCGTGGCTCACCAAGCATTGTCGATTACCGACACCGTCGTCTGCGTAATTGGAGGTATTGGTATCACGAATGCGCTCGGGTTTGTGCAGGCATATGGTTCTAGGCCCCGAGTCACTGGAGGAGAAGACACAGGGAAGAGCAGGGCTCAGGGTACCATGAGACAGACGAAACGGTTCATTCTCGCATGGTCAGCTCGGGAGCTGCCTCTCATCGAGCACGTCCGACAGAACTTCTTGCGCGACGTCGAAGGGATCGAGTGCCTGTTCTGGTGTACGGGAACTTCCTCCGCATCCGCTTCCGCCGTGGTACCGAGCTCCAAGGATGAGGGGGTCGCATTGGAACCGACGGCGTCGAGTACGGCGGCGGCGATCCAAGAGGGGCGGATGGATACAGGGAAAGTGATTAGATCTGCGGTGGAAGACGGCTCCCACCATACGACAATTGTCTCGTGCGGACCGGGCGCCATGACAGACGAAGTAAGAGGACATGTGGTTATGTGTGTGAAGGACGGATTCAAAGTCGATCTGATCGAGGAGGCGTACGCTTGGTGACATCGACAAGAAACATCGGATCTGGACATAGTTATTCACATATCTAGCCTTTTCCTTCATGAATTGAATTTTCTTCTCGCCGAGGTCTCGCCATGCTTCGCGTTAATCATAGTTCGTGGCTTGTCAAAGGGCCAACCTACCGAATATCCTACTGTGAATCACTGCAGTTGGTTTGGAGAGCATTCGTCTCAATAACACCGGGAATGGCTGAAACAAACCTAGGGCAACTCTCCGATGATTTCTCCAGGGCGGGGCTCGTATATGCCTGCAAAATAAAACAAAAATACACCCAACACGAAAGCCGTATGTAGTCCGACAATCTCACCGCAGTCCAAGAATGAAACATTGCATCTCGCAAGATGCGGAAATTGGGTCAGGGAGGGTAGGAGGGCGGGTGCACCACGTGGAGCGCCGAGCCGGGGGGGAGGGATCGACATGGTCATGGTTGCATTTAGCCACGGAGACAAATAGAGCAAACTTGCTCAAGTGTGCTGCTTGCGATGCTACCCTGAAACCCCGGTCCCCGGGACATTGCAACATGCATGCATCCCCCAATATGCAACTCGCTAATTGCATATAGTCTTGTATAGCAAAGATGCCTATGTAGAATCCTCCTCCCCCCTTGGAGGCTACGTCTCAACTGCAGCGCCCAGCCTCCCTGAGACCGACTACTGCTGAGGACCAGAACGGCCCAAAACGTTCATCCGAACTAAGCCAAAGCTAGCTGGGAAACAAGAGACCTCCTGTGAATATAATTCGGGCAAAGTTACCTGCGCTTCCTCGTCCCGACTGAGGCTTGATCTAATGCTAGAGTAAACATCGTGACCTGACCCCTGACCTGATTCCCCAAGGACATCTCCTTCCCAATATTTGTTAGAACTTGGACCCCTTGGCGCCATGGAGTACCAACAGTATGTGTCCATCATCGGCGCAGGGCCTGCTGGCTTCGCACTCGCTGCCGATCTCCTGAGCCACGGGAAGAACGTACTGTTATACTCACATCCGACTCACTTGCGGCATGCCAACAGTGTGAGAGAGAAGGGCCGCCTGAGATCAAGCGGCGTCATGGAGGGGTTTGCCGACATACCCATCACCACAGACATGACGGAAGTCATCGCCTTCTCGCGCGTCGTTTTCTTGACCGTGCCGTCGACCGGACAAGATACCATATTACAAGAGATGAAAGAATACGACTTGCGGCAACACATCCTGATCGCGGTCCCGGGCAATCTCCTATCCTTGATCAAGGACGTGGGCATGGAGATTGGCAACATCCTCGAAACCAACCTGTCGCCCTACTCCTGCCGGATGGAGGAAGGCCAGCTGCTCGTCCTGGGCCGGAAGAAGCGCCTCAGCATCGCGGCGCTGCGGAACAACGACATGGACCTACACTTTTGCGACGTGATCCAAAACCTCTTTCCCGGCGTGCGGCTGCGGTGGTGCAGCAGTGTCGTGGAAGTGTGCCTGTCCAACATCAACGGCGTCTTCCACCCGCTGATGATGTTGATGAACGCGGGCCGCATCGAGAGCACGGGGGGCGACTTCCTGCTCTACCGCGAGGGCCTGACGCCCGCCGTCGCCAGCGCCATGGCCGGGGTCGACCGGGTGCGCATCGCCATTGGCGCCGCGCTCGGGCTCCGGCTCCCGAGCACCCTCGACGTCTCCAACGACTGCTACGACCAGTCCTTCGCGAGCCTGGTGACGCTGGCCCAGCGCTCCCCGCCCCACAACCGGCTGCGCGCCCCCGCCGGCTTCGAGAACCGCAACATCTCCGAGGACGTGCCCGACCTGCTGGTGCCGTGGTGCGGGCTCGCCGAGATCCTGGGGGTCGACGCCTCGCCCATTGCGGCTGTGATCGTCTTGGCCGAGATGGCGACGGGGGAGAGCTTCATGGAGACGGGGAGGAATCTCGCAAAGTTGCACTTAGATACTATTTCGAGGAGGGAGTTGGTTGCGCGGTTCAGCCCTCCTAGTACGACACAACATGAGAGTCGGTTGTAGCGATATCGAGGATAGTCAAGTCAAGTGTCCCACAAGAAGTCCAGCCGTGTATTAGAGCAAGCGAGCAATATCTCATATTCAAAGTATCTGACATTTACAACTCTATCTTATTACTTTTCATGTTCCGTATCCTTGCCCCATGTGAGCCGAGTATCCAGGGTATCGGCGCAAACAACAGCGCGACGAAGCCCAGCAAGCTGTTGCCCCAGCCCCATCCCAGCGCCTCATACATGCTCAGCCCGCCTAGGGGAATCAGTGCTCCCGCGAGACCCCTGAGCACAGCGTTAGCGCCCACCACGCTGGCAGCGTGTCCCTCGAAGGCGTCGATCAGGTAGGTTTGCACCGCCACGAAGATCAGGATCGACCCGAACCCCGTGATTGCCGTCCCGATCTGGGGCACAATCCAGTGGGCATGCACTTCGGCGCTCCACCCATAGATGAACAGCCCAAGAGGGAAGGTCAAGGTCCCCGGCACCGTGATAAGAAGAGGCAGGCGCGCTTCGGGCATGGCTGGCTTGCCCTCGGCGGCGCAGCTCTTGACGTTCCTGTCGCTGAAATTGGCGATGTAGGCCAGCCCGGTCAGGGTGCCAAAGCCACCAGCAAGGAAGACCAGACCGGCCGCTGTTGTGGAGAAGCCGTATACCTCCTTGAATACAAAGGAATAGGTCGAGAAGAGGAGGTAAAGCGTGCCATAGAGGATGGCGACATATGTGCACATGACGGTAACGATGGGGCAGCAGAGTAACATCTTGGTCGGTCTCAAGATGCTTCTTGCGAATAGTTGTCCCGGGGTGAGATCCAGTGCCAGCCTTGACTTGAAACTGGGATTTCCCATCTCTTTTCTAAGCCTAGCGGCCTTTCTTTCAAGTAGAACAGGAGGGTAGGTTTCCTCGAGGACAAAGTAGGCAAAGACAGTGGCTACACCCACCACTATGGCCATAATCCAAAACATCCATCGCCACCCCTCGACGTCTGCCACATAGCCGCCGATGATGGGCCCGATCATTGGACCCAAGATGGTTCCCACGGACCAGACGGAGACGGCCGTACCGCGGCGCTCGCGTGGCATGAGGTCGGCGATGGTGCCGGACCCGATGGTGATGGTAGCGACGCCGGCGAAGCCTGACAGGAACCGGAAAGCCAACAGTTCGGCCTCGCCTCGGGATAGGGCACAAGCGACGTTGAAGGCGCAGAACAGCACGTTGGTGCTGTGATAGACGATGACGCGGCCGTAGAGCTCGCTCAGCGGCGCGAGAACCAGCGGACCGCACGCAAAACCAAGCACGAAGATGGAGACGACGAAGGTGGCGAAGCGCGGGGAGGCGGTGCCGAAGTCGCGCATGACGGACTGGACGGCCGGGGCCAGCATTGACGACACCAGTGGACTAAATGGAGGAGATGGGTCGTTAGTTTCATCGCACGACTGTCTCCTACACGGTCGTGCTTGCCACACTTACACGAGAAAGCTGATGACGGAGATGGTCAGTATGTTTGTCCATTTCTTTCTCGAGGACCAGTTCATGGGATTTTCAGGATCCTCCGTCTCCGGCTCGGTCCACCAAACCTCGGTGGTACCAGCGACATTGTCACCGGGCTCGGCGGACGAGTCGGACAGCGGGCTTACGCCCTTAGATTCCATGAGTTTGGTTAATGCGAATTACGCAATTGCCGTATGTGTGTATGGGTGGTCGCATTCACAGCCGCCCAAGGATGAAATGTCTCGACCGACTGAGTTAGAAACAAAGGGGGCACTAGTTTGCGAAATACAGTTCGTCTCATAGGTTCAGTGCCCTGGCATCAGCGAAGATGACACAGCAGGTACCCAGCGAGTTTCCCAACCCCTTTTCCTGTCTCATCTGCAGTGCGTTTCTTTCAAGGGAAGATATGTGGTCACAAGAGTCGTATTCACTGTGGGCTTGCATTCGTCAGATGATCTACTTGCTCACCCATGTATCATGCACCTTGTAACCAGCGTCGGATGTAAGTGGGTGGCATCGAGTATTACATTATGCAGGTATCCGATATAGGGATATTCACGTTACGCGGTGGGCCCAGGAGGTGGGGATGCTGCTAAGTGCCAAGGAATAATGTGCTCAAAGAAGCTCAACCAAGCCCGACCCCAAATTTATACTCCGGGCTTGCATCCGAAGCTAGGGCAGAATCTGATCTGCAAATGTCCCGGTCGAGATCTGGCACGGACCTTTGTTGTTCTAGGTCATCAGCTGGGGGGCCCGAGATACGTCTCCGATCACCCGCAAAACCATCTGTACTGCGACATCGGACAGGTGGCTGGAGTGAAGTCCGTATGGCAACGTTGATGCTTGAACACAGTCCCATCAGGGATACTACAGATGGATCAAATGCGCTGTGGTATTTGGAACCCTAGGTTGAGGTTATGAAGTACCGGACACCACAAATGCAATGCTGCACGTAGAGTGCTATTAAAGTCAGGACTACGAGACACATGGAAACCCCATTTTAGGTCCCGTTGGGGTGCGTGACAGGCCGTGTGTATTTGCAAGTGAATGATTGTTCACCAGGAGAGGTTGCAAAGTCCTGGATGAAGTGTGTTCATGCTGATCAACTAATAAATCTGCGTCAGGCCCTATTACGCCTTGGTAGCCACAGTAACTAATAGATCGAGCTCCATCGTGAGTCCCTCTTTCGTCGTAAGCTTGTCCCATTCCGCTATCATCTCCTCCCGCGCCTGTGGCCGCATATCAACGGGGATGCCGCCGTACGTCTTCCCCGAGGAGCTCGACGACAGCCAGTCGACCATCTCCGCCCCGCCCTTGGTGGACTTGAAAATCTTATTGGTGGTGAAACTCCGGCTCGCGAACCCTGCCGCGTCGAGTAAAGCACCCATCTCCTGCTGCTTGAGGAACTTGGGCTCCCCGGCGATGTTATGGTCGTAGTCCCGGTAGGGCGCGCGGGACAGCACATCGGTCTTGATGGACTCATGCGCTGCGACGAAGTCACCGGACTGGCCCGAGACGCCCAATCGGCCCCCGGATTTCAGGACGCGGCTGAATTCCCGGATTGCCTCGGGCTGGTCCGCCACCCAGTGCAGCGTAGAGTTGCAGTACAGCACGTCGAAGCTGGCCGTGGGGAACTGAGAAAGGTCTTCAGCGTAGCCGACGTGAAAGCTAAGGTTGTTTTTTCGGGGATTACTGCTGCCCGTGATGAACGTTTGATGCGCCAGGGCAATGCGCTCCTTGCTGGGGTCGATGCCGACGACCTCCCCGCGCTCACCGACGAGATCGGCCAGATACGCAGTGAGATTGCCAGGTCCGCACCCGACGTCTAAAACGCGCATGCCGGGTTCCAGCCCGAGTCGTTTAACGAGGAACAATCCTGCGTCATATTGGGTGTTGTTGACGACAGTGTAAGTCTGGGCGAGTTCTTTGGTATCGTCCATGGCTGTGGTTTGAAAAGAGGAGTTGCTTGAATGGTGACCACGGATGATTCTCTTTGGACAGTGTGACACCAAAGAAACTCGCCTTTGCCGGTATGCCAGTGTTAAATGCCGAAGAGTGTTGCTGGTCCAAGAGCCTTCGTCGTGGTCTGGTCTTTCCGAGTTCCTGTCCCGGCCAATGTCGGAAACCTTGCCACGGGGCATTTTACAGTGGGCTACGTTTCCAAACCAAGACCGGATGGCGCGGGCCCCGTTAGTTGAATAGGGTGAGCGGCCGGAGCGTGCATGGGGGGATCGATCATTATCTGCATAAGTAATAGTCTCTGTGATGCGAGCTTTTGAGCACGTTTCCGGGGTTCAGTGAATCTTCCTATTGGTTACCGCTACCGGACCATCCAGACTGGGCATACATACCAACGGCCCCGCAAATACCCAGGGGGCTGGTCAGGGGTACGCTATACTGTATACTGCCGGTAAGTCTCGTATCGCCGTTTGGCAATCTGCAGGTGCAACGTAACTGTAGTATCATGACTTGAGACGAAAGTCAGTAACATAAGGTTTTACTTACTCCTGAGCGGCTCTCATTCCGCACCACATATCGAGGAAACAGGCAAGTGACGCGCATCTTCCTAGTCTTCCCAATTACAGAGCACAATTTCCGGTTGCATCTTTGTCTACCGTCTTCTGGGACTCTTCTGTGTCGATTTTGTACTCGCACGGAAACACCAAAAAGCTTCAAGAAACATGCTTGTATTTGACTCTACGGCGGCAATGATGGAGCAGGTCCCATGGCTGTTGACTATCGCAGTACTGGTAGCTACTCCCTACTTCTGAATGTTTTTTTTTTGGCCACGTACTGATTGTTCCCAGGGTGTGCTTGGGCTCATCACCCAGTTTCTCTTGAGAAGGAGATTTCACCCTCTGCGCTCAATACCCGGGCCTTGGCTCAACAGTATATCAGAAATACCTGCTGCTCTGGCCTTAGTAAAGGGAGACCAACATATCTACTACCAGTCCTTACATGAAAAACATGGCCCTGTCGTTAGGGTATCTCCCAACGAGCTGAGTTTCCTCAGCACCAAGGCCCGGGAAGAGATCTATGGCCTCCGCGTAGGTTTTTCCTACCATAAATAGACCGTCGGAGCATTTTTAATAGTTTGACAGAAAGGTGGCTTGAACATGGAAAAAAGCCCCATCTTTCTGGGAGCTGTCGGCAAGGTAGACGGGCAGACGGGAGTGAGCCTTGCTTTGAACGCCGACCACGCTCGTCAGCGTCGAGCACTGGGGTATTTGTTCACCAATAGCGCCCTGCTGCGATTCGAGCCCTTGATGAAGCTGCAAGTCAACAAATTTATCGCAGTCATGAAGGAAAAGACCTCGCAAGGGGAACCCGTAGACGTTTCCAGCTGGTGTGAGTATTTGTCCCAATTATTCGAAGCGGTGGATAGAAAAAGATTTCTGACTAAGATACAAGACACATATGTGGCTTTTGACATCATGGGAGATCTCTGCTTCGCGGAGCCCTTTGGGTGTCTGGATCAGGGCACAAACACGGAGTGGTCCACCTCGGTCATCAACGTCTTCGTGGCAGCCACGTGGACGCAGGGAATACGCCGGCTCTCCGGAACGGGGACTTGGCTCGAAAGCTTGATGACGCGCGTGCTTGTGCCAGCCAAGGCGTCCGAATGGAGGAATATTCATCTCGAAAACTCCCGCGAGAGGACGCTACGACGGCTCGCCAACTCGGACCAAGACCACGCCGACTTCATATACCACATCCTCAACAGCGAGTCCAAGAGCTCTCTGAGTCACAACGAAATCATACTGAACGTGGCCCTATTCATCAGTGCTGGTACCGACACAACGGCTACTGCTCTTACCGGTTGGACCTACTTCGTGTCGACCCACCCCAAGGTGTACCAACGTCTGGTGGAAGAAGTCAGGGGTAGTTTGGCCACCGAGGACGCCATCCGATGGGAAAAGGTACGGAACTTACGATATCTTGAGGCTACCATACACGAAGCTTTGAGACTATTCCCACCCTCACCCGCAAGTCAGCAGCGCGTAGTGCCGCAAGGCGGCGCAACCATCGACGGTCACTACGTACCCGCGGGCACGACAGTGGCCGTCCCCCCTTGGGTTTCGACCCACTCCGCCGTGCATTTTCACGATCCAAATGAGTTCAGGCCGGAACGATGGCTCGGCGAAGACGGGAAATACTCAAAAGACCACCTCAATGCGTCGCTTCCGTTCGGCACGGGCCCTCGCGTCTGCATTGGGAGGAATCTGGCCTACATGGAGATGCTATTGATTACCGCAAATTTGCTATGGAACTTCGACATCGCGCTGGACAAGGAGAAATACGCAAGGGAAAACTCAGTCTGGGGCTTAGATGGCAACATGAAGCGAATGAAAGTCTTTCACTCAATGATGAAGCCCGACCTGTGGGTCAAGTTGAGCAAAGCTCGACGGTAAATGTATTAGGTAATAAAACTATGCGCAACGGAGATTAATAGGAGCCCCTGGGGATGCGAATAGTCCCATCAAAGTGCTCGTCGAACAGGGTCCTTGGACTCAGGTTTACTGGGTCGAGGGTCCAGTTGTCCATACTGGCGCGCGAATACTCTATGGCAATGGTCTTCTCCCTCATGACTTCGAGGGTCTTCTTCGTCTGTGATGATAATGGTCGAGCCCCAATGCCATTGCTCGAGGCCAGCGTCCCTCGCAGCGAACTATCGTTGAGGCTGCTGCTGCTTCCGCCACTGCCTCCCTTACTGTGGAAGGTGCTGCCATGGGAGCTTGCCGTGTGGCCGTATCGTGCTGTTCCAGCACGTGACACGTCGCGTATCAGCACTCGTAAGACAGGAATGCAGGCGGCGACGATGGTAACGGCAATCTCGGCGGTGCCGTATACGATCACGGAGGCTATGTCATCTACGTAACCACAAGAGTCAGCTTCGGTGCCAGGAGTTGGTTCAGAAACGAGAAATGTCGACTCACAGGTTGGGTCGGCGCTACTAAGGTTGATGAGGGTGCTGGCCTTGATGAATGAAGAGGTACCGGCACTGAAACAAATAATGTTAGTTTGTCTCTTTTCATTCCAGACAACCCAGATCTTGGCGGGCTGACTTACAACGCCATGAAGCCCAAAGCGATTGCCACACCAAGCTTTTCTCGTTTGTTCATTTGTAGCCCCAATATCACAGACAAGGGCAGTATGGCAAGGACGACGTCCATTACCCCAGACCAGATCGAAGCTGCGATGGCAAAGTTGGCAACGATGTAGGGAGGCCAGCAGGTACCGGGGACTTTGAAGTCCCAATGCTTTTGGATGGGGTTGCATTGAACCAATGTGAGAACCTAAGTTCTAATGTAAGAAAATTCCTGATCCGACCCAAAGAAAGGGGGTTAGGAGGGAGGAAAGGCTAGATAGCTATACTTACCATAATACCGCTCATGAGCACGGTGATGGACAATATGATGAACGTGGTGATGATTCTTTGCCATCTGAACGCTAAGAGGCGGTGTAAAGATACACCGGCTGATGCTTTAGAAAATGCAACAGCAAGTACCGACGGAGCGGTAGTGATATCTGACAACATAAGTAATTCTTCGGAGCGCTCCGGATGTATATTCCAAATATGCTCTCCTGAGCCCAGTCCAACGTTGTATGTTGACATGGCCGTTTGAGTTAGCAATAGGATCTGGTGTGAGTCAGCAACTCATGTGTTTCTTCGTGGCAGTAATGGAAAATTGCTTGCCGTGTATGGCCCTCAAGTCCCAAGGTCGGACGCCAGGTTATAGATTGTTGACCTACCCAAGCAATACATATGAGGCCGTCATCCATAAGGAACGTGTGGCCTCTGAATATACGACAGTAGAATCTCAAAAGAACGAAAACGCTTCCAACTGCCGTCAGGGCCCATGTTGAAGTAATTATCCAGGGCCCATTGGAGTTCTGGGGTAAAGGCGTAGTCATGTCGGAGTCGATGGGCGCCATGATGAAATCATCGGGGCTGATGTGATGTGTCAGTAGAAAATGATTGGGAGGTGTCTAACATAATACATGCCGGACGGCCAAGGGTCGAGACGGGGTTTGTGCTGAGATATAAGGATGCGTCAGGTGCATGAGACGATTTCAAATAGAGTTGGGTATGCTCTGTGCTTTATGGTCAGGCGAACTCGTTTATCAGACGGGAATGAGTCGAGTCGAAACACGGGTACATGGAGGCCTTTTGAACTCTGTCACGTGGTTTCAGACAAGGCATTATCGTAGCGTGTCTTGAACAAAGGTCGACAGGTGAGGTGCCGTTAACTTGTCAGCTGCAGGGCAACCTTTTGATTACCGGCCCTTTCATTGTCGCCGTCTGATCGGTTCAAAGATTGCTACGAAATGACAGGACGCCGGGCATCCGTCTTGGGTAAAAATGGCGTGCCTCTCCATCATCAGATGCTTTCTATTGAACTTCTACGTTACAGATTCGTCGGCATATAAAGTCGACGCACGGCATTAGCTAGGATACCCCTATCCATTTCCATATGCTGCGAGAACGAAACACCAGAGCGCGGCCAGTAATTGGACAGATTGACATTCGCGGGGTCTAGGCCTGAGGCTACTGTCTCTGATAGCTTACTCTAGTATCACCGTGATTCAGTGCCGATCATGCGTCGGTGCAAGTTGTACGAGCTTAAGACATGATGATTACTATTACTATTGCCGCTGTCGCCATCATAGTCGTATGCAATCCATTAGTTAGCTGTGGCGTGACGTGTGGCTGGGGTAGTGGCTGGTATTGTATACTGGAAACAAGACCCCTATTTGAGGCCCCGCCTGATTCTATTTCTGGAAGCACATCAACAGGGCAGGGGAGACCTGTATAAATGCGTCATGGGTGCGGTATCCCATTCGCATCTACTTCAAAAGTATTGCCAATTTCATGTTACTAGAGAAAGCTTGTACGAATTGCCGTGAGGACCAATACTTGCATGTATTTCGATTGTCGGTGCCCTTGCGCTCCGAAAAGACCTAGTCTCGTTGCTCTGATCCACTCGGGGAAGGGACTTGCAAATCATGCCTGAGAACCCCAGCTCCGCGGCTCCGTTGCTTGGGAATGAAGGCTGGGCCTAGACCACAGCCAGCCCAGTCAAATCCCTGTCCGATCTCCTGGACAGCCCAACAGAATGGCGAGCCAGTGCCCCGTGAATGGCCATGTATATAAACTTGACAAGTTCGCTGATCGGTGCCAGGTTCATCTGTTCAGCAACCCAGTTTGCCTACAGGAAAATGGATCCAGGACGGACGGAATCTGCGTCCGGTTTGAAACCCGAGGCTGAGGAAGAACACAGCCGGTTCTTCGCCTATTTTGTAAGTTGTGGCTTCCAAAACTCGGTTTTTATTCTGTTCACGTACTAAACTCGCCTTGGTTCTCTTGATTTAGACAGGACCGAGAGACTTAGAACACCATTCAAAATGGCCTTATTTCTTCCGCATGTATGGCAGTGTCATACCTTTGATGATCCTTCCCCTCTTGCTTGTGGGAACTTGGGCCACTGCCATTACTGCCATATGCAGATACGTTCGAGACAGTACGTTGCGGCTATCTTTGCTCGCACTCATGGTTGACTCACATCCTCCTAGTCTCTATCAACCCTGTCCTGCTGACCGTTTTGGGTTTTGTCGTCGGTCTGTCCTTGTCCTTCCGGAGCTCTACCGCGTACGAAAGGTATAATGAAGGACGGAAGCTTTGGTGTCAGCTCGCCTCGACCACATCGAGCCTGGCGCGTCTCGTCTGGATCCATGCTGAAGAGCGCGAGGGGCACGAGCAGGAGGACTTGCTGGGCAAAGTAGCATTCTGCAACATGCTGGTGGCCTTTTCGGTGGCCTTGAAGCACCAGCTGAGGTTCGAACCCTTCACGTGCTACGACGACGTACACCCCTTGCTCCGGCACCTGCCGCTCACGGCCCACGAAGCCCCGGTGCGTGAGCCGGAAATACCGTCGTCGTGGGCCGTCATGGGCTGGGTGCTTGGGCTATCCATGGCGGAGCCGAACCCACGCGAGTTTGTCAAGTCGCCGCCACGGCCGCTGGGCAACGTGCCGCTGGAGCTGCTGGCGCACTGCTCGGCGTACATCAAGCGCGTCATCGATAACAACACGTTTGTGCGGGTGCCCTGCCAGACGTCGGCCCTCAACACCATCGCGCTGCTGCACGACATCCACAACAACACCAACCGCATCGTCAACACGCCGCTGCCGCTCGCTTACACTATCGCCATCTCGCAGATCACCTGGGGTTATATTTTGCTGTTGCCCTTCCAGCTCTTCAGCCTGCTCGGCTGGGCCACCATACCCGCCAGCATCTTCGCCGCCTACATCATCCTGGGCATCGCCCTCATCGGCCAGGAGATCGAGAACCCCTTCGACGACGGTGTCAACGACCTGCCCCTTGACACCTTCTGTGACGAGATCCGCCGCGACGTGTACCTAATCACGAGCCGGCCGGCCTCGGACGCCGATACATTTCTCCACAGGGACGACCACGCTGTCTTGTGGCCCTCCCATGGGGGTGGCTACCATGACGTCAAGAATGAATCATTGGAGTCGATTCGTGAACTGTTGGCGCGGAGAGTCGTTTCGTAAAAAGATTCAAAATTATACATATATATACCTCTTCACCCCACCAACACATGAGTACTTGTGTATTGCCCCTTTCCCGAGGCTGCAACAATGTAGTGTCTCACTATTTCTGTCCGTCCAAGACCTCCAACGAATACTCGGTGGTAGTGAATAACCTAGTTAGACCAGGGGGGTGTTGAGAGTGTTAAAGTAATCCTGGGATATTAGGCCTAGACATATCTCTCGACGCTACGGATGCGGTCGTTGTCGCTGACCTTTTCCGTCCCAGGCAACGAGCCAGTCAGAAGCCGGGTCCGTCCACGGGGCCACGGCATGCATAGGGTTCGTCTCGTACTCAACACGAAACTCTCGGCTCGTATGAATACCCATACGCTCTTGCCCGCCGTTGCCATCGCCGCCCCCTCCGGAGTAGTGCCGCGGGTAGATGAACGCGCGCGGGGCATGCTGTGGGCGTGGGTCCTCACTCGGAAGCTCCGTGGTCCAGCGAGCGCTATCGCGGCTGCTGCCGGTCCTGGTCCGCTGCAGCGTTGATTCTACCGCCTTGCGCACGAGACCAAAACCGCGGTTCCGTGAGGCATCAGACCGTTCGCCCGAACTATTGATCGTTGTTGCGTATGTCAGGTTGCCAAGCGCCGAGCTATTGAACAAGTCCTGGCGACCTCCCTGTCCGACCTCCCGCAGCCGCTGCCTGGCCACCTTGACAATGAGCTTGGTCATGGATATCTCGATGTTAAGCTTCATTATGTATGCGAGAGGAAGGAACTGTATGTAGCTAGGTACACGCGGCGCGCAGGCAATATTAATTTTAGTCCGTCTAGGTAGTATACAAGGTAACTCACACGACCATGGTTTTTGAATTGATCAAACAAATAATGAGTAAATCCATACTCAGCGATAGGCCGATAATGAAGATATTGAACCGCACAAGGGGTTTGTATGTGGCGAACCCGCTAGCGACAAGCTGCCGCTCGCGCTGGACGAGCACAATGAAGTAGATGTTAAGCGCCGCGTCTGTAAGAAAGTACAGGCATTTCTCGCAGCGATCCCACCAGGTGCTAATCCATATGTAGTGCTCCGAGATTTGGAGATTCGCGGGGATCCAAATGGCATATGCCACGATTTGTACGAGTGTTATAAACACTGCCACGGATATTGTGAGCTGCAATGCCCGCTGGGTGTGCATGAGTATAGAGCACCGGCTAACAATAATCTGAAGCAAAAATTGAACCTGCAGGGCCCATAGAGTGACTGAAAATGCATAAGTCGTTAGTTAGGGTAGAGGATTCAATGTGGAAGAAGTTGTAGTCTCACGTACAGATGCAGAAATAAAAGGCAATACTTCGTTCGAAATTCATGTCAGCTACTTCACGGACTACGACCGGTAAAGTCCCAGGAGACGGTGGGAGTACTAACGAGGGTACAACTATACTTTCCAGGTAAAGGAAATATAGGATAGCCGAGCCCACGCATGTCAGTATTCCGCCCCATACCATCCATACATAAGGACTTCGAACCACACCATGCTCCTTGTAAACGTGCCAAGTATGTCGTATTGCGGCCCGTGATGTGGCCCACACGAAGCCGAGCGTGAAACCCAGTACCACGGATGCAAGGACATATTGATTCGTCGTGATCCGCTTGGAAGGATCGTGAAGCGCTGCGAAGCTCATGTTCGATTCGGAAAAGGGTTGTCACTTCGCAGTTGCACCACAAAGTTCATCAAGTATGCCAACCCCAGAACCCAACAACTGTCAGTATATATTTATAACAGTTAGCTCTTGTCATCGAATAGCTGCAAGCACTTACCTTCACCAAAAGACCCTCGTCGTTCTGCTCACGAATCCTAGTGCTGGTCCGCCCCATTAGTGGCCCCTAATACCCACGCGCTTCCGTATGAATATCCTAATATTTACTAAAGTTTGCTGCGGGATGGGGCTTGCCCCGTAGGGCAGAACTCCTTACCAATGGCGAGTCAGCTTCGACTTTGCAACCCCATGGGGATTCATGAATCGCGGTACACTTGCCGGGATGAATTATGTTTCACAGGGCTGGGATGTGTTTTGTTACACAAGGAGCCTGTCTCAGCTATCGCACCAGGGTACTATCGTTCATAGTTGCAGACTGGCCGAGCTAGGATAGTGTCTGATAACCAGAAAGCCAATTGGCCTCCGGGGCGGCCTAAGACTTGGAGACATTCACGAACAATGACGTTGAACCGTCACAATCCACACGGAGCAGGTCTATCTCTGCATCAGGTTTGAACAGAAGGATCACCCTGGCAATGGTTATTTTTCGTTCATGGCCAGCGCGGCGCAACCATTTTCACCGCGAAACAGTGCCACGTGCCTTCTGCAGCCAGTCAGGCCTTACGTGGACGGCGGCAGAATGGCAGCAGCTGGCCACCCGACGCGCAAACACCTATCTACTATCTACGCATTGCAGATCCGGGCTCAAACGCTTATCTACCAGCCCTTCAAATTTAGGAGTTGAACTGCAGCAGGCCAGTTCTGGCACGTAGTGACTATACAAGTCACGCCTTCGAGAGCCCACACAGTCGGCCTCTGTCCGACCTTCACCCTCCCGCCTTGGGTGCTGAATCAGAGGTTGCAAGGCGGCTGAGCATCCGCCTTCTTACTAATGCTCTGATTCAAACCCCGTTGGGTTAAAAAGGCCCACCAGAACGGTATGGCATTTGCCAATGCGCAATTTCGCTCCAATTGATGTAATACGGCTGCCGGCTTTTAGAAGGGTTTGCACCAACCAATTATGAGCTAGTTCTCACTGGGCTCTCACTGGTCAACAACAGACTGTCTGTGATCCCCCAGGTGAAAGTACATGCTCCTGAGTAGGAACACAAATCACGGGCCCCCGCGAGGTTGCAACCAAGCCTTGGCTCAGTGAAGCTTAGAGGCATCCGCCTGGTCGGTGAATAGCTATTGGTCAGGTCCGCGCATCTCGATATCACCGGCAGCGAGTCAACCCATGAGGCCCTCGTGGTGGTTTGGCCAGGATGTTACATCAGCAAATCAACTATATCGACCGTGGTCATGATAATGAGTAGTGAATCTTCTAGCGAGAGGTGCCCATGAAGGAGGCCCCCCACCCGATATCAGGCCTGGGCTCTAAGCTATGATAGCCACGAGGTCATTCAATCTGGCTGAGGACCTCCTTCGGGTCCGAGTGTCGCTGGTATACGGCCCCGGCTCTCCACCAATTGACCAAGCTCTCCCCACGCCGCTCGCAACCCTGGGTGCTAGCCATATGCTTATAAGCATATGCGACCACTTCATGTATAGGCCTGGCGATTCATGTGAAGGATATGATGGACACAAAAAGCGGAACGCTTGCTACGAAAGTGCCGGTAGTCACTGGCCCAGGCGATTCGCGTGAGCGTTGGTTCACATCTTCTTTGAAAACCGGAGAGAAGGGCTGGCCGTGTGATGGAATGTACTCCCTATTAGAGCAGTTCCCGCCATAGCTCATGCCCTCATATTTTTCAAGCGATACAGCATATTTTTCAAGCGATACAGCATATTACGAGTAACGTTACGTTATGGTCTCAATCGACAGGAGTATGCCAGTGACTCGCGCATCATCGGCCAGCCAGATGTCTCGCTTGCAGATAATGCGGCAGAACAAGACAGACGACAAGAGAGCGACAGCAATTACGAAGGGAGCCCATGGGGCTCCCTCTCGCGACACCTTTTCTATTCACGGCCATGCGCGGACGGGGAGCTCTGCTCTCGTTTCCGAGGGAAACAAAGCATCCCTTCTGCTAACTAGAACGAACAGGCTGTGCATCTTGATAGCACACCCATGGCGTCGATGGTACCCTTGACGGGGTTACCAACCTTGTCTGTAGCGTCGTTGAGACCTGTGGCACTGCCGACAGCCTTGCCGACACCCCCCAGGGTGCCATCGAGGCCACCGCCTTCTCGTCCATTAGTCTGCTTCTGGGCAAGCTTGGTGCTCTCGTCGGTGCCTCCTTGGAGCGGGTTGGGCTGTTCACGCGCGAGGGCGGGAGCGCTGCAGGAGCAGTTCAGGGCTGGGGAGCAATGCCAATCAAGAACCGGATCCTAGCCCGGTCGACCTCATTCTGCTACTCTGGCTATCGAATAGAGGGCCGTATGACGCAGAATACCTGATTCAGAATCCACGCCGGAACACGGTAGTACGTCCCACACATAGAGTCCGGAAGTGACGGCAGCTGCAGATAAGCCGCTTACCCAAGAGCAGCCCCCAAGATCCATATTGTCGACACATTCGGTACAGGTTCACTTCGGCCCTCCGCCACATCTGCTCTGAGTCGGATGCTGCCGACTCGGCCCTCCTACGCATGGCTATACTTGACAAGTCGTGCTACGTCCAGACCTTCGCCTCTGTCCATAAGTGGAAGTAATGGGTCAGTACTTCCCAACTGGAAATCCCAATTCCGTGCCCGTCAGCCCAGTACGATTGGTAGGCTGGGCTGTCATCCAAGGTTCTGCTTCATTACAGCACCGCACTTGGCCACATACATACCACTTATAGGGACAAGGCTCTCTCAGTGAGTATTCATTCCTTTACCCTTTGTCCGCCCTGCTCTCCACCACCTGGAACTTCTATTGATCCATCACTTCCATATACAGCAGCACACTCTCTTCGCAGCGATGCGGCGCCCAAGACCTATAGGACAAGGTGGATGAGCTACTGGAAATGTTCAACGCCGTCCAGTCCGAGCTGGCCCACCACAACGAAAAGTAAGTCTATTCCCGCCCTCGTACGGCAGAGCTCCCCTACTCACGCACGCCCACGTTTCACCATATTCAGGACTTTGTAGGCCTCTACCGCCGGTGCTCCGTTTCTCTGCCCCTGCTAATGCGCTGGCCTCTTGTAACCTTGTCGACTCTTTTGTCTATGAATCATATAGTGCTGCTCAGTTGTCGGGTGGAGAATCGTCGGTGAGTGCGTCTATCGTACGATGATGCGTGCTTGGTCGTGACAATGTCTATCACGCTGGTCTCGTGGGGACTGGGTAGTTTCGTTCAGCCTTTAGAAGTCATTCTGCGCCGGTGTGCATCGGGGCTTGTTGGTCATTCGAAAGAGCGAATAACAACCATGGTCGCTATGCTGTTGTCTCTCTTGCAATACTGAAGTGCCTGGTACTCTTGGTAGCAACTGTCGTTATGTTGCCCTACTCAAGTCGGTTGTGCCCGCATCTGTGGTGCTCGCTGTCATGCAGTGTCGGATTTCGACTGATATTGTCGGCCGTCGGTCGTCGGTGTACTCTATGCGGCGCTTTGCCAGCGTAATACGAAGAATTGTGTGTTTTTATACCTACTAAATTATATTGTTATGTCGGATAAGAAATTGGCCATGCCATTTGTTGCTTTTACGAGCTCTGACTGCAATTAAACAGGTAGCCCGGCCCTATGTAGCACAGTCGACTTTTCCTATGGCTGAGACCAGCCACCCTCTCCTCCCGCTTCTTCCACCGTCCAATATTCAAGCTCATGTGGCACTTGAGTCGAATTAGCTTCTATGTAATAGTCACAACTGCAACAATCCTTTAACCCAATAGTAAACTCTCATTTTCGATATTCTACCAACAATTTTTCGGCCGGTTGTACTGTTTCTCCTATTCTATATAGTACGTCTCCGTTCGAAACCTCTAAGTGCTATAGTATGGTTATGCACACCTCTGCCGTTTGCCCTCTCTATCCAAGGCCTGGATCGCTTCTCGTTCCCCTGAATTCCCTCGCGACTTTCCATAATAGTGGACTCTGCCAAAGTCATCAACGGACCGATGTGATGAACAACGGGAATCGACTGCCTGCAGGCATCGTAAAGCATGCACAGGCTGGACAAGTATCGTCGAATGGTGACGATTCAGCCATTGCCGCCGTCGTCTGTTTTCCACGGGTGATTATGAGCTCTTGTTGTGTTTGTAGCACCTGGGACTTGATGCACGCAGCGACTCATACCAGCTTTAAGCTAACACATGGGTCCCCGGGGCTTGTCTACCACGGCTAAAACCCTGGAAAGAAATGCAAGAAAGTCTGCAGCCTTACCCCACTCAGCTGCAGCGCAGCGCTCAACGCTACGGGTATGGCTGGCAGTCAGAGTACGTTACGGGGTCGATCGCCAGTTCAATATGAGACCAGACAAGCCATCGCCTTTGGCCACCCTTTGGGATGTGGACCGATGACATCTCACGAGCCATTGATATGAATTCTCCAGCACTTCTGGTACAACATCACCTGGGGCACCCCGGCGGGTTTGCTCCAACGCTTCTGGCAATTCTTCTTGCTGCTCTGCCAGGTCTACCAGGTCCTACCAGGCACTACCAGGCACTACCAGGGTCCCTCCCTCCAGAAAAGGCCGTTTGTCTCACTCACCAGGACTCACCATCACGCTGTCTTGCCGTATTCTTCAGGGGCTGCTAGACGGACCCTTCATCCCCTCGATAGTTTCACCGAGTTCAATCAGCTCCCATAGGTGGTGATTGCTCTCTCTTTTTAAACGAATCCAACAGGAAGAGACTAACACTGGAACTACTTCGATATATCCTCCATGTCTGTTGCATCTGGATTTAAAGCGTCGCCTGCGTATTTTAGCGATTTTCCTATGAAATGAAAGTGCGGATCGGGCTATATGGATCGTAAGATGTCTGCTTTAAGTTGAGGCTCCTCGGATGACTAATTCATCGGACGAAGACTAGTAAGTAGTCACTTGTTGCTAAGGGCAAGAAAGCAAACGGACGAAGTAGGTTAAGATGGTGCGAAAAGGAGCGGGGCATGGAACTGAGTCATGAGGGTAAGAGGCTAAGGTTAGGGGGTCAATCGGTGGGTGGAGTGCCCCGGACCCCGGGTTTTTAGGGCACTTGGGCCAAATGTACAGCCCCTAAGGCTATGTAACTAACACCTGACACCTAGGTTACCTGCTCACAGACAGGCGTCCATTAGGGTCACAGTACACACAGCTGCCTACATGTAGTTCGATTGGATGGGATGCCAATACAACATCTTATATAGTATCATTTCCTCGCCTGTTTCTCTGAGGTATCCTCTAGTTTACTAGATCTGATGATGATCTGGATCTCATCATGCATATCCGAGATGTCGTGTTCCTGGTGCGATGGATCTCGACTCGGGTGTCTCGAACTTGCATAGAGTCTGGCTAAGGAATCCAGGGAATCCACTGCCGTGCACGAGACACTCAACAAAGTCGCGTTTCGTTTTCCATGACTGCGCTTTCTTCCTCCACGGTTCATTTCCTTACTTTGTTATCAAACCACTGGGATCCCTTCATTTGCTCTTGAATTGAACTTGAGAAGTCTAGAACCAAAATGCGAGACTACGATGCGCTGCTAGGAGATGATATCGATGACGCCACCGTTCCATCCGAAACGACTTTGGCGGTCGACACAGCGATTGATCATCTTCAAAGGACCCGAAACCCTATCCAACAGCATGTCGTCCACGCCTTTGTTAAACAACACGGTCTTATGGAGCATCTTGATCTGTTCGTGAAAGCCAGCATCTTGTCACAGGGTGCTGTGCCTGCAGATCAGATCCCCAATGTCACCGCTGCGGAGCTCGAAGCCCTCGAGCACGAAACCGAGCGGAAATGGAGACAGCCCAATACCCTTTACTTTACCATACTAGTCTGTTCCATCGGCGCAATTGAACAAGGCTGGGCTCAAGCTTCCATGAACGGTGCGAACCTCTACTTTCCAAATGAGTTCGGCATCGGATCATCCGACTTCCAAGACACCTTGCTCGTGGGTCTCATCAATAGTGCCATCTATCTAAGTACTGCGTTGGTGTAAGGGACTTTAGCCACGCCAATGAATTTGCCTGAAAGAGTTGCTGACCGATTGTTGGCATAGTGGTGCATGGCTTTCCGAGCCGCTGAATCGCCGGTTTGGCCGCCGCGGTGCTGTCTTTGCCGGTGCCTTGTTATGCCTTATCTCTAACATTGCGTCAGCGCTGAGTCGAAGCTGGCCGCAGCTCTTGCTCTTCCGCGTCGTGGTCGGCATTGGTCTGGGGATCGGGGCCAGTACCGTCTCCGTTTTCGCCGCTGAGTGTGCGCCTCCACCCATCCGGGGCGGGCTCGCCGTCTCATGGCAGATGTGGGTCGCATTTGGCGTCTTTGCCGGCTTTATGGCCAATGTGGCTTTCTTCAATGTTGGCAAAATCCTCCACCGTCTCCGTCGTTTTGATCAATGCTAACCTCCCTTGCCTAGTTCGGCGAGTTGACATGGAGACTGCAGCTCGTGGCACCTGCGCTGCCAGTCATTCCTCTGGCGACTTTGGTCTTTTAATGCCCGGAATCCGCAGCCTGGCTGATGAAGAAGATGCGGTATGCCGCGGCATTTGAGTCGCTTTGTCGGCTTCGCAATACGGAGCTTCAGGCTGCGAGGGAGGTGTATGCATCTTATCTTCTGGTGGAAACAGGTGGTCATGGTCCCAAATCGAAGTCATCATTTGGCAAACAGTTTATGGAGCTCTACTCCGTCCCCCGTATCCGGCGGGCTACACTAGCATCCTTCTCCGTCATGATCTCCCAACAGCTTTGCGGTATTAACATCATCTCGTTTTACTCATCTTCCATTTTCTTGGATGCCGGCTTCTCGAGATACGGAGCTCTCCTGGCTTCCGTTCTCTTTGGGCTCGTCAACTTCCTTGGGGCTTTCCCAGCCATCTGGACAATGGATACGCTTGGTAGAAGGTCACTGCTGCTTTTGACGCTACCACTCATGGCCCTCACCATGTTCTGCGCCGGACTGACTCTCAGCATACCCGCGGATAACCCCATGCGCTTTGGTCTTTTAGCCATTCTTATCTATGTCTTCTGCGCTCTGTATTCGCCCGGAATGGGACCGGTTCCGAACTCGTACTCGGCCGAGGTGTTCCCACTTTCACACCGAGAGCTTGGCATGGCTTTAGCAGTGGCCACCACCAACTTCTGGGCGGCAGTCCTATCTCTGACTTTTCCCCGACTCGAAACTGCTTTGGGGACACAAGGCGCTTTCATCCTCTACGCATTCCTCAATCTTGTGGCGTTCGTCTTGGTCTTCCTGTTCGTTCCCGAAATGCGGCAAAAGGGCCTGGACGAATTAGACGATGTTTTCTCCGTCCGGACACGGACTTTTGCGCGATACCAGGTAGGCGAGTACCTGCCTTGGTGGTTACATCGCTACGTCATGCGACAAGACATTGAAGAACCGAAACCCTTGCACTGCGAAGTGGAATACAGAAGTGTGCTGCAGGGTGATGGAGAAGAACCTTGAATTAGCAGCAGAGGCTATGGCATCCTTGACCTGTATCGCCCGCGAATGTTTCCATGGTCCCGAGGAATTCTATCACCAATACTCGCCTGCTCGTTGAGCGTGTTCGGACCAGGCCCGTTACTAGCCTTTGGGGGATACACCATCCATCAACCGGGACCGCAACTCCGACACTAGTGTGATGTCCTAGATTGCCAGTATGGACAGCATATAACCTTTTATCTTAGCTACCCAGTTCAGCCTGCTACCGAAGGACGAGGGATTCCCCTACGCACATCTGAATGGGCAACTTCGTGACCAATCTAGGCTACGTAATTGGTTCCTGCATTGCGACGAGGCTATATTGCAAGTCGTAGTAACAACGCCGCAGGTGCACCTTATCCGACTCCCAGGATTTGGAAAAAGTAATGTGATCGAGTGGATACTGCCACCTCAGGATCCTGCTTTGTCGCTTGCGATTGGGCCGTTTGAAAAGCAAACAACCGAAAGCTGAACATAGTGATTCGCCGAGGCGTTACTTGGCACCCAGCTTCCCGGGTAGGGTGGAGATGTCAGGGACGATCGCAGGCTCGCTCAGTGGTACACGACAAGGTCGAGCTGGGGGCCAAGAGTGCCACCGTTGGCTGCACGTAATGAGTTTGCAATGCCCGGTTGTTTTATTATCCCTCCGACCTACTCACTCTGTTTTTTCCCCGCCAACTTTGCGTTTGGCTACCCCCTCTCACGTAGCTATCGTGTTGACGCACATATAAGAAACCATGAACTTCACTTTTGAGGCACCCAATGGTGCTACAAACCACGGTGACCACCGAATCATATGTCTACCACCGGAATGGTTCGACTATGCTGCCTTTTTCTTCGCAAACTACTTGGCACATGCAGCGACCCTTCACAACAACCCAGGCGCTTCTTTTACCGAGACTCTGATCGCTGCTCTAACCGCGCTCTTTATCCCTGGATTTGGTGTCTTAAACACACTCAAGCGCATTTTCACCCATTCGGGCACCATACGGAATGATGACTTGCGCCGCGCCGCCAGGTCAGGTGCACTTGCTATAATCCGGATATGGTAAGCACTCGCTCGCCCATCATTCGCTTTGCCCCTATTGGCGCTTACAATTTGTTTTAGTGAGGATGATTCTGCCAGCGCCATAATCCTTGACAAGCAGAATCTCAAGGAGCCCAGAATGGTGCCGAGAGGCCGCAAGCTCTACGGCACTTGTATCATACCAACGTCGATGACTTACCAGCTTATGGAACTGCCACCCCAGACACCATTAAGATCCTGCCACGGAGGCCCATCTCTAGGCCAGCGTCGCCATGATATACGCAATATCGGGGGGCACAAGGATGCTACCGGCGTGGACGATGGCCATGAGGTGCTGCTTGGTGAGCGCGCTGCCGTTGGGGGCGTAGACCAGGTCAAGCTCTCGTACACATACAACATCCCCAAGATGCTTGTTGGTGCCGTGCAGGCCGTCTGGGGCGTCGTGACGCTGTATCACTCGCGCGGCACGCAGATCGACAAATACGGCTTCGCCGCCTTCGGGCTGTCGGCCGCGCCGTACGCCATCATGTCCCTGGTGAACTTTGCCGTCGGCCTCCTCACGCCCGAGTATCAAACCATGTACCTCGTGCACACGCCGGATCTGGACCGGGCGCGCAAGGAAGGGGGCGTGTTCGACGGCGTCGTCGCCGCCGTCGACATGGACCGGCTCTACGACGTGCCCAAGCCCAACCCGTGGAAAAGGCGGCTCTACCGCCTGGCGGTGGTGTCGCTCGCGGCGACACCCATAGTCATCGTTGGCGTGCTGTCCCACGGTTTCCAGCCGAACGAGAGCACGGCGCAGCAGCAGGTCTGGATGATGTTGTGGCTTGTGATCGGATCCTTTTCCAGCGCGTGGGTGAGAGGCGTTTACGAAGTAGCCATGGGGCGCGACAAGCTGTGGAATAAGGGTCTGGTGCGATTCTTGCTCGCCTTCGTCTTTTATGTGCCAGCTATCGGCGGGATGGTCACCGTGGGCTTAGCTTTGAAAGAGTATGGGATCTGTACGAGGCTGGTCTGAGGTACAATACTGGCCCTTAAGTCTAGCCGACAAGGTCAGATGTCAGTACACTGCACAGGCTCTCGAGATACACATGCGTGAATTCATTTCTATGCGTTACCCCTTGTCCATTGTGCAATTCATATCAACGTACCTCTGGTAATTAAGCCCTCGGAGATTTTCTGCGAACGAGATACGGGATCGGCGTCAACACCGAACATTCCGGACAATTTGATAGAATATGTCCATCTACCGAGGGCTGGCCTGACCGACATCTCTCTTGGCCGTGAGCCAAGCCGGTGTTCTCTCCGTGGTGGTAGCCGGACAGAGCGGCGACAGCCGTTGGGGGTCTTGGCCGGGACTTGGCTTGACTTGGCAATGTGCAATAACCATGAGATTCCCCCTTGTCGCTGCGCAACGATCCACACCAACACACCTCCCCGCATTCCATAGCATAATGTGAACCCCATGGGGAAGACCCATGCGTGATATTGCATGGATGCGTTTGCGGGGATGCAGAGCTTGGCGACGCTGGGGGAGATCGCGTATATAGAAGGCCATATCAGTATCAGCTTCTTGTTCACCCAAGGGCCTCGTTGTCTCTCAACTACTTACGCTTAAGGCATCAGGCATCCAGAGGATCCAATATGGGTGGTGGCACATCTCTTTGGGCCTCGCCCGACTGGAAGAATGACCCCCGGGAGATCTTCAATGGCAAACTCCTGCTCCTCGGAATCACTGTCGCCTTCGCCGGTTGCTCGTATGGATTCGATCAGGGTAACATCGGGGGTGTCCTCACATTCAAGAGTTTCCGACATGCCATGGGCTTTGATGGATTGAGCGAGGCAGAAGTCAGCGCCAGAGGTAAGCCTTCCACCCCCCAAGCTCTCCCACCGAGTTGCACGCAAGCTCGATGCTGACCAGTATTCCAGAGGGCAATATAGCAGCCATGTGTTAGTTATGATAGTCCCGAGTCCGATCCTACCAGATGGCCGAAGCCAGAATAACCCCGACTGACACTGTCCATGCTCACACACAGTGGCTGCTGGAGGCACTGGTGGCGCTCTAGCCGCTGCCCCGCTCTCCGACTTCCTCGGCCGCAAGATGGCCGTCACCATCGCGGCCGGCCTCTTCCTGATCGGGTGCGCCATGCAAGAGGTGCCGAGTCTGGGCGTCTTCTACGCCGGGCGCTTCCTCGGAGGTCTAGCCATTGGCGCCACGTCCATGCTCGCGCCACAGTACCTCGCCGAGAACTCGCCCAAGTCGGTGCGGGGCAGCCTGACCACGTCCTACAATCTGATGATCGTCATCGCGCTGGCGCTGGCGTTTTGGACCAACTACGGCGTTTCCAAGTGGCCGCAGGATCCGAACAACTACTTGCAGTGGCAGCTGGCTCTGGGGATTCAGCTCATTCCGGGTGGCTTTCTGTTCATCTTGATATGGTGTGAGTCCTCCTCATTGGTTAACATGCTTGTTGGTATGCTTGCATCAAGGTCACTCCTAACACGGTGACAGTTGTGATTGAGACACCACGCGCCCTGATATCGAAGGGAAAGCGTGATCTAGGACTCAGGAATCTCTGCAAATTGCGAGGTCTACCCGAGGACCACCCCTACGTCAGAGGCGAATACATGGAGATCTGTGCACAAGCGGATGAAGAACAGGAGAAAGTCAAAGGTGAGTTTGGGATCTTGGGTCTCTGCCCTAATTTCAATTTCCACAAAAGCTGCTAACGACCATCATCACCCGGCCAGGTCAATCTTATTGGGTCATCACCAAGGAGATTCTCTTGGTCGCCAGCAACCGGCGCCGCCTCTTCCTAGCCGTCACGCTCTTCGTCTTCCACAAGCTCACGGGCACCGACAGCCTGAACTACTTCGCGCCCCAGATCTTCGCCATGGTCGGCGTGCCCAAGGGGTCCGGGTCGCTGCTGACCACGGGCGTCTACGGCATCGTCAAGGTCGTCACCACGCTCGCCTACGTGACCGTCATCGTGGACCGCATCGGGCGGCGGCTGCCGCTCCTCGTCGGCGCGCTCATCCAGGGCACCGCCATGCTGTATCTCGCCCTGTTCATCAAGTTCGCCAAGCCCGAGGAGGGAGGGGGCACTTCGGCTGGGGGGATCGTCGGGGTCGTCTGGTAAGCCTTGCTCCAGGGCATTCTGCACACACACACCAGTTCCCATCCCTTGCTGACAATCGTGTGTATGATTTAGGATCTACGCCTACGCTTTTGGTTGGTCGTTTGGCCACTGCGTGGCGCCATACGTGGTCGCTGCGGAGATCTTCCCTGCTCGCATCCGTTCAGTTTGCATGGCCATTTGCCTCTTCAGCAACTGGATCGTCAACTACGGTATTACGTCCGCCACGCCTCACATGATCAGACGAGTAAGTTACAAAATCCTATGCTGTCCTCAAGATGATTTGAAGTCCGCAAACTAATCCATCTCCTACGTGCAGATGGGATGGGGCACGTTCCTGTTCTTCGCCATCTCTACGTACGTTGGAGTCGCCTTCATCTACCTCTGTCTCCCGGAGCTGAAGGGCCGAAGCCTCGAGTCCATGGACGATCTATTCGATCGGTCCATCTGGACCATGTGGAAGCATGCATATCCGACTGAGGAGGAAAAGACGCGGCATGGTATTCAAGATATGTTGGATCGGCATGTGAAAGGACAGGACCTGGATGATTACGAAGCCAAGTGCTCGACTGTACACGCCGAAAAGAAGGTGTAGAATTTCACCATCTAGAGGACGGATGTGGCCGGATCTATCTTGTATTTGCAGTCTCTATCTTGGGAAGACATGGTTTGATGGGATAACAGTTGCTGAATTTCAGTCACTCCATGCTATCAGTGATGTGACATGACACAGGCGAGCTCCTGTAGAGTATGTAAACCTAAAAGCTTCCTTTTCGTCGCCAAACCTTGGTGAAAATTCTCCCCCAAGCCACAACGGCGGTTAATTTTGCCTTTTTCTCACACAGCTGACTTAAGTTTCCAATTTTCCAATTCCCGCCGTGCCTCGTCCAAAGCAACTGCCAAGGTACTGGAGGCCATGCGAGATCAGTTTGCTCTGCCTTTGTCAGATCTGGAGGCTACCCATGGTGAGGTCTTGCGCCAGTCCACTTCCAGTGCCTTCTCAGACGGAAGATCCTCCCACGAGTATCGGAAGGATCGTTTCCTGGCCGTGGCGAATCACTCTTCGTTAACGCTAGACGCCGATTTCATCACGCACCTTCTTCGCCTCTATGAGGAGACATTCAACGACGCACTTGATTTGAAGAGTGGAGCTCTCGAGCTTCTATCACACTTCAAACCCATGGGTAAAAAGGTCGCAGTCATCAGTGAAGACCCTCAAGATGCCCAGGAACGGACAGTGAAGACGCTTGGGCTAACACGCTATGCCGACTTTCTGGCCACTTCCAATCACTTTAAGGTCAGTAAGACGGAAGGTCAGTAAGACGGCAGTGCCACAAGAGCTTGAAATTTCACCCTCTGAGATGGTCTACGTGGGCGATAGTGAGGATCGCGACGTGAGACCTGGGATTGCCGAAGGGCTCTACTGCATCCACTTCTCGGAGAAGAAGAACTGCGGTTTGGAAGCACATCCTGCGTGTGTCAATGCGCTCAGCAATTTGACAGATCTATTGCGGATGCAGACTAAATAAATGCAATTGCAAAACCCATGCTTTGGCGAGCGAGCTTTTGTGGTGTTTGGGGGGCCAACACTTACTATAAAGATAGCCACTACCAGGCTACCGACGAAGACAAGAGAGCGTTATTCGGAGAGTGCATACTCAGCGGTACACACTGCTTTGCGACCGAACCTGTCGTGGCATAAGTTGCAGGATCAACTAGGGAAACCTTGGCATCACTATGAGCACTTAGTATCTGCGTCGGAAGAGGGAAGAAGTTGGGATCATCAAGATACCTTGACGGGGTGCACAATCGACCGCCCAGTGCAGACGTGGGCAACAAAAATATGCCAGTGTGCCGATACGGAGTACCAGGATTGTTGTGACGGCGTCTTTGCGGCGCGGCCCGGAGAGCTCGGGCACTGGAGTCTGGTTGTTTCCGGAAATAAACAATAAACAGGACTTGGAGAGCCAGTAGCTTAGCAAGTCCCCGCACCGCACTACTCATGCATGCATATCCGGGGATGCAATCCGAGTGGTATGTAGCATATTAGGGGTGAAATGGAGTCTAGACCCCCCGTCGTAAATTCGTCAACGGCTCATTAGCCTCCAAGTTCAGTTTTCGCTCGTCGTTCGTTGTGCGGTAGATCTGGCTCCCGAGGAGGCCGAGAAGGCGGAAGGTTGCATATGAGGCGCGCGTCCCACCCCCGATCCTGCCAATCCAATCCGTCGACTTCCGTGGGCTGCCAGGGCAGCGCAGCCCCGGCTTAAGTGAAGATGCAAGCAGTTCTCTTGACGATGAAAGCTCCTCACGAATACCAGGACTCACATGACTGAGGCACACGCTGCATAATTCAGAGTGATTGTCCCACTCCGTGGACGTGGCTGAAATAAGGTTAACTGTGGTTGCGGTTCATTGGGAGTGGATGTGGTTAGGGGCAATCCCTACGTGGATGTTCATGATGCTGCTCTTTTTAACTCGAGGTCCGTGGGTGACCATTTCTTAGCCCTTTAGTCCATGCCCAGTATGCTCCTAATCGGGGCAATATCTTGTGCGTCGAGAGGCCCATAAAACAGTATGTAACAGGTATGGACAAGTTACAGACCACTACGACTAGATTACTATTACTGTGTTGGCCTAGGTTAGAGATGAGATAGCCCCAAGGTATTGATCGGGCCTGATCTGCAGGGGCTTCTCGAATATCGGGCTTTGCAGACTTGAGACAGGACTGAAAACGCGACGAGTCAGGAATGGGCCGGGAGTACCCGCCAACCCAATTTGGACTTTTCATATGCCCATCTGGCTCCTCATTGGTCAGCGGTGCACGAGATGCATCCTATAAATGTATCCTATCAAATGAGCTGCTTCCGATATGGAGACCAACATTGATCATACACAGCGAGTCTTCTGCATCCTCCTTTTTATCTACTATCTTAACACAACAACACAGTTTCTCACACGAACAAACAGCTCTACTAACGAGAAAGAAACCAAATATGACATCCAACGCATCTTCCCTCCACGTCTTGATACTGGGCGCTGGACTTGGAGGCCTTAGTCTAGCCCAAGCTTTGCGCAAGCGCGGAATCTCTTTCGAAATCTTCGAGCGAGACAGACACGACCTGGAACGGCTCCAAGGATGGACAGTCTCCGTGCACAGGTGAGATGGGCAATTTCGACCTGGCGTAGAATGAGACATGCCACTGACGACGAGCCCCTGAGTAGCATGGTGGAGGACATGCGAGAGTCGGTGGCGGACGATATGCCGTCGTTCAGCATAGTAGACCACCTGGATTCGGTGAACGTCCCGTGCGAATTTGCCTACTACAACCCGGACAGCACCGCCAAGATGGGCTATCGGGATGACGGCAGCCAGACCTATATGTGGGCCAACCGCTCGACGTTGCGCCAGTGGCTATCGACGCACGTCGACATCCAGTACGACAAGCAGGCCGTCCGGATCGAAGAGAGGGAGAAGGACGTTACTGTCCACTTCAAGGACGGATCCTCGGCAACAGGTGACATAGTCGTCGGCGCCGAGGGCGTGCATAGCATGAGTACGTTTTCCGTAGCGAACCTTAGGATTTTTCTTTTATTACTGCAAGACGCGCTAACGTTCTCTCTTGAATACTAAAAGCACGAAAGCACATCCTGAAGGGCAACGACCCTGTGCAGGCCGAGAAGATGTACCTCGTCAGCGGGGATGTGCGGCTAGACAAGGCCGAGATGGAGGAGCAGATGATGCTGTCACACTCGTCGTACCTGGTCGACTTTGCGGGTGCCGACGACGGCAAGGTGTACCACCTGTTCGTGGGCCTGGACAAGCTCGCGCCCGACGGCGCCAAGTCGGGCGCCGACTACTACTTCCACCTCACGGGCCAGGACGACGGCGCGGACCGCGGTGACTTCTGGACGTACTCGGCCACGCGCGAGCAGCTGCGCGACTTCGCCCTCCGGCAGACCCGGGACCTGCCGCCCCGGTTCCGCTGCGTCATCGGCAAGGCCACGGCCGAGCGGATGAAGAGCCCGCCGGTCCGGCTCAACACGCTGATCATGGGCTCGCTTCCCGTGGGCAGGTGTACCCTTCTGGGCGATGCAGCACGTAAGTGGACTGGAAAAACCTGTGATGGAGGGTTGTTTCTAGTTCTCTCTCCCCCCCCCTTGTTTTTGAAAAGAAAAACCCATGCTGACCAAAACTGACTTTACAGATGTCATGACCCCTTTCCGAGGCGAAGGCGGCTGTCACGCCATGAAGGACGGACTCAACCTTGCAAGAGCCATCGCCAAGATTGACAAGGCAGACGAGCAGAACTTGCGAAAAGCTCTCGGGGAGTACCAGGAAGAGATGATCAAGCGCGGATGCGGCGCGGCGGCCGCGTCCAGCAAAGAGTACACGACAGCCATCGATCATGAGAAGCCCGACAGCCGGGCCGTCAGGGGTGTTGCTATGGTCGCTTTGCCGCAGGAGCGAGTGGTTCTTTAGAGTTGTTTCGCCATGGCCTTCATCTGTCCTCTGTTATATGTCATCATAATCCGGATATCCAGCGAGTAAGGGGGTTTGAAATGAAATAAATTTGATCAAGTTTGACTTGAATTGTGGCGGGAAGGGTTTACGGCCGGCTGAGGATATCATAACGGTTCAAAGTATCAAGAAAGGATAAATGTAAGTTTTAAGTACTAGAACTTGATGATTGAGTTAATCTCTGCAGCGTCTGTAGCCATGTTCTATTGCAATCTGCTTTAATTACACCTTTTCTTTCGTAATAAGACGCTTTCCCCCCTGGCGCTGACGTAGCCCCTTGTTTGACATACCTAATGCATGCTTACTAATGGCCCCCAGATTATAGATGGACCAGGAATTGAGTCTTCAGATCTGATACCAGAACACCTCGAGAGAGTTTTCTCCCTGTAAACAAAGATTCTCTTCTCAAGGCCACTAGTCGGAGGTGGTCCGAGACGGAACTCTATACTAGGCATTTCCTGTCATTATGATAAAGATTGTAGGCAGAGCGGTTGTGAATTATGAGGGCAGGTACAAATGATAGGAGGACGTAAGCCCCTCGCAATAAAGAATGCATACCAATGCGTGCGGCTCGCAAACGTTGTCTGACTAGTTGGTGAGCCCCAGTCTGTGCATGGCACCTTACCACCATCGACTCTAAGCATGCACTTGCAGCATCAGGAACATAACAAAGAAATAGAAATACAATTCTCTAGCCGAGATCAACAATTAGGGGGAGGAACAGGGGAAGAAAAGAAACACAAGCTTGGGTAAAAGCATAAACACCGACGAGAGCACAGTTCTGGCCTACGAGTACTATGTCGCTATTTCCTATCAAGTAGAAACTGTAATAGAAGAAACAGAAAGGACCAAGATAAAAAGATCAAAAAAAAGAAAGGAAACAATTCTTCTTTTTCAGAAGATCGTGGTAATTCTCTCAGACTTGATGAGAGTGGGATTCGAACCCACGAGGATTGCTCCACCAGGAATGTCGGTGTTAAGGTTGACCTTAACCTGGCGCCATAACCAACTCGGCCATCTCACCGCATGATCAGGTCGTGCTTTGATGATGCTGTGGTCGGTTACGATAGTCTATAACGTATGCGTCGTCCCCAACCCTTGGGGCATAAGTACGTATGGCTGTGGTATGGCGGATCAATAGTCAGGTGGGATCCCTTCTCACTGGCTTTGAGCTGTTTATCTACTTTCCTAACATGTAACTGGCGACCGGGGGTTTGCTATTGTTCCTGTTGTTGGATGGGAGGTCCTTGGGAAAAGAAGGCAATAGGCTCGTGTAGGGGTTAGTGTAGAGATGTGTATACCTAGTGTTGGAGATATGGCGCAGAGAATAGTATACGAGTGACATGTTTCTGGCCCTTTATGCCTGGATTCAATGGCTAGATGCAAATAGTCGCAAAATAAAGAGGAAAAACAAGAAAAGAAAACGTGGGATAGGGGTTTACTAACGACTTGCAACATCCTCTTTCGATGCACAGTTTCCTCGCGATGTCCATAGACAGTCTCAGCATTTGATGATAAAGTATACGGTCATTATCCACACACCCAGCGTCCTTTGAGTTGGTCACTCGCCTCTCCCAGCAAGTAAATTTTACTTAGCTCACTGTTGGACGATGGCTATTGCAATATGGCCCAACGGGTTTCATCGAGTGAGTCGTGGGGAGCTGGCGAGTATGGGTCGAATAAGGGACATCGGCGATCGGCTCACTTCCTTGAGGTGATGTCTAGAGCCTTAGGGAGCTCTCCGTAGCTGGCAGAGCTTAGATAAGACCACAAGGAGCCATCTGGGTCGAGCAATACCGGAAGTCATCCATCGCAAGCTGAAGGGGCACTCAGATGACGGATGCGGCTTGAAACAAGAGGTGCTGGATCCGCTATTATTGCAGATGAGATGCAGTGTAGTCGGCATGCTAATTATAGCCGGCCACTCCCATTGGCTGCATCTTGGATAGAATTTGGGATTTGGGGCTGCAATGGTAAATTGGCGAGCCGGAGATGGCGCCCGCTAGCCCCTTTGCCCGAAAGACAGGATGTGGAATGTCAGTGAATCTCGGTCGCTTGCTGGTACGGAATACATCGATGATGATCAAATGCGCTGAATTGATATATGACATGAAAAGAATATGAATATGAACATACTTGGATCTGGATGGCCATGCGGGTCGGGTCTTGGCAATCTCGAATCTAGACGTCTATAGATCTTAGTCACATTTTGGGGGCCAGATATTGCCACTAGATCAGCCTCATTTTCAGCACTAGACCACTTACACGGTGCAACATTGCAGCCCGCCCTCGTGTTCAGTTTGGTTCGATTGCTGGTAATATGGGCCAATTCAGAGGCAGTCACACTGGACCTCACAGGTGCAGAACAGATATTGGGCCACGCGACGTTGTGGTAAATTTATGTTGCATTCGGTTGCTTGGTATTATCCGTGGTGGTTTGGGGGCGTCGGTCGTTGAGCTTCCGGTTTGCTCATTTAGCGGGGTGCCACCAACGGTTGGGTAAGTACATACTTGACCCAGTAAGTTGCGAGACTTTGGCTGCCCTCGACGTTAGCTATCGACTTTGACTGCTTTCGACTTGTCAAACTTCAAGGCATGCCGTCGTCCCATTGATGCTTACAAACATACCTGAAGAAAGACATGTATGGAAGAGTGAGTGTACTAACGACACAGTCTCAGGTGGTATCATGCATGATACCTTAGACAGGCTGACAGTGACAGGAGTGTCAGGGCGGGCGGGCATGTGCAACCAGGCTGTTGTTCCACTAGTGAAGGTTGGGCCGTGTCGTGAGAAAATCTCCTAGCGTACTTGTGGTACAGGCTTGTAGGTTAGGTTGTAGGGAAGTTATTAGTACCGTAGTGGAGGTGCGCCACTAGCCACTCCACGCACAAAAGCCGCAGCTTCCAACTGCTTCCATACCGCAGGCATGTGCCGGAATGCGAGTTGCAATTGATGGGATTTTCATGCTGTGACCCATAAAGGATGCAAGGGTTAAGCAAATCATGAATTGCTAAGCGATGCCCATGCGGCACAAGCTGTATCTCGAACCTTTCCATGTCGCTAGACCGAAGCCCAAGGTATTCGGTGGTCGATGGGAATGGGGCCTTCTTTCTCTCGTAGCATCACATCGTATTGTGTCCGTGTAAGATGAAGCTAGGCAGCCAAGGAAAAAGCTGGTGCAAATAATGGGCAGATATCTTCCATGCTGAGGCATCGACAGGTACTGGCCAAAAGGGTAGCTTCGAGCTGTCTGTGGGCAAATAATATGTAAATACGTGTACCCTACTCGAACTCAATATATCACGTTAAGCCCCTATGGTTTCTACAATCCTGTGAGCCCCAGGAGGCATACGCTACTCCTCAATGTTAGGCACATAGCATGTACATGCTTACGGAGGGTATCTCTTCGAGCGTAGCTAGCCATGTGGATTTGAGCATGACCGTTGCTCAACATACATACGTAGCCCCTGACAATGTATCACTGACGGATGTAGTGCAACGTTTGGGTTAGGTATGGCTGGACGACGTTCACGCACAAAAAGCGCATCCCAGGCCCCATGAACGGCTGATTTCTACATGGGTTAACACTAAAGGCCGTGTTTAGTGGATGCTGGGCGCTGGGGCGGGGCAGCCATAGGTCCCTGGCAGCCTGGCAGTTCGCTAGCGGCCACTAAAACGAACGCAGAAACCACTCAACGGCGCAGGGGTCCGTTCATCCCCAAGCTAAAAGAGGAAATCTATGATCGACATAATTGCAACGTGATACTTTTTTGTACCACTCACTACAGAACAACCCAGTCCCTGCCTCTCCCGCATCTTCTCCCAGCATCGAGAATACCCGTCTACCAATCACACCACACCCTTTTCCCCTTTCTTCTTTCTTGGGATAAGTAAAAAAGATTGGAATCGCTTCCTCCTTTGATCAATCATTTCTGGCTTTGGATGTAACATATTGCCATCACACTACTTGCTAGTAATTTATGACCAATCACCGGTCCCTCAGCTACACCCACACGTCGTGTGCTCCTCTGCTTCGTTACCGGATGGTTATTCGACCTACAGACACCACCAATCAGTTGCTTCCTTGCTTCTGGTCATTGTTTGACTCACAGGCACGACCAAGTAGTATAATACGGTAGGCAGTCGCCCCCCTTGCAAACATGGCTACCGACCCAGCGAGGGTGCCTTTGCTCTCATCTTTCAACCAAAACGGCAACGACCATAACAACAACAACAATTACCAGTCCATATCGACAACAACGAACATGGACTCCCCGACCTTCCAGGCCACCCTGGCCATTGATGGTATGACTTGTACCAGCTGCTCCAACACCATCACCCGGGAACTCGAGAAGAAGGACTGGATCTCGAGTGTCTCTATCAACTTTGCAACTGCCATTGCCAACGTCGGCATTCGCAACAGAGATGAGGCAGATCGGGTTGTCGAGGCCATTGCCGACATGGGCTTCGATGCCCAAGTCCAGGAGGTCCGAGCCCCTATTCAAGAACGTGCCAGATTCGTTCAAGTTCGCGTCGACGGTTTCCACTGCCCTCATTGCCCTACGCGAGCTGTCAGTAATCTCAGCAAAATGGAAGGCATTGTTGCCATTGAGAAGCCTACCATGACGAATCCCATAATCAAAATCACCTACATTCCGTCCGCCCCAAAGGTGACGATTCGGGGGGTCCTTGCCACCCTGGAATCGGTCGACCCAGCTTTCAAGGCTTCCATACATCATCCGCCCACAGCAGAGGAGTTCTCCAGAAAGATGCAGACACACCATCGAAATCAGCTACTCTACCGTATATGCCTTACCCTGGTTATGGCTATCCCTACTTTTGTCGTTGGAATCGTCTACATGAGTCTGGTTCCTGCCGAAAACCCATCCAGACGCTATCTCATGATGCCCTGGACTTCCGGCATCAGTCGTGCCCAGATAGCGCTGTTCATTATGGCTACACCAACTTACTTCTTCGGTGCTGACGTCTTTCATCGGAAGGCCCTGAAAGAAGTATACAGTCTTTGGAGACCTGGTAGCGAAACACCGATACTCCGCCGCTTTTACCAATTCGGAAGCATGAATATGCTCATGTCCCTCGGCACAACCATTGCCTACGTTTCTTCCTGCTGCCAGCTTATTGCCGCGGGTGTGACCAAGCCCAAGCACATCAACGATGCCAATTTCTATTTCGACTCGGTCGTCTTCTTGACCCTGTTCCTCCTGCTCGGCCGGATAATTGAAGCCTACAGCAAAGTCAAGACTGGTGACGCCGTCGAAGCCCTCGGCAAACTCCGTCCAACGGAAGCCATCTTGGTGGAACGCAATGGCCGCGACAGGGTTGACAAAGTGCTTGCTGTCGATTTGCTTGACGTCGGCGATCTGGTCCGCGTTCCACATGGGGCGTCCCCACCCTGTGACGGGAAGGTCGTTGAAGGGAAAACCAAGTTTGACGAATCAAGTTTGACGGGCGAGTCTCGCCTGGTCAACAAGAATACCGGAGATGACGTGTTCTCGGGCACGGTGAACAAAGACGCTCCAATCGTCATTAGAATCACTGGCGTAGCCGGCCGCTCCATGCTTGACAAGATTGTCAATATTGTACGAGATGGACAGACGAAGAAGGCTCCGATTGAAGATATCGCGAATGCGCTTACGTCCTACTTCGTGCCAATCGTCACGCTGACAGCTATCCTCACATGGCTCACTTGGTTGGTTCTCGGTCTCAGTGGCGCGATTCCTGAATCTTGGATGAGCGTGTCCTCAGGTGGCTGGGTTGCCTTCTCCTTACAATTTGCCATCGCGGTCTTTGTCGTTGCCTGCCCTTGCGGCCTAGGGCTTGCGGCCCCGACTGCTCTGTTCGTTGGTGGGGGCCTAGCGGCGCAGCATGGCATACTTGCCAATGGTGGAGGCGAAGCGTTTGAGAAGGCGAGCAAGATTGACTGTGTTGTCTTTGACAAGACCGGTACCTTGACCGAGGGAGGCGAGCCCAAGGTCGTCGACACCTTATTGTACCCGGAAGACGAAGCTTGTGAAGATATGCGAAGCAATCTCCTTGCCATTCTAAGGGCTATCGAAGAGAATAGCAGCCATCCCATCGCCAAAGCTATTGTCTCATATTGTAGGCGCGAAACGGAGCAACGCACAGACGTCACGGACGTGGAGGAGATACCCGGTCGAGGTTTGAAGGCCAAGTTTGGCTCCTCTTCCACCATGGCAGTGGGCAACGAAACCCTTATGCGCGAGTTGAAGGCTCCGGTTTCTCCTACTATCGCCAACGACATCCATCAGTGGCAGAACCAAGCCAAGTCAGTTGCTTTTGTTGCGACACAGGCCGACTTGAACTCAAGTTGGAAGATTGTGGCGGCTCTGTCGATTGAAGATCGCATCAGGGACGAGGCCGCAACTGTGGTCCGAGATTTACGTGCTCGTGGAACACAGGTGTGGATGCTGTCGGGCGACAACGCAAAGACGGCGCGAGCGGTGGCTCTCCGTATCGGCATCCCCGAAAACAACGTCATTTCCGAGGTTTTACCTGCAGACAAGGCGGCCAAGGTCACGTACCTCCAGTCGACGTTGAAAGCCGGGCCCAACGAGAAATCCACTCGTCGCGCCACTGTCGCCATGATTGGTGATGGCATCAATGACGCCCCAGCGTTGACCACGGCTGACATTGGCATCGCCATCGGCTCAGGCTCTGATATTGCCATCTCTTCCGCGGATTTCGTGCTGATCCAGAGTGACCTACGCAGCGTTGTTACCTTGCTGGCTTTGAGTAACAAGGTATTTCAGCGTATCAAGGTCAATTTCGCATGGGCTCTGGTATACAACCTGGTGGCTGTGCCGTTCGCAGCAGGGTGTTTCTACGCTATTCGTACACCAAGCGGCGGTCACTTGCTATTGGATCCGGTATGGGCCAGCCTGGCGATGGCATTGAGTAGTATTAGTGTGGTATTGAGTAGTTTGGCATTGCGAACCCGGATACCAGGCCTGGGCTTCCGGGGCTAAAGCCCTTTGGCAGGAATAATTTTCAGTTCTAATAGAAATAATCTCGACTTACAGTAGATGACTCTCGGTGGAAAATCTGGATTGAACGTGTTGAAGACATTGTTTGTAGACAGGTGCTTCGGCATTCCGCTCTCTTCTGAGCCTCCAGACCGCTATCGCCAATCTTACACGGGAGATGCGACCGGGCTTACCCCCTAAATACACCGAACTCCGATTTGCGCTCACTTCATGTAAGTACCGCCCACGAGAAACAGAGACCAATGCAAGCCTTTCTTCGACAGGCTTTCTACCGTCGCCAATTGCCACTTATACTACTGGTAACCTAATCCAAGAGAAGTGGAACCACCACGCCGGCGTGGTCTATCTGAGCCCGGAGACGGACATCTTCATCGTGGGCGTCGAGGCGATGGAAGGAAGTCCAGACAGCGAAGGGCAGTACCGCGCGCTGTTCGGATGCCAGTCCAACCCGCTTCCACCCCGGGTCATCGGCCATATTCAGCACGTCTTGCACCTAGGCCCCTACACCCTGTCCCGCCCGCCCCGGTCGAGTTGAAAGATCGATACTGGCTCGTTCCCGTCCCTTCGGACATACAGAAAGGTACATCTGTGTCGTGGTCACGATAGCAATAAAGAGATGAAGAAGTGGGAGGTCATCAGATGCTCAATGGCATGGGAGAATACTCGGGGGCTTGAACGGAGAATGTCACAATGTAAACTCCAGTTTGAGAGGCACATCTTGGAATATGACTAAAGAGACTTGCAGAAGAGGTATGCCGCTGGAAATTTGTTAGGGGTAACGCTGCCCGTCCTTTAGAAACTCGACTGTCTAAAAAGCTAGATGGAAGCACTTTGATTAGAGGTCTATACTCATCTTACCATCAGTTGACTGAAGTAAAGCACTCCGTCCCTAAATCAGGTTGATTAGCTCTTGGAAACAACGTGTAACTCGTGCTACTAGAGTTCTGGTTCCATGAAGTTGCCTCGATCGCCAGCATGTTGCAATAAAGATAAGACGGGTGTCGTAATTGAGTAATCTGATCTAATAGGTATATGCTGCTTGTATATGAGCGACAGCATGTCTCTAAACGATACCTCTGCATGTGTACGCATCATGGTCAGGTCGCAAAATATTACCTGGATAGCACATGCAAGTTCCCCGTCGCACCCCATTCGCCGCTCATCGGAGTCGCGAAAAGAAATATTGTCCTCCCAAATGTTGTGCCATAAGATCCCAGAATTTGATGCGCATAATGTAGCTACTCCATTTGAGCAGTAAAAGAATCTTGTGTAGATGTAGCGTTTGTCGCATTCCGGTGCTTGTGTTTGGTATCGATCGGCGACGCACTTGATATGAAATACCAGGGAGGGTAAGAAAAAGTAAACGAAGTAAAGTCGATTGGTGCCATGCTGACTGTGGAAACGACGTAACCTGCAGCCTCGCCTGAGCAAAGGTTAGTTCGGAGTGTAAAGCAAAATCAATGATGTGACACTTACCAAGAGTCACCAAAACCAGGTTCCTCACCACAGAAGGGGGCAGCCCATAAGATCCCAGCACAAGTGATGCCGCAGGGCACCAAATGTACGGCCAAAGCGAAGCGGCCGCAGACCTCTTCGAGAGAGCTTCTTCGACAGTAGCAGCAGAAGCTGCTGTTTCGTGAAGTGTGTCAAGGATCTCACTGGTCATTCCCTTTGCCTGATGGAGCAATTTGGTATGTGCTTCATGTTTCGAGGAAAGATCTCCCGTTAAAGCGACGAGTCTTTGCATTCCCTGGTTTACATATCAGTAGGTGGAGGTGGTTCTTGAATGTGGTGCTTCTTCTTACCTCTTCCAAGGTTATCTGCCTGTATTCCAATTCGGCTGATTGCATGCGCGACAGTTCCTGAAAATAGTGAGCTTCTTGACCAGTCGGATATATGAGCTGACTTACGATCTGGTTTTGCAGGCTGGAGGCTGACGCCACGGCGGCGGCCATTGCATTCATGACCGTAGCCATCTCAGATCCCGTCCTCTGAGAGACTAGTTCCATAGACTCTTGGTGGGCAGCTGCGGCTTCAGCATTGGTGGTCAAGACAGTCTGCAGCAAGACTTCCAGCACACGCTGTAGACTTGCGGCGGATTTTGTACCGCCCTCTATTGCATTGGCGGATTCCTACCATGGTGTTAACTTGGAAGTAGGAAACGGTCTGGGAGAGGATCAACTAACCATCACAGCTGTCATCAACTGGCCAGAAGCGAGCCCCTCAGCATTGATAACTGCACTTCTCAAGTGCTCGATCTGTGTTGCCAGACTTTCGACCTTTTCACCTGCGGAATGGAATTTCAGATCAAGGTCGGTGAGCCGCTGGTCAACTCTGAGGTCAACGTCATCTGCCATCCTGCTCATGATCTTGGTGAGTCGCTGGAACGTCTGGATACTACGAGCTGCAAGAAATTAGCAAACAAGGTCGGTCGATTCATGACATGGCACTCACTCTTTTCATTATCTGCCCTCGCCGCCTCGCAGAACCGGAGAGCTTTATGCCGGTAGCTAATCCATGTGTTCCACGCAGAATCTGAAGCACCCAACCCGGAAAGACAGTTGTCAATCTGCTTCGAGGTAGCATGAAGCTTGATGGTGTTCTGCAACGCCAGCTGTGTCAGTGTCGTCTCTCTGAACGGATCGCAAGCATTCGGTATGTTGAAGCGTCCTCTCTCTAGATCGCAGATGGCCAGACTTGCGGCGTAGGCATCCACGAAATCTCGAACTTGACGGCCACTGTCTGTCAATACGGTTGCCTCATCTTTGCCTTCGAGCACTTGGCAGTTGCTCACAAGTAGTCTTGCCGCCGTCTGGTGGCATAACGGCTCAGATTCCAGCTCCTTTAGTTCCTGTAAGGCCACATCGTAAGTAGAACGTGAGGGGGAGCCTGTTTGAAGTAGTTGGGATGGGCTCAAGTTGGGGTCGATGGCAGGTCTGCTATGGATTTCCTTGGCTCGAGATCGTGCGGAGCTTCCCCATGAGAAACCATACGTCGGATCTATGCCAAATAAAAAGACCAAGGCGGCGAAGGCGACCCAGTTTGCCATGGTAACGTTCGTAGATGCACGTCCATCCAGCGTGATGTTGTGTGTATGTGGGATGAGAGCAGAAGTCAAATGATTTGGTAGAAGGTGGAAAGATGGGTAAACTCAAGTGAGGGACTGCAATTTGCAATTCGCAGTTGGTCTCATCTGCCGACTTGGTTGTTCGTGCAACCAATCAAGGTTCTAGTCGAGGAGGAGGTCAAGTAAGAGATAGGTAAGGTAAGTAGGCCTGACAGGATCATTGAATTGGAAAACAATCATTAGAGGTACATTTCCCAGTCACCTACTGGTCTTGGCCTCCTTTCTAGAAGCTGGGAGGCTCTCCATCGATCAATTAGTGTCCAACCAGATTAAATCGACTTGTACGGCACCGTTCCTTCTGACATTTCAGACACTAGACGCGATGCCTTTACCAAGTCAGCTTGTGCATCAGGCAACTAAGGATCTAGTCCACTCGTACTTCCAGTACAATATGATTCTGACCGAGCAAGACAAGAGCTAATACTTTGGTGTAACATATCATTTAATGCAGTTATTGAATCCGAGTGATCAGTCATCCAGCAAAAGTTGAGTCATAGGTTGATGGCCAACGCGGAAAAGTCAATGACAGTTGTGGCAGTCGGTTAGTTCAGTGGGATGGAACATGGGAAGCGCTTCCCCAGCTTTTTAATGGGGCCCGATTTGACGCCAGCTAGCCGCGCAGTCACATGACCCCGAGCCAGCAATTTTCAGACCCCCAAGCTCCAATTACTGCCGAGAGCTACAATCATCCCAGTCCAGGCTTCGAGGTTGTTGCAAGCAAGCAAAGCCAATCACTTCACAACCGACCAATTCGTCGCCATGCTTGCGCCCAGACGAGGCAGGGTCCTCGAGAAGGCCCTGAACTGCTCCAAATCCTCGACCGCCCTCCCGTCCTTCCTGCTACCCGCCTTTCAATCATCATCGTCAACAGCATCGGCGCAGCAGTCGTCACCAGCGACACAATGCAGACGAACCTTCTCCTCCACCGCAGCAAAGCCCTCCAAGCTGGGCCGGACGCCCATATCCATACCACCGGGCGTTGAGCTCTTGGTCGGCGAACCCTTTGTCAAGAAAGACCCGACGACGTACCTGCGCATCCCCAAGCGCAACGTCACCATCAAGGGCCCCCTCGGCGCCTTGCAGCTCGAGATCCCGCCCTACCTGACCATCACGCAGGACGCCGAGACGCGCAAGGCCGTCCTGTCCATCGAGGACCGCGAGGTCAAGCAGCAGATGGAGATGTGGGGCACCACCTGGTCCTACCTGAACCGGCACATCATGGGCGTGTCCGAGGGCCACACGGCCATCCTGCGCCTGGTCGGTGTCGGTTACCGAGCCAGCGTCGAGGAGCGGCCCGCCAAGGCCGCTTACCCGGGCCAGAAGTTTGTGTGCTTGAAGCTCGGCTTCACCCACCCCGTTGAGGAGGGCGTGCCCGAGGGCATGAAGGCAAGCACCCCGCAGCCCACGAGAATATTGTTGGAGGGCATCAACCGCGAGGAGGTCATGACGTTTGCAGCGCGGTTGCGGAAATGGCGCAGACCGGAGCCCTACAAGGGCAAGGGTATCTTCGTGAACGACGAGACCATCAAGCTGAAGCAGAAGAAGATTAAATAGACGAAATAAACTCTCGCAGGGGGACGGCAGGAGCTGCCTGGCCCATATTCAAAAAGGAATTGGTTGGCAGTTACGGCGGCCACCATGTACATCATCACTACATCCACTGGGCGATGCAATGCTGTCGTCTGGTTGTACTCTTGAATTGTATTCTATATTGTGTACACCACATCTATTTCTTGGAGAGAACCTCCTGTACGGCCTTAAGTACTTGGGCGTGTCCGCCAGCCGGCGCAGCCACAACACCCTTGTTGTTAGCCAGTGTCCTACCCACCGTGAAGTCCAACCTGTTTCCGTTGACGTCCGTAACTTGACCACCAGCTTCGCGCACAATCAGGTCTCCTGCGGCGTGATCCCAGATCTTCTCCTGGTATGTGGCCTTGACGGGCAATCGTAGGTAGATGTCGCCGGCGCCACGGGCGATGGAGGCATACTTGGCCTGCGAGTCCATGCGCACGCTCGGGGCGGTGATGCCCAGCTTGTTGGCAATGTCGGCCTGGTCGCCATGGCTCGAGTGGCCCGCCTCGACGCTCTCGCAGAAGTTGGCCTTGGTGATGTCGGTGATGGGACGCATCGAGATCTTGCGCTCCTCGGCCAGCGCGCCCGTGGTGAGGGGCCGGCTCGTGGCGCCCTGGCCCAGCACGGCGGAGAAGATGACGCCGCGGCCATCGTTGTCGTCGGCGTCCTGGCCGATGTCGGCGGTCAGGGGCGCCGTGTCGTCGACGGGCAGGTTGGGGCAGCCCAGCACGCCGACGACGACCTGGCCGTCGACCATGAGCGCCAGGCACACGGCGTACTGGCCGCCGCGCAGGAAGCCCTTGGTGCCGTCGATGGGGTCGATGGCCCAGATGCGGCCCTTGGCGCCGCCCTGGCTGGCGCCCTCGTCGAGGCGCTTCAGCATGTCCTCGTCCGTCTTGACGGCGCCGCCCAGCACCTCCTCGGCCTTGTCATCCTCGAGCTTGGTTGAGCGCACGAGTTCCCAGACGGTGCTGCGCAGCTTCTCGTTCTCGCGCAGGTCCGAGGCCTCCTCCTCGGCCACGATCTCGTCGGCGGGGAAGTTGGCCTTCAGGGCGGCGATGATGAGCGCCTGGGCGCCGAAGTCGCCGATAGTCACGGGCGAGGCGTCGTCCTTGGAGAGGGTGCCCTTGGCCTTCTCGTGGAAGACGCGCTTGGTCAGGCGGGTGGCTCGCTGGACCGCCAGCTGCGCGACTTGGAGTTCCTTTTCGTAGGCCATGTTCTTCGTCTTGACTGTGGTGGGCTGGGTCGGGTGGGGAGGGGGCGTTGTTGTTGTAGTAGTAGAGAAGGAAGAGCGAGAGGTATATGCGGATGACGACGTATGCTCTAGTATGGAGGTGGTGGTGGGGGTAAGGGAGAGGTGGGAGAAGAGGAGATTTAGGCGGGGCACTGCGCGGATTAGAATCATGGACGCCAGGACGGGAAGCAGGATATATAGCAGGGCCTTTTTGAATGTGAGAGGCCTCAATGGCAAGATTTGTGTCATGGGTGCATGCAAATGTGCTGAATCTGCTATTGGAGCTCCTAGGTCACCTCCGCGATACAGTAATTGTTGACCAGGTCGCTATATTTACCCGGTCCATCAGGTACGCACGCTTATCAGCGTTTCCTCCGATTGCATCACCGCAGCTCTATAGCCCCGCCATCAATAATGTTATTCTGCTGCTTTGCATTCGGTACATACTTTATGTACCTGTACCTGACATCAGTATGCCACACTCTCGTCTGCACCACGGATTCTTGCGAGAATAAATCGAATACTGAGCTGGTAGAGTGGTATAACGTAGATTGGAACAAAGCCTTTGTCAGTTGATATTTCCTATAGGCAATACCTAGGTAGGCGGAATACATACTGGTGAGTCTTGTCAAACCCACTTAAATTTACTGACAAGACCCCGCCATTGTTGATTGCTTGGTTCTCTCCAGGCCAGGGTCCAAGGTCAAACCTACCTCCTGCCTGTCAACATTGATCCTCATGGTGGACGCACCATACCAGCTATTTCTCAGAATACGTCCACTGTCTAATGTGGTTCACCAAATATCGCCATTACTTCTTTGAATTATCATTTCAGGTATTCGTACATAAGCATCTGGTTATTCTATTATTTTAGTAGCCAGGTACTCCAGAAGGCCTAAGCTTCCGCGCTGTGGCTCCTGCGGCAGTGCACTGGGCAGCTGGGCGCAGTGCTTAACTGCAAACTGCATGGCTCTTTTGCAAGGGTCACCGTCGCCCCTCCGACCAGCAGGGATCATTCTATTTACAAGAGAAACCAACCTTCATTGATCAAGATCAATGGCAAAGCGTTTCCTCCCAGTTTGACGATCTCCCAGACTACAATTTGTTAATTCAGCCTTGCATTGCCATTCTCCACTCTAGCCCTTTGTGTCGTCGCTTCGATCAAACACCCGTCTGCTGGTCTCATTGGTCTCATTGGTCTCCGACGACGACATTTTCCTGCAAGCCAAGAATACCTAGGCTCTCACGCAACCAGCGTCAACTGCCGGGTTGTCGAGCCTACCTTGCCCACCTTGCCTGCCGTCTGGTTGTCTCACCCGGGAAATCACATCACAATGAATGCTACAAAAAGAAAGTTCAACACCCTCCTTCAGGGTCTGGGTGGGAAGCCTTCGCCTACGAGTCTACCCTCCGAAAACATCGACGACCTAGATGCTCCTCCTACCATGGCGGGCTACACTGATCTGGCAACCGCCACGGCTTCTGTCCTGCATCGCACTCCCACCGCTGGCTCAACGGCCAGCACCGATTCCACTCGCGCTCCAGTTTCCGCTTTAACTGCCGAGCTCCTATCGAAACGGCGCCGCACAGCTGCAGCAAGACCCATGACCCTGAACGAACCGGGCGCGACGATTAGAACTCTCGTGTCAAATGTGACGATCAGGAAGTCGACCTCCAGAGCTGCCGAGAAGAAGACCCCAACCGAACCTCCCCGGTACTGCCCCAGCGACCGGGACCAGCTCATCAAGCGGCTTGCAACCTTCCAGGAGTTGACAGAATGGACACCCAAACCACACAAGGTCAACGAGATCGAGTGGGCGAAGCGAGGCTGGGTATGCTCAGGCAAAGAGACGGTGCGCTGCTCTCTTTGCCACAAGGAGCTGGTCGTAGTTACGAGCAAGAAAGACGCTGACGGGCAAGATATCTCTGTTTTGGCGGGATCCGAGTTTGAGGAGGCCCTGGTGAAGAAGTTCGCCGAACTTATCGTGGAAGCTCATCAGGAGGACTGTCTTTGGAAGAGGCGTGGTTGTGATGGTAAGACATCTTATGCCCATCAACCCTCGCCACTATGACTTACGGGTTACTAACTGTTTGCTCGAAGATACACTACTACGACTTAGCTTGACGAGCCCGCAAACAGCGCTGACTTCACTTCGCCAACGATACGACGAGCTGTGTATGCGTCCTGCTTTCCTCCCATACGACTTCAACCTCCGACTCCCAGACGCAATGCAGCTGCAGACGATCAAGTCCCAGTTGCCGCCCAGGTTCTTCACCGACCCGCCACCGCCACCAACAAATCCTCCAGCTGCGAAGCCCAACGACGTCGCCTTGGCCCTCGCTCTAGCCGGATGGCAGGGTCTTTCGAACGCGCGCATTGGCCAAGTTCCGAACTCTGCATCCTGTACCACATGCCTGCGCCGTCTGGGTCTGTGGATGTTCAAGAGCAGGGAGATAAATCAAGACACGAATGAGGTCATTATACCAGCCCCGATGGACCATCTGGATCCGGTTCGCGAACACCGCTTCTTCTGTCCCTGGAGAAACCCGGCCAGCCAACGCAATCCTGGTAGCAACGCCACCGACGCGGATGATAAGATGGCGTGGGAAATTTTGCTGCAGACCCTGCGCAATGCGGCTTACCTGCGCAGCCAGGGCAGCCACAAGAAGTCCACCACTCCGGCTCACGGTAGGAGCAAGAGCTCCATCGTTCCCACCACGCCCACACCCAATACCGCGTCTCCTTTGAGCAGGAGAAGGCCTGGGACCGCGGGCGGCGAAGATGACACGAGCGATGAACATCTATTGGTGCTGGGACCCGACATGATGGATGACGAAGAGGGAGGAGCCGAGCGAGCCGCCGAGGACAAGCAACGATGGGCGAGGCTGAGGAGGGTCAAGAGTCTCTTCGAGACTAAGGCGGGGAAGAAGCTTAGGAGACTGAGCCGCCCCGGAAGTGTGGTGAGTCGACCGGACACCGCCAAGAGTGGAACTCCAGATACCCCAGCTTCTGGAGCCGGGGCAGAATAATGAGATGGGGCCTAGATGTGGCAGCCCCATGGAAATTGAATGGTCGGTGTAATGGAAATGAGAAGGCAGGATGTCACATTTGTATTATTCTTAATATGTAACTGTACTTGTTTGTTTATAGGAAAGCTTGGCGTTGTTGGTTTCTTGGTAATATGATGTTCGAAGACGATTTGTATCTAGTGATGTAGACTTTGTCTACAAAGATTGAATGCTGTAGTGGACTGATGTTGACCGACACATACCCTTAAAGGAGTGAAGCCCATGCCATAAGGTGCAGCATGCCTAAGAATGGTACAATACTGCACACGTATCTTTGGATCTGAACCACTTCTTAGTCTCGACTCATTGAAGAGGATCTTTGCTCATCAAAACCCAAGGCTACTCCCATTGCTGATCTTCGACACGCAGGGCCGTCTGCGCCGCCTCCCACTCCTCCCGGACAGCCCGTGCACGCTGCTCGCTCCAGGCCACGATCCGGACGTGAAACGGCGCCGGGGCCACGGCCAGCCCGCCGACAAGCGCCTCGGGGTCGGGAGTCACCTCGTGGCCGCCGTTAAGCGGGTCCACGGCCTTGCCGATGTCGAAAGCCCACAGGATCCGGGCGATGGACAGGAACAGCGAGGACTCGGCGAGGTCGACGCCCTGGCACATCCGCCGCCCGGCGCCGAAGACGTAGTGGTCGCGCTCGTCGGGATCGGGGGACAGCACGGACGCGCGCATCGGCTTGGGGTCGCGCTGGTAGCGGGTCGGGTCGAAGGATCGCGGGTTCGGGTGTCGGGTGGGATCCGTGTGGATGCCCCTGAATGGTGGTGAGTATGTATATTTTGTATTGGGGTTTACTGACTACCTATAAACCTTCTTACCAGACATTCAGTAATACCATGGCGCCCTTGGGAATACGCTAGCCGTTGTACTCATCGTCTTGGATTGTGGCATAGGGGATACCCATGACCGGCATGGGCATCCAGCGACAAGTCTCCTTGATGCACGCATGGATGTACGGCAGAGATGCTGCGTCTTCTTGGGCGGGTATCTTGTCCCCGCATACTCAGTTAAGCTCCTCTTGGGCTCTTCGTTGTACCTGAGGGAAAAGTACCATCGCTTAGCTCAGCAGCCACAGTATCGCTACCTGCGTTAAGGGGGATGCCGCAGATGAACGTCGCCAGCTCATCTGAGAAGGCCTCCTTTTTCTTGTGCTTGGAGGAGGCCGGTGGCGAAGCAGCGCTTGAGTTCGGTTCGGAGTTAGCAAACTGCAGAATCATGTATGTTAAAGTCGTCAATTAGCAACCACTCACCCGGGCCGTCCCGCCCAGTATCCGGGCCTTTGCGCCGTTCCAGTGCTCGAGGAATATCGCCCGCTGCTGCCGGTAGGAAGCCCTGGCGTGCCGGCCTGTCGGGAACAGGGCAAGCGGGTAGATATTGCAAGACCGGGTAGACGTTGGCCAGCGCCATCATCGTCTGCCCTTGCAGCGCGGACCACTCGGCGAAGCCCCGGTGCAGCCGGACGAGGTTTGGGTTCGACGAGCGAGGCGTACGGAAGCCAAAGGCCATTTGCGAAGTAAAGGAGTAGGCGTAGCGGCTGATGTGGTTCCGGAAGTCTTTGGGGGACTCCAAGAGCGAGTGGAGGAGCTGCATATTAGAGAGACGGTGGGTGGTAGGAGTTTCCTATCGTGTCTGCCAAGAAAAGAATGAATGGACATTACACCATGCCGGCAAAGTGAAGACCCCCCGAAGATATGTCGGGGATGTAAGACACCGGCCGTGGGGAGTAGATATGGCCTCGCCTGTCAAGAAGGTCCTTGACCGTCTGAGGCGAGGTGATCACAATGACGGGCTTGCTGCCCATGAAGACTGTGAAGATTGGCCTACAACATCCAGGCACCCTATCAACTCTGCTCGTTTCGAGGAGATCAGATCATACTTACCCATACTTCTGTGCCCACTTCTGGAACTTGAGCCCTCGTTTCTGGCTCGCGATTTGATGAAGATTGCCAATGAAAGGGAGTGATGGGGTGCCGGGAGGCAGACCAGTGGCTCTTGTGCTAGATCTCCAGAGCAGAGCCAATGAGATAGGGATAAAAGAGTCGAGTACGATCGAGTATGTGTAGTCCATGGCAAAGTCTTGAACGGTTGGGAATGGCTCTATTTAGGTAGGACACAGTCAAAGCACTGACTTCAGGTTCGAGGGGCTCCAAGTTTTGCTGTCTCGCCATCGATGCCTTGGCCGTCTACTTAAGTTTGGACTGTGTCTGCCTGAACAGGCTGGAGCTCACCCATGTTTATAATCTGGAGATACGTTGGTTTGGCCTGGAGCGAGGGAAGGCAAGCATGCATCGAGCCGGTGTTGGCCCCAATACCCACAGTCGCCGGTGAGGTGAGAGGCGTATAAGCGAATGAGCATGAGCCAACCTCTGCGGGACATGGTCGGTGAACTCGGGGACCTGTCCAATCAATGGGCCCCATCACATCTCTTCTTGGACTACCTTGCTTCCGGGCTGAGGACAATGAACCTATCGTCGTAGGTACGGACAAGCGGAGTGGGCGTGTGTACGCACGTATCAATCAACACCGTCCTCATGCATGTTCGGGCATTATTACCAGGAAACGATGCCGCGAAACAAACAACCATATATACAGAGCGTTAATAAGAATAAGCTCGGTGGCCTGCTTGTTCCTGGCGTATTAACCACCCGCCGGTGTCTGTGTTGCCCACGATTAGGGCATCGCTCGCCAGCTGAGTGGGAATCTCCCTTGCATAGTTGAGTTCGAGGAGCTGGCGCTCACGACACCCAATGGCCATGCAAATAGACCAATCGGGGGCTACCTGGGTTGATATACTACCGAGCTGCCCGGATCTCGCACCCGCTGGCATGCAAGGCCAGTCACAGATAATGCCGGGCATGAAGTGGACCAGGTCGGGACAGGACAGCTGGGCGACCGACCGCCCGCATTGTATTCAACGCAGGGGCAACTGGGTCCCCGAGGCCATGGTTGTCTTAATGTACGTGAGCGCGAGCACCCACCACACGGGTACTAATTAGCAGGGCTGGCTCTATAGGAGAAGAAATACCTGTAGGTAGGCATAGGTAGAGTCAATCATTAAAGCAAAGCAGCATCACCAAAAGCTGGCAGACTGACGGACCCTAAGACAAGACACCAGATGCCCGCAAGCCGCTTGCCCTTTCTGAGCGCTAGCGGCCATTAAGCGACAAGCTAGCAAGGCCACCTATCCAGTATTAACCTATCAACTATCACCCAGCCTTTAGGCTGCTAGGAATCTAGGATTTTGATGCGTTCACCGTAGGTTCATAGGTTAACCTTACAGTATTTACTTATGTAATTAAGGGCCCCCAGTCCAGTCAGCCAATGCCCAACCAAGGGATATTCCGCACTTCAGGGGTTCAATCATGCACAACAACCAGCACTTGTATTGTACTTTCAGCACAGCATCACCAACACCGCATCTTATAAGCTTCAAGGCCATTTCGCTGACTCTACTCAAGACGCTGAGAGCAATGTGACGACAAGGTGGTGAACTATAGATACATACTACTAAGTACTAGGTTAATTGGCCCTCCCACTGCCACCGAATGCCCCTCACCTGAAACAATTTCGACGTCAATCAACACCCTGGGTCTGGGTACTGTTCGGAGGGGGCACCGTGGGCACTCCTGGCTCCTGGGCGCTCCTGGCACTGCTGGCTCCTAGGTACTACACTCGACTGGCCCGCATTTTCCCCCTCTCTTGCGCCTGCGATTTCCCCTTACCGAGTCGAAAACCAAGCTGCACATGCCAGCTCAATTGAATTCGACCACCGCCAAGTGAGCCTTTGGAAACCTTTGGATTCACTTCTTCGATTCCTCAGTTGTCCGTATTGCCATATTCACCACATCAATCCTTTCTTTACTTGGGAATCACAGCAGCAAGTTCAGTTGTCATCAACCCGCCAGGCATGCTTGTGCCTCTTTGGTTCTAGTCGCCCGGTATTTTCTTTCGTCTGATCTTGGGTCACAAAGTCACAAGTTCGACCTGCCCAGCCTACCGCCTCCCTGTCTCCCTGCCTCCTTGGACCTTCACAGCGGCAAAGCAAGCAAGCATCCCTACAGTACCATCAACAAGTGTCGGCTACGACTAGCTGTTCACTCTCGCTGCCCCTCCTTAACCCCCCAACTAATTTACTGCACCATCGCTGCCCAAAAGAGTCCAGCCCAGATTGCCCTTTGCAGGCAACTATACTACAATAGAAACACGCTGCGTCTCGGCCACACAAGTACGCACCGCACCGTCGAACCGCCGCCATGGACCCAAACAACCGTCTGTACCTGAACATCGGGAACAACGAGCAACGTCTTGGCCCCTCGGACAGCCGTCAATATCCCACCACGCCTTCGACCTTTCCCCAGCCTGTCTTCCCCAACCAACAGGCAATGGCTGGCCAGCAGCAGCAGCAAGCCAACAGCCAACAGCAATATGCTGGAGGCTACCAACAAGCCGGCAGCTACTTCATGCAGCAGAACCAGTACCAGCAGCAGCAGTATGCCCCTCAGCAGGGTGGCGACTATGGCCAGGGCCAGCAACCTGGCTACCAACCTCGATCCAATACCCCTGGCAATGACCCCAATGTCGGTCTCGCTCACCAGTTCTCCCATCAGAACCTCGGCGGGTCTGCCCGTGGTGCCGCCTATGGCTCTCCTCGGGGTCCTTCCCCCGCCCAGCGACCTCGAACCGCCGGCTCGTCGAACCAGTCTCAGCCCGGCTACAACTATCACAACCAGCCCCCGATGCCCACCCAAGGCCAGCGCCCGACCGAGTTCCAGCCGGCGCCCGAGCGCAACCCCGAGAAGTTCGGCACCAATGCCAACAACAACCAGAAGAAGTGCTCCCAGCTGGCCGCCGACTTCTTCAAGGACAGCGTCAAGCGCGCACGCGAGCGCAACCTTCGCCAGAGTGAGATGGAGCAGAAGCTGAGCGACCCCAACCAATCTGTGTCCAGAAGGGAGCAGATCTGGCAAAACGGCGGCAAGAAGGAGGGCCGATACCTGCGATTCCTGCGCACCAAGGACAAGCCCGAAAATTACAGCACCATCAAGATCATCGGTAAGGGTGCTTTTGGTGAAGTCAAGCTGGTGCAGAAGAAGGCCGATGGCCTAGTGTATGCGATGAAGTCCCTGATCAAGACGGAAATGTTCAAGAAGGATCAATTGGCGCACGTGCGTGCCGAGCGAGATATCCTGGCCGAGTCGGACAGCCCTTGGGTGGTCAAGCTCTTTACGACTTTCCAGGATGCCAACTTCCTGTACATGCTGATGGAGTTCTTGCCGGGTGGTGATTTGATGACCATGCTTATCAAGTACGAGATTTTCTCTGAGGACATCACGCGGTTCTATATCGCCGAGATAGTGCTCGCGATCGACGCAGTTCACAAGCTTGGCTTCATCCATCGGTAGGTGCCGGCACTGCCCTCGATTCGTATCAAGGCATATCGACTAATTAGTTTGGAAATAGTGACATCAAGCCTGACAATATCCTACTGGACCGAGGAGGTCACGTGAAACTGACGGATTTCGGCTTGTCTACCGGTTTCCACAAGCTGCACGACAACAACTACTACCAACAGCTGCTGCAGGGCAAGTCGAACCGGCCGAGAGACCGCAACTCGGTTGCCATCGACCAAATCAACCTTACCGTCAGCAACCGTTCGCAGATCAACGACTGGAGACGGTCACGACGACTGATGGCCTACTCGACCGTGGGTACTCCTGATTACATTGCGCCGGAGATCTTCACTGGACACGGCTACTCGTTCGACTGTGACTGGTGGTCTCTCGGCACTATTATGTTCGAGTGTCTTGTCGGTTGGCCGCCGTTCTGTGCCGAGGACAGCCACGACACGTACAGGAAGATTGTGAACTGGAGGCAATCGCTCTACTTCCCCGATGATATTACGTTGGGCGCCGAGGCCGAGCATCTGATCCGAAGGTTTGTTCATTCTTGATGAGTTGTTTTTGATAGGCAACAGTTTACTAACTTGTCCCAGTCTGGTTTGCAATACGGAAGCGCGTCTAGGACGCCACGGAGCCCAGGATATCAAGGCCCACCCCTTCTTCCGTGGAGTGGAATTCGAGAGCTTGCGGCGCATCCGTGCTCCGTTCGAGCCTCGCCTGACGTCAAGCATCGACACGACATACTTCCCCACGGACGAGATCGACCAGACCGACAATGCCACGGTGCTCAAGGCCCAGGCGCTTGCTGCTGGCAAGCCGGTCGAAGAGACGCCCGAGATGAGCTTGCCCTTCATCGGTTACACGTTCAAGCGGTTCGATAACAACTTCCGCTAAGTGTGTCGGCTCCACCGGTGTTGGACGCAAGGTCTGCTACATCAGTCTGGATATGACATGTTTCGCATGTGTCAAGAATCACAAGTTGTCAAGGAGCTTGGTTGAGAGGTCTGCTACTCGCCACATATGCAGTGGATGCTTCACCAAGTACGTACAAGTACCTTATGTATGGTACGGCATCTGGGGCTCTTGATGGGTAACAGCCAGGACTTGTGTGATGCAACATTTATGTACACGAAACCTCTATCGCATCTGGGGTTGGACTTGAAATCTGGCATTTGATAATTGATGACAAGACGGGAAGAATCAAAGGAACCAAATGAAAGCACTATACCACTTTACTCTGAAGCTGTGACCTCATGGAGTGCCTGGTGTAGTCCATCTCTTGTGCTTCTGTACATGCAGCACTCATGTTCTCCATGCTGGCTAGGTGCATATAAGCAGTGCTACATGCATGAAAATAAAAAAGGTGGGGCTCGGTCATGTTATCTTATCCAACCCTTGCTCACCTTGACCTTGACCTTGACCTTGACCATCTAACCTTAGCTTGTTAGCTTCTCGGGATTTCATCAGCCTTCTCTATCTCGTATTCCATCCACTGCAACCAACATCCCACGGTCATCTCAATACCAATACCGAACGCGACTTGGACCGACGTCGCATCTTGCTGTATTTAGCTCCTCAGGACAATACATGTAAATTCAAAGATAGTCACGCGACCAAGTCCCCCCATCACTATCGAAAACAACAACATCGCCCAAATCCCAAGATGGATTATCAGAACCGCGCCGGCTCCAAGTTCGGCGGCGGTGGCGTCGCCTCCAGCAGCGCAACCACAGCCGACCGTCGCGAACGTCTGCGCAAGCTTGCCCTCGAGACCATCGACCTCGACAAGGACCCCTACTTCTTCAAGAACCACGTCGGCTCCTTCGAGTGCCGCCTCTGCCTGACCGTCCACCAGAACGACGGCTCCTACCTCGCCCACACCCAGGGCAAGAAGCATCAGACCAACCTCGCGCGGCGCGCCGCCAAGGAGCAAAAGGAGGGCAAGGGCCAAATCGACGAGCGGACGGGCCTGCCCGTGGGCGTCGTGGGCGCCGGGTTCGGCGCGCTGGGCCTGGGCGGGGCCAAGCGCAACGTGGTCAAGATCGGGCGGCCGGGGTACAAGATCACCAAAGTGCGGGACGCGGTGACGCGCCAGCAGGGGCTCCTCTTCCAGCTGCAGTACCCCGAGATCTCCAACAACGAGGTGCCCAAGGTCCGCTTCATGAGCGCCTTTGAGCAGCGCGTCGACGACCCTCCGGACAAGAACTTCCAGTACATGCTCGTGGCGGCCGAGCCCTACGAGACTTGCGGCTTCAAGCTCCAGGCGCGCGAGATTGACCGCACGGGGGAACGCTACTGGACCTGGTGGGACAAGGATTTGAAGGAGTTTTGGGTCCAGGTCATGTTCCTCACGGAGCGTGAGGAGCGGTATGTGGGTGTGCCGGGCCTACCGGGTAGGCGGTAGGCGTCAGGTGTAGTTGGAGATGGCTTATGTCCTAGATTAAAGGGTAGAGATTGGAGGGCGTCTGAGGCAGACACTACATGGCATGTACGATACGCCAAGACAGAGCGGATCTTGGCTGCAGACATAATGATACCACAAGATTTCACGTTTTTACATTGTTGCAAACCGTTTCCGTTGACTAAAGTGGGAGCAGAATTTCTTATTATATTGCGACTGTGTGATGGCAGGCAGGAAACTGTGGCTATTATGGATGACCCAATTGCCACGTTGGTGGCCCGCAGACCGATTTGTTTGCCTCCATTCATCCATCCGCTTGCCGCGGCTGTCACTTCTGTCTGGTAGGTATGTTTAGATCACCATGTCTCAAATGAGTTGTTTGAGAAGTCTGCAACGCGCCGCGGGCCGGGTTCGACAGGGTTTTTAATTAGAGAGGCATTCCCGTCTCAATAGTCTGGCAAAAAGCAACCAAAAAGGGATGGAGGGAGGGTCGGGCTTGGACAAGTTCACACACATCATATAGCTAGCCGCTTCTGTTGTCCTCGCGCGCACGCCTATGACTTGGATTCTTCAATATATACCCTGGTCTTGTTGTATTCATCGTACTGTTGTCAATTATCTCGCCTCAAATTTCCTCCAAACGTACTCCGGCAATGTACTATCCGAGAATGGCCGATACTCCTCTAGGGGACCACTGCGTCTGCCACTACCCGGATAACACTTCGCATACATGGCTCATTGACGACGACGATTTCGGCGGCATTACAGCCGCGCATGATCAGGCCGTCAAGAATCACGATGCCCAGACGGCTGGAAGCAGTGACAGTAGTATAGCAACAACAGCCGGCGCGGGAAAGGAGGAGGGGGAGGACGCCATCGCCGTTCCCCTCCGCTACACGCCCCAAGGCGACGCAATCCAGGCCTTGTACTGCGATTGTTTCGTGGTTGGCGAGGGCTCATCCGAGGCAGAAACGGCGGCAGCAATCCACCTGTTCGCGGGCGCTGTGGTCCTGAACCACACCTCGGGCGACTACGACTTCGTGCAACTACCCACCGAAGACGGCAAGGGCCTCACAAAGGCTACGGCCATGTTCGTGTCGCCACAGCACGAACAGTTGTCATCATATTTGGCCCCAGCCAGCGCAAAGAGCGGCACCTCGGGGGCCTCGTGGCTTCAGACTGAGCTGGGTTGGTACGCGGGCGTGCTGGCGTGCGTGCTGGCGCTCATGTGGGCGTGTGGCTTCTGGCGAGTGCGGGGCCGAAAGGATATTACGGGTTGGCGAATGGGACGGAGGCTTGTGCGAAGTCACTATCATTAAGGCACGCGATAAGTTGAGTCGGGACATGCAGTGTGGGAGCTTGATATGGGCGGTTGCATCAGCTGGACCTCATTGTACATGAAACATAATCTGCTGCAGCCAGTTGGTGCTTGCTTGTTGGGAGGCTGGTGGGAATATCAACCCCGACCTTTCCCGTCGTCTCTCACAGTCGTGGGTTGGCGGTAGCCCCTGAATGATACGAGTTGTCCCTATCCAAGTCGGGATAGGAGTAGCGGGTAGCTCGTATTTGTCAGGGGTCGCCAAGCCTAGGACATGTTGATCTATTAGACCTCGAGCCTCGAACTACAGTGGTGAAGATATCAGCATGCCCTTAATATAAGTAATAGGTTCAAAGAAAACAAAGGGGGTGGTCGGTTGGTCCATAGTTGCATCTTATCTTCTGTGATGCTGTCGAGTTCTTGGACAAAACTCGGGTCACAATATTCTAGTGGAATGGAAATATTTGTCGGTTTTATATTTTGTAACCTGGTACCTGTGGTTGGTTGGCTTTCTTAAAGCTGTCCTGTCACAATGTTTGTCTTCTTACATCTCGGGAAAGATCTTTCCATGCATAGACAGAGACGCTAGGTATCTAGGCCATAAACCCCCTTTGTTTTCTGGTTCCAGCTATGGTAATACCGGAGGAATCCGACTATGTATATTCATTTTCTCCCAGTTTGAGCGACAACTAACATAGAGAAACACAAGCCTCGGCAATCCTAGCTTATCTGGGTGTCTATTGGACCAAGGAGACCAAAAAGATCGAAATTCCATTATCCCTTGCATCACTTGCCAGCCTGCCTCAGAACTGACTGAAGTAAAAAAGGCAAAATTTCCACGATGAGAAGGGGATGCTGGGTCGGCCGAGCTCTTGACGATTGCCGTAATCAGAAATTATCCAAGGGAATGGAAATGACATCTTACTCACGTTCTATTATGGGTCATCACGCGTAAGCCCGGAGGCGGCTTATATCTAAAACTGTGAGCAGCAGGGACCGATATCCGGGTTAGATATGAAGTCGGGACTCACTGGCCCCCAACGTCCTACCACGTGGCTCATGGTATTTAGTATTCTGAATCAATATAGGAAAATGGGGATACTGAGATTGGCTCAAATGCGAAAGGACAAGCCACACATGGTTTGGGAACGGGGTGTGAAAGTTTCTTATTGTAATCTGAGAACCGCCTTACTAGGGCCAAGATGGAGGATTCGATGGCGGGTGTGTTACGGTAACACACACACACACACACACACACAAAAGCAATCCATCATCGCCATGCATGCACAAGTCGTCTACGGAGCCACCCCAAAATGACCTCACCGAAATCGAGAAAGGATCGGCATTCTGTCAGCTTATGATGGCCAAACGTGATCTATCTCGCGAAAATGACATTACATACGTCGTATACAATGGCCCGCACTATGCCGAGGTGGTAAAGCATCCACGCAAGAAGCTTGTTGGACCCTGAGTTTGCCTATCATCACTGTCAGGGGGTAAAATCCTTCCAGAGTCACGATAAGGACTCCTTTCTCATACATATCATATTCGTCACGATTGGGGCGCCCATGGAATAATTCGAACACAGAGCCATTATTTTTGTTATTGAAGTCGACAACGCCCCATCGGAAGTATCTGCCTGGTTTTGTTACACATGCTCGCAATGAGGCTGGGAAGGATTGGCCGCAGCCGCTCACGCGATGCTTTATGGTTGGTAGTCCCGATGAGTCAGATTTTGCCAGATGGGTGTTGTGACTACGTTGATGGTGGCTTCTTTTCTTTTTTCCCCTTTCGTTGGTCGTGGCCTTGTTGGTTGTTGTTTCTTTCCCCTCTCAGCCCTGTTCAGGGTCAAGGATGTAGCTATATAACGTCAGTGCCCAGCGACGTAGGATGCAAGCCGGTGCATCTGAGACTTGGTTTACCCAGCACAGATTCCCTATCAAATCTCATATCGGAAAACTTCTTATACAGGTGTCCAAGATTTGTCATCTTTCACCATGTCCACTGCTGCCAAAGAAACCCGACCCCCTTTACCCTCCGTGGCGACAGACGTTGGCCCGACGAAAACAGCACCGCCGCCCTCACAACCAGCAGCCGCGGGGGCATCAACACACAAACCAAAAGCCGCCCATGACTCTTTGACCCCCGAGAGCCCGGTGCAGATCCGCCCCCATGCCCGCGCCGACACCAACTTCACGTGGGGGTCCCCCGCGGGCCTCGGCATCCGCGCCTCCAATGACGAGAATCTGCTCATCTTCCGCAAGGCCGTGGGCATCAACTACCTGCCGCCGGTGCGGGGCCCGGCCTTTGACACGTCGTCGACCGTCGTGAGCCCGCGGACGCTCGAGGAGGGGCGGCGGCAGGCCATCGGCATCTACCGGAGCGTCCTCCGCGAGGCCGGGCACAAGCACACCTTGTACACCGTGATGACGGCGCTGCTGTATCTGTGCTACTTCGCGCAGGTGGTCATCGGCGCGGCGCTGACGGCGCTGGGGTCAGTGGCGGCGCGGTACTCGACGACCATCACGGTGCTGGGCGCGCTCAACACGGCGCTGGCGGGGGTGCTCGCGCTGATCCGGTCGTCGGGCCAGCCGCAGAAGCTGGGCAAGGACCAGGTCGGATTCCGGAAGCTGCAGGACTGGATCGAGGAGACGGACGCGCTGCTCGCCGTCGGCATCATCGGCCGCAACCGCCGCGAGGTCGGCCTGCTGGTCGAGGTCGCCTTCCGCAAGTACAACGCCGCCAAGGAGAGCGAGGAGAACAACCGCGCCGACATGTACGTCCAACAGGAGGAGGACGAGAACAGCGTCGGCGCCGGCCGGGCGGGGGCCAACGGGACGGCCAAGAACGGCGGCGGCGGGGACAGGAGGTCGGGTAACTGACTAAAGCAGGTTTGGTTTTGCATTCTCCATAGGCTGTAGCTACAAACTATCGTAGTTGGGATAACCAAGGGAGTAGGCTGGCAACACCAATCAATAGTGTCTCGGGGATATATGGTGATAATATGCCCCCTTTTTCACGTATAGCATGAAATATAAAGCCAAAGAGCAAGATAGAAGACTTTCCAATGAGATACCATATTTGCAGTTTCTTCCTCTCTTTTTGGTTCCTTGAACATTTCCTTAATTCAACACCGAGGCAGATATCAAGACTCGGGACGCGCAAGTTACCTTTTTAAATTTATGGTATAAAGGGTATATAACACTCACTTTCTTGGGGATATGCTGCAGTACTTAAAATCAATCTACTTGTACAGACTAGCTTAAATGAGTAGGATCCAAATATTTCTCTATGGCAAGATAAGTGGGAGTAGGAGAGGGTATCGGCGTTTAGGATGGAGAAAAGCATTTAGAACTCCTGGTCCCATCGTGACATGTGGGACACATCATGTTGTAAAAACAACTCAGTCCCCTTTTGAAGACCCGATCAGTATTCCAACCTTGATTCCAACTTCTCCTTAGAGGTATAACATCTGGGGTTTGTAAAGTTGCAGACCGAGCTACTAGGCCAGATGAAGCTTGAGGAAGACCTATGAAGTCCGCCTCCGACTCACTGCGACAAAGCCTTGATCAAAGTGCAATATCTAGATATACAAGTATTTGGAGCATCTACCACGTACCACCCCCCCCCCCCCCCCCCGGGGTGTTTGAAGTA